>OZ020191.1:12036668-13236668 GCA_963971165.1 Philopedon plagiatum
AATAAATGTGAATGTAAAAATCTTATAGAGAGAAAGAGCAGTATCAAATATTTAGGGGTGATTCTTGATGAAAATCTCACGTGGAAAGAGCATGTACAGTGTGTAACAGGAAAGATCAGAAAGTTAATTTACAAGTTTTATGAGTTGCGAAACATTCTACCATTTAGAACTTTGAGAGTGGTCTATCTCTCCCTTGTAGAATCAATAATGAATTATGGGTTAGTGGTCTGGGGGAATGCTAATAAGACGATTGTTTCAAGGCTGCAAATTGCCCAGAAATATATCATAAAAATAATGCTTTTTAAAAGTAAGAGATATCCAACTGATTTGATCTATAATGAAAGTAATCTGCTTACTCCGTATCAACTTTACCTGAAATCTGTAATCAGATTTATGATAAAAACAACTTATTATAAGAAAGATTTAGCTCATAATATAAACACCAGGCTTGCGGCTCAGAACCATATTTTGCTGCAGAATCCCAGGCACACTGCCTGCCAAAACCATATTTATTGTGTAGGACCAAAGGTGTTTAATTGCTTACCGTACGAATTTCGTACCAAACCCTATAATGCTATCAAAAATAAAATAAATTATTGGATTGTCGAAACGAATTTTACTGTTGGTTACCTTAAATAAAGCTATATGAATTTGTGCTTTAGTCTTGGTGCATATTTGATGTAATTACTCACCATGTGTCAATTTATCAAAAAAAAACTATATGATATTGCTTTCATTGATAGTAATGATAGTACTTATGCTCAGTATTGTGACTATGTTAGTTTTTGTTTTTGGGTAGTATTTTCTTATAAAACCTCACAAAGGATCAATGATGGTGTAAATGAGCGCACACACAGCATCTAATCTGCCATTGTGCGCTCTAATATTTTTGGTAATAGCAGAGGAGTGCTATGTTTGGTATTTATTGTGTGGGACTACAATACAAAATAGAATGTATCTTTTTCTTAAGATTATTGTTATTTTTTGCATTTGTGATTAGATCCTTGTATGCTATTACTGTAAATATATGATTTATTTATTATATATATATATATATATATATATATATATATATATATATATATATATATATATATATATATATATATATATATATATATATATATATATATATATATATATATATATATATATATATATATATATATATATATATATATACAGGGTGTTATGAAATTCACTGCATATATTGGAATGGGTGACTCCTGGGGTGGTCTACAGACATATCCAATACTTTTTTTTTCTTAAATCGAACATTTTAAAAATTTTCAAAAATACCCTAAAACCAGCCTATATACGCCGCACCTGGCTCATCGTACACAAGGCGCTTGACGGAAATTTGCGCGCGAAAAACTTTAAACAATTGAATTGTTGAAACGTTGCCAGACTATAAATCTTTAAGGAGAATTTATTTTCTGTTTTTAAGCGTAATTTAAGACATTTAAAAATTTTTTTTAACCTCTTCCTACGAAGAAACTAAAAAAAATAGTAAAAAGGCACTGCGAAATCAATCATTTTTGTCAGTAGCCTTAGTTTTAAGTAATATTTAAGACACCCTATATTTCGTTATTAATGATATAAGCGTTATTCTTACTAGCTTAAACTTTCTGCCAAGGAAAAGTTAAAAATCAAAACAAAAATACTAATTGAGCACAACTACATAGTACTTACTTCAAAAGTATAACTAGATCCGCTAAATTAGTTTTGCACCGGCAAACGTTACCACAATACGTAAATATTAGTGTTTTAAATTTAGTTTTCAACCCTATTACGCTACTCACTCAAAGAAACTAGATAAAACTGATCAAAATATTGGTTAACAACGGATCGACGAAGATCATTTTCTAGGTAGTGAAAACAAATTACATTATTTAAAACTTTAAACGAAAAAAAATTAAAACATTCATTGTGTGGCTTGTGTGCTGTTGAAAAACTTTAATATGGCGCACGGGTCCCGACATCAAGAAATGATTCTCTGTCCATCTTTCTTCATCATGGTACATGTGTCGTGTCTCTTTGTCACTTCCTCTGTTAGCGTGTTGATGCGGTAGCTGGCGCTGATTTGGCGCGAAAATTTAAAATAGAACGCGTGTTTGTATTAATTGCCTTTGAAAAGGAAAATATTCGCGGAAACCATCCTGAGCAAGTTCCGAACATCATCCGAATCTATTCAGAATAAATAAAATGCGCAAGTCACATTCCGAATGAGTTCGTAATTTCTGATATCCGCGAATGCCCTTCGGATCGGCTTCGGATTCTTAAGGCGTTTTTTGGCGCTTCAAACCCATCAAAACCAAAACCATGTGCTCTCCTTGTTTATCCAACGTAATTAAACGTAAACAAACAAAGATAGTGCCACAAAAATCAAAACCATATTGTTATCCTTATTTGTACAATGCAGTCAAATGTAAATAAATAAAGACAACACTAGTAAACCCTCGGGTTTGGTTTGGATGGTTTGGAATCGCCAAAAAACGTCTATAAACACCTTTGTTGACAGTCGACGTCGACAGGACCTAACCACCAATTCTCAGCCGGTTTGTTTGCATTTTTTAATGAAATATTTGTTGATTTTTTTGGTAAATAATATAAAGTATTTGATTGATTAGTATGACTGAAGAAGGTAAGTTTTCATTAACTTATATTATTAGTTACAATCACAAAGTAGATAACACATTTGATGTAAATACAGTACAGTGTAGTGAAGATTAGTTTAGTTTTAGGTAATTAGGTGAAAATTTCCGTTAGTCAAATTTGGTGGTGCATTAATTGTTTTATTTTTATATCATATAATATACCTTTATTACTTGTCTTTTTATTGAAAAAATAGTCAAATAGATGAGCTTTTTAGTGAACCCAACCTAATACTAGAAATGTTTTTCAGACTTATCCGAATTTCTGCAACTTCCGTCCACTTCACAAGTTTCAGATGACACAGAAAACTACAAATGGAACCACAATACAACACTTATGTTTTTAGACCTTTACAAACAGTATAGAAAATAACTAGGATCACTCAGAATCAGAATTAAAAATCTGAAAAAGCTGTTTGAAGAAATTGCCAAGGAATCAAGATATAAAACAAAACAAATAATTTCATCTGCAAACTGTGAAAATCGCTGGAAGCACCTGAAGAGAACCTACAAGAAGTATATAGACAACAATAAGAAAACTGGCCGAGGAAGAAAAGACTTTCAATATGCAGAAGTAATGAAAGAAATTTTAGGTAATAAAAGAAACATTAACCCAGTTTTGCTCCGGTCATCAGAAACAATTAATGTAGAAGGTCTTGCTGAAAATGAAAATTCACATTACCAAACACTGTCACCCGAGACTGAAGCAGAGACAGAAGATTCAACTACGCCTCATAAAGAACATGTCGATAAAACTTTGTCAGTAGTAGCAACAGCACGAACAACACCTAAACGTGTATTGAAAAATGTATACAGAAATAAGAAGTTGCGGGGTGATATACTTAAAGATAATAAGAAATGACAGACAAGAATTCTACAAAAAACATTTAGAAATAGAAGAAATAAAGTTGGAAGAAAAAAGAAGAAAGAACAGTATCCTAGAAGAGAGAGAAATATATTACTAAGAGAGTATATTAAAAATCAGTTAGTTTTACCTTTTGCAGGCCCTGATGATCTTTAAATATTGTGCTTATTTCAGTTTAGTTATTACAGTTAGTACATTTTTGGGAAATTAAGAGTTATTTTAAAAAAACTGCTTTCTTTACTATTATAATGATGTTTGAAACTTAACCATAGTAATGTCCTAACTACTGTTAAGTTTGAAACAAAAAGTTCCCTTTTTGTGTCTTTAGATATTTAGGTAGAGTAGAAATCATTTCACAAAAGGTCTCAAAAGTGAGATGGCTTTAGTTAGCTAGTTTATTTACTTAATATATAAAATCCACACTACAGTGTTGCCCATGAGGCATATTATTATGTTGTGTCATACAAAATAAAATAAACTAAATACCATTAAATGACTTAAAATGATGAATACATAAAAATACTTAATTAAAATTTGTAATTTACAAAAACGCACATACAGTGCACACTTGCAGTAAAAAGGACACACAAGATAAAAAAACCAGAACTGCTCTTGTGAGTGGTAAAAGGCAGGGTGCTTAAATCTCCCAGTCTCCCCCGTTTAAAAATTCATTTAGGGAAGAAAAAGCCCTTTCCAGCAAAAAATGTTTAGTTTATTTTTCATTATTTTGAAGAATTTCTTACAGGGGGATTTTATTCCATGTTTGAAGAGTAGCATGCTTGGAACGTTGTATGAAAAGTTGGCGCTATTGGTTTTTAGATTTTTTTGTTCTAGTGTTATAATAATGTTAATTTTTAGGCTCTCAAAAATGGTTAAGTTATTGATACATAAAACTGACATATCTATACAGGGATACTGCTAATTTTCTTTCTTTCCTCTGAAATAGAAGCTTACAGACGAAGTTGACCAGTATTGTAAAACATTTTGTCACCACCATCCCACAGCACTGGGCGAACTTTCCTTGGAAGCATTTATTTCAATGAAAAAAAGAACTTCTTCGTTATAGTCATCTCACTCTCGAAGCCTTTTGTAAAGTGATTTAGGCTCTAGTGATAACTGTAATACATTATGATATTTAGAGTATGGTGGACTGTTTATTAGTTTTCGTGTTGTGATGTTCCTTATTTATATAACTGATCTTGAGATTATACCTGTGATTGTTGTTAAAATGATATCATTTTCACATAGTTAGTTTTTTACTTGATTTGTGTATCATTAATTATTACTTATGAGAATAATTTAGGAGTTACTTTAGCTTTTCTACTTGAATTTATGTTACGAGTTTAGGAGCATTTAAAAACTGTGTTTTTTACTATTAATGAAATAAAACTAACATTGTTCAAGGTGTAAATTTATCTTTATTGGATTAACCTACCTAAAAACAGTAATATACCAGCAGTATTTATAAATCTGATGACTAAGCTAAGAACTATTTTTTTAGAGATGTCACAGTGACAGCCGGAAATTCAGCAAATAGTAGCACTTCTCAGCGAATGACAACAATCATGCAAGGGAGTAGTAAATGTCATTTTTCAAAGAAAGTTATTTACTTTTATTAGTAAACACAAGGAACAGTCAGCACCACCCACTCCTACCAAGCAGCATCAGCATTATTTTAGCAAACCTGTGCAAAAATACTAAGAAGGTATAAGAATATTCTCTTGAAATTTTTGCATAGGCCCACTAAAACAACCCCCACTAATACCACTTGGCAAAAGCAAACAGCACCCGCTGTTTCCCACATTTACTAGGAAAAAAAGAATTTTCCTTGAAGTATGATACCTGCTAGTCCGTTCCCGCGCAATCGCTAGCACTCACTAGGAAATGCAACGTCCACTGCATTCCTACTTTCACTACAACATAAATTTCTGGTGGAGATCTATCTATAAATAAAAGTGACAAAATCAAATACCCCTTTTTGTTTATTTATGATAACTATGTATACCTATCGTTAAAAACCTAAAGCTACTTAATTTAGAGAATCACAAAACAATAGTTAATTTGGAATTTTTTTTTGAGATTTTTGGGGTTCCTCGATCAAAGCAAACAAAATTCCACTATGTACTTGATGTTTCAGTTTATTCTGGAAACCACCTTCAGAACTAAAAGGAGTTAAAAGTGTTTTAATATACCAAAAACATATTAATGTAAAAATGACATACAAAATTATAGACACTTCTGTTAAAGTCCACTTTAAAAACCCAACTAAACTATAACTTCAGCCACACATTGGTATTTTACCCCTGTTGAAGGAAAAAACCCAAAAATCTCCAAAAAAAAAAAATTTAAACAGTCACGAAATATCAGAAACACGTTAATTATAATTACTATAAGCGAAAGGGTAGTGCATTCATTATTTCATTTCGTTTTGCTACGCCATCTCTATCATCCCGGTTTTCAGCTCCTTCACCTGCACCTATTTCTACATTGGGCTGTTCCACTACATAATCTCGAGCATCATCTTCGAGGGCAAAATTATTGTCTATTGACACATTATGTAAAACAGCACATGCCCTAATAAAATGCAAAATAAGTGGGATTTTTTGTAATTTTAAATGGTAAAGCTGACGAAACTTCTGTTTGAGCAAACCAAAACAATGTTCAACAATGTATCTATTTTTGGACAATAAATAATTGTAATTTCTTTGGCGCCTTGTTAGATCACCTCTGTCTTTAAAAGGTATCAGAAGATGTTTTAGACAAGGGTACCTACCCACTATCACCAATAATAAAAAGGTCCCCACATTTGTCTTGCAACGTTTCACCCAATGTTGATGCTCTGAGAACTCTACTGTCATGCACCGATCCTGGAAACCCTACAAAAATGTCCCTGATCCTCTTTTTGTGTTCGCACACAACTTGAGCCTGAAGAGAGTAAAACTGCTTCCGGTTAAGGTAAGAATCTGGATCTTCTTGAGGTTTATCGATTCTAATATGAGTACCGCCAATGACACCAATCACCCCAGAAAATTATTTTTCTCTAAAAAATCTTTCGATCTCTACTTTTTCCTCAGTAGTTGGCCAGGTAATAATCTCTGGAGATAAATTACTGAGAAAGTGGGAGTCCTTTTTTATAATTTTATGTAGTGAACTCTTTGCTATATTAAATCAGTCTGCTACATCTCTATAACTAGATGCTTCATTACTGGCAAACCATAAAAAGGTTGTAAGTTTTCAAATTGGAAAAGAGACCCATGTGATTTATACTGATTTTAGTAAAGCTTTCGATAAAGTAAATCACTCTATTCTGCTTTTCAAACTTGCTCGATATGGTTTCTCAGGTCCACTTTTGTCTTGGATGAACTTGATGGACATCTATCAACCCCATTTCTTACAACTTCTGGAGTTCCACAGGGATCCCATCTAGGGCCCCTTCTACTTACCTTGTTCATTAATGAGCTGTGTTCACAGCTGTCCTCTCATTCCCTGCTTTTTGCTGATGACATGAAGGTGTTTACCCAGGTTGATTCTATGCAGGATATGGCTGACCTTCAGAATGACCTCAATTCAGTCTATGACTGGTGTCTAACTAATGAGATGTCCTTGAATATGTAACTTCATGCGATTTAGTAGACGTAGAAGTGAAATTGGTCCTGTCCGATACTTTATAAATAATGTACGTGTCAAAGAAGTGAATGTTGTTAAAGACCTAGGTGTATATCTAGACACTAAGCTAAATTTCTGTGACCATTTTGGGATAATTATAGCCAGGGCGAACAAAATGTTAGGTTTTATAAAAAGGATAAGTAAAGACTTTACATCTTTAGATGCCCTTAAGGTATTGTTTACTTCATTTGCGAGATATATTTTGGAATTTTCTAACATAGTCACCATATTACTCTGTTCATATAGCCAGACTAGAGAACGTACAGCGAAAATTTATTAAATACGCGCGTTTTAAACTCTCTGTCAATGGAATTTATCTGAATGACGATCACACGATGGTTTACTTGGGACTTGCTCCCCTGGAGCGCAGAAGAGAATACTATGACATTTGTTTTGCGTATAAGACGTTTAATAATCACATAAATAGTCCTGAATGTTCACAGCACTTTCAAATTCATGTTCCTCTTCGTCAAACTCGTAGTGTAACTCTTCTGCACCTGCCCCTTTGTTGTACTTGGTTTTTATTGTATAATCCTGTCAATAGAATATCATCAAGTGTGAATAAGTACTGTGATAAATTGGACTTCTTTAATGATGTATCATATTGTAATTTCAAGAATCTGGCCAAAAGGACAATTTTACAATAATATGTTGCTTGTAGTATGTATTTTGTATTGTCAACTTGTAAAGTGGTACGTTAATAAATAAATAAAAATCTGTTAGATTAATTTTTGAAGAGTAGAAATCTGACAAATTTGTGCTGGACACTTTCCAGTCTATTTATATGAACTTGATAGTGTTGTGACCAGACTATGCTTGAACACTCTAAAACGGATCTCACAAAGAAATAAATAAAGTTCTTACAGCGTATGCACTTCTAAAGTCCCTGCATGATCTCTTAATAAAACCAAGCACTCAATTCGCTTTAGAAGTTATAGCATCAAAATGCTCAGTAAAGGTTAACTGAGTGTCCAAGTAAACGCCCAAATCCTTAACCACCAACACCTCCTTCAGAGGAATGCTATTTATACAATATTGATAAGGAAATGGGCACCTTGATCTGCTGAACCTCATAAAGCAGCATTTGTCGACATTGAGCGACATGTCATTAAGCTGACACCAGGAAAAAACAGTGTTTATATCCCTCTGCAGGGAAACCATGTCACAAGAGGATGTCACACATGTGTACAGTTTCAAATCATCAGCAAACAGTAAATGATTCGAAGATAACAAACTACCCAAGTCGTTGAAAAACAAGCTAAATAAAAGAGGTCCAAGATGGGAGCCCTGAGGAACTACGGACGTCGTCTGGAAGGGCTTAGACAGGTAGCCATCTAATTTTAAATAAATAAATAAATAAATAAATGTTTAGTAGGACTCAAACCAGGAGAGCAGAGTGCCAGCCATCCCATACCTTGATATCCTTGAAAGCAGGATGGCATGGTTTACCTTGTCAAAAGCTTTGCTGAAATCGGTGTATATTGCATGAGTCTCAGAATTCTATGCCAAGGATGTGTTAATGAAGTTGACATAGAGGAAAACGTCTGTATAAACAGATCGACCCGACATAAATCCATGCTGTTGACTAATTATTATTTGTTGAAAGTGATTAGTTAATACAGTTTCAATGCAGTGTTCGAATAGTTTAGGTATTGCTGAAAGAATACTGATTGGTCGGTAATTCTTAATGTCATTCTTGTTGCCGGACTTATGGATAGGGCAAACATATGAAAGTTTCCAAACGCTTGGAAAGTTACCAGAAGTAAGAGATTGGGAGAAGATATAATATAGAGGGAGATAAAGAGAATGTGCACATGATTTTAACACTCTGTTGGGAATACCGTCAGGACCTTCACCTTTAATGACATCAAGCTTGAGCAAAGTTCTCTGAATATCAGTAGCACTTACGATAATATTAGTGATAGTGTCAAATGCATCAGGAAAAGCTTGCTGGGGATTAAAAGAGTGTTTGGGGTTGAAGACCGATGAAAAATATTGGGCAAAGAGATTTGCAATGTCAGAACCACTATCAGCTTTGTGTGTATCAAGGTGCATTTCCTTTGGAATTGCACCCTGATTGGATTTAGAGCGAATAAAGCTCCAGAAAAAATTAGGATTTTCTGTAATGGCGTTTTCGGCGCTGCTGATATACCGCTGATAACATTCTTCTGTTAGGTTTCTACATTGCATTCGTAGCTGATGAAAAGTATTGTAATGTTCTTGATTGTTCAACTGTTTGTATCTCTTGTGTGCGATTTTCTTCTGAAATATAAGATTTTTCAGTTCTTGTGAGAACCAGATTGGAAATTTATTGCCAAGGTGAGACCGTTTCAGAGGTACAAACATATCACAACAATTATACATAACAGAATAAAAGTTGTTTACAGTTACTTCTATATTCTCATTTAAAATTGACAGCCGGTCATACAAAAGCTACATCCTAAAATAATCACCTAATTAGGTGATAAATCAGTTGGCAGAACACTGATTTTTAAAAATGAAATAATTTGTTCTAATACTTTTAAAACTTATCAAGATGAGTTAGGCTAAGACCTTTTTTTATAGTTCTAATTCTAAAAGGTCTAGTTCTATTTTATGTTTTCTCAGTTTTATTGCATGTTCTTCTTTTGATTGTTCCATGTGTAATTTATGTTCTTCTTCTTTTATTGTCATCTCCTTTGAAAGGCATTGCCCTAAAAATAATTAGTGTTTAAAAAAAAAGTATAAACAAAACTATCTGTAAAGTATAAATACACTAAGCTGACTCTTGACTATATTAGATGTTTAAAGAAAAGATGTACTAAAAATCCCTACAAAAGCCCTAAATGGATGCCCCTGGCGAAAAGGGAAAAAGGATCATCTGACATTGTAATTAGCTCTGTTCGCAGAAGAATCACAAACTAGTCAGAGCCAATCAAATTACTGGAAACCAGTCCGCAAACTGCCATGTGACCAAATAGCTGAAACTTGATTGGCGCTGATCGGTTTATGATTTCTCTATGGACAGAGCTTATACATATGTGCTTTCACTACTTTACCATCAGCTCTTTACGGGATGTCCTAATTTATTGACAAAAATAAAAATCAATTGACCAGGGGTATAGATTAAGCCAATCATATTTTCATTTAATATAAAAACACTTATAAGCAGCAGACTTCACAAAAATTTCGTAAAATGTTTTGTTTAGTTGATTACCTGTTTTGGTGGGGGTCTGTTCTAATTTGTTTTCGATACTTTGTAACCTTCTTGTTTCATTGCAAGTGGTTGTCACCTCTACTGGCAAAATCACAGGCTGTTTTTTGTTTTCTATATTCAACATACTTTTTTTTTGTCGGCAATGGGATAGTTTGCATCTATCAATAATAATAAATTTATCCTTGGCTGCTCTTAAACCTAAAAATATAATTTTTTTTCATTCAAATTCAAGTTCAAATATTTATTCATCCTTCGGCTATATACATAATATAGATAAGACACGTCACTAAAAAATATATAAAGTTAACAATCACAATCCAAGACGGAAACAAATACACGATTAAGGACAAAAAAATTAAACATTAGCATTAACAACACTGTCATAGTATACAGTAAATTCTTCAATGGAATAAAAACAATTGCTCACTAAAATGTCCTTCAATTTTTTCCGAAATAATACAATAGACGTTTTTTGTCTCAGCGAATGATTAAATCCATTATAGAGACTACAACCGGAGTAAACTGGTGATTTCTTATAGAAACTGTGATTTGGACGATCCAATCGAAAAAAATGTCTACCTCTAGTGTTATGGCTATGAAGATTTCCATTAGCCAAGAAGCTATGTTTATTTTTATGAATATAGACCAAGATCTTAAATATATAAATGCAAGGCAAAGTTAATCAAAAGATTAGGTAGGATTTCCTTACATACATTTATAACATACAAAAACAGATTTTTTAACTTCAGAAAAATAAATATTTTTAGGTAAAACATATTATTAATCTGTAAATACTAACCCCTGTTGTATGTAAGCTCCAATAAATTTTTCACTGCAGATGCCCTCCATATAAAATTTGGTCGAACCACAATATTTGGCATTGAAATTAATGATTTGTAGATCATAGTTACAAATAATTTGGCAATTTTTTGAATTAAATCCGAGTGCAGTCAATGCACCCGATGATTCCAGGAAATCCAGCTTTTCCATAAAACCCCTTTGAGCTTCGTTAATTTCTTGTGGGGTTCTGGGAAACCTAATCCACAAATGACCTAAAATAGTCACTATTGCATTGGCCACTTCATAGGTGCATCTACTCCTCACTACTTACCGACTTGTAGATAACAAGAATTCTTCAGCAATGCCCCATTGATAATTGCCTGTGGCAAAGAACCTTCTTGAAGCAATAATTAGAATTTTTGTCTGTGTGGGTATTCTGGTTGACCTTATTTTCTGCCTCTAAATGGTCCACCAAATTATTAAACAGATATGCCACTAAGTCCTTGTTGAGACGAAATAATTCTATAAACCTTGTGTCGTGTAGCGAAAAGGGATCACTTTCGTCTCTCATCACACGCTTTTGAACCCGATTTTCATACATACGTACATTGTTTTCTAAATTATTAATTAAAAACCTTTGTGCAGGGAACATTTTACTATAATCCAAATTCAGTATTAATAAAAATAAAAAAAATTTGACAATTCACACAAAAATAATAAATAAACAATTAAGGTTATGGCTAAGACCTGACTTCTCTTCTTTTTTGCTAAAAAAATGTATAACTATACGCAACCCATAATACACGCAGGCATGTGTGGTTGCTTATACAGTAAAGCATATTAGCTAGTACATAATAAAGTATTTAAAAAAAAGATATTTCAACAATATTCCCCATATCTTCTTTAATGCTCGCTTTTTTTACAAATCTATTTTTTTGTTCTCGATTAATCGACATAAAATTTTACAAGGCGACACGCTTTGATCATACGTTCGGACGTCGTGCTCTCTCTCTTTTCTCGTTCTCGCTCTACTCTCTCCATCTATTTGTTGCGCCAAGAGGAGCTAACGGCTACCACTTTCACGCTTCAATTTTCGCCGGACGCGTCCGCGACGAAAGCTCACGCTGTGATTGGTTAAATATGTGGCATAGCGACGCGTTAGGTGACTGCGCAACATCACGAGTGCGTGCAGTGGTTCCGCCAGCTCCGACCGCGCACTTTTATCGGCCGGCTTGTAAAATTCTGTCATCCAAGTGAAAAAAAAAAGATTTCAATTTATTAAAGGTGCTATCGTATGATTCGTATGTGTTTATAGTGTTGATTATTTATAAGAAAACAAAACATTTCGTAGTGTTTGTCAGACTTTCATGTTTTAACCAAACGGATGGGTTGTATTGTGTAGTAATAATAACCTTTATTATTGTTTGAAGAACAGCGTGCGAGTCCGTCAGAGAAGTTTCATTTTGGACTTTACTTCCAGTCAAGAGGCTCGTAATGCGTCGTTTGGAAGCGCGTTCGTTTTTATAGTTATTTTGTAGAGTTATTGAATGTTGTTTGTCGTAATTTTTTTTTGAAGGTAAAGTTTATTATTAATTTAGTTGTGAGGAATTTCGCTTAAAAATTAAGGACGATATAAATAAACCTGTTAATAAAAGTCAAATTTTCTATTAAATATGATTTAAAATAGGCAAATAAAAAAAAGGACATGCTTAAGTGTTAGGAGTTTTTTGTTTAAAGCTAATTTGGAACCAAAATTTTTGTACAGGTACTCTTTTTCTTCCAAAAATTTCTGGTTGGCCTAGTGGAACAAAATTTTACTCTTGTTTTGAACAGCTGTTCTCTGGCTTTTTTGTGTTGTAGTAAGTATTTTAACTTTTTGAATTTTTGAATGTTTTAAAAGATTTAGTATGATTTCTTACTTTAAAGATAACAAATCTATTATTTTTCAAACCTGTTACATAGGAATATTCTAGGAAGAATTGGCAACGTCACAGTGACTTCTGACGTCAAAACAAAAGAGTTTTTTCTGTAACTGACATTTGTCGATGTTTTTTATATGGCCATGTATTTATTGCCAGTGGTGCGTAGTTACAAAAAAATTTTTTTTTGCGGGGCGATATCTACCATTTTTTATCATGAAGCGCCATTTATGAATATTTTTATTCAGTCTGAATTCATACCAGCATTCACCGGTTTCAATATATGCAGTGAATTTCATAACACCCTGTATATATATATATATATATATATATATATATATATATATATATATATATATATATATATATATATATATATATAAGGCGCTCTAAACAAAACAAAGAATGAGACGAGCAATCTAGGACGAAATTTTACCAACTTTTTAAAAGCGAATTTTTTTAAAGTCTTAGAAGAATCCTTACCCTTTCGCTAGAGGCAAACTTCGTATATCTAGGATCGTCCCTGATAATCTTTTTAATTTCCTTCCAGTTGCTGAATAAAGTGACCTCTGAAGTTTCGTCCAGCATCTCCCTAAAACTCTGGCGCTTCTTCTTTAACAGCTGTTCAATATGTTCGTTGAAGAGTTTCTCCTTCTCTTCTCTGGAAAGGGAGTCCGCGAGATCCCACCTGTGGTCCTTCCGGAGGATTCTCTTCACCTCCTTCCAGCTTAGCTCCGAATTTCGAACTAAGTCAACCAGCAATGCGTTAAAATGCTGTAAGTACAAAGATACAGATTACAAAAATTATTGAAAATAAATATTTTGGTAAAAAATAACAAAATTGGAACTTTTATTCGATATTTAGGGCATTTCTAGCCCTAAAAAAAATTCGAAAAAAAAAAACTATGAGACCCATTAATGCCCTTTCCCTACCTGTCTAGCTTCGTCCCTCTTGTGCTGTTCCCTCTCCTTGTCTCTGTCTCTCATATGAGTGGCCAATGTTCTTTGCACTTCCTCTTCTCTCCTTTTCAGACTGGCTTCGGTCTTGGCCTGTTTGACTTTTTCACGTTCTTCTTTCGCCTTTCAATGAAAAAGAAATGTAGATTTTGCTCAAAAAGTATATCTACAGGGTGAGTTTTCTAAGGTGTTACAAAGCGATATCTCGAAAAAGGTTCAAAATATTTTCATGAAATTTTGGTGAGTTAATAGGGAGATGAGGGGACATATTTAAACATATTTTTGACATTTACCCCCTCTCTCTATTTTGAGGGGTGGGGGTTTTGGAATTTTAAATGGGATGATGTACTTTTCTTTATAAAATTCGAACCTACGTAAAAAACTACTTAGGTGTAAAAATAATTTGATTTGCTCTTTCGGTTATGAAATTATGGTTAACTAAAAAATAAATAAATTTTAGCAATAAATCAAGGTCACTTATTTTAGAATTATTATTCGTTTCCATGGAAACGCGTCATTTTTACTTAGGGGTCGTCCATAAACCACGGAACGTTTTTTTTCGCGTTTTTTTACCCTCCCTCCTCCATGCAACACCACGCAGATATTCAGCTTGACCTCTCCCTCCCTCCGTAACGTAAATTTTCACATTAAAAATGAATGAAATTTCCAAAATTCAAATATTTTTACATAATACTCAAATTTTTGGTAATTACTTTGGTAAATAATACTTAACCCACCCTCGTCCTTGTAACGCCATGTAGACATTAGTGGGAGTGGGAGGGTGACCCTCCCACTCCCTCAACATCGTTACATGGTTTATGGACGACCCCTGAAGTCGGTTAAGAATTTTGACATTTTAACGATTATTTCCCAATTTACTGCTAGGTCCCCGGATTTGACCCCCATTGACTTTTTCTTGTTTGGCTCTATAAAGGATAAAGTGATGGTGATGGCGACTGCACCTACAACTTTAGATGATATGAAAGACAGAATCCGCTTTGCCTGCTTATTAGTGACACCTGAAATGTTACAGCGGGTACGAAATGCATTTAGAAAGTGAGAAAGTGTTTGATAATTGAAGGGTGGCATTTCGAACAACTTCTCAAGCATGACAGACGATAAATAAGTTAAAATTAAATGGTAAATATTTTTTATTTTATAACCTAATAAATCATAATTCCCTAACCGAAAGAGCAAATCTAAAAAAAATATACACCAACATAGTTTTTTACATAGATTCGAATCTTATAAACAAAAGTACATCATCCCGTTAAAAATTTCAAAGTTACCCCCACCCCTCAAAATAGAGAGAGGGGTAAATGTCAAAAATATGTTTAAATATGTCCCACATCTTTCATCAATATATTTTAAATTCGAGATATCGATTTGTAACACTTTAAAAAACTCACCCTGTGTATTTAGTATTTCTTTGGAACTATTATTTTTTGCGAGATATACTTTATACCCACCTTTTCGTCATCAGAATCGTGATCTTGTTCTGCTTCTTCAGTCTCCTTTTCCGAAGTAGCGCCCTCTTCTAGGTCCTCCTTATCGTCTTCTTCCATTGGTTCCTCTTTGATATCCTTGGATTCTTTATCTTTATCCTTTTCTTTCTCGCGTTTGTCCTTATCCTATAAAATTACAATAAGCTAATAATTTTGGTTCTGGTCTTTAGAGTAGTGATGTAAGGATTCGTATCCAAAAATCCGTTGGATCCGAATATTAAAAGAATCCGGATTATCCGGAACCGGCCGAGAACTTGAATACGGATTCGGAATCAAAATAAATTCGCATCGGGTGGTTACTAATGCAAAGTGCAAAGAGAAAACGGAATCGGAATCGAGTGTAAGCGAACAACACGGTCTGCGATTTGGCATATTTGATATTGTGCTTTCTCTTTCTAATGACATTTCCTAAAAAAAGATGGCACAGTTATCGGGGTAACGGGTATCATATGAGATGAGACCCATTGGTTAAACTAGTCCCGCCTCACCCGAACCGAATTCAAACGAGAACGGCGCGACGCGGTGCCTTCTTATCCCTAAACTTCGACTTCGAATGGTATGATACCGATACCGCATCGACCTACCTAGCCGTGTATCCGGATAGAAAATGTTTTAGTCTGTTGCATGCATACGTATACATGATCTGTAACCGCTTTCGCGCGGGTCAAGAAATGGATTCGTATTCGGATAATGGATACGGATATTAGCTGATTCCGATTCCGTATGATTCGGATATCTAATGAATACGGATATTTACAACACTACTTTAGAGGGCAATTTTTTGTAATTTATTGTTTTCAGTTTTTTTTATGTCCAGTTAAGACAAAAATATCAGTTTCGTATCAAATTGTAGTCACAAAACCACACGATTTTCTACGCAGAACAAAAATAGTAACGACTCTTTTGTGACAATCACCCATATTCAAAATCTTTTTACCTTCCGGTCCTTATCCTTCTTCTTATGCTTGTCCTTATTTCTTTCTCTCTCCCGTTCCTCTTTCCTCCTCCTCTTCTCCTCCTTCAAAACCTTACAATACTCCCTAAACCAATCCTCCCGCATCCCATGAGAATCCACAGCTTTGTATCTGGGATCGCTGTCCACTTTCCGTTTGACATCCGACCAATGAGAGTGCCTGTCAATGTCAGAGTGCTCTCGCAGCATAGTGAAAAAGTCTTTCTTTATCTGTAAAACAGGTGGAGCGAGTTAGCGGTGCGGTAGTGACTGTCGTTTTACTTACAAACTGATTTTGTATATATAGGAATTTAAAGCGTTAATACAAATGTATAAAAATCATTTAAAATTTTAGCTACTTAAGAAATACTGTTCTAATAAAAATCTACATTTATTTAAAATTTTAAGTCAGTAAAATTTTTCTGATAAAATCAAGATATAAAATATTAATATGTATTTTAAAAAATGTCAGCCAATATAAGATAATCTGTAATACCTAGAGCAGTATTCAGAGCGCGCGCTGCGAAAATTCGACGCCATATCGAATTTTCGAGGGGCGCGGTTTTGAAGGAAAATGGAAAAATACAAAACAAAATTTCGATTTCATTAATGCATTTTTTACGTGAAATGGCATGGGCTTTTTTTATAACAAATAAGTGAACAAGAATAATGTTAAAAACCCAAAATAGTCGCTGATTACATAATATGAGTACATTTAGATTATAAACTTTGTATTTACGCTTTAATATGTATTTATGATTTAAAATCGTCACTGTCATTTATTAAAAAGCGCCCTAGAATGTATAACAACTAAAGATATTAGTGAATTTTAAAAATAATTTCGGCTCGGTAGCTTTCGATCACCCCAATATGCTGAAAGATAATAATTTGATTAAACTTAAAATGTAAAAATTGCAATAATTACCCCTGAAAGAAAATTAATTAATTTAAACCAAAAATTTGTTTAAAAAGGCATTAACACATACTTATTTTTTATTTTGAAAGCATAACAAAATGTCAAAATTTATTGAATACTCCAAGAAGATATGTAAAAAACAATAATTTAATAGTATGTGTTAATTATCTGTTAGAAGACACTTTTGAGGTACTATTAATGTAAGTTAAAAAAAGTTTTAGTTAGGTATGAGCGTTGTGCTATAAGTCGTAAGTCTATTAGAGACTTAGAGAGACAAATACAGTGTTTGAAAAGAAGACGGCTAATGGGTTCAGTCCCTGCTGAACAGCGAGTGCGCGGTCTTGAATGCGTATGTTTGGTAGGCACAGTACATGTTAAGCCTCTGCATTATTTTGAACTTTTAAAATAAAATGTGGGTAGGTAGACAAAGAAGTGTTTAATTTCTAATGTGAGAAAGGGAAGAAGGAAATGGGTTGACTGTGAACTAATCTCGGAATTTTGATCTACTTTCTCAAATAGTTCAGTCTGGCGTCCATTAAATAGATCAAAATTCTTGGATTTCCTTCGATCCTACCGACACTGCGTGGAGGATAATAAACCAGGACTAATATGCGAAAAGAAATTACCTCCCCCCCTGAATGATCGCGCCAAAAGCGGCTACTTAAAAGCTGTCGTGCCCAGGTCGGAACACCTAGGGTGGTTACCAGGTAGGTAAAGATGCAACAAGAAAATCCTTGGAATAAATTAAGTTACACTTGTAAGGACTGGGTCATTGACGAGTCGAATGTCTGTTGGATAGAATCAAGGATGTTAAGTGTTGAAGGTTATGCCGCTCCCCAGATGTGAGAACAGTAATCTAGGTTAGGTCTTATTTGGGAAACATGGAGAGAGTGTAAGTTGGAAGGAGAGAAGTATTTTCTGACTCGAAAGAGAACATCAAGCTTTTTAGTTGTTGATGTGTCTATTGAAGTAATGCGATGCCAAGAAGATCGAACGTAGCACTGAGTTAAATGAAACAAACGTTCAGCTGTACAAATTAGAAACTGTAACCATTAAATTAGCTACGCCGATAACCAGGTCGGATGGCTACGGATATGCCGTAATTTGATAGGAATCTTGACTGCGTGCTGGAAACGCAAGAGTCCCTAGCAGCAATAGAACAGAACATACATATACCTAAGAAACGATGGTCGATTCTGGCGCAATATTCCTTTTTTAATACATAAGATACATAGGACAGCACAAATTATGCACGAATAATCAATTTTAAAGTGTCTACTAACAGATTTATCATATTTGCAGTCATCTGTCGGTCAGTGACCCGAATACAAGTAAATGCTGAAAAGGAAATCATTAATAACAAATTAGATCACACCGGTTAAAAAACATTTTTCTCTATATATGTATATACTTAAACTATATAAAATCTCTTGGCAAACTTAGGTTTATGACGTTTTACTTCACACTTGCAAATTAATCCTTTGTTTTTCGTATTAATATATTACTTAAACTTCTAATTTACTACCAACAAAGAGGGAAAAAATTCCCTCAAATTCCCTCAGATAAGGAAAATGTTGCATAATTTTAATGCTAGAAATAAATGGGCTTGTCTTCCTAACTTGTGTTAAAACTCGTGTTAAAATAAAATAAATTGTTAACTGAAAAATATTTTATAATTGGAATTCTAGTGGATTTACTTATTTTATTTTTATTCATGGTAAAAGGAGTATACGAAAATTTTTCAAGAGGACCAGTGAAAGATACGAAAAAAGGTCATTTTTTATAAAAGTTTTTGCTTGCTTTAAAAATAAGATCCACAATGCCAAAATTTTGTTTTTTTGTACAAGGTATTCAAAAATACAAAAACGTAAATTTTTGTTAAGAGTAAAGTTGCCATATCTTTAAATTTTAATGCAAAACGTTAAATAAAAAAGTTGTTTTAAATTTTAAAAGAATTCTTATTCCAGATTTTCAAGTAAAAATTTGAAATGTCTAAATTACCCTTTTTTTTATCCAAGACATCCCACGTAGACTTCAAGCCTATGTACTAACGTACCGTGGGCGTCTGGAGAGAAGGGAAATCTAGTCTACTGACCCGGGATTTGAAGGATTGGAGGTTGGGACGGGAAGGGAAAGCAAATCAAGTCACATTGTCGCCTTTTTTATTTGATTACACCTTTGATAACTGTGACGTATTTGTCAAAATAATAAAGATGCTGTCCTTAGAGCAAATAATATATACACTGTGCATACACTGCACAGAAAAACAAATTTTTGGCATCGTGGATCTTATTTTTAAAGCAAGCAAAAACTTTTATAAAGACTTTTTTCGTATCTTTCACTTTTTGGCCCATTTGTCTTCTTAGCTATCTCATCCGTGGATATACTGTATACACATCATCTTTCACCGATTGATTCCTTTCATACATTTCTCAAAAACAGGACAAAGGAAAGAAAAATAATAGACACTGTGCAAGAATTATATCATTTTAAAATTTTCTTGACGCTCCAGTAGACAAAATGAAAAAAAAAATTAATTCGACGGCAGCTTCAGACATTCTTTTTTTAAGAAAGGATGCCTACAAATACGATTAACAATTTGGAAAATTTATTTTAAAAAATACGTCCTAGACTTATTTTACGTGAAATATGTTTAAAAATTAAGTAAATATTTGTGTGTGAGCGCGCTGTTTTACCTTCTATAACCAAAATTAGAAAAGTTAAAATATATCTTGTTAAAAAAAAACCTAATATTTGTCAGGATAAACCAGCCCATTGCAAACATACTTTACTTTTTTGCTGAAGAGTATTGAGTGTATTACTATTTATGTACCGTCAAGCAAAATTAAGCTCCGAGAGACCTCATTTGACAATTTGACAGTTGACAGTGCGCCGATCCTGAGCGGTCTGACGGGAATGTGAGACATGTGACAGTTTTTTTGACAGCCTCAAGCAGCATCGGGACACGCCTCGCAGAAGTCGATGACAAGCTAGAGAAGACACTGTCATTTTTAGAATTTTGATTAAAACACTGATACTTAAATTCTAGGCCGAAAATAATTCTCTAATATTTAATGGAGAGCTATATTAAATAAATAATTTTAAATATCTGCATGTTGAATTCTTAAGACTTAAAATGTATATTAAACTTTGACAACTGCGCTGTAAAGGATAAATATAAAAAAACTGATTACATTTTTAAAACAAAACCTATTATAATAAATACATTCTATAAAATTCTGGTATCTCTTTGCAACAACTTAACTTTTATTATTTCAAGGCTCCACCAACGTAGAAAACCTTATTGATAAAAAAATGGTCATAAAAATACACTTAAAAGATTTTAGTAAGTATTTGCATAGAGACTTTCTTAAAGTAAAAAAAATAAAACCACAGTGTTATACTTTACCAACAATTACTGTAAACGACTGGTGATGAGTTTCACAAAAACCAATATAAGCTGAAAACCCTAATTAAAGAAAAACTTGGGAGATGATAGAAAAATACTTTGAACGAATAAAATAGTAGTAATACCAACACAGATCAAAGGAAACAATTTAAATAGGAATAAAGTATGCACTGGAACAAAGCAATTGAGATACAAACAACAATAAAAAATTTATATCTAAATTTGTATAGACCAAAAAAGCTTATATATATATATATATATATATATATATATATATATATATATATATATATATATATATATATATATATATATAAAGATACGAAACAGTTTCTTTTTTTAAGTTATGTCGTTTTTTGTTTTTGGCAAAAGGCCATTTGACATCCAAATTTGACACTTTCTTTAACACTAAAAATGCTAGCAGGACATTATGTTGTAAAACTTCTCTGTTTACAATAATGTAACGACTTTTCTCAGGAAATGATAGCTTTCCTTTAATATCATCCAAACTCTCAACTCTATAACTAAAACAATTACAGATCCCAGTGTAATATTGTAATGAGGTGAAATTTAAAAAAATGTACAGAACCTCGTAAAATGAGCCTATTTCACTGTGTGATTATTAGAGATCGCACGATACCGATATTGATATCGTTATATCGGCATATCGGCGGTTGTTGCCGATTGCCGGTATCGTATCGTATCGGCAGGAAAATTGCCGATATATTGGCACATATAACACGAAGAATTTTGGGTTCTTACTGCATATACCTACGAAAGGTAATACTCGTAAATATAATAAAATAAAATACATTTTTGTGCCTCTTCTAATGTCACTAATAATATCTAATCATTTATAACATAACTGTAGTATAACAGACCTTTTTCCGGAGAAATACATTAAGAATTTCACAAAGCAATACTGAAAACATTAAACAGTGACTTCCCGAAACTTCACCAATCAGAAACGTAATACCGCGTGACGGAATGATAAACCGGGACTTCCCCGATTTTCGTTTTCGCCCAAACAGAAAACGCATGAACGAAAAACGGAAATTGATACAGAATACGTACAGGATTTAGCGAATTGGAGGTTCAGAACCGTATTTTGTATTTTTTTATTTATATTCGACGTTGTTAAAACCAGGGTTGGAATGAATTAATTCACATGATTTAAGTCTTTGACTTCTTTTTTATAAAAGTCATGACTTTTTCCAATCCTGATAAATACTAAAGATTGAAACATGTACGTATGTATTTGCCGATACGATATATCGGTATCGGTATATCGGCATGTAAATATCGGTATCGGCCGATATATTGTATCGGCAAAATAAAGTCATATCGTGCGATCTCTAGCGATTATGTGATTTACAAAGGCAATTCAGATTTTCTCGAGAACTATCCCATGATGATTTGAAGAAAAAAATTCCTCAGGAAATTAAAACACTCGCTATATTTTACATCAATGAAATAAGTCGAATTGTGCTGTGGCAATATTTTCCAAAGTACTTACCCGCGTTAAAATCGGGAAAGTGTATTTTCTCAAAATATATTAATTTTCTTCTAATATCTTTAAATCTTACGTTTAAAGTAAAATATATTTTTTGAAATAACACTCTTAATGCAGTTATATTATTAACTCATTATTTTTACCTGTAACACCTTTTATTCGCATAAAAAGCCAATAAAACTACAGTCGATCTTCAGGGCTTTTCCATTGCTATACAAATTCGAAAAAAAATGTTTGATACATTTTCAACAAGACTTCCAAATAAGTAAATAAAAAAAAAGTGATACAGATCCACCCCATCAATGTCTTTACCCTTTAGCTACAACCCAAAGGGGCATTTAATTATTCGTCTTCTCGCCCTGTAAAAATAACATTAAAAAAAAATAATACATCACAATAATTATTTATCAAAACCAAACTTTTAATACACTCAACTTAGTATATCACATTCGTGCATACTCAGCCCAAAAAGCGCCATTAGAAAATGCAATCAAAAGTATTCTTGCTTCCCGTTTTCCAAAAAAAAATTAAAAATTACTTACTTGCTATACTTGCTTGCTTACTTCCATATCATCATTTTCCTCGTAGGATTTTTTTACCTTAAAAATTACCTATAACACAATACTACCTGAAAGTGCTAAAAAAATTTGCTCTGCATCGACGAATATTCGTTTCAGTTGCAACAAATATCAGAGCCATTGTCACTTGTATCTCAATTCAATGTTCCACGTACCATTTTCATTTATTATTATAACTAAAGGGTTTATTTTTTAAAAATTACATATTAAAACAAATAAAATAGTCAATATAATTGGTGCAAAGTGGAAAACAGTTTTGGCCTCCGCATCGTCAGCGGACGACCAAAAGCAGAAGGAGAAACAAACTTACCTGTTCTCTTTTCTGGAACTTTTCTTCCTTTTCTTTCCTGCGCACCTCAATGAGATACTCATTGAAGAGGCTCTCTCTTTCCCGCATCTTTTCTACGCCTTTAAACCTTTCGTCTTTGGCGTACTTCTGAGCGAAATCGCTAAACGAAGACCTAAAATAAAAAAATAAGTTTTAAATAAATCTTAATTACTAATTAAACCTTGTATTAAGGGGTTATATACAGTCAGGAGGCCTAAAAAAAAGCGATTTTTCAAGAATTTTTCCTGAGAAGACTTTTAAATTTATGAATGTAAAAATTTCTACATATATTATGGTAACTTTTAACTGTATTTTAAAGTTTTTTGTATTTGTAAAAATAATAATTTTGAAAGCTGCTATAGCTGATCTCCAGTTCCTCTCAAAAAAGGCATCTTGCGGTGACAACGATATCTCTGGACTGGATCATCGAAAATGAAAAAACCAAACGGATTTCGTTAAAGTAATGTAAAATCTTCTAATTAATCGAAGGAATAAGCAAAATAAAATTTTTTGACAAAATGGCGGCTTCTCAAAAAAAAATCGATTACCAAAATTTTGGCCTTAAATGGTTTATATATAAAAAAATATTTATCGGTGAGAAAAAACCTTTGATGAATTAGTAAAAAATATACTTAAGAAGCTTGTGTTAAAATTTGAGACTGATCGGTTCAGCCGTTTCCGAGAAATCTTCGTCACAGACTAAAACACAGTTTTGAGAAAAACGCGTTTAAAGTTTCAAAAGCAATTTACATAGCGTACAATCGCTCTGATTCGTCTTTACAAATATGCGTGTAACTTCGAAAATAATCGCCGGATTGCCTTGAAATTTTCTGTGTGTGTACTGGAATATATGTACATTACGAAAATGAAATTTAAAAAAAAATCGATTTTTTGAAAATTCTAACTGTATATATGTAACTAAAAAATCTGGTGTGGTCATCATATACAACTTTTGGAATACTAAGCCAAACTGATTAGCAACAAAAGCAGATCCAGTGGCATCTAGCCAGAAGATGTTTTTGATATACGAGTATACACGTTTTGTCCCACTAAATAATAAAAATGTCGCTTTCAATTGGATTGACATGGCAACTTTACATGGTCGCCATTTTGAGAAGGAAAATCTGCAAGAATACATTACTTTCCTAACACAGCAGAACGTGGATGTAGGCTATATTAAGGAAGTAAAAAAGTAAGATATATAAAAACATTTTGTAAATACTAGTATGTATTGGAGTTACAAAAAGACTTACTTTCCATGTAAGTGAGACTCGCTCATCAACTTTTTGAAAGCTTCTTTCTTCTCCCTTAGTTTATTCCTTTTTTCTCTTCGTTCCTCCTCGGCCCTCTCCTTCACGTATTTCTCAAACACCTGCTTCCTTTCTTTCGAAGTTAAAAGAAGATATCTGCAATAAATTAATTATGGTTATCTTTAAAATATTGTAACTAATTTTTATGTTCCTCGCAAGTGGTAAAGCTCTAATAGAATGCCAAAAGTCAAAAACTTGCCCCTTACTATTTTAACCCCAAACCTAGCTCTCTTCTACTACCATAGCATAACATCTTTTCAAGATATAGAGCTACGCTAGTAGGAAGGGGCAAGTTGTAGGGCTGGACTAGAAGCAAGTTGTAAGGTTGGGCTAGCAGGAAGAGGCAAATTGTAGAGCTAGGCTAGTAGGAAGGGCCAAGTTGTACAGCTTGACTAGTGGGAAGGGGAAAATTTTACAGCTGGGCTAGTAAGAAGAGGCCACAAATCAACAACTTGCCCCTTACTAGCTCCACACGTTGCCTCCTACAACCTAACAACTTTCCAAATTGTAGAAATGGGCTAGTAGAAAGGGGCAACTTGTAGAGCTAAGTTAGTAGAAATAAGCAACTAGTAGGAAGGGACAAGTTGTAGAGGTGGACTAAAGAGAAGAGGCAAGTTATGCTGCTGGGCTAGTAGGAAGAGGCGAGTTGTAGAGCAAGGAAGGGGCAACTTGTAATGCTGGGCTAGCAGGAATAGATAAATTGTAGAGCTAGGCTAGTAGGAAGGGCCAAGATGTACAGTTGGGCTAATAGGAAGGGGAAAATTGTACACCTGGGCTAGTGAGAAGGCCACAAATTAAAAACTTGCCCCTTACTATTATAGCTACTACTACTATAGCTTCCTACTACTACCTAACAACTTCCCAAATTGTAGAAATGGGCTACTAGAAAGGGGCAACTTGTAGAGTTGAGTTAGTAGAAAGAGGCAAGTTGTAGAGTTAGGCTAGTAGGAAGATGCAAATTGTAGAACTAGGCCTGAAGGAAGGGGCACGTTGAACAGCCAGGATAGTAGCAAGTGACAAATTGTACAGCTAGGCTAGTAGGAAGGAGAAAGTTGTATTGCTGGGATGGTAGGAAGGGGAAAGTTCAAGAGCTGGGCTAGTACAAAGAGGGAAGTTGTACAATTGGGATAGTAGGAAGAGGCTAAGTAGAAAAGGGCAAGTTGTAGAGCTGGGCTAATGGAAGGGGGCAAGTTGTAAAGCTGGGCTAGTAAGAAGAGGTAAATTGTAAATTTAGGCTAGTAGGAAGGGGAAAATTGTAGAGCTAGGTCTGAAGTAAGAGACGAGTTGTGCAGTTGGGCTAGTAGGAAGGGGAAAGTTGTTGAGCTGGGATAGTAAACAAGAGTAAGTGCACTTAGTTATTGTCACTTACCTAGAATCAAACACGATTTTATGAAGTTCTTTCTCCCAGGTACTGAAAGCAGACACCTGCTTTTCTGCTAACATTTCCTTAAACAGCTTTATTCTAGTTTCAAGAGGTATAACTGCGCGCTCTTTAGCAGCTCTTACTTCAGCTTCTATGGCTGCTTCTTTACCGATGTCAATCTTTTTAGCATTGGGAGTACCATTTGATGAATCTAAAAAAAAATTAATATTAATTAGTTAAGTTGCACCATACCTGTCAAACTGTATTTTTTTTTCATTGATACAAAAATATATGCAAAACATCTAAAAAAATTTGTACACAACTTTTATCGCACTTCCTACTAAAAATTCACAAACCGCCCTATTTTAACAAAGAGTTTTACTTACTTGTAACAGGAGGAGATTCCTCTGTTTTTGCCTTCTTAGCAGGTGTTTCAATCTCGCTGTCACTGTCATTATCGTCATCCTTCTCGTCCTCCGAAGCTCTTTTCTTGACGGGCGTCTTGGGTTCTTCTGTCTTAGCACCAGCAGCTGCGAGAGCGTCAGGAGGAGTCGATACCATCTTGTCAACATCGGCACGTTTCAGAAGTTCTTCTGGTCGTTCCCATACAGACGTACGAGACGATGGATTGTAGAAGAATACACGGCCGTCGCCAGTCCAGACGACACACCTAAATTAAAAAATTATTTTTACTTTCGGGCAACACTAGCCCAAGAGATATTTCTTGATTACTTTTTTAACTCATTACTGAGACAAATACGGGACTGACATTTTATGGTTAATTTGTTTAAAAAAGAAGTTTAAAGTGAAAAAATCGACTTCCTTAAGAACATCTTAAATATTTCAGTAGCCATTACCATTTATAATTTGATTATCATAATTATTGTTTTTAAGGAAATGGAATGATTTATATTCAGAGCACTCGTTCAACTACTCACCAAGGTGTTCCTGGAACGGGCGTACTCGAAACGGGCCGTGATTTATCAGCCGCCTTTCGTTCTTTTTCCTTCTCCTCTTCCTCCTTCTTCTTCCTGATCTCCTCCTGCAACTTCTCCAGCTTCTCCTTGGCCTCCGCCTCCTTGTCCTGTTGAGTCTCCTGCTTGGGAGGAGTATCACCGTTAGCCTGAACGGTAGATGTCTTACCTGTATCTGACGAATTTTGATTGGATCCCGCGTCGCTAGGCCGCGTCGAGATACCTTGGGCTGCGGCTAGTTTGGCAGCTACAAAAAAAAATGTGTCAAGTGCTATTCGAAATCATACTGACCTCAAACTTTAAAAAATATCAGCCTGTATATTAAATTGGGACGTCTTTAATATTTACTCACTCTCTAAATCTTTTAAAGGTTGTGGCTTTTCCCATACGGACTCTCCTTTCTTGGCATTGTAATAGTAAAACCTCCCATCGGGTGCCTTATGCTCAGTCCATTCAGATGCCTTTGCTATAATTTCCGGATCAACCTTCGACATTACCTCCGCCTCATTGATCGCCGGTAGGGCACTGGGCATACTTGCTGTGAAGGAAGAATAAAATCAGAATATACTTAATATTAAAACTTTTTAAGTGTCTAAATAGGGTGTCCGGAAATTAGCGTGCGTAAAGTACATCCAAAAATAGGGCAAAAATTTCCTATAAACATACTCCGAGAAATACTTCATTAGGGGGCTAGAACCCCCCAAAGGGGGCCGGAGGAAAAGGGTTTTTTATACAGCTATTCACACGACCTACAATTTATTAATTCTATTTTTCTAAACTATAATATTTAAGTAAAAAAACCTTACCTGGTGGCATTAAACCTGGAGGCATACCCCAGGGACCCATGCCTGGGGGCATCCATCCAGGTGGCCCTTGACCTGGTGGTGGCATACCAAAAGGTGGCATTCCAAATGGTGGGAAGCCACCTGGTGGAGGACCGAATGGCATACCAGGGGGTGGTCCTTGCATCATGTTGGGCGGAGGTCCTTGGCCACCTGGCCCTGAGCCTGGTTTAGGGCCTGGTTCTTTTTTGTGATCATCAGAATCTAAAATACAACATATTTACTTTGGAGATCACAAATGTAAGGAAGGAAATGTAAAAATGCAAAACAAACTATTTTTTTTAAGTTGAAGTTGGGTTTCTGGAATTGCAATTTTAAAGCATAATTACCCTTGTTATCTGGTTTGTTTGTTATGCTAGCCTGTGCCAAGGCCGCTTGGGCTGCAGTTGATGTATTTTGTGGTATAGTGTTTGCTGCTTGAGCAGCCATGGCTTCAACCTGATCCTGCAAAAGAAGAAAAAGATGAATTTAGAGCAAAAACTTGTTGTCTACCGCTTACAAAATAAAAATAAACCGTGTCAAGTATGAATTTATACATACTTGAGAAATAATTTTAATATTAGGTCCTTCTGGCTTATTCCAAGTAGTCTCTCGAGTTCTTGCATTGTAATAATAAGATTTTCCTTCAGCAGCTTTAGTTTCTACCCAAATCTCAGAATTCGGGTCTAAGATGGGATTAGGAGCCTAAAATTATAATAAAATATATTTCTAGTACTTAAAGAATTTAATATTTCTTTTTGCTGTTATTGTGTAAGGTTTCATATATATGTATTGTTAAATATTTAAATAAGTTTGCTGCACATTTTTGTATTTGAAATTTACAATAGGCTTATATAATTGTAGCACAGAAGAAAGCAGAAAAGTTAAACAGAAATATGTAGATAACGTCCAGAATTGGCACTATTGACTAATTAAGCATGTTAATTTATAATGAAAACATCTATGAAGCAACATACTTATTATAAAATAAAAAAATACAAACCCCTGTGGGTGGGCCCTGTAACCCTGGAACTCCTGGTGGGCCACCTCCCTGTGGTCCATTATTCATACCAGGAGGACCACCCATCATTGGGCCTCCAAATGGCGGCGGACCTCCCATAAGGCCTGGAGGACCTCCACTGCCACTCATGTTCGTACCTGGAGGTCCCCAGTTTGGACCATTGCCACTATAGTTTGGTGGGCCATTGAAACCTGAAAAAGAATCTATGTCACTTTAATAAATGGAAGAAAAATTTAAATTTTTATTTAAATTGTAAATATAGGTGTGGCATTTAAATTTCTGCTATAAGAACAAGAACGATGAAATAAAATCAAAAACTTGTAGAAAAGTGCCATCAACAGATGTGATATAGCTTCACTATTTTTACCTGGTGGTCCCCTTGGTGGAGG
The DNA here is from genome assembly GCA_963971165.1 of Philopedon plagiatum. Taxonomy (NCBI): domain Eukaryota; kingdom Metazoa; phylum Arthropoda; class Insecta; order Coleoptera; family Curculionidae; genus Philopedon; species Philopedon plagiatum. Next base: position 12,065,785 of record OZ020191.1, read on the forward strand.
TCCGCCCCTAAACATGGGTGGAGGACCCCCTCTGCCACCTCTGAACATGCCAGGTGGAGGCCCAAATCCTCCTCTTCCACGGAATCTAGGTGGAGGTCCATCTCTTGGGCCACCTGGTCCAGGCCCACCTGGTCCTGGTCCACCTGGTCCACCAGGTACTGGTACACCAGGTCCTCCTGGACCACTTGGAGGACCAGACCATCTGGGTGGGGGGCCTTTCCTAAAAAAGAAAACATGTAGAATCCATTTCTTCTTCAGTTTTACTAAATAACATTCCTGATGGAGGAAATAATGTCAAACAAAATAAATATAGAATTAGGACAAACTGTCTAACACAGGGAATATTCACATTTGAAATAAATATTTATTTAAAAAGCATGTGAGTATTATAAATCAAAATATTTATCAACATTTAGAAGCCTATGATCTACATTGACCCTTTCATTGCGTGAACCAGATACATTCGCAAACTTGATGCGTGTCGCTAGCGCGAAAGACTGATATGTACGCAAGCAGGAAGGCAATGTTTCCTTGCGGGAAGCAACAGAGTAGGCCCATGCCTAGGGGTGACAAAGAGTCTATAAGCTAGTTAGGTCTTGTTATAGAGGCGCAAAAATCCTGGCTTGCCTTCAGTCAAATTTAGTCTAGCTACGGCACTGCCAAATCACCTGTTAGAATAGGCATATCACAGATGGCTAGACAAGTTTTTATATAGCTTGTTTGTTTCAGATTTGATTTTTATTGAATTTTATGTTATCATGGCGTGTAAAAATTACCTTATTGATGAAGAACTTTATAATATATTGACAAACAGTGATAGTGAGGATGATTTAGAGGTGCCAGTTCACGAATTTACCTGCGGGAAGCGAACATATTCGCACGTCTCGCCCGCAGCCGCACAGTGAACATAATTGTTAAAACCAGGTGCTGCAGTTCATTATAGAATAGAATAGAATAATATTTATTATGCAATAACAATTAAATCATTATGCATTTATAAATTTTATGCCGATAATGTTGGCCATAACATTAAAATATTTAGTAATATTTTAGTACATGTTTCGCTGAGATATTCCTACAATATAATTTACCAACAGAACTATTACAAATAGGTCTTATATAAATATTGTATTCTACATCTTCCATGATTAATAACAACCCAGTAACACTTGCCAATGCCCACTTTTTAAAAACTATTAAAAATGTTGAGCTCTCGCTTGTTATCAAAAATATTGGGAAGAAACATTCCCAAGGACCTTGAAGTAAAGTTAAAATACATAAATATGTGTTTTATATATTATACAATACAAAGAGTCCATTATTTCTTACCCAAAACCTCCTCTACCACCTCGCCCTCCACCCCTACTTCCCGGAAAATCCCTGGGCATGTCTTCATCAAAACTGACATCGTCCTGGAAATTTTCCTCCATGTCGCCGTTGTCCATCATTTCATTGTCAGACATGGCTAAAATTTTACCTTCCACGCAGGCTATGCACGTTCAATTATTGATTTGCAGTGTAAAAAACACCACTGCACCAGTTAAATGTTATAAATAATGCAAAAATTATCTACTTGCATCAATTTTTATAAAAACGCTACACAACTACCCACGAGTCCCACGACGGGCATCCATCGGCACTCTTTCTTTCGATTTTCGATTGTCAAATGTCAGTTGACAAGACAACAGTCAAGAAAAGTTAAGTTTTTACGAACCTCTTTCGGTTCTGACTGACGTCACACTTCACCGGAGATTCTGAGGACTGTTCGTTTATGGTGCGCGAAACTGCACATATATGCACTTGTTTATTACCCTTAGAAAGAAATCAATGCAGGTTATTTATTATAGTCCAGTTGCGTCAACACAAACGAACAAACCTTTCGAGTAATTTTTAATGATTAAAATTTACCTAAGAAAAGTAAAACCTTCAGACAAACCCTTTATTTTTCTGTGCTTTAGGCTGAATTTGTTCTTCTGTGTTACATTTGCGTTTCACGAAAGTGTCCCAGAATACCTTAATAAGGTATTCTGGGAAAGTGCACTACCCTGTACTTTTTTTATTCGTGGAATACCTGCAATTTATTTTAGTACATTATTCTTTTTAGTTTTTAGTTCACTTATTCAGAACTATTGCTTGTAAATTTGAAAACAATTCATGTTTAGTTTTTTCTCTTCTATTTTGCCATCAAATATTGAAGGTAATTAAGGTTAGAAGTTAGGTTACCACGTATACGTATTAATAGTATATTAGTAATACGTACATGGGTTACCACAGGATTTGAAATTGCATTTTGGCTTTTGGTTACAAAATGGTTATTGATAACACAAAATCGTTACCACCTCGTTACAAAGGCCGTAACCGCAATGCATATCCTGGCAAACGCAAAAATATGCCTATTTGTGTAGTTGTAGGACGACCTTGCTGTTCTTGTGCTGCACTGGGATTCCAGAATGCTATTCGATATCGAAATATTCGATTTGGCGCAAAAAACCGATTCCCGTTTGTTTCGATATCGTCCAAAACGATATCGAGTCTTTCGGTACCTCTATAGATCCCGTTTCGGTCGATTTCGAGATGACAGTGATTTTTAGGTTAGAATTATTTGTTATTTGTTGTAAGTGTTGCAAGTTGTTTTTTTGTTTAATTTCACATGTGTGAAACATGTTACTACACCAATATATAAAATGTATTTAGTTAAAAAAAAGACAATTTAGACTTTTCCAGTTAAAGTCGGATGCTAATGTTGTAGTCAAGTTGATTTTTAACATTTTGGATAACAAAACAATAAGCACACTATTTAGAAATGATCGTTCTTTCAACTGATTTTTTAAGTTTGGATGAAACAAAAAACTATTTTGTTTCTAGGGCTTTTAAAGTACAGGAAGCTACCACATCGCTAACCAGAAATGCAATTTTCCATAATGGGAAAAAAACTTTAATTCCCTACCCGACAATATAAGGCAAATAAATTGTCATAAAAAGTTTAAGAGGAATGTCCAAAATTTTTTAGTTGCAAAACCTATTACACCGTTGATGAATTTTATAGGGATAGCGCTAATTACCTTTATGTTTTTGTTTTTGTAAATGGGAGTTCTGGGCGGATTTATACTGAACATGTATGATGTTTTTCTTTTATCCTTCGACATATTGTTTGTTATTGTTTGTGGGATATTGTCTTGCTATTTATATTGTTTGTGTTTATATACCTAGTAGAGGGGTTCCGGAGGATCCAGATCTGTTCACTCGTGATGCTGTGGGGTTTTTGGGTGTCAGACTGGACTCTGAGCTGAGGTGGGATGTCCATATAGATAGTGTCACAAAAAAAAATGAAAAGCGCTGTGTTTGTGCTGCGCACATTGGCAGGGCGAGTTTCCGATGGTGTTCTGCGTACGGCCTATTTTGCCTTGTGTCATTCTGTGATGTCCTATGCCATCGTGGCCTGGGGCCACGCGCCGCACTGGCGCAGGGTATTTTCTCTCCAGAGGAGGGCTGTGAGAATAGTTGGCGGTCTGGGATACAGAGAAGATTGTAGATTTAAATTTAAAGAATTAAAAATACTAACATTTACAAATTTATATATATTAGAAAATTGTATTCACATTAAAAACAATTTATGTTTATATCCTGAAAACGGACATCGTCACTCTTATAGCACTCGGGCTGGGGGGGAGCTGTCTGTGCCGGTGAGGCGACTGGAGAGGAGCCGGGATGGTCCAAACTACTGGGCGGTGAAATTTTATAATAGACTCCCAGAGAGCCTGAAGGTTTTACCTATGAACAAGTTCAAGAGTGGAGTGCGGAAACTACTTCTTGAGAACCCTTTCTATGATAGGAATGAGTTTATAGGCTGTGATACTTTTTGATTGTTTGATTTATGTCATAGTTTGTCTAAAATAGTCTTTGTATTTTCTACAATATCTGTATGTTATACCTGACGTATGTAAGCAATGTATTTTGTAAAGCATGAAATAAATATCTATCTATCTAGTTTATAAGAAAGAAAAAATCTTTTATGTACATTTTTATTTTTTAATTATTTTTAAGCTACACTTTGTTGACGACAATAACGTATTCTTTTAACAATAAAGTAGATTTTGATTTGATTTGATTTGCTCATTGGAACATCCTAATAGAGTATATGTGAGCATGTTTTTATATGAAAATAAATGTTGATGTTTAATTTTTTTATTTCTAGTTTTACTACTACATAATACGATTTTTTAAAATAATTATATTATAGTGGCGGGCAGAGCTGGGTAAAGCACTCATTGTTAATATAAAGGGCTTGCAATTACCAATTATTTTAGGAGGGCTTGCAAACACTGGGCTTAAAGTCCTTTTTAAAATATGTAATCGAGGCTTGGTAATTGAAGCTTGAAAATGAGCTTGCAAGCTCTCTAGAGACTTTAAGAACATTGAAAGTGCTTAAACCATTTTAGTAGTAATGCAATTACCCAATTACATAATATGTTAAAAAGGGCTCGAAGCACACTGCAAGTCCTAAAGAAAGTAATTTGTAATTGATGTTTGATTCAAGAAGATTTCTTCTCCTCAAAACAATATCGACAATTGGAAGCATTTTTTACATGAAAACAAGCAGGCAATAAATGAATACAATCAGAACCACACAATCATAGAAGAAAATCAAATTTTGCAACAAAATAATCTTAGGTTATAATTCACTACGCATGCGTGCTACGAATACTACGGTTTCCGATATCGAAGAAAGCGATGGCACAAACGACATCGAATGAGAATATCGAATTGGTCGATATCGCTTTGACTATCGAGTATCGAAAGCGTTACGATAGCTGTCGTATCGAGTGAAAGGGAATCCCAGCACTGTTCTGTGAGGACGACTGTCACTGTGCTGTCACTTGGCTGTCACTGCCAATTTACAAATGTGAGGTTGAGGTTAGATTAATGTAAATCAAATAAATTTGAAAATTTGTTCAACCTTTTTTACATTAAAACTTCAAGGATTTATTCTGAATAGAGGTATTATAATAAAAAAAAGACATATAAAAATCATGCACTAAAAGAATACTGTAAACATTTTTAATGTTTAGGTATTTACAGAAAGAGTTATGAGAAAGTCTGTCGTATATTAAATTTTTATAGGACTAGGTTTTCAAACATAAAAATGTTTTCTCTTAATTTTAGATGGATTCCAGTCGTAGCAGTCACATAAAAGAAGCCCAGTCGACTTTAGCTACAATTCAGGAAATGTCTCAACTATTAAACACTGGTCTAAATCCTGAAGCATTAACTATCTGTGTGAGACTTTGTGAAGCTGGTATTAATCCAGAAGTATTAGCTGCATTAGTTCGAGATTTGCAGAAAGAAGTCCGTGAGTTTCAGTTAAATCAGAATCAAAACCAGAGTCACCCAAGTTCGTCACGAGATTTTCGATCTGATCAAACGATGCACTAGGGGAAAGATGAAAATTGCAAGGTATTTTAAAACCTTTTATATTATAGAAAAAATATAGGTACTGCTTTATGAATGTTAGTATAAGCAGATCATTTTACAATGGTAAATTGATGATATTGCTTGTATATTTTTAAAAAGTTACTGTGCCAAGTAGGTAAATACAGTCATTAACACAAGAGCATTGGCTTGAGTTATTGAAAGATTTGAGAGGGATTAGACTAATCCCTTTACAAATTATTGAAGAAAGCTAATATGCAATAACGCTAAAGATCAAAATCATTAGTTTTGTAATATGAGTAGTAGGTATGTACTGTACGTTTCAAAGCAGTCTTTCTGTGTACCTACACCAAGGGGCAAAAATTAAGTTTTGCAGTAGCGGGCTCATTATATGAAAAAATCAGGTGAGGTTATATGGAAGTGAGTCTTGTGTTACAAACAAGTGAAAAATGTTGATGACTTTCAGGATAGGGGTAAAGCTCGAAGGACGACTACGAGATCCAATTATTTGTAAATTATTTTTAAAAAATCCGACATTACAACTGCATCGAGGGGGAAACCATCTCAAAAAGTTTGTACACTAAAATACCAAGTTGACTAAGGAATACCACAGTTTTTAGAAATAGTACCGTAGGAATACCATCTATTACCAAAATATACCAAATAATAACTACAGAATACCTGGTAATACCTAGTAATACCTACAGAATACCTGATAATACCTACAGAATACCTAGTAAGTCCTATGGAATACCTAGTAATACCCATTATAAATACCCCCAAAAATACCCAAGAGAATCTTTGCTAATTTATTTTTTCTGAGATTTTATCACTTGAACTAATTTCAACAATTTGAGGATTCTTATTCTTATCAGAAAAAAGCCTGTCGATATGCTTGAAAAACTTAATTGGTTAGCTAAAGTTAGTTACATTTTGTAAACTTACTTACACTGCCCAAAATAACCTCAAGGAACAATTTTATATTTTACAATATATAAATATGGGACATTTAACTTTCAAGAACTACACTTATCTGTTAATAAATATTGAAATATGCAGTTAAGTATATTCCTTTATTCTAGACATATATTGTTAACAATTGAGAACCACAAAAAACGGAGATGTGGAAAGCATTCCTCTATTTTTTTTAGCAATATATGAAACAGTATAAAATAAACCTCGAAATAAAGTATTTCAGAAAAAAAAACATAGACCAAGTTCTTTGGTTGTCTAAAAAGGACGAGTATCCAACTAAATAGAAAAACACAATCTTCTACTTTGGTGTCACATTGACTAGGCTTCACTTGTATGTTATAACTAAGAATACTTAAGAAAAAGGTAAGAATTGCTATTGATAATTTTGTGAAAATTCTAAAATTTGTAAGATTTTGAGATATTCCTTTATTATAAACTAGCTGGTACCCACGACTGCGTTCGCGTTAATGTCTACTTTATTTAAGTATCTCTTTATATACAATGCTCGCCATATAAAACATTTATAAAATAAGCTGTTTGCCCTCGTGTTTGCCCGTTGCGTTGCTAGCGGGGTAAGAACACAAAAAATTGTTGGAGAAAATCTCGGAGAAAATAGATGCCCCAACAAACTAATTTAAGTGAAAAGATATGTACTTACAATATATTTTTTTCAGACTTACAAAGTATAACTTATGTGACATTTGTAACAAAATAAAGCCCGATTTATAGTAATAAGTACAACAAAATAATAAAAAACAATGAAGAAAATAAAATAACTTTTCTGTTCATTATCTTTCAATCTTATTCTGAAATATATTTTCGCACGAACGGGCTATATGCGACATCTATTTCAGAACAAACTATAGAGTAGGGCATAATATTGACAAAGCGCATGCGCATCTGCCAACATTTGAAAATATTTCTCTTAATACCAGATAATACCTCTTTATTACCTGGGAATACCAAATATTACCATGGGATTGCCACATAATACCAAGATTTATCCAATGAAACCTTCATTACCTTTCAACTTGTACACAAGAATACCTAGGGTGGTTTCAAGCACAATTTTTTTTAAAGAAAAACAAAATAGACGTTAGTGCAATGACAATAAAACGGAGAATAAGTGAAAACAAGATCGCTTACACTGTAAAAAGCTTTGCTGTCTGCAAAACACATTAAAAAGCGACTGAGTTGGACACAAGACAATATTGATCATGAAGCAACATCATTTTTCTGATGAAGCGTCATTTTGGGCTTGAGTTCCTTGGGCTACTATAAAGCAAAAGCTCAGTAAGAAATGTGTATTAACCCTGAAGCACTTAAGTCGCCATATTCGACAGATATGGTACATAGTGAGTATGCTGAGAAGCTTGTGGAAAGCATGCCTGTACGTTGTCAAGATGTGCTTGAAGATTACACTCTATTAGTTTCGTGCGCCGTAGTGTTTGAAATTATTTTTAAATTACAAACTTTTTTTTACTTCTTGATCCTTCTACTAAAAATTAAGCCAATGCTCTTATGTAAGTTCGTTTTTAGAGGGTAAAGAATAAAACTTTTAACCAAAATATTTTATTAACAAAAAATATATAAGTAGGTAATCTCAAGTTATATGACAATACAAAAGTTTTACTTGTTCACTTACTAAAGAGAGACTTTTTGTACATTCTGAAATCTGGCTTAATAGGTCATATACCTAGGTTACCTTTGTGATTAAAAAAAAATATACCCTTAGTTTGATACATTGCTATTGACAGAGGGAATTTATCGAAAAAAAAAATATATAGGGTGTTCTGTTTAAAATATTCTAGGTTAGTACACATGATGTATAAAGAAATTTGGTTTAAACTTACAGCACATAAACATTCTATGCTACTTAAATGTAACAAACCACATCACATGAACTCCCTTTAGCGAGTGGACTACAAATTATTTATAGTAAGAACACCCATAGGTGTGTAAAATATGTGTATACATAATTTTTTGTGTTTTTGTCAGAATAATCTTAATACAAAATTGTTTCGAGTAGAAAAAAGTTCTTAAGTATAGTAGAAAATAAAAAAATATATATAAAACATTTACAGTAGGTAACAAGAACAGGTAAAACACTTAAACAAAGGTAGAATGTATATAAAAAAATAATAAAATGAGAAAAATTTATACATCTAAATATCAGTCATCTATTCACACAAGAGCTCATTTTTTCATACAAATAAAAAACAGCACTAGGAACTACAGGAAGTACTTATCGAAAAGATGTATTAGAAGGACACACTAAATGCTATTTTTGGTCTTTTTTATTTATTTTTTCAGAATCTGAAATATATGTAGCTCCAAATGTAAATATCAAATAATATAAGAATTATTCACAAAATCTGAGGTTACCAATGTATGTATGTGGAACATAATATAATAAGATTTTAGGAGGAATAATCAGGTCTCATCCCTACTTTTTTTGTTGTTATTGCTGTGTTATTTGCTATAAAAAAAAGCCAAGGACTTTTTAATGTAGGCACATAAAGAATATACATATATATATATATATATATATATATATATATATATATATATATATATATATATATATATATATATATATATATATATATATATGTCTTCGGAAGTTCTTACCATATGGTAAAAATTTTTATTATTGATTTTATGAAAAAAAGTGCCTCTTTATAAAAAGTTCTGCATCATGAGAAAATAGCATCGTCATTCCAAAATTTGATCTTGGACATACAGAGTGGCTCAAAAACGTAAAAGTCCCAATCCACGTGAAGCTAAAAAGACACAAAATCGTTATTTAAAGGTAAACTGCCCCTGTAAATGTACTAGAGTTAACTTTTTGTATGTTAGTGAATTAGGTTTGGAACATACAGGAGTCCCAAAAATAAAATTATTATCAACTTTACAAAAAAAGTATATCTTCATAAACAGTTCTACCTTGTAAAAAAGAGCATGGTTATTTATAAACTTGATGTGGGACAATACAGGGTGGCTTAAACAGCTGAAAGTCACAATTTAAATTTGAATTATTTTGCCACCTGTATGTCCCATATAAAATTTTTGAATAACCATGCTCTTTTTTCACAATGTAGAACTTTATATGAAGATATACTTTTTTGTAACGGCGATAAAAAAAATTAATTTTATTTTTGGGACCTCCTGTATGTTCCAAACCTAATTTACTAACCTAAAAAAGTTAATTCTAGCACATTTGCAGTGGCAGTTTACCTTTAAATAACGATTTTATGTCTTTTTAGCTTCACGTGTATTAGGACTTTTACGTTTTTGAGCCACCCTGTATGTACTAGATCAAATTTTTGAATGGAATGCTATTTTCTCACGATGCAGAACTTTTTATAAAGAGGCACTCTTTTTCGTAAAATCAATAATAAAATTTTTTTCCATATGGTAAGAACTTCCGAAGACACGCTGTATATATATATATATATATATATATATATATATATATATATATATATATATATATATATATATATACTTAGTTCATCAAAGAAATCAAAATTTAATCTTGTACTCATAAGTATGTATTTATTATATGTATTTTCATGTATTTGGAATTACCAAAAAGTTATTAGTTATTTCTTATAAATAACTAAGCAACAACTATTTAAAAAAATAACAAAAATAGAACTGATTACTTCCCTTAGGATTTTATTTTTAATAACAATATGCTTGACGGAACATTTTATTATATCTATACATGTCTATGTATATGATTTTTAATTATTTATAAGTTGTTGTTAAACATTTAATATGTCCCCTAAACAGTCTGTACTCCCCCAAAATCATCTCATATTTCTTCAACCAGATCCGAATTCAAAAAGGTATCCAGCACCAAAAGTACCCGCCTTTCCGGGTTCATCATTGTACTCGGGTTCTTTTTCATTAATAGCATTGGAGTATGGGGCCTCTCTGGCTTGAATTTGGTTGTATTGTGGGTACGAGGGTCTGGATGGAATAATGGGTTGAGTGTAGGCTTTAGGTTGATAGTAAGATTGAGCGACGCCTTGGGACCGGTATTGTCCATCGTCGAATTCTCTGGAAGCTTGGGGCTGAAAAAAAGTTACGATTGTTTTTAGGTGGACGTAAAACAACGTTTTTTTCACATTTTTTGTGGGTGACAAACATGTAAAAATGACTCACTTTAAGGACAGTGACCCAGATACATGTGTCAAATTAAAAATAAAAACTATTGAAGTGCGTAAGTATAAACTATTTTTTTTTTATTTTACCTGCGAGTATGCTCCTTGTTGTTGGGGAGCTGGTAGTGGAGCCACAGGCTGTGGAGCCTTTGGCAAGTGATCAGCTTCCAGGATTTTGAAACCTTCTTTGCCAGCAGTATATTTTACGGAGATCTTTTTGCCGTTGGGGTCGATGTAACTGTAGCCACCGCTTCGGGTGCTAAAAGATAATTTATTTTTGACCATTCCCTGTATTTAATTTACTAAACATGTAGAAACATCTACCATTTTATTTACTAAATCAATTATTGTGGTAAACATGTATTAGTAAGAAAGTAATTTTATATAAGCTTGACTCCTAATGTAAACTAAAAAATGTTACCCATCTGGAGCAATACTCTCTCCTTGTGCCAGTCCATTTTCTGAGGTGAACAAGTATTTGAAGTTTCCGTCATGGTTTAAAGCTTGCTTGTGGGTGAGAATTTGTGGCGGTGGTCTCTTTGCATAATCCTCACTTTGTTCTCCACGGTACTGACAGGAGCACGATAGGACTAAGGTTAAAAAGAATCCAAGAGCCTGTAATAAATAGTCTGTATGAATACTCTGCTTGCCAGTTAAAAACTTAAGATACGGATTATACATAACTATTGGTTTAGACGAAAAGACGAGATACTATTATTTACATTGTAGAGCGATCAGGGATCCCCACGTTACTTATAACCTGACGACGACATATTCCATCGGCCAAAAGGACACTAAACTAAGATATGTCTATTGCATGCTTTTAATACATAAATAATAAAGATAGAAATGCCCTGAAGCCCTGAAGCAGAATGGACGATATCGAATATAATAATTTTATTTCATCTTATTGGAAAATAAAGCTGATTTCAAAATGGGTTTATTTTACTTTGTACTAAAACATTTTCAAGTTTTACTACATGGCAGCTAAATAGTTTAACATTTCCTTTATACAGGGTGGCCTAAAGTTTGTGGGCATACGATGACTCATAATTTTAAAGTTATTTCAAACCAGATCTTGTACTTATAGGATTTAGCTTTTTTTACTGCCAAGAAGCTTATGGTGGTCATTTTGAACAACTTTTAAAGTAATAACAGAAATAAAGGTATTTAAATTTTAATTTTTTTGCTTAGCTTATCCTTATATCATATTCTTTTGAGTTTAATTAAATGTTCGTATTATTTAAAAGTTGCACTTGAATAAGAAGTATTTTGGATTAAATCATAGGTAAAGATTTATGATTAAATAATTGTTTCATTTAATAAAGACATTGACAAGCATGTCCTTAGGTGTCATTATTGTTTAATATGTGGACTCTAGTGCTCTGGTTAAAGGTGTGAGAATAGTTGGGAAAATAATGTGATTAAACTCGTCACTTTTAATATTTAATTTTTTTAATTAAATCTTGCACTTCGGCTTGCTTGGGTCCATCGGTTGTCGGTAAATTAGCACGAAAGGAAAGTAGTTGTCCACAAATAGCGCATATGTGGCGCCGGCTGTCGGGAATTCGCGAATAGTTTGCCAAATAGTTCGCCAAATAGCAAATATTCGGGATTCGGCGAATGACGCATATGTGGTGCCGGCTTTAGGAACAGTTAATGGGGGAAGTCCCTGAAAAGTTCTATAGAAGGAAGACAGGTCACCCACAGCTGGCGATAAGCGAGATAAGGAAATTTTCTTGTGAAATCCTGATCACGGATGAGTGAAATGACTCTCTTTTGGATAGAATCAAGGATGCTAAGGCTCGACGGTGATGGCGCTCCTAGATGTGGATACAATATTCTAGGTTAGGTCTTGTTTGGGAGAGGAGAAATATTTTTTTGACTCTGAAGGGAAAATTAAGCTTTTTAGCAACTCATGTGGCTATTAATGTGCTCGTGCAATAAGCATAGTACAGGGTTAGGCCATTTATGTGGATGAGATGAGAATTACTGGATTTTTTGCATAATAAACAGCAAGGCTGGATTTTGGAAGGGCTGAACTCAATAATGCTTTTGGTACCCCAGTCTGAGATTAATTGGAGATCTCGCGAAAGAGATATGAAACATAGCGTTCATTATCCAGTTCAAGATTTTCATTAATATATCATGTCTTTAGCTTGTTACACATCTCTTGGACATGCTATCTGCATGCACGATCTATTTTAAATAAAAAAAAATGTTATAAATGGTACTGATGAAGCCATAATTAAAAATAATTAGCATACAGTTTAATAAAACAACATTTAAGAATGTATACATTTATCTGATCATTTTTTTAACCATATAATTGAGTGCACCGCGGGATAATAATTAATATTTCTGCAATACCAGAACATTTTATATTTGAGCCTTATACTGTTTATAAATCATTGACTCGTGGACGATGTCTTGCAGCAAAGTAAATCACTTTCACGCACTACTTCTTAAGCATTAGAACTATGCGCTTTACAGAGCATGGCGGTTCACAAAAGGATTACAAAACAGACAAGCGGTTGCAATAATATATATGCGGAAAAGTAAGGCATGAGTTAACCACATATAACAGTTTTATATACACCACATATTACAGCAACTGCTGCTTTGTAGTAATCTTTTTTATATTTTCACAGAATGTCCAGGTTTGAAAATTTAAGTAAATTAGTTGAGTTGAAACATTTGTTCACTTGTACCTTCTTAAGGGTCATTTCTTAGTTCTTACACATACTACGTAATTGAGGATCTCCATTCAATAAGGGGACATGCGCTCGGCCCGGCCCGACCGGACCCTACCCAACCCTGAATGTATGTAAATCCAACCTTTGTGCGTAGAATTTTAGAAACAATGAAAAAACAATACCTTAACGTTGATTCTCAGCAAACTTCCAGCGGGAAAGTTGTTCCTTATAGTCTAAAGAACAATCGTGCGAAGGCACGAGATATTTTGACGAAAAATAAACAAATTAGAGCAGGCTTAATCCAGCGTTGCGCGCCGCGCGTACATTTCGATGCGTGCGTAGTAGTAGTTTGAACATTACAGAAGATAAGTTGACGTTTAAAAGATGACACAATAATTGTAAAAAAGTGTTACAAGAATAAAAATTGTTTTATTAAAATTATATTATCGAATAGAAATTTTTGTTAACACAATAAAGCATTTTAATACAAAGGATGTTTTAATATGAAACATTATAGCATTAATTTTTAAAACTCAGGAAAAGCATGCATCATAATCATTTCACTTGTTTGGGCTTACTGCCTGTAACAGCTGTGTTTTGAAAAAGGTTTTCATAAAATTTGCAACCTTCAGGACTAAGATATTTAACCAAAGTTTTCAAATCATTCAGTTGTTCGCGAGAAATTCCGACATCTTTAGCAAGCGCCGATTTTTCTACATTTTCAAAAGTGATTACTTTCTCGAGAATAATAGTTGCGTGATTTCATTATAACTGGAAAAGACGTCAATGTGGCCATGTGCAAAATAATTAATTTTCACCACTTTTTACAATTTAGAAAAATCGTCGCTTGCTAAAGATGTCGGAATTTCTCGCGAAAAACTGAATGATTTGAAAACTTGGTTAAGTATCTTAGTCCTGAAGGTTGCAAATTTTAGGACAACCTTTTTCAAAACACAGCTGTTAAAGGCAGTAAGCCCAAAAAAGTTAAATGATTATGATGCATGCTTTTCCTACGTTTTAAAAATTAATGCTATAATGTTTCATATTAAAAAAATCCTTTGTATTAAAATGCTTTGTGTTAACAAAAATTTATATTTGATAATATACTTTTAATAAAACAATTTTTATTCTTGTAACACTTTTTACAAGCATTGTGTATATTTTAAACGTCAAATTATCTTCTGTAATGTTCAAACATTACTACGCACGCATCGAAATGTATATACACGCGGCGCGCAACGCTGGATTCAACCTGCTCTAATTTGTTTATTTTTTGTCAAAATATCTCGTGCCTTCGAACGATTGTTCTTTAGACTATAAGGAACAACTTTCCCGCTGGAAGTTTGCTGAGAATCAACGTTAAGGTATTGTTTTTTACTTGTTTCTAAAATGCGACGCCTAAAGGTTGGATTGCATATATATTCAGGGTTGGGTTGGGTCCGCCGCACAGTGTGTTAAATCGACCATTTAGCACGACATAAGCCCCCAATGTAATTTTGCATTATTCTTTACATAGTCTAGCAATCTATATTTAAAACAGTCCTACTAAGAAAAAGGCAGTCAAAAAATATAATATATATTTACAGTTCTCGGGGAGCGGGGGGCTTAACTTAGTGATATTTTAAGAGTAAAATCAACGCATTTCTGTAAATCATTTTCAAAACAAAAAATATGACACAGAACTTAGCAAATTTTTTACCAAATTTTTACATAAATACTGTTAATAATCAAACTGTTTTACAGTATAAAAACATTTTAAATATTAATGCCCTTTTCCTAGAAATTTTGGGGTTGTTCGATGTATCATTATATTTATGTATTTTTTTTAACTCGTAGAGCATACAAAAAAGTTTGTCGGAGTTTAGTTTAGTTTCCCTCTAAGAAATACAGAGTAGGATCCCTTTTAATAGAAAAGTAAAAAATTTTCTGCTCATAGGTGCCCATTCGAGACTTATGGGGCTTTAAGAATAGCTCTTTAGTTATTCTCGACTTGACAAAAAAAACAACAATTTGTAGATCATCCTAACTTTGTAAAATTTTTTCGAATTTAAATAACTTTAACATTTTGCCAAGGCTAAGGTTCCGAATTATTTACAATCGAATTAACGTCTCGTTTTTAGAATTCGGAAAAGAACTAAGAAATCTGTGCGTTTTTTGTTTTTTTGGAGAACTCACCAAATAAAATACCAGCATTGTTTCATAGCCTTAACTTACCGTATGTCCTGTTGTGGCTAAAATTTATAGAATTTTTGGAACATTTTGAGTTTGATAAAGAAGTTGTAAGTAAACGCTTTATATGCATCATTGCCCAGTATTGAATTCGTAACTAAGTAAGCTTTGGTGTATGGCGCTTGGCGAGATATTTGACATTGCTGAATCAATCCCAAAATTTGTGGGCCTAAATTATAATATTTACTCTATTTTAACTCAGTAGAGAAATTCTTAGCACTTACAATGAAATACTTAGAAATATTTGCAATTTTTCAGAAAAACAAAAATAAAAAATTAAAGTTGAAAGCTAATATTATTCTAAATATAAAGGTAAGCGGTACATTTTTTATTGTAGGCTGCTCGTTCCAATATATGTCTATTAGTAAAGATTTTGGATAATAATATATTTAAATTTCCAATCCAATTTATTAAAGAATAACTTATTGTACAGGGTGTTATTTATAACTGGAACACTCAGTAACTTTTTTATTATTGATAATAAAGGGCATGTTTAAATTGGATTTTTTTTTTGGTAAATTGCAACGAACTTAAGAGCTACAGCGATTTTTTTTTGTCGCCCTCGGTATACAGGGTGTGCCAATAAAGTATTGTTTTTAATGGAACACTCAGTATATTTTGCATTTTTAAATTCCTTAAAAAATTAGCTGTACAAAAATACCAAACACTGTTTGGATATCTTTTGTAGTTCCCGAGAATTTTTTTTGCAGATCAGGTTAGGCCTCTAGATTTTTGAGTTTATACTGTTGGAAATAAAGAAATACATTCATGGCCCACTTTGTAGCTTCATCAGTTCGTCGTTCCTAATACGAGTACATTTTCATGTTGACAATTTTATTATTAAAATTTTCAACGCAAATATCTCGGAAACTACAAAAGATATTCAAATAGTGTTTGGTACTCTCGTAGACATTTAAGTACGTTTCACACATTGTTAATTTATTCATTAAAAACTAGTATTTGTGTAAAGATAATTTCTTAAAAATGTAAAAATATATAGGGTGTTAAAAATCCAATTCAATGTCACACCCTGTATACGGTAAATGAGAAAAACAATAATTGATTAAGCACTAAAAGTCTTCATAATTTATCCAACTCATTAGTTTTTATTTTATTTAAACGTGTTATTTCCATACCAGTACTAAAAAGTTAAGAAATACACGTGTCCGGGTGCAGGTGTATGCTTTTATAAAACGTCATTCGGCACATAATCCAGTTAGTCTGAAAGTGTCCTCATTGTTTAGGTGGTAAATAAAATTATATGATATTATTAATTGAACATTGTTGGTAACTCTTTAATTTGTTTTTAAAACCCACAATGATATTTATTATTTACAATTCTACAAAACTTACACCAAGCCGTACATTCAAATACCCTGTATAGTGTATATCTTGCTCATTAATATTGTAATATCTGAATCTAAGAAGTAACATTCTTATTTTTTCATGCTTCTTATAGCTATTACTTAATAATAAGTTTAAAATAATGTTTCATGTATTTTGAAATCAATAATAATAATTGTGAAATTAAGTTCCATAAAACATTACATTTTTTAATAAAAACTGAAGCCATTTTAATGACTGACTTCTTGTTTACATTTTATAGCAAAAAAAACATTCATGACCCTCCTAAAAAATGTCATAGGAAATTAAAAAACATTAAATCAATGTTTAAATAATTATGTCGCGCTAGACGGTCGATTTACCACACTGTGCGCCGGGCCGGGCCGAGCGCATGTCCCCTTATTGAATGGGGCTCCTCAATTGTTTTCAGAGGCTTAGGTTGCACACTGAATACATGGGATTTCAGAAGCTACTAAATCGATTTGAAGAATTCTTTTACTGGTGGATAGCTTGACCTGCGACTTCGCTCATGTGGAACACTAGACATAACAGGACTTCGTCTCAGGCTAGTTTTGTTCAGTATTAAAAAGTTAACTAGAGGTCCTGATTAAAAGAGAGGTTTTAATACATAATTCCGATCTATGGAATCACATGCTTCGGTTTTAGGAAATTAGTATGTGGGTCTCGATTCTATAAAAATAGTGAGGATTTCCATTACGTATATACAGGGCGTCTCATCGATATTAGCTGCGTGATGGATTCCAAAACTTTAAGACATGTAAACTGATTTAATTTTTTATTTTTAGTATTGAAATTACACTTTTAGAAGAGTAATTTTATTATAGACTCATTTTAATACTTGACATAATATACTAGATATGTAATACAGGCACCGGGTATCAGCTAGTTAGGATAGGAATCAAGTATGAGGTATACAGAGTGTCCAAAAAGTCTTAGTATGGACAAATATCTTTACTATAAGTAAAGATAGGGACACCAAATTTTAGGTGTATCTTATTGGATAGTAAATCTATTTTTTTTATGTAATTTAACTTTTTCAACCCCTTTGAGAGGTGATGCTAAGGAGTTGAGGTGTGGTACCTCATTTTAAAGATCTTCAAACAAGTAATATTTTACCGCAAACCCGAGGTCCGCATCTTAATTCTTTTTTAAATGGCAAGGCTGTAAAACTTGAAAATCCTGGAAAAAAATTAAAAATTTAAGTACCTTTATTTCTCTTATTACTTAAAAAAATTTTTAAAATGACCACCGTGAACTTCTTGGCAGTAATAAAGTCGATTTTGGAACTCTGCCAAGAAGTGACACCTGCAGTTAATGGGGGTCGTTTTGAACAACTTTTATAGTAGTAAGAGAAATAAAGCTATGTAATTTTTTTTCCACGATTTTTAAATTTTAAAGGCTTGCCATTTAAAAACGAATTAAGATACGAACCTCAGGTTTGCGGTAAAATATTTCTTTTTTGAAGACCTTTAAAATGAGGTACCATACGACATAAATAAATAAATAAATAAATAAATAAATAAACATTTATTTCCACTGAACTTACAATGTAAGCATGGGATATTGTCGGGTACAAATAAATATAGAAATACAATTTCACATATAAAAACTAACAACATAGTATGTAAAAAATAATAATATATAAGTATCGTATAAATTATCAGCTGGCGGCAAAGTTCAATTCGTCAATGAAACGTTCATCACCTCAATGAGAAGAAGGATAAAAAACACCAAGAATACACCTCATTCGAATCGAAAAGATAGATATTCCTGTACAGAATAAAACGCATTTCTGCAAAGTATCCCTCTTACTTCAGACTTAAACCCATTTAAATTTGACAGCTGTTTTATGCGTAATGGTAGGTTGTTAAAAAGCTTGATGGGTAGTACAAGAGGACTGTTTGCTACGGCGCTTAATCGATGTGAAGGAATGTTTATGTTAGAATTAACTCTTAGGTTATACCGTTCATTATTATCTCTAGTGATCCCAAAATTACGAAAGTCAGACTTGACAAGATTTACGCAATTGAATATGAAAAGACACGGAAATGTCAAAATACCCAACTGAACAAATAAAGTTTTACACGAAGTTGTTCTAGATTTAAAAAGTATTGTTCGAATAATTTTTTTCTGTTGTATTAAAATTTCTCCAGCCCTAGCACAGTTTCCCCAAGCTAAAATACCATAATTAAGACAAGACTGAATGTAAGAATAATAATAAAGTATTAACATACATCGATCCACCCTACTTCTTAACTGCCATATTACAAAACAATGATATGACAACTTTTTCAAAACATAATCTATTTGATGGGACCAAGTAGTTAGGGTTGCATTTAAAATTTTTGACCTCAGCTCCCTAGCGTCACCCCTCATGGGGGTTGAAAAAGTTAAATTACTTAAAAAGATTACTTAATACAATTATTATAGACTAATTTTGATGCTTGACATAATATATTTGATATGTAATACAGGCAGCTAGTATCAGCTAGTTAGGATAGGAATTTAGAATCAAGTAGGTATGAGAAATATATAAGAGAAAGGTATCTAATCGATTTGCTTGAAATTAATAGTTGAACTATTTTAAGGCATTTGATTGACTAGATACAGAAATGTATAGTGAAAAAACAAAATAATGGCAATGCTCCTAAGTCCAGTCAACTTTGAAAAGTAGGGTACTGTAGGTTGGGCTAACTGTGACACTGGGGTATTTGTGACATATCATTGTAATTTGTTTTCTTAAAAATTTTAATTTAGTCCAACTCTGGCATTCCATGTTTTCCAAGTGTGAGAATTGGCACACAAAATTGTTTCAAGGTATTTTGCAGTGTTAAAGGATAAACAAGGTAGGAAAATCATGTTTTTAATTATCTAATATTACGTAATTTAACAGTCTAGTGACACATATTAAGTTTTTTGGTCCTTTCCTAATTTATTTTGTTATATTGTGTTTTCGTTCAACAAATAACATTCTGACGCTTAAAGCATAACCTCAAACGGTGAAGGATTTTGTTCAGGGTCGGACTTTAATTGTGTGTCACAATTGTACTTAAAATTGATCATCAGGTCTAATTGTGATACACACCTTGGGGTAAATGTGACACACCTATTATTTTATTTTAGAGCAGAAAAATGCCCAGGAAAAAGAAGATTTCTGTCAAAACAAAACAATATTCAAAGGAAGATCTCCTTAGAGCTATAGCTGTTGTACAGAATGGAGAAATGTCCCATCAATCTGCTGCGAAGTTTTTTAAAATCCCACGTTCCACTTTAATTTTAAAAACCAAAGGGTGGAAAAATAGAAAAGCTACCGCAATAGATTCCAAACCAGGCCGACACACTGCTCTTAGTCAAGTCGATGAAGAGAAGCTTGCAAATATTATTAATACAATGAACAAGTGGGGATTCGGAATGACAAGAAAAGAAATAATCAATGTGGTCGCAGTTTACGTCGAACAAAATAATTTGAAAACGTCATTTAAGGATGGCATTCCTGGTCCAGATTGGTTTGTAGCTTTTTGCAATCGATGGAATTTATCTTGCAAAAAACCTTCCTTAAGAGAAAAAGTTAGAGTAGACAACACACAGCCTGAGATAATCTATTCATTTTTTGACCTTTACGAAAAAACTGTTGAAGACCTCAATTTACAAGGCAAACCAAGTCAGATCTTTAACCTTGACGAAACCTCAATATGCCATGACCCAAAACAAACAAAGATAGTGGCACAAAGAGGACAAGCTGTTTTTAGGCAAACTTCAGGTACAGGAAGAGCAAACACATCAATTTTGTTTTGTGTGTCTGCTGATGGGCGTCGTTTACCACCTTTTATAATATACAAAGGCACAAATTTATGGGATATTTGGATGGGGGATAAGGCCTACCCTAACACAGGATATTTTGTTACTAAAAGAGGATGGATGACTGCGGAGGCGTTTTTTGGTTGGTTCCAAAATTTATTTTTAAGGCAGTGTCCAAAAGAGAGGCCGTTGTTGGTCATTTTTGATGGACACAAGTCCCACATATCTCCTAAACTGATAAGCTTGGCAATGACCGAGAATATCACCCTACTCAAACTACCTCCGCATACTACCCACATCCTGCAACCCCTGGATACGAATGTTTTTAGAAATATAAAGGTTAAGTGGGACCAAGATCTTACCAAATGGCAAAGAGAGAATTATGGAGAACGCCTGAAGAGAAAAGACTTATCCAATTTAATTGGAAGTGTTTGGGCTCAATTTCCAGAAAATTCAATTAGAAGAAGTTTTGAAATTTGTGGATTATATGACTCTAGATTGGAAAATCCAATAAACCGAAATGCTATTAATCCGAAAATTTTTAATGATGAGGAGTACAGAAAATATTTGCAGAGAGCTGAAAATGCATTGAATGAGCAAACTGAAACAAATTTATTAGAAGAGGAGGAAATTACTATAGAAATTGAAGCAAATGAAGAATCTAACACTCAGTCTGAAATTATCAAAAATGCAGAAGACAAAACAGATTTAGCAAAACTTAAAAAACGAAAAACCAATTTCGAGGACCTCATAATCGCCAAACTCTGCAGACCGTCCACATCTAGCTCCAGAAATAGAAAAAGAGTGTCTAAATTAGCAGAAGTATTGACAAGGGAAGACTATTTAGACAACCTTAAGGCAGAAGAAGAAATTAAGAACAAGAAAATTGAGAAAACTAAAAAGATTACCCAGTCTGCGAAAAAAAAGCAAAAAAAATATGTAGAAGAGGAAATAAGTAATGAATATGATACCAGCAGTGATGAAAATGATTTGCCAGAAATTAGGTATCAAGATACGAGTGATGATGAGGAATACACAGACTATGTCAGACAACTTGAAAATGAAATGAAAGATTCAATGGAGAATTGTGAAGGTAACCTTCTTAACAAATGGGTAATTGTCCCATATACACCCAGCAATTCAAAGAACAAAACCAAATATTTTGTAGGCCTAATAATAAACACATCTGAAAATAAAACATTTGTGGTTAAGTTTGCTAGAAAAAAAGGAGATAAGTTTGTATGGCCTGAAACGGAAGATATCGACACCGAGGTTGTTAAAGAAGATATTTACAAAATATTACCTCCGCCAAATATTGATCGTCGTGGAAATATAATTTTTGGAGTAAAATTTGATGGAATCAATATTTTCTAATTTGTTCAAGTATTATTCTATACTTTTATTTAAGGGTTTAAATTTAGTTTTGTAACTTGGAATTTAAGTTGTTTTTAAAATATAAGAAATATAATAAAACTTTTTTTTTGATTTTTGTTGTTAAATGTCACAATTAGCCCATCCAGTCGATTCACAATTACACATGCAAGTTCCTAATACCTTTTAATAAAGATAATTCTTTTGTGTCACAATTAAACAAGAAAAGTGTCACAATTGTCAAAGTTATGGTACAATTGTGACACCTGCATACTAATATAAAATATATGTATAGACACTATTTAACTTACTTTTATTTCTTCTATTTGTTAAATTTATTATCTATTAACTGTAATACGCCCATCCTAACATTAAACCACTAAATTTCTTTTTTTAAAACAAATATATAAGCATATATTTAAAAATATGGCAAAAAACTGTCACATTTAGCCCGACCTACAGTATATTTTTTTTAAATTTTTGAATGTGATTAGCTGAAATTCAACAACGGTGCAGAAGGGTAATCAGTAAATAATTATAAAAATTCAGCCGCAAAAGGGAAATTAAAAATAGAATAATGAATTAATGTAAATCCTACGACTGCACTTACTACATGTTTATTTTGCTTAATTTTAATTCCATGTTAGGTCAAAAATTATCATGGGTAATCTAAAAAATTGGATGCCTTTATTTCATTGCATTAAATGTAAGGTTTGTTTTCCACCATTTTATTATGAAAAAATTATTTTTATTGGTACTTGTGTTTTCATAATATTTTTTGAAGATTTTAAAAATATTATTTTTAAATAAAAATAGAGAATAATTAATTATTATGTGATTCACTTATAATTATACATATATATATATATATATATATATATATATATATATATATATATATATATATATATATATATATATATATATATATATATATATGTAATTAGAGTTATCAAAAATTTTCTTTTTAGATTTGATTGATATTATTAGAAAAATCACTACTTACCGATAATTTGTACATATTGTTATATCCTATCACAGACACACTATTTAACACAAATTAACAAAAATGTCCTTAGAGTTTAAAGCTATAAACACAAAAGCACAGTGGACCTTTCGAATTTTAGCGGACCCCTTTATAGATACGGTGGGTGGGCAACCATAGTTCGCGCTTATTTGGAACCCCGTGCGATAGAGAAAGTAAAGAGTTTTCGAACGGGTTACGTTATTTTGCTGTAGCAATGTCCTGTTGAAAGGCATTTAGTTGTTGGCTCATCAGATCGGTCTAGACGTATTTTACCGTATTCGTCATCGGACGTTACTCTGTTACAAAACTTATATTGGAACTAGAGTGATATAGGCTTATAGCCAGGTTTTGATTTCAGATGGGGCAACTAAAGTTTTAGGGGGGCAAAGTTATGATGAAATATTTTTGTAGTAGACAAGACAATGGTTTCAGTGATCTTCTAGAAATGGCAACTTTTTCTTTCAGAGTGGGCATTGCCCACTCTGCCCCCTCCCCCTAGATTCGGGCCTGGTGTGCTAGAATCAAAATCGAAGACTCCACATCCAATCAAATCGAGATCCGCAGGGGAGAAAGGGCTGTGTTGTGTCACCGTTGCTATTCAATCTATACTTAGAGCTTATATTTGGCAAAGCTTTGGCGGACATCTCAGCTGGAGTCAAAGTTAATGGCGTGAATATTAACAGCGTCAGATTTGCCGACGATACCGTCTTAATCGCTGACTCGGATCAGGGCCTGCAACGACTCCTCAACAACGCCCACATGGTTTGTGAAGAGTTTGGAATGAAAATAGACATCAAAAAATACAAGGTAATGACCATCCAAAATCTGAGAATGTTACACAACAAATTCAAATAAACGGAGAAGCTCTAGAGCAAGTGGATAAATATTTGGGATATTGGGTGGACTGCAAGTTGGATCCGGACGTGGAAATAAGAGCTAGAATAGAACAAGCCAGAAACTGCTTTGTACGATTCAAGAAGCTCCTCTGCGACTCACGACTTAGCTTCAATTTGCGCTTAAGACTGTCAAAATGCTCCGTTTGGTCTACTCTCTTGTATGGAGTTGAAACATGGACACTCAAAGCTCAAATTATCAATAAGTTGGGAGCTTTCGAGATGTGGACCTATTGTAGAACACTCAAAATACCATGGGCATCGCTTACCACGAACGAAGATGTTTTACGCAGCTTGGGAATAGAACTAGAGTTATTTAAACAAAAATACAAAATAATTCGGGTTTTCACAGCATTTAATCAAGTACCTAATCATTTTTTCTACTTAATAAAACCATCATTTTCCTGAAATTTTTGAAAAGTAATGTTAGTAATTATTTATAGGAGTGAATATTCACGGTCTGTCACCAATCACAACAAAGCATTTTTATTATTCACGTTTCTTTGAACCAATCAGGAAGTAACTAACAAAATTTCTAAAAACACCAAAGCAGGCTTATAAAAACAATTGCCAAATCATTGTGTCAAAGGTCATATACGTATTACTACAAAAAAAATTTGAAGCAAAGACGTAGCCTTTGGAAACAATTGCTAACCACTCATCACGTGACTACTGAACATACCCTGGGGGGGGGTTTTTGCAGCGAACGACGAAAAAAAAGACGTAGCCTTCGGAAACAATTGCTAACCAGTCACATGACGTATTGAACATCCCTCCTAAACAACCACGTGATTTGCCCAGGTATCTTTAGTTTTGAAAGGTAAAAGCTCACATTTTAAACTGCTGTCAGAACTGACAGTGACAGTTCCGTCAAGTGCTGTTACATCACGTGGTACAAAACAAAAGAAAAGGAGATTTTATCTTTGCTTCAAATTTTAACAACGGGTAGATTGGATGCTAACAATATAGTAGTAATACGTATATGTCAAAGGTATACTGTTAACCTAAATTTTAACATGTCAAAATTGCTTAAATTTAACGGCAGACTGCCTGGCTGCATACTTTTCGGACTTGTTAATAAAATAGTCGTAGAAAATAGTTATTTGTGTACCAAGGCCGTAATGTTGATCTTTTTTGGCCGAATCTGAAATTTGTGGCCGAGGCGTAGCCGAGGCCAACAAATTTCAGGTGAGGACAAAAAAGATCATACGGCCGAGGTGCACACAAAATTTTTTAAGCGAGTGTCTCATCAAGTAGGTAACAACTTTTTTTTTACAATTTTGTTTCTAAACAAAGACGAAACTGGAAAATTAAAAGTAAAAAAGCGGCCAAAAAAGGTACACTTCAGGGACGTTAATAGATCCGTAAAACTTCATTTGTTGTGACACTCGCTTAAAAAATATAGTATTCTACTCGCGGCAATGACTTTATATACTCGGATGATTTACGACACTCACTCACTCATAATAACTGTCATTATCGCTCATGCATAATCTATCTATATACAGTGTGTCCCGCTTTTCATAAATCCACCCCAATTTCTCTGTTATTGATAATGCGATTTTCTTCAAATTTGGGTGGTAATTTTATGTTGGAAAAATAAAGTATTTGGCATTGTAAAAATTAACATTTATCATTGAATAATATTTGATATTGATAATTTTTGTTGTCATATTTAGATTCAGCGTTCCCAAAAACCCATTAATCCATATTCTCCAAATCTCAAAAACTGATTGAGGCAGGAAGGAAAAAATTATGAATTTAATAAAAACCCCTTCAGTTTATTTCAGTTCTTTTATAACTTGTTTATCTCATTACAATAACAAATTCAAAAATTACTTTTTTTTTTAAATTCTGGTCTATTCAACATAATCCACTGCTTTCTGAAGTCGAAATTTTGTAAGAAAATTTGTTATTCATAATTTCTTCCTTCCTGCCTCAATTAGTTTTTGAGATTTTGAGAATATGAATTAAGGGTTTTTTGGGGATGCTGTATTTAAATTTGACAACAAAAATTATTTAAAATAAGCCCTTATATACTTATTCCGAAAAATCGAGCCCCTCCTACCCCGTAAAACAGCACCACAATTATAAATGTAAATTTTTATGATGCCAAATATTTCATTTTTTCAAAATACAATTACCACCCAAATTTCAAGAAAATCTCGTTATTAATAACAGAGAAATTGGGTTTATGAAAAGCGGGACACACTGTATATAAAAGAAGCAACTGACTAACTGACATATCAACTCTAGAAGCTTAAAATTCTGCACAGAGGTTTATTATACACCGTAGGCATCCACCAAGGAAGGGTTCTTCAAAATTCATCCCTTAAGGGGGTGAAATGGGTGTTCAACTTTTGTATGGAGAAAAAAATATTACACGGTCCTATTAACTCAAAACTTCATAGAAGTACTCTAAAAATAACGTACAGATTCACTAAGAAGGCTTACGATTTAGTACTGGTTTAAATTAAGATCTTATAGTTGATCAGTTATGTTTTGACAGATTTTTATCCTGTCATTGTTAATAAATCGTCAAAAAAACATAAATTATTCTGATATTTCAGCGATTTCCTTGGTTTCCAAACGATTTTTATCTTGGAACGAGTTGCTGTAATGAATTGAGTTTTATTATTGTCAAAAGTACGTACTAAAATTGCCTTTTTCTTTATAAATTTGCGAAAAAGTAAAGAGATAAATTCATATTATAAAACTTAGTTGACTTATTCTTACACTTGTCAATTTAAAACTTTTGGATATCGAATTAGACCGGACTGGCGTTGGAGAATCTGGCTGTAAATGTTTAAACACTGTTTTACAGTTCTAAATAAATCAACCCCTAAGGGGGTTAATGGGGGTTCAAAGTTTGTAATGGAATAAAATTGTTATACGGTTCTATTACCTTAAATCTACGTGAAAGTATTCTAAAAAATAAACACATGCTTCTATACCTATATCATATCTATCAAAGCTGTATCTGCTTCATCGTGGTTACTAACTTAGTAACAGCGCTCTTGCTCAAGCATTTAAAATAAAAAAAGCATAAAAATTTCATAAAAATTCGAAATGTAAATTCCAGTAGGTAAAGGCTGCAGTCTGTCTGTGGCAATATGCAATCAATGTCACAACTGTGCCTTTATTTAATTAAATATTTTGTTTGTTTATTTTGTTAATTATTCTGTTAAGTGTATCGCAATACGTAGCTTGAAATAAGTATAGTCGTGGTCAATAAAATCGTAGAATAATAATCACAATCTAAACCTTCTTAATGGGCTTTCTTAGGGAACTGACTCGTAGGCTGGGAATTGAATGGAAGATTGTTTTGTCCACGGGTGTATTTGTATATTTTAGCCCTCATTTTTTTACGGAATATGACAAAACGTAAAGTTATTGCGAAAACTCTTCCAGCGTCCACTACATGGCAATTTTTCGCAAAGAATTACGCGACTTATGTAAACTTTGCCGGCTGGTTTGCTTTACTTTCCTGATATCTAGATTAGGACATATTAGATAAAAATGAAAAAGTGCAGCTATTGTTGTCTTACAAGCTTGATTAAACTTTTTTTAAAATATTTCAGGAATTTTGAACGGATCAGTTTTGAGAGAGATAAAAAGGCAGGAAGTTAATGGTAAATTTGTAATTTTTTTCGATAAGAACAAAAAAAATTGCTATTTCAGAGAGTAACATTTTTCGATATCTTGCATATTTTATAAATTATTTAACAAAATATCTGTGCGTACGTACCCTATTTTAAGAAAAAGAGGCTTTTTTAATAGAAACGCACTAGGGCTTGCAACCCCGGACGTATATTTGGATTCCGGAATTTTTGCGATCGAAGAAATAATCCCGGGATTGATCCCGAAAAATTCTTACATGAATAAAAGTAAATTATTTTTATTTATATCACTATACCTAATTTTAAAATAAAAACAAAATAAAGCTTATGCAGGGGACACATAAAAGTATAAATAATTTAAATTCTTTTACCTAAGTACTTAAGTGAATCTTCCAGGGTTGCCATATCACGCGTTAAACATTATTTTTAGGAAAAATACTGCGATGATACTTGAAGCATTAATTTAATTAGGTTTTTTAAAACATATTTTATAATTTATTTATTCCGGGATTTAAGTGGTCAACCCCGGGATTTTTCGGGACTGAATTTTTAACGGGATCTCGGAATTTCGGGATCCCGAGATTGCAAGCCCTAATATGCGCTAACAGATATTTCCCAAATAATTTGTGAACAGACACCAAGGTAGGTACCAGAAAAAGCCAATAGACAAAAAATATTGAAAGAGTTTCCATAAGGTATTTAGTTTTTGGTTTGCGACCTAAAAACAAAGTTTGGTCAAGTGCAAGCTATACTTGCTCAATTAGTGTTTCGTGCCATCAGTCCCTCACTTAGTCTGGGCAAACCTCGGCCGCCCGATGTCCGCCCATCTGCCGCGCTACCCGCTCCAGGCGGCACCAACGCCGTATCACATCGCGTATGCGCGGAATTGAGTGGGGAGCGTTTCGACTGAGCCAAATTAAAAATTTTGAAAACGTGTAAGGACAAAAGTTGTTCCGTCCATACATCACAGTCAATGGCAAACCGAGCAACGCGCAAATATAAATACCACCCGTACCATATTGAGTTATATCAGGAACTTCACAATGAAGATTTTCAAAGGCGCGTAACTTACGTGCCCAAATTGAAGTAAACCAACATTTTTTAAAATTTATAATGTATTCAGATGAGGCTACATTTATAAGTAATGGTGCTGTCAGTAGACACAATAATATGCATTTTTATGCAATGAAGAACCCACACTGGGTCCGTGAAGTTCAGCACCAAAACCATTGGTCAGTTAATGTGTGGTGCGGCATTCTTCACAACAGAATTATAGGGCCATATTTTTTTAATGAACATTTAAACGGACCTACTTATTTATTTTTCTTGCAACAGTAGTTGCCAAGACTATTGACAGAAGTAGACTTTGATGAACGTCAAAATATGTGACTCCAACAAGATGGTGCTCCCCCCCCCCCCCAATGTCCGGGAAAATATCATTAGAAGAATTGACATGTGTATTGAACAAGAAGGGCATCTATTCGAACATTTATTAAGAAAAACCTGATTTTTTTGGGGGGTTACAGTTACAAAAATAATGTGTACATTATCACAAGTTTGTATTTAGTTAGTTTTACCTACAGGTTTTTAGTTCTACCGCGAAGGGAAGTACCCATTATCTGTTGTATTCAAAATGTCAATCAAAATATTTCAAAAACTATTAGAGATGGGGATAGGACATTCTTTATAAAATGTAAAGCGTTTTTGACGAGCTATAAGATGGCAGAAACATATATAGGGTGTTCCATTTGATAAAAGTGACATTTCTTAATTAGATGTTTTCTGACTTTGGACCTATAAACAAAACACCCTGTAAATGAGATATCAATTGTTTCATACTGGATATGTTTTTTGACTTAATTTACTCAAGATACAAATTATGAATCGCTTCTAGTAAAAAGTTTTCATTACAAGTCGAATTATCTGAAAAACTATGAGTTTTTCGTATATTAAACCATAGGGAAAACATTATGAAATTACATGTTGAATTCAAAAATCCATTCAAATACAGGGTGTCCCATTTAAAAAATCTAACTTTGTATCACCCTACTTTTTGAACGCACCCTGTATAATTCAAAATATTTTTAAAATGTGTAGAATATCCAACAATACCCTAACACAGAAGCTTATTATCGACAAATCTTATCTTCAAGGCATAAAACTACTCCGCGCAATCGTTGACTCAGGAACTTTAATACCCTGTATCTCCATTGACCAACAAAAAAAAATTCCGTTTAAAAATACTATAAAGTACAATATGCCTTAGATAATAAACTTTAACCGCTCCCTTGACCGCTTTCTGTATCCGCTACTGATTAACATTTTCTAATTTATTAGATTTCAGGATGCAAGTTTCGAAAAAGTGTAATTTCGAAAGATATATGTAGCAAAAACATGTAAGATCTGTCTTACAGAACTAAACAATTCTTTAAAATTAAGAAATATTATTTTTTACAATCAGAAAATTCCCCTTAAAAAGTTACATTGTGAATACTTAAGTTGCAATTAATTTTAATCTTTTTTATTCTTAATTGTGCAAAGACATTAAATAAACAAACCATGTCAAATATTTTAATTGGTTATTTCGGAAAAATATTTGGTTACCAATTACTCATAAAAGATTTGAATATTTTTTTCTTTGTAGTAAGTAATACATGTGGTTGCGTGGTTATTGGACTTGAAAATGTAAGGTTATTATACTTGATGTAACCGTATATCAACTATTAAAATTTATAATGCATAACTATGTTATGTCACTTCCTAATTTCATGGGTAAATAAATTATATGTTTTTTTAAAAATATAATTGCAGGCTGTGTATTTCTTTCTTTTCACCAAACCTGTCAAGCTAGCTAGCTAGATATTTTTACAATTTCTATAAACTATGTAATTGTATATTATTTTTAGCAAAACAGAACCAAAATCTTGGCCTTTGTAATATGGAATATAAAATTTTTGGCTGAGACTGGTCTAATTTGACAAAAGGAATTAAATAGTCAAGTGTAAGAATAGGACAATTAAATTTTACAGTATGAATTTTATTATAGTCTGCCCAGCGGTAATTGACACTCGAAAGGAATGAAAAATAAATCACTATGATGCCGTAGGGAATTTTTAAAAATTCGGAATACTAAAAAACTATGTAGTACGCGTACGCCTATAGTTTTTTAGCATTCCGAATTTTTAAAAGTTAACAACGGCGTCACAGGAATTTTTTGTCCTTTCGTTCCGAGTGTCAATTACCGCTGGGATGTTAAATTTGTTCAGAAAAGGGCTTAAAGCATTTTGTAAGAACATTGTCCATGTAGGCCCCTCTAAGTTCGCTTAATGAATGAATAATTCGATAGTGTTATCTTCTCTATACAGTTTGTCCACGGATGAGGTGGACAAGAGGACAAATGGACCAAAAAGTGAAAGATACGAAAAAAGGTCATTCTTTATACAGGTTTTCAATTGCTTTAAAAATAAGATCCACGATGCCAGAAATTTGTTTTTTTGTACAGGGTATGGAAAAAATACAAAAACGTAAAATTTGGTTGAAAGTAAAGTTGCCTTGAATAAAAAAGTTGTTTTAAATTTTAAAAGAATACTTATTTCAGATTTTAAAGTAAAAATTTGCAATTTCTAAATTACGCTTTTAAAATCAAAAGTTCTCGAAGTCCCGTGTACGGTACACAAACACTCTAGCTCGTCGCAGTGTTGCCATGTATCATACGATACAATACGGTACATGTAAGTCCTTCATTTATTCAGTTAGAACTTTTTTCATTTTAAAATCTCTAATAACATACAGTGTATGTTATTAGAGATTTTAAAAAGAAAAAAGTTCTCACTGAATAAATGAAGGACTTACATGCATACAGGGTAAGTAATAAATACTATCTCGATAAATAACTTACCTTTGATGTACCTTCCTATTTCTCGCAGATTTAAGAATTATTTTATGAAGAAATGAATAAAACCAATCGGTTTGGAGTTTTGTAACTTTATTAGAGTATTGCACCACAAATATATCTTATACATCAAAACATTTAGGTATATCCTATTATACTTTACCATTTCTCTACATTTTGATTATTCAGATACATTTCATTAAGTTTTAACAACTAACATGCAGTATAACATCAAAGTTCTACGGAGGGCCCCTTAAAAGCCCCCCTATACCAATATTTTAATTAAAAATAGCCTAAATGCTCATTAAAAGCAGCAAAAATCGCTATTTTTTACGATATTGCCCTGTATTTCGGACCCTTACCAGCTTAAAGTATTATAAACATAAAATTATATGTGTTGGTCAGGATTTCTGTCGATTATTGTCTCTTCACAATAACCTTCTAAGGAGATTTTTTTTTGCTACTCTCCTGGTGAAGTTAAAACATTTTAGATGCGGGACATACACAAAACTTTTAGCAAGAACATGTCACAATAATATATAATAATTTTATTTTTAACAAGCATTTTAATAATATATTAGGTCCCCTTAATGATTTTTTTTTACTCAACGTGACCTGTCTTTAAAAATACTAATTCATGCCCTTAAAAATCACTTCCGCCTTAATATTATAGTCCTTCAATAACTTTAATCCACATTCAGAGAATAATATTATTTTCAAAGACGCACAAAAGGGCCTCGTTGATTTTTTTTTTTCGAACAATCCCCGTAAATGGCGTTTTTGATTGGCTCAGCAATTCTCTTTGAATGATTTTTTCTCAATTTTAGTTGCTAAGATACACTTAACCTACGAATAAATAGACACCAATTTACATCGTCAATATTATGCTTGTGTCTAAATATGGCAATCATCTTCGGGTTTGGATGGAAGCGCTTTTTTATTCACATATTTTTTAATCCAGAAATAATTTTGCCGAAAAAAGCACAAGGGACTCTTATTGCCTCGCCCCGGTATCTTTATCCGAGTGGGACCCAGTGCAGCCATTCACAAGGATCCTTTGCGAGGGCCCTTCATATCTAACAATTTTCACGTTTAAAGTTCTCGTGCACTTCCATCAGGAGTAAATATACCAAGAGAGCTTGAACCATCTATATGGATAGATAGACAGACAGATATATTTTTTATTAGTAGATATTTAACTCAAATTTGCTTAAATTAAAAGAAAATTGTACTTAACTAGAAATTAACGGGTGTCCTTTTTCCATGCCTTGGGTTTTTACATATAGCGCGCTTTTTTTGTACATTCTTACACATACTTTTCCATTTTCTATAATTTGGACATCTTAAAAATGTGGTTTCTTATATCAGAATGTCAAAGTTATAGATATCGTACTATTTTTTGAAAAATATAGTTATTAATCTCTGTACAACTTCTTTACATAGATATATTCCTTTCTCTTTATTTCCTACTCATATCATTTATTCGTCTTCTTCTTCATTTTGGTAGGTAACGTATCTCACTGAAGACTGATCTCCTGTTATTAGTTGCTGTAACAGAAAAATTGTTTTTGATTTAATAGCCTTGTAAATTCTTTGTTTTATAGGAAATTTTTTCTACATTCTTACTTGAAGCTTGCTAAATTTCTAAGTAATTTTTTATAAACAAAAATTTTATTCAAAGGAGGAATGAAAATTATCCTTCACGGAAAACTGACTGTTCCAATAATTTCTCTCTTTAATAAAAAGTTTATCATATTTTTGAAAATTCTTACAGGATTCCCAGGCTCGGATATAACAGAGGAATGTCAGGGAGTTCAAAAATCGTCAGGAAAAACAGAAAATTTCAGCAGTATTGAGTAAAAACAAAGATTTGTTTCCCTAACGTCAGGGAAAATAGCAACTTCCATTATTTTTTTAGTTTATGAATTGCCGCACTCATTCCAACTCATTCGTCGAAATGTATCCACCATATCATTACCTACTAAACATCTGCTTTAGATTTCCTTCTACTAAAAGTTACTGGAAAATCTACACATTGTAATGAGACTAAATAAACCATTAACAACTGAAGAGCACATGGCCGCAAAACTCCGATCGCATACGAAGGAGCTAGCCAATCATCTGTCCTGGCGCGAAAGAGTAGGGAAGCCGTCACTTATCTCTATATACAGGGTGGTCTAAAAGTAATGGTACACAGAGCAGCAGCAGATTCCTTATGTCGAAATAATGCGATTTATTCAAACTTGATAATAACCAAGTTCCAAAGTTGATAATAACCAAGATACAGGGTGTCAAAATTTTAATTTTGTTTTCGATCTTTTTCAATAATTTCACGGCACGAAATTGGGGATTTGGGGTTTTTTCATTCGGGGAATTCAAATTCGTCCATACTTTTGATGTCACTAGTAGAGGCCGCTACCTACGGCATACCGCACTGCTTTTAAATGACATAACTTTTTTTAAGCTTAGTATTTCGATCTGACTATTGAAAAAATCGATTATCTTCTTTTACGTCAAATAATCGCATTTGAAATTTCCTATGCAATTAAACACTGCGTGTGGTTCAAAAGTAATGGGACATCGAGTGAATTTGTGTCTTCAAACTATTATGATTTAGCTAGATTTACTACTAATTTTATTTTAATGAAACACTCTTATTTAATAATATATAATAATAACACCTCAAAATTAATAATGCTTTAACAAAATTATTAGAAGTAAAAATGATATCGTCTTGATAACAATTGCTCAAAATGGCCACCATTGACCTCAATACATTTCGCTGTACGCTGTTCGCTGTACAAACAAAAGATCCCTATTATTGCTGAGCAGATCAACAGCATTTATAATTTTTTAACCTCACTCATTATGGTTGTTTATTGAACTGTCATAAATAATGGATTTCAAACAACCCCAAATACAAAAGTCCATAGGATTAAAATCCTGACTTCGCGCCGGCCCGGACAAGGGGCCACCTCGGCCTATCCATCGTTCAGGAAACTGTTCATTAAGATAGTTTCGCACTCGTATGGAGAAGTCTGCCGGCGCACCGTCTTGCATGAAGTACATTTTTCGCCTGACGTTTAGTTGTACATCTTCTAAAAGACCTCCAAGTTCATTTTGTAAAAAAATGCAATTATGAATCTCCGTTTAGAGTCGTCGGTAATTCACAGGGAGCTATTAGATGATTTCCGATGATTCCGCACCAAATGTTGATTTTAAACTCGTGCTGGAAGTGACGTTCAACAACGAAATGCGGGGCTATTTCGATAGTTGAATATACCCCGCCTAGTAAATGTGGCTTGGTCTGTGACTAATTAATTGCAAAGGAAATTTCAAATGCGATTGTCTCGAAAATGATTACTTCAAGCGACTTCAATAAAGTACACCTTTTTGGCGTAAAAGTAGTAGGATGATAATCGATTTTTTCAATAGTCAGATCGATATACTAAGCTTAAAAAAAGTTATGTCATTTAAAAGAAGTGCGGTATGCCGTAGGTGACGCCCTTTACTAGTGACATCAAAAATATGGACGAATTCCTCGTTTTAAAAAACCCCCAAATTCCTAATTTCGTGCCGCTATGTCGCTTTGTTGAGAAATTATTAAAAAAGATAGAAAACAAAATAAAATTTTGACACCCTGTATCTTGGTTATTATCAACTTTGGAATTAGGCAAGTTTGAATAAATTGCATTACTTCGACATAAGGAATCTGCTGTTACTCTGTGCACCATTACTTTTGGACCGCCCTGTATAAAAGAAGAAACTGACTGACTGACTCGCACATCAACGCGCAGAGCCTACACCGCTGGGTCTAGAAACTTGAAATTTTGCACAGAGGTTCCTTATATAACGTAGGCATCCACTTAGGAAGAGTTTCTCAAAATTCAACCCCTAAGGGGATGACACAGGGGTTCAAACTTTGTATGGAGAGAAAATATTAGATGGTCCTATTAACTCGAAACTTTATAGAAGTACTCTAAAAAATAAAAGTGTTTTGAAGTTTTTAATATATCAACCCGAAGGGAGTGCAACCCCTATGATCCAAAGTTTGTAATGGGGTAAAAGTGTTATACCTCGGACGAAGTCGCTGGCAAAAGCTAGTTGGCAATGAGAATTTGATGTCATTTTGTAGATTTTTCGAATTTAATTAACCTTTAATAGGATTTTATTTTCGACGAAAGAATGATGAAACACTTCAGGATCCTTTGTTACCGTTATGACATACCCGGATTTGAGATGTTAGTTTTAAATTTATGAAGTTCATGTTCAGGAAAAGAGCCCATGTTGCCCGATGTTGGAAGAAATATCCAATTTATGCCGTAGGATCACAAATTCATGAACATTTATTATTATTAACTTAATAACTGAAATATTAAAAAACGATAAAAATAAGGACAACATATTTATTGAGCCATTGAAAATTCATACTAAAACAATAAAAAATAAACAAGCAACTAAACAACAACATGCATAAAATAAATAGTCTAATCATGAACAACAAGATAGAATGCTAATTATAATAAATTAAAAACTTATTCTAACATTTATAAAGCAACTAAGAATAAAAATAAAAACAAAAAACATAATAAAAATAAATAAAAATATTAAACCAAACAAACATTAAAAGTTATCCAAAGCAGCTCAGCATGCACCATCCAGTAGCACCCTGTAAAAATACAAGATTTTTATAACAAATGTAAATAGAGAATAACGAAAAAAAAAAGAAACGCCATATTGACAAAATGTCCTGTGTAATACATTTTTTTCATCATTTATATAATCAACGTCAATGTAAGATTTAGGCTCGGTTGCATTAATATCTAATTTAAGTCACGCCCCAGATGGACGAAATTAAACGTTAAGTCCCGCCCAAGAAGAAGTCAACTATTCTACTTCCAATGGGCGGAGCCAAACCGTAGCTTCACATCAAGTGGGAGTGACCAACTCTTAGACGCGCCCCAAATCTCGCCTCTGATGGCATGGCCAACAGTAGCTCCAGCCACCGTGTTAGGTTGGACAAAATAAGAGTAGTAGAAGTAAGAGTAGAGTATATTAAAAATATATGGAAACTTCCCAATTGCCATGTTCGGTTGTATCATAAGTGTATATGCAACCAAGCCTTTGTGTGTTTGTGTGTCAATTAATTATTCTAAATCTAAAAAAGAAAAGTATATTTTGCTCTTTTCCTTATATTTACCTTCTTTTCTTCTTTTGTAGGTGGATTTTTCAAGCTGTACAATAACGGCGCATATATGAAATCAAGCATGGCGATCCCGAATAGCATCCACTCGAATCCGATATTCTTGATCAGCGTGCCACTCAACGCAGGCCCTGGAAATGAAAAACGCCAAGTGTAAATGAAAATCTGTAAATAGTTTTATATGTTTTATATTCCTAATTTTATTTTTTTACTGTATATAGTAAGTGTGAAACGACAATAGTTCGGAAATTATGAACGTATTAGTTGTTTTATAAAGTAACCTTAGAAACCTAACAGAAAATGCCTTTGACAGTAGTATAAGGCATTATTAAAGGCCAATAGTTTTAAAACATAAATAACACTTTTTCAATTTCCTTAAATTGAACTTTTCGCAATTTTCCTAAATCGAGAATTTTTTAAAACATGATTTTTTTTTAAACATACTCTACAAATAATTTCTCGTTAAGAAACATTCCATAACGTGATTTGTGTTTTAATTTTTTAATATAAAGAAGGAATTTTCTAGGCAGCACGTCATTGGTATAAAAAATCGAGAAAAAATAAAATATAAGAAATGTCGCACGTTTATTCGTGTTGTGTACGATATTCCTGGTTTTTTCTTTCAAGCAGTGCTAACATTTGGTTTCTGTCTGCATATTTTTATGGTTATAATGTTAAGATATTTCTAAATAACCTCAGAACCGCATTAAAAAATTATACATGTATTTATACATTTTACGGTGGCTGTTTCCACGCACAACCTTATACAACCCTGGATTGCGGCATGCCGCGGCATGTGGTAGACAAGCCTTGGTGGCGAAAGCCAGGGGGACTACCGGGCTGCAGCCCCCCTCCTCGAGTTCCCGAATTTAGGTCTGCCAACAACCTATAATTCACGTCCGCGTCTACTCCCGTCACCAATTTTAAGAAATTACCCCGCCCCCCTCCGAGCTCCCCAGATTCCATCCCAAATCCCAATCGTCTTAAAAAATTTTTTTTATTTTTTAAAATTAAAAAAACCTA
Source organism: Philopedon plagiatum (assembly GCA_963971165.1). Classification (NCBI taxonomy): domain Eukaryota; kingdom Metazoa; phylum Arthropoda; class Insecta; order Coleoptera; family Curculionidae; genus Philopedon; species Philopedon plagiatum. Next base: position 12,103,479 of record OZ020191.1, read on the forward strand.
CTATTTAATAAATTACGATACTAGAAGGCGAATTCACGCTAGTTTGTGCCTATTTGTTGAGGTAGGTTATACACTGACCAGCAATATTAACGCACTACTAGACATTTACTACAATTTTGATGTTATATTTCTTCTAAACCTATTGTCTCATTCGAAATTTTTTTTTGCGAATTCTTTAAGAATATTACTGTATTCGTAATTTTTGTCGGAGAGTTAATCCCCAGTACATGTAAAAAAACAGGCCAAGTTCTCGTCAGGACTGTCTCTTTTGTTATCTGAAAAAAATAATGAAAGTTCCTTGCCTACACGTTATTAGCCATATTTTGATAAGCACAGGAAAATATTGTGTGAATTGATAAATTTTCAGACCAAACTTAGCAAGTTTTCAAGGGTCTCAATATTGCTCGGTTCTTTAATGAAAACTTGTTGGTGAAAATTCAGTCCTGTAACGCAAGTAGCCTCGAAGATAGAGGGGGGTCGAAAAGTGCTCGAAATGGTTCGTGTAAATTTAGCACAGAGCGCGCTAGAACTTGGCCTGGCGCACTCTGTGCGCTGTGTTTGATTCTCATTGTATACCGGGTGTACGAAATATATCGTGTTTTTTTCCAAAATTCGCAACACCCTGTGGAATATTCTATCATTAATAAATTATTGCATTTAAAACATAACACGAGCCTTATGTTTTCATAACGTTTTGTTTTTTGGTTCACTTAGTTATGTTTGATATTAAAAGAAGTAGAGACTTTAAGAACTCAGCATGTTTTTATTAGAATATCATAAGAATAACGTTTTAAAAACATTAAACCAACAATAATTAACGATTACAACGCGAATTACATAACAAATTAAAATGAACATCAGTAGTGTGTGTTTCCCCCTACTTCTCAAACCGTTGCACATCGGCCAGGCCAAATTGGCCATTTGGTTTTGATCAGTATCATTCCAAATTTAAACAACTATCGTTTCTATGTCTTGCAAGGTTGCAGAAGGAGGCTGATGCTGTCTTAAAACCAATAATGCTCCACAAATGCTCAGTGGGGTTAAGATCTGGACCGTGCGGTGGCCAATGCAGTCTGACTATTTACCTCGTGTAAATATTCAGTTACAATGCGCGCTACGTGAGGTTATTATTATCGTTATTCGTTGGGGCAGAATTTCCTTTTTAAAAGCGAAAGGTATATTAATGATATTTTATCTGAGCACGTTGTCCCTTTCGCTCCTTATGTAGGCAATAATTTTTTGTTAATGCACGACGCAAGACCTCACGTCGCATTGTAACTGAATATTTACACGAGGTAATTATACAGACTCTGAATTGGCCACCGCACAGTCCAGATATTAACTCGATCGAGCATTTGTGGGACATTATTGGCAGAAAATTAAGGCAGCGTCAGCCTCCTTCTGCAACCTTGCAAGACATAGAAACGATATTTGAAAAGATATCTGAAATTTGGAGTGATACTGATCAAAACCAAATAGCAAATTTAGTTTCGAGTATGCCTCGCCGACGTGCAGCGGATATTACAAGTAGAGGCAGAAACACACGCTATTAATGGCTATTTTCATTTTTTATGTAATTTGTGTTGTAATCGTTAATTATTGTTGGTTTAATAATGTTTTTGAAAAGTTTCTTCTTATGCTATTCTAATTAAAACATGCCGGGTTATAAAAGGCTCTACTTCCTGTATTGTCAAACATACCTAAGTGAGCCAAAAGCAAAACGTTAAGAAAACATGAGGTTCAAGTTAGGCTTTAAATGCAATATTTTATTAATGCTAGAATATTCCACAGGGGGTTGCGAATTTTGGGGAAAACACAATAAGGTTTTTACACCCGGTATACCATAACAATTAACTTTGTAACAAGAATTACGAATTCAGCGATATTCTTAAAAAATAAGCCTATAATAGGCTAAAAAATCATTCAAACCACCGGACAATAGATTTAGAAGAAATATAACATCAAAATTGTTGCACATTTTTAGTGGTGCGTTAATATTGCTGGTCAGTGTATTTCAATTGCTTTTAATCTCAGTTCCCTTGGGAATTCGATGTCACGTTTAGTTTATTTTACCTTATAGAATGTTCAGGATAAGAAAAATTAAAATAAACCCAAGAAGGGTTAATCTTTGCAAGTCTTTGTTTCTATTAAAAAATAATATAGTTTAAAATCATTGTTTGAAAAGTCGATTGAGTAGTACTGATTAATATAATTTTTATACTTAAAGAGAGGATATCGGGGGCGTTTTTGGCAGGGAGCAAGGTATTTACCTATTAGGGGGCGAAGTTGATACATCTTCTCATGTCTCTGACACAAACCAATTACATGTTACGTTTTTTGGGCATCCAGGGGGGGGGCAGAGGTGGGCGCCTGCCCCACCCCCCCCCCACCCCTGGATGCCCAAAAAACGGCTACGAGTCTCTTGGGTAGTGACTTTTTTGAAACATTTTTTCAATAAAAACAATCAGATTATGTAAACATTTGCTACCATTTTAAAAGTAGACCTAGTTTCATAAAAAAAGTAGCCTTTATTTATGAATAACCAGCTGGATGCCCTTCTGCTACGGGAAAAAGATACAATAAAAGCGATTTTGTAATGAATCACATATTTATTTAAATACCCTTGGCTATCTATTTTGGCCTGCATTTTAAAAATTAAGAGATCTTTGCGCTTGAAATACATCTGCTCTTTAAAGTAGCAACAAAGTTTCGCATGACCTTTTTATTTTTATTGAAGAAATGTTGAAAAACATCATCAGTGTTCAACACCCTTAACCTTGACCTTAACATCGTGATCTTGAGAAGAGAGTAAAAATAATAATACATGACCTAAATATAGCTACCAAATTATGTCCACTATATTTGGGTCATGTATAAGTAGTAACGCTTGCCATCCCGGGATCCCGAAATCCCAAGATCTCGGGATCCCGTTAAAAATTCAGTCCCAAAAGATCCCGGGATTGGGCACTTAAATCCCGGAATAAATAAATTATAAAATATGTTTAAAGAAACCTAATTAAATTAACTCTTCAAGCACCATCGCAGTATTTTTCCTAAAAATAATGGTTAACGCGTGATATGGCAACCCTGGAAGATTCATTTAAGTACTTATGTAAAGGAACTCATTATTTTTACTTCTTATACTTTTATGTCCCTCTGCATAAACTTTGTTTTGTTTTTATTTTAAATAAAAATAATTTACCTTTATTGATGTTACAATTTTTCGGGATTAATCCCGGGATCCTGGGATTTTATTTCTTCGATCTTGAAAATCCCGGGATCCAAATATACGTCCGAGATTGCAAGCCCTAATTAGTAGTGTCTTAATTAGTTAGTTTTTTTTAATAAATTTTTTAGTATTTCTCGAAAATGGTTTAAATTATTTTCATGGAATTTTCGTAACTTGATAGGGAGATGGGGGGCATATTTAAACATATTTTTGACATTTACGCTGTGGGGTGGGGGTAGCTTTGGAATTTGAAATGGAACGATGTACTTTTGTTTATAAAATTCGAATCTACGTAAAAACTATTTATGTCTGCAAAGTTTTTTTTATTTGTTCTTTCGGTTCTAAGTTATAAAATAAAAAAACATTTACCATTTAATTTCAACTTATTTATTGTCTGTCATACCTAAGGAATTGTTCGAAATGTCTTCCTTCAACTTCCAAATACTTTCTCACTCTTTTTCTAAATGAATTTCGTACAAGCTGTAACATTTCAGGGGTCACTAATAAGCAGGCAAAGCGGATTCGGTCTTCTTATTATTATCTAAAGTTGTAGGTGCAGTCGCCGTCACGTGGTCCTTTATACCCCCCCCCCCACAAGAAAAAGTCAAGGGGGATCAAATCCGGGGACCTAGCAGGCCAGTTGACCGCTGGAACGTCAAAATCCTCAACTGACTTAAGAAAAAATAACGCATTTCCATGGGAACAAATAAATAATAATTCTGAAATAAGTGAACTTGATTTATTGTTAAAATTTATTTATTTTTTAAATACAATCAAAATTTAGGTAACCATTATTCCGTAATCGAAATATCAATTAAAAAAAATTGTACGAATAGATTCTAATTTTATAAACAAAAGTACTTCATCAGTTTGAAATTCCAAAGTTACGCCCCACTCTTTAAAATAGAAAATCAGAAATATGTTTAAATATGTCCCCCCATCTTCCTACTAACTCACCAAAATTTCATGAAAATATATGAAACCGTTTTCGATATGTCTCCTTGCAACACATTAAAATATTCACCCTGTATATTGCTTTATATTATTCTTTGTACGTATACCTTTGGATTCGACACGGGCTTTTATATATAAGAAAAAGTTTTTCCTAATTTTGTTCAAGTTAAAAATTATCTGTTTCTTTCTACAAGACTCCGTCCCTAAGGTTATACAACATACTAAAATTCTTAGAAACAATACGTAACACGGCCCTGCTGCAAAATTTCCAATTTCACATTTTTGTGATTAGTTAATTCTAATAACTTCTGCACAAGTTCTAATTTTCGAAACATATTGTCGTTAATACTATAGGTTAAGCATAACGCAATTATTTATAAAACGAATAAAAATATTATAGATATGCAATTTTAAACAGTATTTTTGTGGCAACAATCTTGTTAACTCATCGACAAATAATGGGTTTGTTCTACTTAACACGAATCAGACACAAATAAACGAATATTCAGATTACTTAAAATAAATTTATTTTGATTATGATCTTTCGTTAAGTAGTAATACTAAAGATGCAATTCTTAGATTAAATAATTGTAATTACTGAATTTCGAAAAGAAAAACGTCAATAAAAATTGAAATGGAAGCTGGGAATATCCTTTTAACTTTTATAATAGATAATTGTGACATGTATTCTACAAATTCAAATTACAAATTTTACATAATTATTTTGTGAGATTTTCAACAAATCGTAGGAAATTTGAAATATTATAGTGTATCTCTTGAGTACTCGGTATATTGGGAATCTAGAAGTAAAAGCCCATTGACCTCCAGAAAGAGGAGACGCAGCCGTTCATTCATAACAAGCCCTTTGTTTGCTTCATACATTGTGCGCGTGTAGAACAAAGACCAACCGCTATAATTCCTTCTCGGCGCGCCACCATAATGGCTTTCCGGGCGTCTGTATTCCACCAAGCAATCCTCTGAAAAGACAGTTACGGATGAAAAGAATTTATTTATCCACACAGTTGGAACTGACGCATCATTCCGCAAAGTTTATGGATAAAGTTCTGCCAGCAAAAAAACAATAATCACGCTAAATAGTACTACACACGTATATTCCGACCTGCCTGGAAAGTACAAACAAAGTTACGCCTTTCAGATTTCTCAGTGAACCAGACGACGGCCTGTGAAGCGACGTTGCCACTCTCACTTTAATTTTCGTTACCATACAATGAAAATTTATTTTTATTTAATCAATAAGTCCAGTATACCGTTAGGTGTAAGTTCAGCTCTGTGCTGGTATTATCCCATAGCAAAGTACTCGAAGCAGAGTTGCCAGATTGACAGATGAGATCGGCACAGGCAAAGTATTTAGGAAGCGTAGTTGTATATTAAAAAAACTTTATACTTTTTCCTGAAAATGTAGATTTGGCAACGGAACAGTTTGGGAATTATTGCAGTCAATTTGTCAAACGGTATATCTTTGAACAGACTTTAAGAGTGTACTTTTGACACAATGATTTGTCAATTATTCTTTTTGCTTGCTGTGGCGTTGAAGAAATTTTGTTAAAGTTACTTCCTGATTGGTGCAAAGAACCGTAAATAATGAATCATTATTCACTACCCGTAAATAATGGCTGATATTATTTTTCCAGAATTGTATGACAATGATGGTTTTATTAAATAGTTGTAGAAAAAAATATTTTACTTTAAAAATTTCTTGTCGACTCCCTCTTAAACTATTTTCCATTTATTCCATTCTAAAGTATTCACGACCAGAAATAGCAGAAAAATCATAAATTAACCAGTAAAGGTTAGTGTTGAAATACACAATAATTATTGTTATTGGAGTAAATCTTAAACGGACTTAAAAGTCAAATCCATTATTTCATCGTGAGACCTTTGTAACTTATAATTTATAATCGACCGAAATAGTTTTAAATAGAGTTTCTATATTTAGAACAATACTTCTAATATAAATCACAAAATGTGTTTTACCTTTTAAAACCCTTTTATCTGTATTAAAATTAGAGATCGCACGATACCGATATTGATATCGTTATATCGGCATATCGGCGGTTGTTGCCGATTATCGGTATCGTATCGTATCGGCAGGAAACTTGCCGATATATCGGCACATATAAAACGAAGAATTTTGGATTCTTACTGCATATACCTACGAAAGGTAATACTCGTAAATATAATAAAATAAAATACATTTTTGAGCCTCCTCTAATGCCACTAATAATATCTAATCATTTATAACATAACTGGAGTATAACTGAGGCATTTTTCCGGAGAAATAAATTCAGAATTTCACAAGGCAATACTGAAAACATTAAACAGGGACTTCCTCGAAACTCCACCAATCAGAAACGTTATACCCAGTGATGTGAGTCGGTCATATGACCCCGTCATTTTGTGCGGTCATGACGTCATGACCGTCACGTCACATTAATAAATGACCGTTAGGTCATTTAACCTAACCTTAAATTTCATGTTTCGACACAAGAGTAAAAATTAAGCAAGAAAAAGTCACGAGCGTCATAGAAATGAAGACATCACGCATGCTCTGTCGCGTTTTAGAATATTCCTGGCTTAATTCTAAAACGAGACAAAAACGAAATAAGTGACGAATTTGCACATGACGCCGAAGAACATGATGAAACTTAAAGACATGCTTTTCTTTTTTAAATTTTGTAAGAATATTCTTTTTTAACTACAAGGTATTTTTTAAACTTTTAGTTTTATGACGAATCTAAATTAAGGGTATTTTTTATAGATGACCTATATGACCGTCATATGACCGTCACATGACGGTCATTTGTCACGGATGATAAATGACCGTCATTTCACATCACTGGTTATACCGCGTTACCGCGTGACTGAATGATAAACCGGGACTTCCCCGATTTTCGTTTTCGCCCAAACAGAAAACGCATGAACGAAAAACGGAAATTGATACGGAACACGTACAGGATTTAGCGAATTGGAGGTTCAGAACCGTCCAGGGGCATGCGGTGAAATTTCAAAGATGTATATCTCTGTTCCTACTTACAGGAACCGTACCAAATTTAGGGGTTTTAATAGTGAGCCCACTGGAATGTTTTGGTAAAGAAAAAAAAACATTTTGTAATTTGCGAAAAAAGTTGAATTTTTGCATTGCTTCCACCGGGAAAAAAATGAACACGTTTAGGTATTTTATTTATTATTTTTTCTAAACAAATTTAAATCATTTTGTCGACAATTTTTAAATTTTAAGAGAAAAAATGTGTTTGTAGAAAGTTATAGTCATTTGAATTTTTTTTGAAACTATATTTTAGGTTTCAAAAAATTCAAATGACTATAACTTTCTACAAACACATTTTTTTCTCTTAAAATTTAAAAAGTGTCGACAAAATGATGTAAAATTTGTTTAGAAAAAATAATAAATAAAACACCTAAACGTGGTCATTTTTTTCCCGGTGGAAGCAATGCAAAAATTCAACTTTTTTCGCAAATTACAAAATGTTTTTTTTTTCTTTACCAAAACATTCCCAGTGGGCTCACTACTAAAACCCCTAAATTTGGTACGGTTCCTGTAAGTAGGAACAGAGATATACAGCTTTGAAATTTCACCGCACGCCCCTGGTTGGCATGAATAATTAATTCACATGATTTAAGCCTTGACTTTTTTTTTATGTCATGACTTTTTCCAACCCTGATAAAAATTAAACATTGAAACATGTACGAATGTCTTTGCCGATACGATATATCGGTATCGGTATATCGGCATCGTAAATATCGGTATCGGCCGATATATCGTATCGGCAAAATAAAGTCATATCGTGCGATCTCTAATTAAAATTCTGCTTTTTTAATTCAACCCAAGTCAGTTATGTCGTACATTCAGTGGCGTGCCGTGCCTTTAGAGGCGGAGGGGGCACAATGATTTAGGGGCGCCAAATTTTTTTCCTTTTATTGGAGAATATGTGGTCATAGTAGGCAGTGAATCTCCAGGGGGCGCCGTAAATTATTTTCCTTGTATTGGAGAGTATGTGGTAATAGTAGGCAGTGAATCTCCGTAGGGGCGCGAGGGCGCCGTTAAAACGAGGGCGGGGGGGGGGGGGCTTGTGCCCCCCCTAGCCCTCTCGACGGCACGCCACTGCGTACATTGTCTTCCACGTTCAGTTACACATTGGTCCCAAGAACTAACACATTTTATTAAACGTTCATAAAAAAAAGCAGGGGCGGTTTTAGAATTTCTTGTAGGAGAGGGCGCAACTTATATACCAAAAAAAAACGGGCAAGTTCGCGTGCGACATTATTTTTGTTATTGTTTAGGGTTGCAAGAAATATACCGGGTTTTCTCTTATATTTTGAACGGGGTCCACAGTCCTTATTTTTAGAGATATGGAAAAATGTTTAATACAAAAATTTTAGGGTTTTATCTAAATCATCAGAATTTTCTAAAAAAACAAACAAATGATAATCAGAATGTCAAAAAATCGCTATCAACTTTAATTTTTTAAATAGAACACCCTGTATATTTTAGACCGTTTAGAAAGATATCTTTTTTCTGATTTCAAAAATATATAGTTTGGTTATGTTTCTTTAAGCAGTTTTTAAAATATTTAGATTTAAGTGTTTAAAAATGCTCAGTTTTAAGTCATAGCCGCTCAAGCATAGGTGGCTTTGGAATCCCTTGTTCAGTGATCGCAAACGTATAGCTTTGAACATTTTTAAACATTTAAATCTAAATATTTTAAAAACTGCTTAAAGAAACATAAACAAACTATATATTTTTGAAATCAGAAAAAATATATCTTTCTAAATGGTTCAAAATATACAGGGTGTTCTATTTAAAAAATTAAAGTTGATAGCGATTTTTTGACATTCTGGTTATCATTTGTTTATTTTTTTAGAAAATTCTGATGATTTAGGTAAAACCCTAAAATTTTTGTATTAAACATTTTTCCATATCTCTAAAAATAAGGACTGTGGACCCCGTTCAAAATATAAGAGAAAACCCTGTACACTATTTCATAATGGACGAAATATCTAAACCTGTTCTTGCGAAAACAGAACCGTTTGTCATCTTAACTTACCAAAATTCTAGCATTTTTTTTATTTATACCTTCTGTCCATTTGGACTGATATGTGAAAATTTTTCGAAGACATATTTTTAGAAAGCACGTTTTTCAAAAATATATTTTCGAATACATGTATTCGAAACCTAGGGGTGTTTTGAAAACTGAACTGAAAACCAACTTTTAGAATTTTTTTTAACCATTTCGAAATTACATTTTTTTTAAGAAAACATGTTTTTGGAAAGTACATTTTTTCAAACATTGTTTCGAAAAAGACTTCGAATCTTCCTTTAAAAAACACTTTTTTAAAAGTAATTTACTGCAGAGTAACATAGCAGACAGCAGACACAAGGAAATGTAAATCTGTCCGACCACAAAGACGGCTCGATTAGGTGAGTTCAGGATCTTTTTGTCATTTTCTAAGCCAGTAGAGTTCATAATTTGAATTTCTAAAAACTATGTTTTCCAAAAAATATATTTTCGAAAGCTTCCTTTTAAAAAAATATATATTTTCGAAAAAAATTTGTAGATCTCAAAAATTTACTTAATTTAACATCAAAAAAGATATTTGTTGGAAAAAAAAAACAGAACAGTTGGTCATCTTAGCTTACACGCAAAGGACAAATTGTTTATTATGAGAGTGCAGCATTATGTAGCATTTTTTTATTGATGACTTCTGCTCCTTAATTTTTTCAAGCAACGACTTTTTGAAAAAGTAATTTACGAAAAAGCAACATACCAAACCTAAGGAAACCTGATCAAACCCTAAAAGGCGCGTTTGGGTTTGTTCAGAATCTTTTTTCGCCTTTTTTTCATTAACATTTGCCAAGCTACTAGAGTTTATAATTTAATCAGAGAAAAATAAGATAGAGAGAATAATATCTCGTCTTCCCGCCAGCTTGACCACGCTATGGCCTTCAAACGGCAACACCCCGAGATTAGCCAATACGATTCTCACAATACACCCGGACATTAGCCAGTGCGGCAGCAACACGGCAAGCAGAGAGAGTTTTCTGCGGCGCGTCTCAATACTCACTCGCACTGTGCTTTATAATAACCCAAAATCTGCAGTGCACGCCCATGTCAGCTTATTTCGACGTCGAGCAAATCGTATTTATGAATGAACTCCGTACGAGATATTATTCTCTCTATCTTATTCTTCTCTGATTTAATTGTCTAAATACTGTTTTCGAGAAAATAAACCTATTTTTTTAAATTCTTTTTTGAGGACATTTTTGAAGAAACTTATTTTCGAAGAGGCGCGCCCCCTGTGCTTTTAAATCCGCCACTGGATACAAGGAGGAGATAGCATTGTTTACATTTTAAAACAATTAGAGACTCCAGGTTACTCTTAATCTGGTCAACTACATGGTCCGCCACTTACTTTTTAAGGATAGCTGTTGCCAGGTTTTCAATTATGTGGCATATTTGCAGATTGATAAACTTTAATTATACTAAAATAAAATCATTTTTGAAACCCACGAGCCGCCACTGGTGTTATATCCAAATCAAATGTAGCATCTTCTGTAAATAAAATCATTTTTGAAACCCACGAGCCGCCACTGGTGTTATATCCAAATCAAATGTAGCATCTTCTGTAATGGAACCTAGACTTACAGCGGGTTGCAGTGTTGCAGAAAGAAAATTTAAGTACGAATTAAACTAACAACGTGTTAAATTTAACACGTTAAATTGGATTCCGGTGATAAATACCGGCCTGCTTCGATTCAAATTTCGGCCCCAATCCCCAATTCGGATCTAATCGTATCACATCGGGAAAAGTCGAACGAGACCTTTAAAATCATTTACTTCGTTTAGTTTTTCTTCTTGTATTCATATTTTTGCCGTTTCTGCTCGATTGAACTAGCAGAGTATATTGACAAAATTATTTATATACTTATACTTTCTAAGTAAATTTTTGTCCTGATTTTCAGAGCTTTTAAAATAAGTAAAGATTGTCATTTACATAGTAATAAATCATCTCTACAGCAACATTTATGACTTGTGGTTACTGTTTCTGGGGCAGTGTCTGTTGGATTACCAGGACAAACAATCCTAAGCAGGAAACAAAACTACTACTCGACGCGACGGTGCATGCACGCATTGGTTCACTAACCAAGTTAAAGTGTTACCAGCCTGCGGTGTGACGAAATTCCAATAAAAAGAAATAATTAATTATCGAAAGCACGACATGATATTACGCAATGTCTGCTATAGGTGTTTGCGGGAAACTGGTAAAAAGTATGCTATTTAAGGGAAGTAGTCAGCTCCCATCCCCACTATTTTGGTCAATTTAACATGTTGCGATTTTGACACTAATGACAGTGGCCACGTGATGGATCTTTTGTTTTGTTTGAGTAGTCATGTGATTTTGACACGTAGTATAGAATTCTATGTGGCGTGATCCGGGGCCTGGTTATCCCTATTTAATCTAATAAAAAATAAATTTAAGGAAACAAATAGTTAGAGGTGGTAGAATACAGACATTTTTAAAACGCATTGTATAAATTTCTACTTATTAAATAATAATATAAAATTATAAAATAACATCCGTAACGCTAACTGGGTGTAGATTGTTTGTGATTATTATGTAGCATTTAGCTACTCAAATGGCATAGAAAGTGTTACATAAAAGAAAAGAGACAAGTCGGTAAAGTATAAAAATGCTCCGGCTTTTAATTTTAATAATCTAAGCGGTTTTTGAAAAATTTAAAGAATCCGATTTGGTCTTGTATTATTATTTTTGCGGTATGTTTTCTATATGAAATTAGCAATGGATTTTTTCGCAAATTAAATAATAAAGTACTAGTTACTGTTATAAAAAGAAAACGTTTGACGCAAAACTAAAATAGTTCCCGCACAATATTTTTAAAGCATGTACAGACAAAGAAATATATATATTTTTCTTAAATCGTGTTAATAGCAGTATTTGAGTATCAAAATGAATTACTTTTTTGCACTAGTGCGATAAAAAAAACTTTCGCACGCATTTATCATAGACAAGACTATAAAAAATACAATTTCATTCAGATATTTATTTATTGTAAACGTGAAGGCGATTGAAACGCTAGATTTAGTCGTTTTGAGCAGCGACATGAATTGCATGTTTGTTTAATTTAATTAACGTTGTCAGGATTTGGTTTAACAGATGGCAATGTTTTGTAAAATTTTTTCTCTAAAATGATCGTCAGACATGTTTTGTCTCTTTTTACGCCTACAACTGTTTTTAGGCACAAGCCTCGTACAGGGACGGAATTAATACGGATTTGTTGCTTTCTATTTACTACATAATAAAAGAAAATTGGCGTATGTCTGTCCGTACGTCAAAAAATGTGAGAGCAGAGCAGTTTATTTTGTAATTTTAAAAAGGCAAGAAGTTGTTTAGGAATGCCATCAAATGTTATTTTATATTATATTGGATGGAACTTCTTCTGATGATTCTTCATTAATGAGAAGATCGAAGATCAAATGTTTGACGTATAAGTACCATAGAGAAAATATATAATAGAGAAATAATGTCATTTGCGAATGTGGCAAATTTACCAAGCTGAATCCGTAAACACAGACGGTCTTCTGCGGGCTTGCGCCTTGTCGAACGTTTGCCTTGTGATAGACAGGACCGTACTTCAAAATTTATTTCACATGACGTGAATCTTTTATCGAGTAATAAATGCTAAATATATTACTTGTAATTATTCTTTTTATTAATGATAAAAATGTAACCATTAGTGAGATTTTAACAAAAATTGTATAGTTTGTTGGCTTAAATCTGAGTTTTCTTGCTATACAAAACTGTCGATAATTCCTCGAAAATAGCTCAGTTTATACATATACAGTGCGTCTCTTTAATGTCCCCCCTCTTAATTTTTTAAACGTTACATTTACAAAATTGAAAGTTGAAATAAAATATAAACATAGTATTCTAAACAATAGAAATAAAATATGCAACTGTTTTAAGAAGTAAAATAGTAAATAAAAAAATTACCAAAACTATGTGTATATTTTATTGGATTGGCATCCCATCCTGTATAATTATTGAGCAAACCAAGTTCTATGGTAAGATGTAAATATTTTTACACCTATTTACAGTGTGTGCACTTTATACTTTGGTGAAAGCGCTACTTACTTACGGCCCCATGTCAATCTAATCCACTGATATCTTAGCGATCCTTTGGCGAAAGCGCTTTTTTCTTTCGCCGTCCCTTTCAAAATACTCCCCTCTACCCTAATCCACTAGTATTTTAGTGCCCCTTTGACGAAAGCGCAAATATGCCCTTTGGACACACCCTTCTAATCCACCGATATCTTAGCGATCCTTTGGCGAAAGCGCTTTTTTGTTTCTCCACCCCTTTTAAAATACTCCCCTCTAACCTAATCCACTAGTATTTTTAGTGCCCATTTGGCGAAAGCGCAAATATGCCTTTTGGACACTCACCCTTCTAATCCACTGATATCTTAGCGATCCTTTGGCGAAAGAGCTTTTTTCTTTCGCCATCCCTTTTCAAATACTCCCCTCTACCCTAATCCACTAGTATTTTTAGTGCCCCTTTGGCGAAAGCGCAAATATGCCTTTTGGACACTCACTCACCCTTATGCAATATAGGGGAAGGAGGCATTGACACTATATATGACCTTCTTACACCATCTTACCCCTTATACAATGCCCCTAATACACACACACACCCCATCAGTGCCTTTTTGACACCTTGACCACACTCAATATACGTCACTGATAAATATTTCTACTTCTCCGTGTGTGTGTTCACTTCAACACAGGAGTGCATTTAAGATAAAAGTTAGAAAATTTATTTGGTTAGAGTTAATCTTAATAACTCGAAACTTAAAAGTATTTTTGCAAATGGAAATAGCAACTTCAGCATTTACAACAGCTGTATTCCATGTGTTTTCTTCAGTGATTACAACTGGGTCCGGTTCTGATCGCCGAGTTGCGTCATTGAGTTCAACAACCACTTTTGCTAGACGTCCCGAGTGCGCATGCCTCGAGAGGACCGTCGTTTAAAAATCTGACTGGCGCCCAATGCGTACAAACGCACTTTTTCGCCCATACATTGGACGGATTCAGCTGGTGTCGCGAATACGTTGTGATGGTCTAAATATATTTTGTCTATGATAAGTACACAGTTGTAGAAACAGTGTATGTAACTCTTGTGGTAAATGCTACTTCCCACACTCATTACGTAATGTACTATTACACCTACTCTGATTAGACAAAATTACGTATTTATTTTATTAAATAGGACTGATCAGATTGTCACGTTTTTAACGATATTTATGCTATTAAATATTGGACAATTATTATTAGATTACCATGACTGGAACCATGCTTGGGGTTTATTGACTCTCTTTTGTTCAGGCGTACCAAAATAAAGAAAAAATGTATTTAAAAAAACTGTAATAATTCTTTATAAATAAAACATTTAATAATTTTAATTTCCTGTTACACCAAATTATTTTTTATAAAAATCGTAACTTTTATGAACCCTTTGACATAGTTTGTACATCTAGAATAGCATTGTTCGTCTTGCGCAAACATGACCACACAGACATAATCATACATACCTACACACATACGGTACGTTCAAAACGGATTTAGAATACCTTTAACACGTAAATATACAGGGATATCCAAATAAAAGTGAACAGGCCTTATAACTTCTTTATTTTTAAAGATGAGAAAAATTGTTAAATATGAAAGTTTTGGGGATTTCTATAATAAACACACTTCAGAGGCAGAGAAGAACGTATGAAAAGTGCGAAGAATTAAATGGCAGACATGTTGAAAATTTGTGTTAATATTTATTCGCCAATGTTAACATTTATCTGTGTATGTTATAATTCATTTGTTATTGTTTATAATCACTGGTTATTTCTTTCAAATATTAATAACTAATAAAAATCGATATTTATTGTTTAATAGAATAACTCATTTTGCATAAAAATAAAATAAAAAATTCACGGTAACTAAAGTACCTATTATTGTCAATCTTGACATTAACTTTGACTTACCTACGAAGAAAATTTAAAAAGGCAGCAGGTATTTCGTTCGCAACCTGGATAGTTACGTTTAAAGTATATTTATGCGAAATAATTTTTAATTTGAAATATTTGAAAAATCGCATAGGGTATGTTATACAAAATATGTCTAGAACTTATGAAATATGAAATAAATATGATAAAAATCATACCATCCAATTTAAAATAAGCGAGAAAATCGATGTTTTTACTATTTTTTTTTATTCAATGCTTAATTGTTTTGCTGATAAGCACGATGATCGATAAAAATCCCCAAACATTTAATATTTAACATTTCTTCTCACCTTTAAAAATAAAAAAGTTATAAGGCCTGTTCACTTTTATTTGGACATCCCTGTACATATGTCGAAAAACGGAACTCGAAAATATGCACGTAACTATATATATATATATATATATATATATATATATATATATATATATATATATATATATATATATATATACATAACACAGCTCGGAAAGTCAAAAATTGATGTCTTTAACCCAAGGACGCACCTAGCGGAGCTCCGGGACTGCTATAATTAAAAATTGTACTTACCAATGGCAAATCCAAGGCAAAACGCCACGTCACCAATAGCATAAACGCTACCATACACTGCAGAATGCCTAATATCTACAAGGAATCCAAGTTCTGGCATCATAGAAGAATCTACCATGCCAATGGCGAAGCCCAAACCAGCATTCGGGACGATGAGGTGGTTCATGCTGGTAGCCAGTGGGATCTGTAATGCAGAAAATTAATTAGTTCAAATCTAAGCTATTTATGACGGGATAGCTACAGATTCATATATTTAAAATGCATAACAGGAAGAAAGAAAACGTCCGTAAAGTGGAGAGAAAATATTGTTTACAATCCCACCACTGGCCGATTGGTTCAGCTTTACAGAACGACCTTGTTGTGATTTCACGGACGACCCGAAGGTTGCCGATGCATTGTTCTTTCAATGGCGAATTTTGCAGCGCGGTTATTTCTGTTTTTGATTGTCAACATTCTTGGGACAAATATTCGCGGTACTTTTGGCACTGTCATCTTAGAAATATATAGTCTGAAGCAGTATCAATAATATTGGGCCCATCCGCGCAGATGAAAAGCCAGCTTTTGAATAGAAAATAGAGTTGACTAGAGAGAACTTCTTGGAAAGGGAGTCATAAACATTAAATTTTCTACCCTAATTTAGTTTTTAGGAATGTATAGACTTTTTGACTTTTACCATTGAGAAAGACATTACAAAACCCAATTTATTAAATATTTAAATCATTCTTTTAAGACTTATAATGCTCGTTGTAAGACATGCTGTATGTTATAGCACATAGTTGAAAATACACCCAATTTCTTAATTATAATTATCCTATACACGAATTACAGAAATTATGGCACTTATCTCAGTATATACGGTTTGCAAACCTAAGTAAATTAGAACATTATTATGGTAATACAATGCATAATATTTTCATTATTTAACTTACGTTATCTGCAATCACCTACATTTTATGCAAAAGAAAGTCTAACTGGTTTTGTTTGGGTATGTATATTTTTATAACTTTTCAGACTGGTATATGTTGATCTATTTGTCAAAAATCAGTATTGGAGTAATATTATAATAATGCAAAGAAATAAATTCTTCACGTGTAATAAAAGACTGGCAAGAAAAACTGAAGAGAAAGCGGCTGTTTTTGATTATGGCCCAGATGCCCCCTGCTATCTCGATTTTTGGGCCATTACTCTTCATCAGGCAGGGTGACAATCAGGGTGGCTAAAGAACAGACTACGGTTTACCAAAATCAAAATCAAACCCTCTACATCTATTAAGGAAAAGGTGAGATGAGGCTTGCGCGAACTAGTTCACCCGGTAAGTAGAATAAATTTACAAAATTCAAACTTCAATGCAGCAACCTTCCTTTTTAATGCATTTTATTGGTAAGAGCTTTTCTCAAAACAACTTGAGACATTTTTCTAGAGCACGTCGGTTTATTACTCTCTCCAAGCTGTCGATATTTTCAAAAGATCGGTGAAAAAACACTTTTTTGTTTAACTATCCTCAAATCAAATGAGTTCAGATCCGGCGACCTCGCCGGCCAATGATTTTCTGAACATCTTCCTATCCAGCGCCCTTGGAACATTTCCTGAAGAAACTCGTTAACAGCTCAGGAACTATAACATGGCGCATCATCATGCTGATATATCATAAATTATTTGTGTATACTTAAGTGGAAGGCCATTCACAAAGCCAAACAGCTAATTTCTCAAAAATTGAAGGTAAATATCCGACGTTATCTTGCCTCGGAAGAAAAATGGGCCTATCAGTTGGTTATCTAAAATACCGCACCACACATTTGTCTTAAAATAATACTGATCTCGACACTGGATAACTAATCCCGGATTAGCTGGGCTCCACAAACAAGAATTTTGGGAGCTAACTACTCCATTTGATGTAAAACACCGGAAAAAATATGTTTTTTTTGCCAAAATACGGGTTATATGCATACATATACCTTGATACCATGATACAATAAAAGGAAGGTATGATACTAAACCGTGTCAAAAGCGTCCGGGTTCGCGCATGACGTCACGCGGTGAGTTATTTTTGAAATTTATAACGGGCCATATAGAGTTTACGCTAGTTATAGGTGAGTTTATATAAATTCTATTGGCATTATACTTTGCCTCCTGCTTATAATACAAATTTTAAAGTATATGATTTAAAGTAATCATGTAAATAAAGGGATAAATTAATTTAAAATAAAAGATATTGGTAAATTCCCTGCCAACTGCATTCTCTGTATTGATTTACGTGAAAAGAAAAGGTAAATAATTTAATCTAATAATTAAGTAGGTAATTAAGATAATAATTTTTATTTAGAGGCATATTCTTATTAAAATATATACCTACAGAGTCTTCCGAAAATATGTTATAAATAAGAATTTTGTTTGTTCCTATAATTTGTCAAATATTTTTTGCGGTGAAGAACATCTGTATGTTTGCGTCGGAAACATACTTTTTAAGATAGTTTTTTTGGGGTTTTTACACTTTAAATAGTAAATTATTAAAAATTATTGTATTTTTACATTCTTTGATTTTTCAAATTTTAAAAAATCTTAAAATGCCAAAAATCATTCTAAACAAAATAAAAATATCTAAATTTATGAAATTAGGTAAAACAAGAAATTATTTTTTAAGAAAATAGCGTTTTTTCAATCTCTGTCGTATTTTCTCGATTACAGTCTGGTGATTCGTTACCGTGGAGATTTTTAGCAATTGTTTGGCACAGTAAACTTTTTTATTGAAGCGAGTTTGTAGAAACAAACACATTTGACATTCATGACATGACACAATTCATGCTTTAAATTACCTTCATAATCACTTTCGTTAAAATGTCTAGAACAGATTCTAGCATTTTTCACATTAAACTTATCTTCTCGTTTGCACAGCGCTTCCAAAAACTTTGTGTTTCTTTGTTTTTGGGGAAGCTGAAAACTTTAATATCGGGCATAAAGCCCTTGCATTGATTGTCTACATCACAACCATACACAACATCCCACATTTTCACTTTTAAACTCTTAAAAGTGATATAAAAACACCAAAAAATAAATTTAAAACACAACGCGATCTTAACAAAGACGTGTCTCGTTTACAAAATATGGCGGAATTACTCACAGCGTGACGTACATGGCCACGCCTACCAGGTCGGTATCATATATTCTTTTATTTGTATCATGCCTTGATATCAAGTGTGGACAAAGATAGGTTTGTTTGGATGAAAATGATTTGCTTTAAGAACTCTTCCAGCAGTGGATTTACAAATAGAGCATCTATTGTTTTCGGGAAGTACTTTTTCCAAATTTCTCAACGACGTCTTGGGATTTTCAACAACGGCTTGGATAATTTGTTGATGAATATCCTCATCATCTTCGGCCTTTTCATGTAGAGTTTTTCCTAATAAACTATTTTTTTCACGATCAAAATGTTTGCGTTGTATAGGGATGAACTAAAAAGTAAATGAAAAGTATTGTAAAAAATAAGTTTTTTTAATTTGTGTAAATTGAGCAGTATGCGTTTCTTTTTTCCAGAACTAGGGCTTTTTATCCAATTCTCAATTAGATATATACAGTGTATGGCAAAAAAATGTCCACATATTGGAAAATTTTGTGATTAGTTATTTTTTTATTGTTTTTATTGATTTAAGTTACTAGATGTTGCTAGATCGACTTTGCACTGGGCTGACTTAAAATTGAATATACAGAGTATCTTAAAAGTAGCGAATTGCGATTTTAAGAAGCAAAATTTTGACATTTTTTGTTGAACAAATTAATTTGAATACAATATATTGGGCACTATCTAAAAGAAGAAAAACTAAATAAATTTAAGGGAGATTTTAATTGAAAATTCGTTATGGTAATAAAAAATTGTTAATAAGCAACAAACGAATTTGACAATCATATTTTTGAGCACAAGCATTAACAAAAAGAAAACATAAAACAAAAAATTATTTTTAATACAGATAAAAATATCGTTAATGTCAAATTCGTTTGTTGCTTATTAATAAATTTTTTATTCGCATAACGAATTTTCAATCAAAATCCCCCTTAAATTTATTTAGTTTTTCTACTTTTAGATAGTACCCAATATATTGTATTCACATTACTTTGTTCAACAAAAAATGTCGAAATTTTGGTTTATAAAATCGCGATTCGCTACTTTTAAGATAACCTGTATGTTCAATTTTAAATCAGTCCAGTGCAAAGTCGATCTAGCAGCATCTAGTAACTTAAATTAATAAAAAAAATTAAAAATAAATAATCACAAAATTTTCTATGTAGACAATTTTTTGCCATACACTGTATATAACTAATCGAAAATTGGACAAAACGCCCTAGTCCTGAAAGAAAACAAACGCATACTGCTCAATTTACATAAATTAATAAAAAATATATTTTTAACAATACTTTTCATTCACTTTTAGTCACCCTTATACAACGCAAACATTTTGACAGTGAAAGGAAACAGTTTATTAGGTAAAACTCTACACGAAAAGGGCTTCCAATACCTAAAAAGCCCGACAAAGTCTATTAGTCCGTTTTCGAGCTACAGCGTTTTCAAAATGACTCTACCAAAATTTGTGATTTTTTTATTTTCTTCTGTATTTTCCGCCAAAGACCATTAATCGAAATTCCGGCGAACACGTTTGCAGATATTGATATCAGCTTACTAACGTGCTATGTCGGAAACACCAAAAAAATGTATTGGCAATACAGCACACACCTAAACTTTTAGTAGTTTTACATTACCTTATTAATCACCCTGTATATCATGAAAATGTCGTTTCTATTGCAAAATCACTTCCTGATGCTTAATCTGGGAAAGACGAGCTGTCAATATCCGAAAACCGCTCTCAAAAAAGCTAAGTTTTTAAAAAGTTATAGCAGTTTGAAAGGTCGAGTAAAAATCGCTTTTGCTGGTTTTTTTGTTGACCAGTTTATTTATTAAGGAGGTCGTAGATAAATAAATAAACAAGCAAATCATTGTTATATAAAATTCACGCCAATTTGGACCCTGTAAAATGCACAGGTATCTTTTTACTAATTTCTGCACGAGTAACCATTTAACTTAGTGTGTAAAATAAAGAGTTCTAGTTACTTTGATCATTTTTAAACAGACTTTTTACTTGGTATCAAATTATAGGCTTATTTTTAGATAAATTAATATTTCTGTACTTTCACCCGTTAGCAATGTCGAAATGGCTAGTATTTTTATGATGCTTATAAAAGTATGTCAGTAATTATAATAAAATTGCAACTATGCAGACAATTAAATAATAGATCTACCATGTTAAAATTATATGGAAGTTAAATTGGGTACGAACTTATGTGTTTTAATTTCATAATTACAATAATATGTAAAGTATTGTTATTAAAATTGTAGTGCTATATCTATGCGATGATCAGAATTTTTTAATTATTTTAATTTATTTTATAGTCTATCCGGTTTTCTTAAAAATAATAATAAATTTTCAATATATTTTGCATAAAATGTATAGCTTTCCTAAAATAAATCCACACCTGAAAGAGTTAAGAACGAAGTCTTGCGAAAAGAGGTAGGTTATTTTTGGTATACTATAAGGCTGTGTACCGTTGTCAAACCTGGTTAACCACTCGGTATAATGCGGTGAAACACTGGTTCCTGAAAGAACCGGTTTTACGACGGAATGCAGATCGGCCATTCCTGTTAGATTTCTGTTTATTTTTACGGATATCGACTCAGCCTAAAAACATACCTCTCCTCCTGTTTCCAATATTTTAAAACAGATGATTTTTATGATTTGTGAAAAAATAAATTTAAATAAAAAAGCAAAATATAAACAAAATGACATAAAAACCCGAAAAACCAGCGGGGAAGCATCGGCTCCTTCGGTGACATTAATGACAGATATTTTTCAGGAACGGGACACAAAACCGTAACCGAAGTTGACAACGGTAAACGCCCTTAATATCACGTAAGCACCTCGCGAACACAGACAATCGCTGAATTGATGAGACATACATTTACATGTACGCGACGAAGATACATATTCCGCATCTAATCCTTGCAGACGAAAAAGCGCCAACAGGTGGAATATGTGCAGCACCTCACATCGAATGCGGTGTAGATGAGCATGCTTTTCTTATGCCTTTGGACCTGTATATCTCTTTCCGGCAGTCTTCAACCCGTCTTGCCTATTCCGCGTTCCTTCGCTATTTACAGAGCCGTCCGTCCGATGTTGATTTATGACGTGTGAAATCAAAGATTGTTTTTAGGAATATTGTTGTGAATTTTCGGAGTCTTCAGAAAGCGTTTTGCCATTATTTCGTGCTTATTAGACATTTTGGTAGTATATTGTTGGCAGAGCTGGACAGGACTTGAGGGCTTGTGACTTAAAAAGGGCTTCAAGCCCTTTTAGGTATTTCAATTTCATGGCTTGAAGCCCTTTTTAAAACGAGATCTTGTGGCTTGGCTCCTTTATAAAAGAGCTTTGGAACTGTGAATGAAAAAAGAGCTTAAATTCCTTTTGAGGACTTTCAAATCCTGTTCAAAGGCTTGGAATACTGAAAGAGCTTTCCAAGCCACCAAAGGGTTTGTAAAGCTCTTCATGGCTCAAGAGTTGAAAACGGCTGAAGTATTTAACAGTTTTTTAAAACACTTACTTACACAGATACAAAAAGAGAGAGCGAGAATTTTAGTTTTAAAAGGCGCATCAAGATCTTAAGGCCACTTAGCGCCCTTGTACTTACACACATTAAACATATTCCAATAATAATCAAACCCAACATGGCTGCCAACCATCGCCCCATTTTATGACCTAATGGGCCAAACAGGTTGGTACCAATAAGGTAAGAAATGCTGGCCGGTAAGAACGTGACTCCTTGCTTCCATCTTCCAGCGCCCATGGTGTCCATCATCCATAATGGTAGTGATGGTTCTAACATGGCTATGCCCATATTTGCAAATATGATGGCACCTAAGGAAAAAATACTGTGTGGATTGTTCCTGTGTAAATATACTGACTCACAAAGAACGTGACGAGCTTAAAATCTTGGAAAGTTTTAAAACTCAATAACATCTGAACGGGTTTTGTTAAAAGTTTTGTTCAGGGATTTAGGGAGAGGCGCAGGGGGCGCGTCTATTCTGAGTATAAATCATTTACCCTGGTCAGCTAGAAGTCCTGACTTCAATCCTATAGAATATTTGTGTGCCCAGCTTCGTAAACATCTACCAATCAGTTCGCGTGCACCCGAGGACCTAGGGAATCTTGAGAAAGCCTTTGTTGAAGAATCCGACAATATGTTGTAAGACGCAATCGTACGTTTGATACGAAGTGTGCCACGGCTACCGGTGTCTAGAAAATGTAATAAGGACCACAGAAGGAAATATCCATCATTAATTTTTTCAGGTGTTCAATTTTAATAGTCATTAATAATATTTACGAAATCCAATTCGTAAATTTTTGCACAAACTTTTAACGATATGTGACGAAATTATCAGAATAAATAACGCTGTTTCACTAATACCTTTTTATTTTCTATAAAAGAACAGATACGGCAGTGAATAAAAAAATAAAAAGATCTACAACGATCAGGCTACAAAATCACGTCTACAGGATGTTTGATAACCAATGGGACACACTATAGCAGTGAAGCAGTGCCGCACCTTCTGAATAGAAAATCATATTTCCCTGCGTTTTTTACTTTAAAAATGTGTACTTACTGTATTAATGTCGCTAGAAGCAACTGTTTTTGAGAAAAATGCATTATTTAAATTGGGTGTTGCACAGAATAAATAAGAAACAAAAATTTTAGTATCCATCAGAAAAAACAAACCTTTTTATTAAGGAAATGCCTATTGTGACTAATAAAAACCAAATAAAACCTGATGAACAATGAAAAAATAAATTGCTAAAAATGAACTCGTAACATTTTGAAGACGCTTACAATTCTTGATTTCTTATTTATTCTGTGGAACACCGAATTCAAATGTGTTTTTCTCAAAAACAGTTGCTTCTAGTGATTTTAATAGCGTTTTTAAGTAAAAAAGGTAGCGAAATAAGAACTTCTATTCAGAAATTGTGTATGCTGAAGAACAAAAAAAGTTTGGACGTTTGGAAATGGCATTTAATGCCGTACTTAATGCCCTCTACAAAATACAGTAAATTTGAGAACCGATTTGCTCTTCCCATCCCAAAGAACCTGCGCCTGCCAGATTTTGTGAATTTAGTTAGAATCTTTCAAAACACAACATAATCAAAATGCAAAAAATACAAAAACGTAAAATTTGGTTAAGAGTAAAGTTGCCTTTTTTTCAATTTTAATGCATAACGTTAAATAAAAAAGTTGTTTTAAATTTTTTTTAAATTCAAAATTTTGCTGTCACATTGTCACATTTTTTATTTAATTTCACTTTTGATAACTGTGACGTATGTCAAAATAATAAGGACGTTGTCTTTAAAGCAAAGCCCAAATTACACACCCATTCAGGTTAAAGAAAATTTCTAACAGAATAATTAATAATATATAATAATATAATAATTAACAATATTTCTTATTTTTTACTTATACTTTAAAAAGTTAAGGACACATCATATTTATTTTTTAAATACTTCTCAATATTCTACGTATTTTTCTAACTGACGATGACGTCGAAAATGGCTAAAGCTTTTTTTATTTCTTCTAGTGAAATCGATTCTATCGATCTTAAAATTCTCTGCTTTAAAACATCTCCGTCATTTTCAATGGGTCTTTCATATGTTAGTTGTTTAATGTGTCCCCCGACAAATATATCACAAATTGTCAAATCGGGACTCCTAGGGGGCCACAAAATTGAACCAATTTCCAAATTTGCTATTGAGCCAATCCCTTACTTCTGCAGCATAATGAGACACCTATCATGCTGAATATATGTATATAATATATGTTTCGGCGATATTGAAGAGGCAATTCCTTTAACTTGTATGACAAAAATGATTCCAGCATATGTAAATAAGAATGTATGTTACGTTTATTATCAAAAAAATATGTCCCATAATAGAAAATAGCGCATACTTGTTTAAAATACTGATCTGGATTTTCCCTACCCCAGTAGTCACATGCTGAGAAGCTACAGTGCCGTTTGTACTGAAGGTTGACTCATCTGAGAACATTATCAGCTTATGAAAGTTCACTTTGTTACTTAGAATTTCGTCACCGAGACAAACAAATATCCAAGCATTTGTAACTCTCCCCATCTTCCAAAGTTTGATTAAAAATTGGCTTAAAAGGACAAATTTTATTTTCCTTAAACACATTTTTTAGACCATTGTAAACTTCGTGCTCGTTTTCTTAAAGACATAATAGGATTTTCATCAACGGATTGCAAAATTAATACTGTAGAAGCATCGGTTTCGTCGTATCTTTTCTAAATCACTAACGGGTTGATTTTTTTTAATTGGATTACTAAATTATCTACTGAACTTCTGCGTAGTGGTACATTTGAAAACTTCTCAGTAACGTAGCGATATCAATTCTCGCCATTTCTGTAATTTTGGATTATAAATATTTTTTGCTCTAAAGAGAACGCCTTTACTATCTTGACAAAACGTCACAGTTATCAAAGGTGTAATCAAATAACAAGGTGACAATGTGAATTTAATTTACTCTTAACCAAATTTTACGTTTTTGAATTTTTTGCATACCCTGTACAAAAGAAAACAAATCTTTGGCATCGTGGATCTTATTTTTAAAAGAAGCAAAAACCTTTATAAATAATGATCTTTTTCGAATTTTTCACTTTTTAGGCTATTTGTCCTCTTGCCTACCCCATTCGTGGACATACTGTATACATTTAACATTATGGTAGGTCATTCTAAAAGATGCGTTAAAAAAATGAAGAAAATCATATGACTTGATTTGCCCCTGTATCTGGAACAATAGTTCGCTTTCGTAGCATAAAATTATTGTAAATAGACATGGATGCCCATGGATTTATTAAGAATGGATATGGGATGATTTAACATTCTTTGAAGCCAAAACAAACCATTCTAAACGACACTGTAAACACAATTTGTAAACTTTGGCCACATCTTATTTTACCTTGTATTTTTGTGAAAAAAATACGTTAGAAGCATCACAAGATTTACTAAAAGTAATAAAAGGCCTAAAATATTTTATTTTTCTGCTAAATAATAATAAATTTAAGTTAAAAAGGTTTTATTATTTATAGGCTATATTATTTCTAAAGGTTTATTTAAAGTCGCTCCGAGTCATTTATAAATCTATAAGTCGCACTTTTTCTTGTCTAGTTCATTAGACAAAGACGTGCGTGTAATCGAGTGTTCAGGCGTATTTCCTAAGCAACCAGCAGAGACAGCAACTCTTTCTACTACCATTCTTGATTCAATTACATATTTCCTTAAAGTTCGTAAACTAGACCCCTAGGGTAAATGTTTTCATAACAAACAACAAATAAACAGGCTTCACGTTCGATACGCTCACAGTATACGGAACATCGAATCCTTTCTAATTCATCCATGGCTATGCCTCAATAAAAATTTGAACAAAACGAATCAACCCATTCAACAGTAATTAAGTATTTAAATTGTTAAATATTTTGAGCTCGGCACTTTGTTTGGAGACAGAGTATTGAAAAAATATGGATCTAAGAAAATTTGTAAAAAATGCATTATGCTCGAATAACTTGGATATGTTAAAATATACTGGTCACAGTGGTCACGTTTAATGTTTCCCGAATATATTGTTGTAGGCACAATGTTGCCTACTCTTCAGTGCCGGCTTATGAAATTTCAAAGTTGTATATCTCTGTTCCTACTTACAGGACCCGTACCAAATTTAATGGTTTTTCTAGTGAGCCCCCTGAAAATATTTTGGTAAAGAAAAAAAACATTTTGTAATTTGCGAAAAAAAGTTAAATTTTTTTTAGCCCCCCCTGGGAAAAAAATTAACGCGTTTAGGTATTTTATTTATTATTTTTTTTAAACAAATTTTACATCATTTTGTTGGAAATTTTTGAATTTTAAGAGAACAAAATGTGTTAGTAGAAAGCTATAGTCATTTGAATTTTTTTTTAAATTATATTTTAGGTTTAAAAAAATTCAAATGACTATAACTTTCTACTAACGTATTTTTTTTTTTAATTTAAAAATTCTCGACAAAATGTTGTAAAATTTGTTTAGAAAAAATAATAAATAAAGTACCTCAACGCGTTCATTTTTTTCCCAGGGGGAGATAAAACAAATTGAACTTTTTTCTCAAATTACAAAATGTTTTTTTTCCTTACCAAAACATTCCCAGGGGGCTCACTATAAAAATCCCTAAATTTGGTACGGGTCCTGTAAGTAGGAACAGAGATATACAACTTTGAAATTTCATAAACTGGCACTGCTTCTCTTTATGTAGGTATCAGATTTTAATAGTTTAATAACATATTAATAAGAAAGACAGAAAAAAGCCTGGGAATATCATAGCAAACCTAAGCAAACCCGAAAGAGGCGAACCTGTGCGGGTTTGCTCAAGTAACAGGCGTAAGAAAGTTCGTTTTCTGGAACTTTGGATTTTGGTTTAAAATTAATTTTTCTTCAGTAAAACTAGTGATGTAATTTTCAGTTACTTTACTAACCTGCTGCGATCAGGATATACGGATCTGTAATTAGCGCTTTCAAAGATGGCGGATCTGATTCTTGGTGAGTGACTGAAGGTTGTAGCATGAGTAGCTGTAATACTGCAAAAAGAATGTATATAATAAAAATTCACAATAATTATTTGGTGTTTCTTAATTAATTATAATTATTAAACTCAGAAACAAATTCATAGTATAAAGCTTAGTTGTCTTAATATTACACTTGTCTGTTTAAAACTTCTGGTTGTCAAATAAGCCCGTTCTAGCGTTGGAAAATCTGGCCATAAGTGAAATCCGAGAAAAATGATATTTTGGCTTTGTTTACTTTAGTGGACTTTTTCTACAATAATTATTGTTATGCAAGTTCTGCATTGCCTCCCTTTTCTCGCACATCGCCGCTCTGTTGGGAGAACATCAAGAGGCACGTTACGTATGCATCCCTTTACTGTCCAGCTACAAAAGTCTAGAACAGGTGTGCACAACTCAGATTTGTCAAGGGCCACTTTAAAGAAGCTGCGATCGGCGAGGGCCGCACTTTGAAAATAGCAATTAAAACGAATTTTAAACTTAAACATTACTTATATTTGTTACAGTTAACACAAATAGAGATTACTGCTACGCATAATTTTCTTTGGCTCTTACGCAGACTACGCAATAATTATGAAGGAATGTTGTTATCATTACAATGAAGTTTGGAGAGTATAAATTGACATCCATCGGTCTTCTTCGATTATACCGCGAAACGACAGTGACAACACGCACGTCTTGAATAAGTCAGAGTTGCCAAATTGCAAAATTAATATATTTTTTAAAGAAAATTTTGCGAAATGTTTTTTTTTATTATTATTTGGTATTTATTGGGTATGCAACCGTTTTAATGGACCAAATTCGCAAAAATTTGGCGGGCCGCTAGAAAAGACGCCGCGGGCCGCATGCGGCCCGGGGGCCGTTTGTTGTGCACCCCTGGTCTAGAACATTCCACTTCTCTCGCTCATTTATACCTGGGGTCTCTAGATTATAGAAGAAATTGCGTGCAGAGGTTTTCCCGTCCCCTCCTAACGTCTAATCCTTTAAATCCCGAGTCAATAGATTTCATTTTCCTTCTCTTTAGACGCCCACGGTACGTTAGTACTTAGGCTTGAAGTCTGCGTGGAGTGTCTCAGATAAAAAAAACTTAGTCAATAAGACAAGCGAAAAAAGTTAAGGTAAACAATTTAAAAACTAAGAACAGAATTTATATTAAACAAGGTCAAAAGAGTTACTGTGACATTAAATCAGTAACAATGCTTAAACAATATCGTCAATTTTCTAGTAAAATCGCAATCTCCCTTTTCTCCTGTATAAATACGATCTAAATTTTTCCGATAGCTGTTTTCGGAAGCATCGCTAATAGTGTTTCCCTCGGCGTGATTTTCTTTTACGGAACTTTATTCACAACAGTGGCTTAGGAAAGCACGGAGCGCTAACTCTATTGGAATTTTATAAGATGCAAGATTCAATATAGCATCATTTCGGCGTGTCAATGGAGAGTTTTTCGATAGTTTTCTTTAACCTGCGAGAAGGGAATATGAAAGAAATGTAAAGAGTAGTATGTAGTAGTAGTATGCAATAGGCGAAGGAATATACTGGCAGATTCACTATTAGGTTTTATTTTTAAAGCTTCAGAATACATGAGTTAATCACTATGCTCTGTCCTTAACCCACCTCTGATTTTATTCATTCACTTTTATTTGTCGCATATAATAAGATATATTGCTTTTAAAATCGTAAAACTGAACCACAGTACTCCACCCAGTACAAAAACATAACAAGTCTGCCATCAATCAAAAAATGCCTCCACTTTTTTGAGCTCACAGAATACCACCCGCGTATAGCTTCAATCACACGCAATAACGAAAAATTTTGGGGAACTTTTGTAACTCACTAAAACGTTTTATGTGATTTTTGGTTTTCTTAAAAGGCCCATATCCACAAACTTTGAAAAATGGTGCGTCACTTCTAACTGTGTGGAAAAATTTCATCCGAAACTATTTTTCACAGGTTTCTTTGGTGCACTCCATATAGTCAAACCGTTTGAAAAGATCGTGGAAAAACGACTGAGACTTGAAATAGAAGCAACCTTGGCAGAAGCCCAAAGTGGGTTTAGAAAAGAAAGATGTACACAGGATAATATATTTTCGATAAAAGAAATTATAAAATAGAACTCTTGCGACAGGAAAAACAGCCTACATAGCATTCATTGACATGGACGAGACATTCGATAGAATACCGAAAAAAACAAGTTAGGAATGTTTGAAGAACAGAAATGTGAATGAGAAACTAATAAAAATAACAGAGTGTTTGTATAGAAGGACTAGAAACAGAGTAATAAGTAAAAATGCTATGTGATAGTATAAGTCCGCTGTTATTTATTACTTTAATGGATAAAGTAATAACAGACATTGAAAGAAGAACCAAGCCATTGTATAAATAGAAATTTAGAAAGAATAGGAGTCTCAGAATGCGCCTTCGAGGATGACGTAGCACTAATAACAGCCAATGAGAACGACCTGAAAGAAAATGTAAAGATATGGAATGAAACCTTAATTAGGAAAGGGATGAAGATGAACAAATATAAAGCAAAAATAATGGTAATATCGAAAGAAAGAAAAGAAGTAGATGTAGTAATAGAAAATGAAAAGATGGAACAAGTAAATAATTTTCAATATCTAGGAGTAACGTTAGAAGAAGCAGGAAAAAATAAGATGTAAATCAGTAACAGGATTAGAAAAGCAAACAAAGTATACTACGCATTGAACAAGGGTGTTTTAC
This sequence comes from Philopedon plagiatum, assembly GCA_963971165.1. Lineage (NCBI taxonomy): Eukaryota > Metazoa > Arthropoda > Insecta > Coleoptera > Curculionidae > Philopedon > Philopedon plagiatum. Next base: position 12,133,736 of record OZ020191.1, read on the forward strand.
AAAAGAAGGAGGTGTCAAAACAAACAAAAATGAAAGTCTACAAGGCCATTTATAGACCAATTCTCACCTACGGTTGTGATCGTGGATACTGACAAAACAAGAAAAAAGTAAAATTGGAACAATAGAAATGAAGTACTTAAGTAAGGGTGTTACAAGACAGGATAGAATAAGAAATTAAATATATGTAGAAACATTCATTGAGGGACGGCAACTACAACGAATGAAACATTCAGTACAGGTTAGGAAGATGGGAATCAAAACAACAGGGCAAAAGAAAGAAAGGTAGGTTAATTTTTTCTACCATCTGTTAGACAAAATTAGATTTTCGGACCTCAATAACCCCATAATGTCGTCAAAAATATTTTTAATATTTTCTGTGTACGGAGTCCGTTCCTGGAATGTAATATTCTGGTCCGGTCTTTAATAACGACGGATTCGTAACTGCAGATGAAACTTGGGCGCATCACTATGACTTCGAGCTTCGAGCCTAAAATTCGTAGTGCTGGCATTTGTTGATAAAGTTAGAACCTTTTTTATTGAACGCCCGGATGGTAATTATTGTTGATTAATGATTACTTGACTATAGGACACATACAGGACCACATTGTGCCTAATTATTGAGACTGTGTGTAGCAATCAAGAAAAAACGCCATGGAAAGTTTTGGAGACATTTACGTCGGGTTGCACAAACACTATCACGAATTAAACTAATTAGACACTTGTAATGTGACAGCACTTATGTTTACGTCATTGCCAAAGCCGACTCTAAACGTCAATTAAATTTACTACTTGATTAAAAGTTTTGTGCAACCCGCTGTTACCTGTCATACGAGTAATCATAAATTTTGTCGATTATTTATTTCTACTGGGTTTATCCAGCTTTACATTTTATCCTATAGAATAATAATTTTTAATTAAATTTGCTAGATTGTTTAAAGTTCCATTTGTACCTGTTACTTTGATTTATAAAAACCAGTACCAAAACTATAGTTTCATAATAGTATACCTTTAATACTTTCAATTACGGAGAATTGCCTATATAATTATATTTCATAAATAACTATCTATCGCTCTACATGTTAGGAATTAAATTGTGCAAGTGTACAAGACTTTCGTCAGGCCCATGTCAAAAGATATCAATTACCCCTTACAGCGATGTAAGCGGTTCCTGTCGGCCTTGATATTTTTCTTTTTTTTAGTTGGCATGCTGTGTTTTCATGGACACACAGTGTTGTCGTGTCTCTCTGCTATTTGTACCTATATTGTATCCAATTTTATGTGAGAATGACAGAGAAACAATTGATCAAGAATTCACCCTATTATTGGTCAGTTCCACGGACAGTTTACACCAGAACATATTTTAGTGATCACAATATTCATCTTTTCTTTCCTGATAATCACGGAGGAATCACATTTCTTTCTATCCGTGTTGGCGAAAGTGCATTAGACAAAGACAAATAAAAAAAGAATTTGTTGAAATTTTTATCGTACCTTCTTTGCTTGTGGAAGTATTGCTGGTTATATACTTCGAAAGATTAGTCATCGCAAAATTCTTTTTTCCTGATAAAATTCCCAACGGAATCAAATTTCTTTATATCCTTGTTAGCCAAAGAGGCATTAGTAAAAGGCAAATAAAAACGATGTTGTTACCAATAAAAAAGAATAATCAAACATTTTATCACAGTCGGCTTTGTTTGTGCAAGTATTTCTGGTTGTCTACTGTGAAAGTTTAATCGGAATTGTCATAAAAAATAAATTTCTAACTTGACAAAATACTTACGTAAGTTTTATGGTTTTATAGCAAAAGACCTTTGTTTTTACTGAACACAAACGGCATTTGCAAAAATCTCGTTTTTATTAAGCAAAAACAGTGTCGGCATCTCCACATTAACCTTCTTGTTTTATACTACTTAAAATTGTTTCCTACCCAAGAACAATACTCGCTCTAACCAATAATTTGCAATAAAAGGATCGGAGGAACAGTTTTTAAATAAATAAAGAAAAAATAGCAAAAATGAGTAAATATTTTTATTAAGATAAACAATTTATAATAAGGTTAAAAATATTCCCTATTCTCCGCCTACGGCCTACACAGCCTATACAGCCTACCTGCGAACAGTGACGTTTGTGTAGTTAAAGACGCGATAAAAATTGTTTTATGGAGTATACCGTAGTTCCACAATTTTTAACTGTAAATGTTGAGTCTTAGTTCCAGATGGATAGATACACTTTGTAATGGCACTATGACTTCAGCTTTAAACTGAAACCAAACGATTCTAGGGCGCAATTTTCACTACCTACTTTCTCAATAACTAAAAAAATCTTCTGTAATGCCCACTATTCTCAACTTTACTGTTACTCATTCCCGTAACGCCCGGTCTAAGTAATGTAAAGGAGAACAAACATGTACCTTGCGTGATATTTCAATGGTTGTTAGTCAGTCCCAGATTCATAGAACACAGGAATTTAAGCTGCTAATACTTTATATAAACTTTTTAAGTATATTTTTATACTGCAAAAACAACTTATATTATGGGACAGGCTTCACATAATATGGCATGTTTATCTTTCTCATAACCTAACTTTCTACCAGCTGTAAAAATTTTACGAATATGAGAGAGAAAGAAGACGAGAGAGAAAGAACATGAGAGAGAGACATAATTGATCTCTCCATTGTAAAATGGGTTTCTGTCATCATTCTCAAAATAAATTGGATACGGTTTAGTTTAAAATATCACTTTTTACTTTTTAATGGCCGTATCTGTTTATACGGCTTAGACTTGAACCTAGCTTAGATTATAAAAAAGCGTTTCAGGCGGTGCATTAGCTAATAATCTAAAAATGGCTTAAGGTAAGCTGGCAGTGGCGCCTGGTTAAATTTTAAAGTTGTGTATCTCTGTTGCTACTTACGGGACCCATGCCAAGTTCAGGTTTTTTAATAGTGAGCCTACTAGGAATGTTTTGGTAAAAAAACAATATTTAGCAATTTGCGGAAAAAAGTAGAATTTTTGCGGAGCCCCCCTGGGAAAGATTGAACACGTATAGGAATTTTATTTATTATTTTTCTAAACAAATTGTACTCATTTAGTCGAAAATTATTAAAGTTGCAGAGAAAAAAATGTGTTAGTAGAAAGTTATAGTCATTTGAATTTCTTTAAACCTAAAATATAATTTAAAAAAATTCAAATGACTATAACTTTCTACTAACACATTTTTTTCTGTTTAAATTTAAAAATTTTAGATAAAATGATGTAAAATTTGTTAAATGTGTTCATTTTTTCTCCAAGGGGGCTCCGCAGAAATTCAACTTTTTTTCGCAAATTACAAAATATTGTTTTTTTACCAAAACACCAAACATTTTAGAATTTTTAGAAATTCGTAGAAATTTTAGAATGGAATGTAAAAAGTTCTCAAGTTTGTTCAGGTTTCCATCGGATGTGCAAAATATTTTTTTTCAAAAAATAAATTTCCGATGGTAGGTTTTTCGAAAATACCCTTTTCCGAAAACTTTAGAGAATCTTGCAATTTTTTGAAAATTTAGTCTTGAATTCGTGTAGTTTGGAAAATGTTAATAAGAGAACACAGCAAGAGATCCTGAGCAAATCGAAACAAACTCAAGAAAACCTGCACGGGTTCGCATTTTTTGGGTTTGGTCAGGTTTGCTCACTCTTTTTATCTGCTGTTTTATCAACATTTTCTGAACTGTTAAAGTCCTTGTCATGTAAAATTTTTCCACAGCGGGCTACAACGTCTAGCTTCAGCTTTCTTAGCGTACGATCATTGCAAAAATTCTCCAATATGTTGTAAAGCGATTTAGGGGACAGAGTGATGTGTAGATAAGTCGACCATTCACGGGATATATAGGAATAAATATTGAGCTAAAGGATAATGAAAAAGAAGTCGCCTGCAAAATGGGACGTTTTGTGCACGGTTCGGATCTGATAAAGGAAAGCTGTAAATCGGCTGCTAAATGGATGACGTATGATCTAGTTGTGTTTTCAATGTTGCAGTTGCAACTTTGTTGTAATAAGTTCGTAGAAAATGCAACAAAGTATAAACGATGTTTAAATTGAAATCAGTGTAATTCGATACCTGTTTCCAATTATTAGGAATTTATACCGTTGTCACAATAGGCAATAAGCATATAACCCAAATAAATATATTTTTTTATATTCTTTACACAAATGAGATGTTTATGGCGGGTGCCAAAATAAATGGCTATTCCATTTATTTTGATCTTCATTAACAAAAAAAAAGGATTTTCTACTGCAAATTTTCGTGCGAATTTCGAAACTTGTAAAACGTGATCCCATTGGCTGTGTCGTCAAGAGTTTTTTTATAACCCTAATGAGTACATTGTGAATTCCAGTGTTGTAGGGTCATCGAAAAATCAATAAAAATGGCATTTAATGCGTAACTCATCCAATGAAATATCCCTTCACTTAAAGTAAAAGGTTCCTAAAATCTTATTCATGTATATTTCAAGCCGAGATCGTTCCAGCAACCTTTCAATTTTGCAACACAAATTGTCATTTTTGCGAAATTTTGACACATCATATCTTAATAATTTCGAGTTAATAAACTGCAATTCTTTGTTTTCATGACAATCTTTGAAAATTCAAAAATTTTCAAATTTTGCTTGTCCCCGATGCAAATAAGCCTTTATATTTATAACTTTAACGAAAAAATAAGCAATTTAAAATAGTGGGAGGCCTTCTTAGATAAGTACCGGACAAAATAAACCCAAAAAGAATCACTAAATAAGAGAAATAGTGTGGAATAATGTCGGTTAAAAATAGGATTTGTCGGAAAAAATCAAGAAAATCCTGCTTTTACCCCTAAATACGCCCCTGGATGGCCTTTTTCGTATTCATTTATTTTAAAGTGTAATTATCCCTTTATAAGATAGTGTTGAAAAACTGGGAAAAATTAGGTAAGAAAAAATACAGAGTGATTCAAATATACCGACGTCGAGGGCAAAAAAAAGTAAAAAAATCTAAATTTAATCGGCGATTGCTCCCTTTCTATTCGGAATGAAGAAACTAAAAAATTTGGATGGCATGTATTTCGTCCAGCTCTTTCCGATGACATATATGGTATTTAAATTTGAACCATTTTGACCCAACAAAAAATTAAAAACCGTGAAATATTTTGGTGAAAAATCGAAATTTCCAGTTTTTCACAAATATATCCATTTGAAGTGATTTTAGGTTTAGATAAATGTATTGAAAAAAGGAAGTATTTGAGATTTTCCAATTTCACTTATAAAATTCGTTTTTCGATCCGACGTTTTGTTTTCGAGTTATTAGGTACCATAGAGGGGCTTGCAATTGTTTGCTCAGGTTGGATGTTTCATTCGCATAGCGCACATCTAGTACAACTTTATGCGGGATTGCCATCGTAGATCCTGGCTTGATTTTTTAACTAGACGCGTGTATGTGTTATACAATTTTTTATGGCAGTTCTGATAATTTTGTTATTGAAATTTTATATTTCGACTGGTCAAAACCTGTGTAATAATGAAAATGCGCCAACAATGAATATGTTATATTGTTGTGAATTATGTATGAATATTGTTAAGTAGCAGATAAAAATATTTTCACAAAGTTATGTTATCAGTAAATTATATCAGAAAAAAATCATTTTAATTAAGTACTTACATCCATCTGCTAACGCCAGTGCTGCCAATATCAAAAATGGTGCCGATTTGCCGACGAATTCGTACATAATCCCACCAAAAGGTGGTCCAATGAGCACTCCCAGCGCTAGTCCTCCCAGAGCTATACCCATGGCGTTTCCCCGCTCTTTGTCATCTGAATATCTTTCAGCTAACATTCCCATTCCAGAGACGCTGGAACAAGAAGATCCGACCCCTTGTAGAGCTCTCGCGATGAATAGTACACTGTAACTTCTGCCAAAAGCGAAAACTGAAAATTTAATAAAATGGTTATTTCAAATTATTAGGTTCCTGCAGAGGCATAAGGTTAGGCATCTAGGCAAATGCTATCTGTTTGGGCATATGACTTCAAAAAGTAATTTCTATTTAAAAGTTATTTACCTAGAAAAATGGCATTTGCCGTAATCGTTGTTAGGAAAATGACTATGAACTCTATGAATGTATTATATTAGCTAATGTATACAGTTCATTTTGCTCCTTAAATTGTTTATCAATATTATAGCCATAAAGGTAAATATTTAGAACTTTTTAATGTTACCTAAAATTTGGTATTCGTATTTGCTGAGGTATTTGCCTAAAAAGGGTTTAGGCAAATACCACCGTCCTAGTCAAATAGCATTTGCCTAGTTTTTAAGCAATTAAAAAATAAAAAACAACTAATTTGCTTGGGTTTCATAGCATTTGCCTAATACAATACATTAATAAGTTCATAGTCATTTGTCTAACAACGATGATGGCGAATGCAATTTTCCTACGTAAATAACTTTTAAATAGACATTACTTTTTAAAGTCATTTGCCCAAGCAGATAGCATTTGCCTAGACAAAAGCCATTTGCCTAAAATAACTATATGCCTGCGACATATGTCGAAGAATAAACTGACTGATTGACTGACTGACATATCAACGCACATCCCACACCGCTGGGTCTAGAAGCTCGGAAATTTTGCACCATGTACGCATCTACTAAGGAAGGGTTTCTCAAAATTCAACCCCATAATGGGTGAATGTTCAAACTTTGTGTGAAGAAAACATATTAGATGGCCCTATTAGCTCGAAACTTCATAGAAGTACTCTAAAAAATATCAGCCAGATTCGCCAACGCTAGTCCGGTCTAAATTGACAACCAAAAATTGTAAACTGACAAGTGTAAGAATAAGACATTTAAGTTTGATACTATGAATGTATTTCTGAGCTTTTCAGCAAATTTATAAAGAAAAGGGCAATTTTAGTACGTACTTTCGACAATAATAGAACTAAATTCATTACAGCAACTCGTTCCAAGATGAAAATCATTTGGAAGCCCAGCAAATCGCTGAAATATCAGAATAATTCATAACTTTTTATTGACGACTTATTAACAATAACAGGGCAGAAACCTGTCAAAACATAACTGATCAATTATAAGATCTTAATTTAAACCAGTACTAAATCTTAAACCTTCTTAGTGAATCTGAACGTAAATGTTTAAAGAGGTGTTTTACAGTAATAATATAAAAAAAAATATTAATATCATTTTTTTAATAAATAGGGCTCGATTAATACTACAAAGAAATTGGTTTGACACTTGACAAATTGGTTGAACCACTTTAAAAATTATCATTTCGTCGAAACCAAGAAATAAATGTGGCATGTGGTAACTATGAGGATCAGATTACCTGTGTAAGGAAGAAATGGGTGAGAGTTAAATAGTCAAGAAGATCATATATAAATAAATGAAAAAGCAATGTTGCCAGCTATGGTCCCTTTTCATAATTCTCATAATTATCGCAATATTGATTCTTTATTTTAAAACCGGACAAGGAGTGATCCGGCAAGCAAACGATTTCTTATTTACCTAATATCTATATTTCCTGATTCTTTTTTCTTATTCTCGATGACGTAGACTAACTTTCCATCCCTTAGTTTCGTTTACCCAATAGAAAACCATGGTATTCAAAACTAGGCCAATAAATCCAGGCCATGTGTATGAAGGTACGTATTGACCTCAACTCTTTAAACTCTATAAAACCACTCGAAACATTCAAACATCTCCACGATTTAATGATGCAATGTCGAATTTCCACAGCGAACACAATATCCTCTCAAAAGTAAATTACTCGACTGGCGCTGACATTTGAACACACACAATCAAATTAATTTAATTCGCAATGAAGTTTTTAAATTTAACAAAAATTGACCCGTGTTTTTTAATTAACCGAGTTTAAGGGCACTTTATCGATAATTGTGTTTAGTTATTTTGTTGTCAAAGGTGTCAAGGGTTTATATACAGGGTTTCCCATAACGGACTGGCCATTTAGATTTTTAAATAAATTTTGTACGAGGTAATTGAATTTAGTATTTTCTATAGGTGTTCTGGTATCCTGAGTATTATTCTATATTTCAAGAAGCTCGGTATTTACGAGTACATTCATTGTTGTTGTTGTTGTTGTTGTCAAAATTAGTACTTACTGTCAATAAAAAGTAGAAATATATTATAAGAATTTGCTTACTTTATTCAGAAATACAATAACAGGAATACCTTCTATGGTCTTTGAAATTAAAGTCAACGTATGCATACTAATCGAGTAGGCGCAACACCCATTTGAAGACATCAAGTGGGTGTTGGTAGGCGCCTGTCACAAACCAGGTTTAACTAATTAATAGCATCTTTCATTCACTTTTATTAATGTGCACTCTCAGAGTGTTGTCAAATCGCTCTAATACGTCACACGCTCGAATTGCGCTCATGCTCTCATTGCAAGTAATGGAACATCGCTTTTAATACTAGCATACCAGCTGTAGTCACTACGTTGAATAGTCGTTTGGTTTTGTGGTTTATTAAATAGATACTTAGGTATTAAAACATGTATGTACATGTGTGAATTAACAACAAATATTGCTAATAAAAAGAAAGACAAATCTTATCTCTTCTCTTAATAGTCTCCAGCACTATTGCCATTCATTAAAAGAAAATTGCTTAGCAACCCGTTTCTTCGATTTATTTTCGGAATAATTAAAATGCACTTATGAACAGAAACCTACGAAACATTTTATTTCTGAAAAAATATACTTTTTGAAACATTTTATAGATCTATTTTAATTTTCAATTATTCCTATTTCATTTGCATTTAATGCAAAATAAATGTAATGTTTAATAATAAGTACGGTTCTCCCAATTTTAAAATAGACCAGCTTCTTGTTCAAAATTGTCGGTTAAAGCGAAAAGGCAGGCAGACTGCTGGGGATGGATGCTGCTTCTCCGAATCATAACCTAGTTAACTAAGGAAACGCTTTGTGACAAGACCGGGAGTGTAAGTGGCCCTAATTAAATCATTTCGAAACGGGGCGCTAATAAGCATGACTTCGAGACTAATGGAGATCGCACCGACATCGTTAAAATAAAAAGACTGATTCCCTTCAGAGCCGTATTCAGCTTCTATTTTGTTTTATTTTTTAGTGTTGTTCAGTTATTTGCTATGAAATATTACTACTACTAACGTATGTATCTAAAGTTTTGGGAATTTTGTCAAACACAAATTAGACCTTTATTATGAGACCCGATCAAGTTAACATTATTCAGAATTATTCGTTGCTAAGCTACCTTAATATGTTAATAAACATTAATTTCAAAAATTGTATAAACATGTCATACAAATTGGAAATTCGAAACAAGCATGTTGGACAGCTACCCAAACGAGAAATTGTGAGAATTTTTCCCAAACGACCATATTATATCGGACCATACATCAATGTGAACAAGATATACCTTGCTTAAACTTGCCAAAAAGTGGGCGACCCAGCCCACAGCTCTCACAGTTCGTGAAAACAGAGTGGTTAAAAGTACAAGACATAAAGTGGGCACATCTTATCGAAAACTGGCAAGTCGATTTCATATAGCGCATGCAACTATACAAAAGACACTTGAAAGAAAAAATTAAAATTTCGTATATAGGGCGGAAATGTCCACGATAGACGAAGAATTAATTACAAAGGATTCCAATATATTGTAAAGCATTGCGACGAAATTATGTTGCCAATGGCAGGTCATCATAATGGATGACGAAAAATATTTTTCTTACGAGCGTGCGGAAAAACACTGTTTCGGGTGCGGAAAGTAGTACTTTTCCGCACTTGTGCGGCAAAGTTACCTCTAAGCACGAGTTAAAAAAACATTTTCTCATTTTGTTTCTACTAGCTTTCAACTACAAAATTGCCTTTGCAAGCACTCTGTATTAAGTGAACGTTATAGTTCGACAAATTATGTTGGCTGGTGACCTGTTTGTGCGATATCATAAAAGCAAATGTCTGATCTAATTTGTTTATGCAACACATTTTATTGTTCTTTTGATATCGTTTAATTAGCAACGAGGACATAAAAGCGTCTTAAGTCAATTTCCAGTTAACTTTTTTTAGTAACTGCGATATTTAAGAGAATTTTAAGTTATAACCACCCTTAGAATGTATAACTTTGATGAAGAAATCATTTCAAACGAAATAATGGAAGCAGCCAACGAGGCAATAGTCGTTTAATACCCGAGAACTCGCAGCACCGATACGAAAAGAAGAGGTATTTATGGCATATTTTAATCATCTATCCAAAAAACATTCATCTTCTACCGTATGGTACAAGTACTCCATGATTAAGCTCATCTTTAAAAAAGACATCGATTTGAGTAGATTTTTAAAGTTTACTGCCTTCTTTAAAAGACTTAATGATGAATTTACAACGAGAAAATTAAAAATTCTCGAAAAGGGATATTGAGAAAGTTTTCTCTAAAATACCAGATAATATATAAGCTTAGGTAATGATCAAAGTTGCAACAATTTTCGCTTGCCGCAGAAAAGAGTTGATGAGAACAATATTAAAGAGAAAGAAGTTTTTTTAAATAACAATACCCAATACAAAGGCAAATGTTCCAAGAAAATATGTTGTATGCAGGCGCGACTCGTTCATAAGGTCATTTGGTCAATGACCTACACCTACACCTACATTTATTTTGAGTGTTCCACCTAATAATTGATTTTTTAAAACCAAACTTTTAAATCTAAATATCGAAATATACTTGAAAAGCCATGTAGCAACAGATCTCAGTCAACCACGACTCTGTTGTTAGACCCATCATCAGATGACACGCCTAGCAGTAGCATCTGTTTAACTCCAGAAACAACAACTTTACACCAAATCACAGATATCCATGTCACTTAAACGAAAACCACGTAATATCAATGTTTGCGAGAAAAACTACAGCAAACGAGGGAAAATCTTCAATGCGCTACAAATTATACTTTTAATTTTAATAAGTATTTATCGTTCCTAATGTTTCAAAAATTTTAATAGTTATCGTTCCTAATGTTTTTTACTAATAAAGTTTGTATCAAAAAATAACCAATGCTTTTTAAAATTTTCCTGAAAGAAAAATGTAGAGTACGGAAAAGTTACTTTTCCGCGCAAGTGCTGAAAAGTTACTTTTCCTCAAGATATTTAAAAAAAATTTCATTTATTGCAAACAATAGTTCTAGTCTTTCATATTTAAAAAACCGTTTTCTTAAAATTTTGTTTTTCTCTTAATTTTTGTTAAATTTAAAGTAAACCGGCGCGGCGCTCGTAGGGATAATTTTGATACCTAACACATCCGGAAAGTATCTTTTCTGCCCTTGACAGCTTGCCCGAACTCCGATTCGCGTCGTTCGTGCAAGTGCCGTCGCGTGCGGAAAAGTGCCACTTTCCGCACGGGTTGGGCAAATAAGTATTACTTTTTCACATTCGGAAATGAAAGGAAATGATGGTGCCACCGAACGACAATCCCCCAAACATACCTCAAGCTCACCCAATTGACTCTCTTTGGTCTCTACAGAGCAGGAAGGTCTATGATAACGGTTCGAAAGCCGCACATGAAGAAGCTTTGCGCCGTAGATTTTACCAAAAATTTGAGGTATAGATATTCGTCCCGTCCAGATTCTAACGCGACGAGTTCGAGGATAAATAATTTATGTAATTGGTAAAAATCGTTCAAACACATTTATTTTTTAAGTTGTTTTCTGGTTGTTCAATTTTCTACCAAAACTGTAGATACATGCGTTTGTATGTGTAAATCTCCTTATGGCATGTTATTATATTTACATTATTTGCACTGATTTAAAGATTTTAACAATGTTAAGGTCCGATATTTTGTGTTGAACACTCATGATGTCTTTCAACATTTTTTCAATAAAAATTAGACCGTGTAAAACTTTGTCACTAGTTTAAAGAGCAGATATTGTTCAATCGCAAAGTATTCTTTATTTTTGGATTGCAAGAATGTCTGCTTGTCAAGGATATTTAGAAAAAATGTGATTCAGAGAAAAGTTGCGCTATAAAAATTGTATAAATATATTAAGATTAAACAAATACTTACTAACAGTTGAAAAAAACATAATGATGAAACCAGCGAACATAGGCACGCTGTAGCCAATTCTGAAAAAAAAATAATAGAAGAAAAACGAATTAGAAGTGGTAGAAGATAGTGGCACATAATGTGTAGAGATTTAATTTGCATTTTAATAGATTCATGCCTCGTATATCCTCTCATTCTTGACAATAATACGAGTGCGTCGTAATGGATGGAGAAAGCTTACTGCATGGCAAGGTACTACCAGTGATAGTACGAACCCATAGAATTTTGGTAAAAATTTATTAGGTCGGAAATATAGAATTTTATTGTGTTCTGCTTAAATTAACTCAACTAGAAAGAAGACAAGTTAGCAGAAAAAATTCGGTCAAGTGCAAATTACACTTGCACCTGAGCAAACTTCGGCCGCCTGATCTCCATCTGCCGTGCTACCCGCCGCCGCCCGATGGCACGAACGCCGTATTACATCGCGTATGCGCGGAGCTGAGTGGGGAGCGTTTCGTCCTTAGATTATCAAAAAGTCAAGATGCGCTTATTTACATATATTTCACCGTCAACAATACCTCACAGGCTCTACAAGGAGTGGGGGAAAGATATTAGATATGCAAAGAGTGAATAGCAGCATTGCCAAAATGGGCAAAATTTAAGCAGATTATGGTGTAAACGATACAACCCGTAACGTTAATAAAGTTTTTTATATGTATTATTATCATATGCCTTTACGGAAACTATGATCTGATTAACTCGCTGATGGTTTGTTATTTTTCTATATAAGTTGTAAATAAAACAGAATATTCAACATTAGCTGATAATCGTGTTAGTCCGATCATAGTCTCAGTAAAGGCCTATTTGTAACCTTTTAAAATTATTGTTTTTAAATTTTCATATTTAAATAATTGTAAAATGGGTAGCTTACAATTTTATTCCGAAAAACAAAAACCTTTTTACCGTTTTCATTTAATGGAGGTCTCACCATAGAGATCGGCATTTTTTAACATTGATATCCGACAGCACTGCAAACGGGTGGCGAAATGAGAACTGTCAAAGAAGTTCATTCATTTCCTTTTGCATTTGCATTTGTCTATGAAAAATCTTGAAAACAAGTATTTTTTTAGAAATACCCTATTTCGTCACACTCCACCATCATTGATTTTGCTGCAATGTGCTAATATATTTTCATTTTGTCCAGTTCAGAGTGTACAAAATTAAATTACAAACGTTAATTTTTCATTGTCAGCTGTTTTAAATTTGGCGTTATATTTTACTATACGATTTACACGTAAACTAAGTTGGGATTCTGGAATTTTTGGCATAGTAACACTACACAGTTTTTCACCAAGCATTAAAATATTTTTTTCTCTCGACGCTTGTCTCACTAAATACGCTAGCATCGTGCGTTTTGCTAACCGTATTAGGATCATCCTGGTAATACATTTAACGAAATGCGCATCGAATGATGCAATTTCATTTCGGTGTGGTAAAAATTGTGTAAGAACGCAATATTTTCACGTCAACGTAATATTTACTTTCTTTACGTCTGGTACAGACCGTAAAAAGGTTCTTGGCGTTATTTCGGAGTTTTCTCTTATGGTCTATTAAGAAATATGGCAACCTTTATTTCGCTTTGCGATCGCCGGATCCAAAGAGTTGACTTCCATACAGTTTTAATTTACATAGCTAACTTCCATATCTTTATCAAAAGTTTTCAAACGATTAAAATAATTATTTCTACATAAGTATTGGCGTATTAAACTAAAAATTTACTAAAACTTCCATCAACATGTATTCTATGTATAGCGATATAACACCATACACAAATATTAAAGCCGGTCCTGTTTAGTACTACAAAATGCTTTAAAACTTCAACTACGCATGCGTTCCTGTGGCACTGCGCGTGGTCGGAGTTCTTGGTTCAAGCTATATTAGTTCAATTTAACGGGGTTGGATTAAGGTAATTCCTCCGGGATATACAATCTGGAATAAACAAGCTATATATACCCGGCGCATCCACCAAATATTTCAGTAATTAAAAAATTCCACAATTCTTGCAGATTATGTCCCCTTTTTCTTAACAGTATTTTATGTACAGGGTATGTTACGATAAACTTTATAACCCTTAGAGCCGTAAATCTTTTTATTTTTTCAATGTTTTGTTAGTGTATGATAGTATTTTCCCCGTTTTTGTGTATTAGTCATAAATAGAATGTGTACGATAATCATATATCCTTAAAATCTTTAGACCGATTTATTCATTTTTTACAAAAAGAAAGCTACTTTTTCATGATATGTCATAGAGCGGGTACGCCCCAAATATGTGTTAATAAGGATATAACTAGAACTTACTTGTGAGTTAGTGGTCCAACAAATGGATTAGCCACCAACTGCACGAATGCCTTCGAGGCGAACAGCATCCCCACTTCAACAGTTTCGTCAACTAAAAACGTGTGCTGTTTGTCTTTTTCAATTTTCGCTAGCTGAGTTGAATTTTCTAAAAAAAAAATAGTTTAAAAAGTTCATCTAAATATAGGTCCTCAACGACTTCGTTTTTAATACACTGGGTGTTGAAATTTTTTATAAGGTGTTTCCTAAATATTTAGCAGACGAAACTTGGTGACAATTTGTAATGCATAAAGAGGAGTCTTAAGCAAAAAACTTTTTTCATTTTACCAGAGGCGTGCCATTTGGCACCAATGCACTGTGGTTCCCGTTCCATACAAAGGTGCGACAAAAATCGAAAACATGTTACTGAAACCATTTTTTACAAGGAAACTAGTTTTCGACATCTATAAAATGTATTTACAAAATAGTGTGATATACAGCGTCCGCGAAAAAGTTTGCACCGTTCCGTAAGGGAATATGTTGTATATATAGAATTTTTGCAACACGGTTTTCGGTCTTAGGGGTTCTGCATGAGGGGTAACCAAAAAAGAGGCAAAGCCGGCGGGAATATCTTATCCGTAACATCTGTCAAATGTTATTTGAAAAATTTAAGTTTTCTAAAATATCTTAATTTGTAAAAACGCAAGACAAGGTTATGAAGAAAAGTTGTTGTCAACATTTTTGTCCTTTAAAATAATAATGAGAAATTTTCCCTGTTTTTTTTTTTTTAATTATCTGTCATGCAGAACCTAAGACCGAACGCCGTTTTTCAAAAATTTTACAAATAAAAATATTCCCGTATGGTGCAGACTTTTTGGCGTACACTGAATTTAAAATATAACGCGTATTTGTATTGTTGCCTATGTAGCAGAGTACTTTGAAATAAACCAAAACCAGCCATTTTATAAACTGACGAATGTGCCAGGAAACTACTCGTATGCAACCATTACTAGTTGTACTATTTTTTGAGTTGCCTGTCTTTTGTTAAGGGTCAATGACATCTAAGAAGAGTTGTGTTGTTTAATAAATAAATAACTTTTTAGTTTTTCAGTGTTGATGGTAAAAAAATACCTTGGGTTCTTTTAAGTATTGTATTTTGATTAGTTACATAGTGGAATGTTTTTTACATTAATGGCTATATTTACATTCTGATTTGTTATTGTTTGTTTAGATTTTACTCTAAAAGTAACAAAAACATTAGTTTTCGTTTTAATATGTCGGATAGTGATAAAAAAGTCTGGAATACTTGTGTTTAACTTTTGTTAATTTTATTTATTAGTTGAGTGCCCTTTTTTCATTAATGACTGTACTCTATTGTTACTGCTAAATATGACTGTTTCAACACTGTAAGAGGTTATGAAAGTAAAGTTTATTATTAATTTAAGTTGTGAGGAATTTCGCTTAAATATTAAGGGCGATATAAATAAACCTGTTAATAAAAGCCAAATGTGTATACAAAAGCTACATATTATTATGTGTACTTTGTGTTTACATAGTAAAGTTCAAAAAAACATGTCACCATATAATAATTTATCTGCGATATGGAAGCTATATATGATTTCATCTCGGACATGCTGGGCGATCTCCCTGTATAAGTAAGCCTTATGCAACTGTAGCTAGGCCAGATATTAAATATATGGTTGCGGTGAAATACGCAGCGATAATCAGCACCTTAAACACAAGAATAATTCTATTAAATTACATTGCATACGGATACCGAAACATAGTGTGGGTAGGTTTAGCATGGACAGCTAAGGCTTAGCACCATAATAACTCAGAATCAGGAACATTCAGGAAAAAACTGTAACTATATGTTAAAGGAAGAGACTTAAAACTTTCGTTATTATATAGTTTAATGGGGGGCATTAAAGGACATCATTACTAAAAATGAAATAACAAAAAGGAAAAAGATAGCTTGAAAATATTAACTTCGTAGCAATCAAATTTCAACACTAATAATGTACAAAGAGAAAAGAGACTTCTACTTAAAATAGTACATACCTTGCTTCTGAATATCTATTAGTAAGTAACTTGTCACAAACACTTAACTTTGAAAAATTATTTAATAACAATAGGTTACACGGGGTGACTCACAGATACACACGCTTCTGACGGCACTAAAGCAGAGAAAATAAGTTTTATTGAGTGGTGTTTATAGTTTTGAATAGTTCGGTCCTAGTACCTACATGTTAGAGCAAGTTATAAATTTGTGGTATTTTACCATGGGATTTTCGATTTTTGTCATAGGCGGGAACCACAGTGCAATGCCATAAGCATCAAATTACAAATACCCCAACTGAGGTCTCTAAATTTTAAAATAATAATATTAGTTTTGTTGTCCTTACTGTTTAATATGTGTTTTGGTAAACTGTATAATCATTCTCTGGATGCTAAAGTGGTGTGGACTAATTTTACTTACCATAATTACTAGTAGTAGTAGCATACAGCGATTCATTAAATTCTGGACTTAGTTCACTAAGCATTCTGATGTATTTTTCGCAATCAGGTCCTTTAGTCGTCGTGGTGGTGGGAGGAACCCTTGGAGGTCCGGTAAGAGGATCCTCAGGATGCTGTATCTCGTACAAAAACCCCGGAATTATTGGAACTAAAATTTTTTAAAAATAGTTAAAATTTAATATTAACAACAAATAATAGACAAACAAAGAGATAAATGGAGTACGAAAATATATCATTGTTATGTATTATAATAAAAACATTCAAAATAATATATAAAGTTATATTTGTTCCAAAGACATGTTTTCTATCGGATTTAGGAGAAGTATTCAGAGCCTATTACCACTATTTTGTTTTTTCTAACAGATATGTGCTATAAAGAACCAACGGTTTTCCGGTGTAGATACATATATAAAAAATACATACAGTATGTCCACGGATCGGATAGACAAGAAAACAAATGGACCGAAAAGTGAAAGATAAGAAAAAATGTCATTCTTTATAAATGTTTTACTTGCTTTAAAAATAAGATCCACGATGCCAATAATTTGTTTTTCTGTACAGGGTATGCAAAAACTACAAAAACGTAAAATTTAGTTAAGAATAAATTTGCCTTTTTTAAATTTTAATGCAAAACGTTAAATAAAAAAGTTGTTTTAAATTTTAAAAGAATTCTTATTCGAGATTTTCAAGTAAAAATTTTAAATTTCTACATTGCGGTTGTAATATCACAATTTTTCTAATTGTCTTGTCTGGTGTCAGGTGTGGGGTATTTTTAAATTTCACTTTTTTTTTTCATTTTTCGCGAATAGTTTGCGACCGTATTCCAAATTTATTAAATTTTATAGATTTTTTTTATAAAATTACAGCATTTGCGAAAGAACTCGGTAAAAGCACTTGGGCTAGTAGAGAGAATATCAAGTGCTTAATTTTCAGTTAATTCCATGATCGCTCTAAAATGTGGATAATGCTATCGTGTCTTTGTTTCTAAATCAATAGGCTAGCTACATGGGGAAACGAATAACTTAGCACAGAATCGCCAGGAATGGAGAGTTGTGTCCAACCAACTATAGGCTTGCAGACTCCAAGAACAACAAGAACATAATAGATTCAATACTATTTTAATAAGCATTTCTGACTTATAAATATGCGAAAATTTAAAAAAAGAAGTTGCAAACACCAAATAGGTCATTACTTTCTAAACAAAAGGAACTGTGCAAAGACTAAAACTCAGCACCAAACAGAAAAAAAGAGGTGCTTTTAAAATATATTAAAATTTGGCTCTATTAATAGGCAATCTCGTCGAAGAACACTGGAGGCAAATAAGGCAGCACTTCGCCTATTAGCTGAAGGTATTCGAGATTGATTTCAAAATAGATTATGAACTTGCAAGAGGATTTAAATTACGACGCCGAAGCCAGCTGCTTCGCAATTTAACTTGCCACTGTAATTAGCTGACCGTTTGTGTTTATCAACAGACCCATATTTTCTCGGAGATTATGAGGAAATATTTAGGTCTCTTGCCACTATCGAAATACAGTGTGTTCAAAACATAGTTTTATTTTGTGTCACAACGTGTCAAATAAATCAGATATTTCATTGTTGTCAATTAGGTCAAAGTAAGTATTAAAGTAATAAGTAAATTATCTGGATACGGTTTTCCATGGGGACAAATAGAGTGGCCAGCTAGATCTCCGGATCTTACACCCATGGAGTATTTTTTATGGAGTTACTTAAAGAGCAAAGTTTATTTTATATACCCGACAATATCGAAAAACTAAGAAATATAATTCGATATGAAATTAGGCAAATAACGCCAGAAGTAGTCCATAATGTTTTAGAGAAGTTTGTCTACCGACTTGGATACTGCCAAGAAGAGAATGGAAGGTAATTCGAACATTTAATTAAGTAAAATTTTAAATTAAATAAAAATTGTTTACTTCGAATACAGCCAATATTATTTTTATTTTAGACATCAATATCTCGAAAACAGCTGAAAATCGGTATAGGATGTGTTACATAAAATAGGCTTAGAGTTTCCTATACAGGGTGTCTAAAATAGGTGATACCACTATTGCTATCTCCGAAACGGTAAAAGATACGAGGTCGGTTAAATTAGAGAAAATGTGCCATTTTTAGTCTCTACTTATATTCCGTTTACGGAGTTGCCAAATTCTCTATAGTTTCTTATCTACAGGGGATTTTTTAAAAATGGCCAAAAATGTAATTCTTAAATATCTCGAAAACTATTATAGTTAGAAAAAAATTGTTTTAACAAAAATCACACGACTTTTTACTTTCTCTAAAGTAACGTCATTGTTTTGTTTATACAATTTATTTTTATTGAGTTACCGATACTCACTTGTTTTTTTCAAATACGGACCTGAACTTTTTGCTGCATTTTTGAAAGAATACTTCATACCTTTACATGTGTGTATCACTTGATTATGGTTTTCGACATTTTGGCGAAGAATAGCATCATCAGCAGGATATTCCACCAGTACGGACCCGGCATTTTTCGACTTACTGCGCCATTTCACAACCAGGAAAAACACAAGCCATAGTGATAGGTTGTGAATGTGCCTTAAAATGGAAGATCCCAGGTCCGTATTGAGAGAAAATCCTGCTGATGTTGCTATTCTTGAACAAAACGTCTGAAAACATATTCGAGTTATACACAGTTGTAAAGGGTATAAAGTATTCTTTCAAAAAATGCAGCAAAAAGTCCAGGTCCGTATTTGAAAAAAACAAGTTAGTATTAGTAACTCAATAAAAACAAATGGTTTAAACAAAACAATAACGCTACTTTAGAGAGGGTCAAAAATCGTGTGATTTTTGTTAAAACAATTTTTTTCTAACTATAATAGTTTTCGAGATATTTAAGAATTAAATTTTTAACTATTTTTAAAAAACCCCTGTAGATAAGAAACCATAGAGAATTTGGCAACTCCGTAAACGGAGTATGAATAGGGACTAAAAATGGCGCATTTTCTCTAATTTAACCGACCTGGTATCTTTTACTGTTTCGGAGACAGCAATAGTGGTATCACCTATTTTAGACACCCTGTATAAGTTAAAAACCTAATAAAAAATGGGCGTTCCATGTAAAAAACGATCATTGATGCCATAACTCCTTTATAAGATATCCTGTATACTATTTTATTATGTCAAAATGCACAATTAAAAATAAAAATTGACGGCTCTCGGCATTTTTTTTGATCATTTTTTCCTTTAATTAAAATCGAATTTATGCGGGACTTTATGCAGTCACTGTATAATAATAAAATATTTTAATCCTTATGAAGACCTGACAGAGAAATATTTTATTATATTTGTATAACTAAGGTTTTGGTATCTTCTAGTCAAGAGCGCTTCAACATATTGCATTAAACATGAAAAGGGAGCGGCTTTCCAGGTTCACCCAGGCGATAATCGTGGCACGTCACCGAGGCCCCTTTGTCTATATGCTAACCTGGCCCAGGTCCTTTTGATATCGTGTGAAATGTATTCGGTAATCAGTCATATGTGCAATTTAGATGTAGTTCGACTGTCATTTGGATATTTTTAGATCAATATTGACGAAAATAGAGAGGGAGCACTTGCTGAAACAATAGGAGCTAATTATAAATGCGAATTTTAAATAAGTGCAAATGATTTTTTTCTTGATTATATACAGACAGACAGAGTGTTTATAGAAGTACATAAAATATCAATCTCACTCCTCAGATACGTATACTGAAAGCACTGCGCTTGGGGTTTTGCAGCATTTGCAAAATTCTCGTTTTTATTAAGCAAAAACAGTGTCAGCATAGCCACATTAACCTTCTTATTTTATACTACTTAAAATTGTTTCCTACCCAAGCAACAATACTCCCTCTAGCCAATAATTTACAATAAAAGGATCGGAGGAAAAGTTTTTAAATAAATAAAGAAAAATCTGCAAAAATGAGTAAATATTTTTATTAAGATAAACAATTTATAGTAAGGTCAAAAAATATTCCCTATTCTCCGATATATAATGAAAATGGATCTATAATACAGCCTACCTGCGAACAGTGACGTTTGTGTAAGTTAAAGACGCAATAAAAATTGTTCAATCGAATATAGTAGTTTCATAATTTTTAACTGTAAATGTTGAGTCTTAGTTCCAAAAGGATAGATGCACTTTGTAACGGCAAAGAAAACGTTTTTAGGGCGCAATTTTCACTACTTTTTCAATAACTAAAGAAATCTTCTGTAATGCCCACTATTCTCAACTTTATATCGGGTCGGTGTTCCTGTTACTCATTCCCATAACGCCCGGTCCAAGTAATGTAAAGGAGAACAAATACGTACCTTGCTTAATATTTCAATCGTTGTTAGTCAGTCCCAGATTCATAGAACACAGGAATCTAAGCTGCTAATACTTTATATAAACTTTTTAAGTATATTTTTACACTGCAAAAACAACTTATATTATAGGAGAGGCTTCAAATAATATGTCATGTTTATCTTTCCCATAACCTAACTTTTTACCAGCTGTAAAAATTTTACGAGTATGAGAGAGAAAGAAGACGAGAGAGAAAAAAATGAGAGAGTAAGAACATGAGAGAGAAAGAGAGACATAATTGATCTCTCCGTTGTAAAATGGGTTTCTGTCATCATTCTCAAAATTAAATGGATACGCTATAAGTGGCATCGCTTTCGAAGGTTTTCTTATCTCGTTTATCGCCTCGCTTATCTCTCTTCTACAGATATTTTTACAGGTTCTATTAAAAAGAACTATAATCGTTCCCCCTTTAACTATTCCTAATAGGATAATAAGAAGTGGGTTACATATGCATCCCTTTACCGTCCAACTACGAAAACCCAGAACATCTCCCTTCTACCTCTCATTCATCAGGATCCCGAGATTATAGAATAAACTGCCAAAAGAGATTTTCTCTTCTCTTCCTAACCTTCAATCATTTTAATTTCGTAGAGATTGCATTTGGTAGTAGAGCATGATACAAATAAAAGAAGATATGATACCGCGCAGGTAGGTGTGGCCATTTACGTCACGCCGTGATCAATTCCGCCATATTTTGTAAACGAAACACGTCTTTTTTAAGATTGCGGTATGTTTTCAACTATTTTTTGGTGTTTTTATATTTCTTTTAGGAGTTTAAAAGTAAAAATGAGATGTGCTGTGTACGGTTGTGATGTGGACAATCAATCAATCAATGTAATCAATGTATGTATTTATCCCTTTATTTATGTGATTATTTTAAATCATATACTATAAAATTTGTATTATAAGCAGGAGGCAAAGTATATTGCCAACAGAATTTATATAAAATCGCCTTTAACTAACGTAAACTCTATATTGCGCGTTATAAATTTCAAAAATAAATCACGGCGTGACGTCATGCGCGAACCCGCACGAATTTGGCACGGTTTGATATCATACCTTCCTTTTATTGTATCATGGTAGTAGAGTACACCTGCCCCCCCCCCTTCTCTTACTCTGAAATATTAAACTGCTTCTAGCGATTTTCTTCTAATACTGTTACTACCTACCCACACGCAATAATAAAACAAGCTTATTTATACGATTTTATATCCACTGTTCAAACCGAACGAACTCGAAATCAGTCAGTGACTTGTGAAATGGAAATGACAGAGTCCGTTTAATCCATTACGTAAACACAGTAAAAGATAAGAAATGGAGTAAAACCATCAAGAAGAAGAACAAAAAGCCGAAGCGCCAACTATCGAGCAGGCATCATGCATTGCAAATGCCATCTTGACCAAGTGGTCGACGGCAACGGTTGATGTTTACGCTGCCCCTCTTATCAACCTAATGGCTTTAGTTATCCTCCAGAAAAGCCTTGGGGATAACTAAAACGGCGTTAACAAATGCGCTCATAAATTTTTAAACAGTCTGTCAACGAGCCGAGGGTGATTTTTCACGAAGAAAAACCGACAAACTAAATGTACAATATGTTGATTCGTTTTATTCTCATCGTTTAGGAAGGCAGCAGCAGTGAGAAATATTCTATTTTGATGTTTAATTCAGTGGGCGATAAAGCAGACTTGATGAAATTGAACGGGTATTTTCGTTTTAAAATATTTAGAAAGTAACGACTGGAGTGAATTTTTTAATCTTTTAAGTGCATGTCTTTGATTTGGAGTTGGAGTTTGTGGAGGATGCGAAAGTTTATTTGGATATTTTTCGGTGTATACCGGGTGACACGATCAGTAGTGGCCCCCTATTTTTTCCGTAATAGAGGAGGCAGGTTAGATCTGGAGAGTCGAAATAAGCAGAAAAATTATGCAATGGATGAAACCAATTGGAATGGTTCTCTAAAGGTGTCCAGATGAACGTATGAACATTGAACTTTTTATAAAAATATGTTGTTGCTAATTTTCTTTATTAACAATTTATTGCAAAAAAGTCTTTTTTAATGTCTTCTTTCAGGTTTTCCGTCATATCTCAGTCATTTAACAAAATACCGACACCATCGGAAAGGTGGGAAAATTTTACACAATTTTGCTACAGAGCACTTTTTTCTACGACCAATAGGTTCGTCAGTATATAATAAATAAAAAAACCGCTCAAAGACTATGTGGATGCAAAGGTATATACTCATCAGCATCGCGCGCTATCAACAAATTCTCATAACTTTTGATGAATTAAAGATATTTTGATAAAACTTTAGATTCTACAACAAAACTACACATTTTAAAGCCACTGTACTTTTCACTTACAAGAAAAAGCACATACATAAAATTGAATTCTGAAATAATTGCATGCAACATCAACAGTCCAATGCTCACCGAACACGCATTGCCATCGATTCTCACCAGTTTTACTTTCTATGGCTTTTCCTGAGCCGGACGGTGGCGAGTACGCAAAAGTTATCAAAAGTGACATTGTTGTCCTAGCTAATCAATTCAAAACTACGACAACAGTGTCAATTTCGTTAAATTTTGCTTCTTGAAGATCGATTCGTTCTTCTACCTTCGACAAATCTTCTGAAGACGTTAGAGAAGACAGGAGAGACGTAGCGTAGAGTGAGGTTACTAGGTCAAATTTTAAAATATATGTGCTAAATGAAAACAGAAACAGAAACCCTATGTTGTCATTAAACAAACTGTTTGTAAGTCTGCTTATAAGCCTCTGATGTTTAAACATTTGTATGTAGCTTGATTTTTTAATAAAAGTCATCTTTTTTAAATGAAAGAGTGTTGACAAGATTGGCGAACATGGTTTGTTTTGTAATTCGGGAGATTAAATTATTTACGCACGTATAAGTACACGCAAATCGCTGAAAATGTTTTTTCTAAACCATTAATGAACATTTAATCACACTGAACAGGCTTATAAATTGCAAGCTGATGTACGTTTTATACTTTTTTAAAATTTAATGGATTTTTATGACCTAATAATTTTTTTTCATGAATATTAATTTGGAAAATATACGGATTACCGTGATTATCTATACTCTACCAAATTTGATTGAAAGTTTTAGAATCGGAATGTTTTATTGTCATTAATACTTAAACTTTTAATATGCCCCTTGTGTTCTGCACATGTCATTTTCTACGTCATTTGCAACTATTAAAATTATAGAATTCTGTAAATCACTAATCTCTGCCATCATGCACATATTCCTAATTTTTAAGTTAAAAGTTTTTTTACGAGAAAATTATTATTTCTTGTAAAATTCCAATATCCTCACTATACGGCGCTATATCAAAAATAACATGCTTTATAAACAACACTTACATAACACAATGCCGAGTCTACATTTCGAAGATAAACAGTTGCATGCAATTTGTCAGCTTTAATACAATTTCACATTCTTACTTCAGAAATACAAGAATGCATAAAACTTGACATAGGTAAATTCCAGAGACTTGAAATTATGTTAAATTACCAATTATGCCAAAAAAGCTCAACGAATACCTAAAAAATGTATTTATTTCTGTAAAACATTAATTTTTAGACCCCTCGTAATTTTTTTTTACATTTACATATCAGGTGATTATATATATATATATATATATATATATATATATATATATATATATATATATATATATATATATATATATATATTAATTCGTTTATTAATAGCTTACGTACATTTCTTTAAAATAAAATTGTGACAATAAAGTTTTAATCGTCAGGAAATGTGTATCATCTGCACCTGGTATGCAAAGATAAAAAAAAATTCGACGGGCGTGAAAAATTAATGTTTTTCAAAAAATTATTGCATTTATAGGTGTTCTTCGGAGCTTTTTCGGATTAATTGTCAAATTAACATAATCTTAAGACTCTGGAATTCACCTGTGTCAAATATTATCTCTATACTTCTAAAAGTACAGCGCCTAACATGGGATTAACTTGTAAAACTCCATGGGCAGCTTTAAAAATGCACTCTATAATGAAGTGGCAACATTTAAATTTATTATTTAGTATGTGACCTTTTGCCTTTAAACAAAAATAATGTGATAAAATTAAAACAACCCTCCTGCAGCTGCAGAGCAATGCAAATTTAATTAAATTAAATAAAGAGCAGAATATTTCGATGTTTCGAGGAATAATTAGGGCACTTTAAAAACTGACCCTTCTGGCATATATTCCCCTTTGTAGGAATACCAGGAATGCATTAAAAACCGCCGTATCTTTATAGTTCAGGACTGGCGAGAGAAAATACAATGGAGCAGATGTAAAGCCTGCAAAATATGACTAATCAACATATTACTCTCGCTCCATCTACTGTAATAAATATAAAGTGTCATAAAGGCAAACCTGGATAAACCTGAGCAAACCTGATCAAACGGAAAAAAGCGCGAATATGTGCAGGTTTTCTCAGGATTTTTTTACGTCTTTTTAGTGTTCCGTAAAACGGAAAAACGGAATACTTATAGAATCACGTCGGTGTCCGCCCGTGTATCTGTCACAGACGATTTTCTCTGAAACTATTCGACGTAAAAATTTGAAATTTATCACAGAGACAGAGTATGGTGGCCCAATTATAGACGTGAAGTAAAAAAGTTTGAATTTTGTGGGTTAATTTTAGAGGGTAAATTGGGAAATGGAAAAAAATTTCAAGGGCATCCTGTAGGGTGTCAAATGAAAGCAAAAGAAGCACGAATTTAACGATATATATTATGATGTATTTCGTATTCGTTTTTTTTTAGAGAAAAACGCTTAAAAATTGCCGTACCTCACCCTAATCACCAAAATGATCGCTCAGAGAAATCTGAAAAAAATCTTGAACATTGAGAATTATGTGTAGATTGCGGAAAATTATCAAAAAGTTGAATTTTGATTCATGGGGTTAATTTCGGGGGTAAATTGGGCAATGGAAAAAAATTCAAGGGCATCGTTATGGTGTCAAATGAAAGCTTATTGAAGCATGAATTCAACGATATATTTGATGTATTTTTTATTGCATTTTTTTAGATATTTTTCGGAAAAACGCTTAAAAATTGCTGTCCCCCACCCTTATCACCAGAAGGATCGCTCAGAAGAATCTGAAAAAAAATCATCATGAATATTGTGAATTAGGTATATATTGAGCGAAGATTATGAGAATTAAAAATTCTAATGTGGTCAGTTGTTATAAACAATTTAGTTGTTTATTTCCTTATACCTGCTGAACTATTGGTTTTCGAGAAAAAGTTTCTCGACACACTTTTGTCCTTACACGTTTTTTAGAATTTTTAATTTGGCCCGCTCAGCTCCGCACATACGCGATGTGATATGGCGTTGGGGCCGTCGGCGGCGGGTAGCGCGGCAGATGGACGGAGATCGGGCGGACGACGTTTGCTTGGTTAAGTGGTGGGGGGGGGGGGGGGTTAAGTGGGAGGTTGATAGCACGGAACATTAATTGGGCAAGTGTAGCTTGCTCTTGACCGATTTTTTTTAGTATTTTTCTTCTCGTTGACATATTGTTCAACGAATTTTAGTGATCACTTTGTTAGCAGCTGCTCTAAATAGTGCGCTCGTCTGGCCAAACCATTGTCTCAAGTTTTTCAACCACGATGTTCGTCTCCGACCTGGACCCCGATTTCCTTTAATCTTTCCCTGGATAATCAGATGCAAAATCATACGTCCCAGGATGCCTCACTACGTGTCCGAAGTATGAGAGTTTCTGATTTTGATGGTGTTAACGATTTCTTTTTGTTTCTTCAATCTGTTCATGACCTCCGCATTAGTGACTCGATGCATCCAGCTTATTCTTTCATCACACATTTTAAACGCTTCCAGTCTTTTTGGGGTAGCCTTTGTCGGGGTCCAGGATTCCACCCCATACAGAAAGGCAGAGAACACTTAACAGCGGTAGCGGACCATTCTCATTCTTAGCCCTTTAAGGCCGGTAGCCAGAACTTGTGTTTGGGGGAGCTTGATGTATTAAAGTATGGTTGGATATTCTGCATATTTTGAAAATATTTTGAATTATACAGGGTGCGCTCAAAAAGTAGGGTGTGATGAAGTTAGATTTTTTAAATGGGGCACCCTGTATTTGAATGGATTTTGAATTCTACGTGTAATGTCATAACTTTTTGACTATGGTTTAATATACGAAAAAGTCATAGTTTTCAAGATAATTCGACTTGTAATGAAAATTTTGCATTTGCAAGCATCTCTTTGTTGTGAAAATACTACTTAAATGTTAAATCCAAGAGATTCATTATTTGTATCCCGAGTAAATTAAGTAAAAAAAAATACATATCCACTCTGAAATATTTGACATCTCATTTACAGGGTGTTTTATTTCTATGTCCAAAGCTAGAAAACTTCTAATTAAAAAATGACACTTTTATGAAATGGAACACTCTATATATTTTTCTGCCTTTTCACGTTTTGTAAAGAATGTCTTATCTCTAATTTTTTGAAATATTGTGATTGACATTGTAAATACGATAATGGGTACTTTCCTTCGAGGTAGAAGTAAAAACCTGTAAGTAAAACAGAACTAACTAAATACAAACATAGAT
Organism: Philopedon plagiatum; assembly: GCA_963971165.1. Taxonomy (NCBI): domain Eukaryota; kingdom Metazoa; phylum Arthropoda; class Insecta; order Coleoptera; family Curculionidae; genus Philopedon; species Philopedon plagiatum. Next base: position 12,161,589 of record OZ020191.1, read on the forward strand.
ATCCTTACATTTACACTAAAACGTAATTAATACAATATTTTTGTTACTGTAACTCCCAAAAAAAAAATCAGTTTCTTCTTAATAAATGTTCGAATAGATGACCTTCTTGTTCAATACCCATGTCAATTCTTCTAATGATATTTTCCCGGACATTGGATAATATGCCAGCACTGCTACTCCGGGTGGTTATAGTTTTCTATAATCGACACAAAACGATCGTGTTGTTTTTGTCTGCCGGTCATTTGACAGCGAACGTAAAACAGAGCGAGCAAATATCGCTTTGCCTCTACAAATAGAATTCTAGGACCTCGCGATGCCCCACTGCTAGTGTTATTGTTTGACATATACTTTTAAAAAAAATGTGTTATCGAAGAATTTTATTTTCGAAAAATTTGTAAAGAAAAGTATTAAAAAAAAAATTATACTTCAGAGAATTTTTTTACGAACAAAGTTATGTCTATCATATGATTTTTATTTTTACCTAAAGAAAAACCCAGTAATACCGAAAGAGAGATATACTCACGTTCTTTTCCACTGTAAAGTAAAGTGGTAGTATTTAAATTTATGTATCCTTTTACAGTTAGAAAAAAATAATCTGATAAAATTAGAAACGATCCTCCTGCAGCAGCAGAACAATGCAAATTTAATTAAATCAAATAAATAGCAGTATATTTCGACGTTTCCAGGTATAATTAAGCGACTTTTAAAGCTCAACCTTTTGGCCTATTTTTTGATTGTTTTAAAAACCGCCGCGTATCTTCACTGTGCAGGTCACATAATGTCATAATGTGACTTAGGGAGAAAATGCAATGGAGCAAAAGAAAAGGCTGGAAGAGTGGCTGAACAACGTAATAGCTCAATCCACTGTGTGAAATATAAAGTGCCATAAAATTATAGAATTTTATTCAGTCCTAAAAACGAAATCTCTATCAAACGTTTTAGATTATATATAATGACCAGAAGCTTTACACTGAAAGCAAAATTTACGAGTCGGGCTTTATTATGGCATTAAAATGAGGTTATGGTTCTCTACTGGCAATCAAAGCGCACATAAAATCGAATAATGCAATTATTTTTTCAAGGAAAAAGTTCTTTTGTGCTGCTAATTGTGAAATTTTATTTACCTTTTAGAAATCGGCGCAGTTTTATTGAACGATGATAAATTATCATCATTTTTTGGATATTTAGTCTTACACTGTATTATTGCAAGTCAGTTTAAATACATACGTAGTGAAAGGGCATATTTCTAAGAATTTTATTGCCATTAGGTAGAAATAACCATTAAATAACCCTTATTAGTTGGTAGTTGCCCACTGTGGGTGACGCTCCAATGGCATTACATCGCGGAAAACTCGGCCGCAGCAGCAGCTCAGTTTAACTTTGCCATCGTGTGTGGCGTGCACACTCACTTGTTAATTATTCTAATTTTCTATCGAGTCGCTGTGAATTTGGTAGTTCGTAATATTCCGAAAGTGTGCAGTAACACGTGACTATTTGCGCGCAGGGTTAAAAGGTTTATATGGATATTTTCTGATTTAAAATATAACGGATCGCTAATAATATGTGTGTTTTGTCAGCGAAGCTTATTGACCTTTAAAAAATCTTCATATATAAGGCACGTAAACAGTGCAACACATCAATTAAAAAAAGGGGCCAAGGCCCTTATACACAATTTCTTTTCGATTTACTTATTATGCCCTGTTCGTGTAACGTGCTGTTATTTATCTGAAATAAGGAACCATATCCTCAGTTTTGGAAGAAATTTACCGGCTGTGTGCGAACGACTTGAACGTAATATTACATCGCCGCTACACAATACAAAAATGTGGTTAGCCGTAGACGAGACAACAGATTCTAAAAAACATTCTGTAGCCAACGTTATAGTATGTGCACTGGATCCGCTTGAAGCGTCACCCGCGTATCTATTAGCCAGTGTAAGATTAGAAAAATGTACTAGCGAAGGAATTCAGAATCTGGTATTAACTACATTACACAAATCCCAACTGTCAACGAATCAAGTGTTAGCTTTATATTTGGTTGTATATAAACTTTCAACTCTTTACGCTAAGTAGTTTATTTGTGACAGTGCTAGAAACATGTTGTATGCAAGTGTTTGGAAAAATGTTAAAGAGAGAAACCAGGCAGTAATAAACTTTTAAATCGAAGAAGGGGTGTCACCAACAAAGATCAGAAACCGAATGGACGCTGTTTACAGATTCTCTTATCCATCATTTGAGACAATAAAAACTGGTCCAAGTTGTTTCGCTGAGGATGAGAATCATTAGAAGATGATCCACGTAAATGAGGACCCGTAATGGTTACTACTCCAGAAAATATTCAATTTGTGGAAATCATTGTTTTGAGCGATCGGCGACTGACGGCACAAGAAATAGCGGCACTAACTGGCATTTCGAAAACATGTGTCTTTCGGATCCTTCACGAGCACTTGAAGATGACAAAAATTAATGCAAGGTGGGTGCCTCGGATAATCGATTGTAACAGGGCATGAAACTGATCATTTATGATCCGGAGTTCAGAACGGATTCAATGAACTGGCTTCGGAATGGAGAACTAGTACCTGAAGTATTGAAGCACGAAGAAGCCATTTCCAGCATCTACTATAAACTTAAATCAAAAAGCACCGTTTTCTGAACAAAAAATATTTTAAAAAAATTAATTTTCATTATTTGTTTTTATTGTAAGAAATAAATTAATTTTTATCTCGAAAACGGTGCAACCCAGAACAAAAAAGCTCAAGAGACACTTTTCATGCAGAATTAATTGGGTTTAAAGAAAACGATATCAATTTTGCAAAAAATCAGTGTCGTGGTACTTTTTTCGCTAAAAATAAACTTACCCGCACGCACGCCACTGATGCAAGTACTTTAGAAAATAAATTTTTAGACATAAAGGTATCCTTTAATTACATACTGGCGTGTACCAAAATTCATGTCAATATCTTAACGCATTTTCGAGAAGTTAAAAAGAAACATTTAAAAAAGAAAATACTAAACACCCTCTATCTCGAAAAAGAAGCGTTTAAGGATTCATGTTTATAAAAACTTATTTTCATATTTTTAGATGTAGAATGTGCCTTTAAAATCTTATTGTAGCACCCTGTATATGATATTTATTTACAATTTTTTAACATTTCTAGGGAAAAACGCTTAAAAATTGCTGTCTCCCACCGTTATCACCAAGAAGATCATTTAGAAAAATCTGAAAAAAAACACGAACATTGAGAAGTAGGTGTAGCTTGAACGAAAATTATCAGGATTGAAAAATTCTAGCGCAATCAATTGTTAAAGCTCCGGAACCCCTCCCTACAACCTCCGAAAATTTAATTCGATTAATTCACTTTTGCGACCTGTACCCGATTTCAACGGAAATCGCGGCAATTTCTACTTTGACGTTTAATAGCTCCGAAACGAATCATCCTGTATATCTGAATTTTTTACCGAAGCTAGTTGCACTATTCCTCTATCGATCCAAAACATTCGATTGCTCCCTCTCTGACTGTTTTCGAGAAAAACAAACCTGTTTGACTCTAGGTTAAGCTTACGTTAACATGTAGATTGGCACTTATTTTTGCTGATCTCCTGACGACATTATTCACTAAGGACAAATGGCTTCTTTTTAAGTTGTAATAAATTATTCCAAAAAGTAAACATTTTTTGTAGCTAAATTATTCTAGGAATTTTCTTCAAAATACTTTTTTTCGGTTTGTAATAACTTCCTTAAACGATTTAAGCAATAAAAAAATTTGTATTTCCTATTGCTGTTCAATTTCACCAATCACTTGACGAATGTTTTGCTATACAGGTCATTAATCGTCTGCGGATTGTTGAAATATACTTTGTCCTTGAAGAAGCCCCACAAGAAAAAATCAAGGGAGGTTAGATCGCATGATCTTGCAGGCAACTGAATAGACCATTTCGGGAAATGACGCGGCCAGGAAAACGTGTCCGTAACAAATCTAACGTTTGGCGTGGTGATATCTTGTTGAAAGAACATATTGTTAAGGTGCATATTATCTAAATGAGGCCCTAAAAAGTTTCTTAAATATTGCGGTAGCGTTCGTCGTTAACATTGATCGTTTTATCATCGTCATTTTAATGAAAAAAATAATTGATTAAAATCTATTCTTACGGCACAGCACTGTTCTAAGAAACAATAACTCATAAAGAAACAATTATCTGTTAAAGAAACAGTCATCTCCTTAAAAGGGATCCAATTAATTGTCGTCAAAGGATTTCCCTGCAACAATTATTTTCGCATCTGTGGCTCTTGCTGTCTCCAAGATAATTATTCAACTGCAGCAAAGATGATACAATGATACGCGGATCGTATCAGAATTTAAGACCACTAATACGCTTCGGTTAGTCTATTCAAATGAGAACAAGGGATTCTTAGGGCATTGTCTCACCCAGCCTGATAAATGTCAGTCAATTTTGTGGGCGATACGGTAAATTGCCTTACCGAGGGTCGTCTAATATTGGCCATTGTTGTACTGCTTGTTTTGGTGCTCTGATTTTACAAACTGGATAAATTTAGTGGCGTGATTCTTATGAGATGTTTAAATACGAGATTTGCCAGGGAAGCACGAGAATCCTTAATATTTTTTATACACGTTTCCTTTAAGCAAAGTTTTAACTATACAGAGTATTCCAATTAAAACGAGTCACCCTGTACAACTCTGTTGTTGGTATGTTTTGAAAAATCCTGAAACACGTCTTTTTTGGTTGCTAGAGGAACACATTTTGATGTATAATGGGGTCTCTTTTCAGGGGCATGTGGATAAAATCTGTAAAGCCTTAAACTCTAAATAGTATGCTATTTTACAGCCTAAAAAATCTAAACTTGATGGCAAGAGCCTCCTTAGTGTGCATTACGCGTTGGTACACTCTCTTCTTCTTATGGTGTTATTTTTTGGGAAAACTCCTTAAGAACTAACGTAGCTAGAGTATTGGTGCTGCAAAAGCGCATATAAAGACTGATATTTGGCATTGAACCTAGAGATTCCTGTGGACCAAAGTTTGAACAACACGAAATACTAAATTTTCCAGGTATTTGTATTTATAAATTATTAACATTTGTTAAAATACCACAATCTAACTTTGAGCAAACAAATGATGAGGAGGTACCGCCATAATTCAACTTTGTCTGATAAGTCACCGCTGCACATGGGCTCAAAACTTTACAATAAACTTTCTCATCGTGTTAAGAGTGTAGTGAATGTGGATTATTTTAAAAGAGAGATCAAGAATGGACAAATTTGACCTGTAACTGTACGTCTGATATTAATAAATTGTTATATTGTTGTCTGTGTTTTATTTTTTTTTATTTCAATACCACTGCTGTTTGTACATTTTTTCTTTTCTCTCTTTTTTCTTTTTATTGTTTGACCAAGACTGAGAAGTGAGTGTTAACTCTTATTTCAGTTATTTAAAACCATTGCTGCTGATATTAATATACGCTCGCGTTGGTGTTTCACATGTTTTCAATTTATCATTTTGTATTTTTTTCATTTAATTTTGCAACCATATTTACGTTAAATATAGATTGGTAATTATATGGATATCTGTTTGAACACCCACACTTTTTAATTATTTATGGCAAGTACACAAGAATTTACAGTACAGAATATTTTTAGATATTTAATTTAAATATATATATATATATATATATATATATATATATATATATATATATATATATATATATATATATATATATATAGTATGTCCACGGATAGAGGTCACAAGAGGACAAATCGACCAAAAATTTCATTGCTCGAAAAAAAATCATTTTTGGTAAGCTTCTGCTTCTCAGAAAAATACGATTTACGAAGAAAGTTTTTGACTTTTATACAGGGTGCTCAAAAAACACAAAAATAATAAATTATATGAAGAGTAAACCACCTTTATTTTTCATTTTAGAGCAAAATGATAAAGACAAAAAATATTTCAAATTGCAGTCCAAATTTAAATTCAAATTATCAGCTCAAAATAAATTTTTTATTTTTGTGTTATAATTTTACCAAAAGATATTACTGTAGGACCTACGTTTTCTAGGTAATTTTACCTTTTTCACCTCATCTCACTATCTTTTATGACAAATGTCAGAAATTTAAAAATTTTGAGATGCTAACTGTCGAACAAAAAATTTTTTTGGTTCAATGTTATGGAAGCGGTGAAAAATCTTATACTTATCTGCAAGAACACTTTTTTGAAAAGTTTCCGGGAGTGTATGTTTCAACAAATGGAATTCGGCGATTGATAAAGAAATTTAGAAACACTGGGTCGGTGCATATATATATATATATATATATATATATATATATATATATATATATATATATATATATATATATATATATATATATATATATATATATATATATATATATAATAATAACTTTCAGTAAATAATAACATGATCAGCAATTTTCGGAGCCAGAAATGAAACTATAGTTTTATATTATAATTCCTTGTCCAAGAGAAACAAGAAAAAAAGTCTTAACAAAGCCCAAATCACACAAAGGACAATACAGGTCATAAACTTATGACCATGACATTTTAAAATTAAAAATCTCTTTGCTTACTAGTTGCGAATTTGCTGAGGTGGATAGCACCATTCACCTAATAGTCTGGATCTGGCTCCAAGTGATTATTTTTTATATTTTCTGCTATGTGACAGCTATCTAATTGAAATGTTTGTGTCTGCTGAGATCATGTTCGAAAGCGATGCAAACAATATCAAAATAGACTTTATTTACAGGGTTTGGACATTTGTCAGGATGTTTGGATCAAATATAGACTGTTATCGACAAGAATATGCTAGAATACATTATGGCAGTCTCTTCCCTCCAAATTTAAACAAAGTCACACTGCCTACTGCAAATAATAATAATCTCTCTAGATAGAAGAAGAAACTGACTGACTGACAGTCTGACATATCAACTCACAGCCCACACCGCTGGGTGTAAAAACTTGAAATTTTACCCCGGGATTTCTTACATAACGTAGGCATGTACTAAGGAAGGGTTTTTCAAAATTCATCCCCTAAGGGGGCGAAACAGGGGTTCAAACTTTGTATGGAAAAAAATATTAGATGATCCTATTAACTCGAAACTTCATAGAAGTTCTCTAAAAAAAATTTAAAAACGTGTTTACAGTTTTTAATAATCGGGATTTAAAGTTTGTAATGGAGTAGAATTGTTATACCGCGAACGAAGTCGCGGTCGAAAGCTAGTTGAGTTATAAGATTATGCAGAGCGGAACACATATATGTACGATGTGATAAGAAACCTAAAGAATGTAAAGCAAAAAAGTTATATTTCACTTAAATGATGACTCTGACCAAGAATGTTTGAAAAACCGTTTAATAAAGCAATTGGATGATCATATTTCAAACTATTGTGTGGACATCATCAACAACAAACGGCTTATCATACAGATATGTGATGTATCAGTTTTTGGAAAAAATAATTTAGTACTTAACAAAGGGAAATATATTCAATTTCTCATAATCTCCTCCTCATGTATCTCCCGAGCTGACCCCCTTAGATGTTTTTTTAAGCGGAGCATTAGAGAAAGAGTTATGGCTATAGGACCCACCTAGCCCGAAATACGCGAAAGACCGGACTCGACAAGCATGTAGCTCCCGAAATGCCAAATCGTGTACGCAACGTCTATCAGAAAAGAATTTTAAAGTGTTTGGTAGTAGATAGACGCCATTTCGTAGACCTTTTAAAGCACGATTGTTGTTAAATTTAGGGTAAGATAATTTTTACTGTTCTTTCTGTTTATTCAAAAATTCGTAACTATGCGAACAGTAGAGTAAATACAACACTTTTTTGCGTACACACGTGGTTTCTGACGGAGAATCGAATTTTCGAAAAACAAATACCACCCGCCTGTCAGAAGGTGAACGAGGGGGGGGGGGGGGGTTGGGGATAAGTGTCAAACATATTTTAAAATATGTCTGCCTACCTCTTTTTATCTTTCATAAAAAAATTTATTAAAATATCCTAAACCGTTTTTGGGATATCGATCCCACTTTAAAATCTTTATTCTATATTTAAAAGAAACCCAAACTAACAGGGGCTTATCATTTGTAAAATCGTCAGAAAGAAGTGGTAACTATCAGCAGTAAGTAAGGTAAGTAGGTATACTTAATAAAATGGAAGAAACTGACATGCTGCTACGACCTACTTGTAAAAGAGATCACGAGAACGACTGGCCTTTTATTCAAAAAGGCATTTATCACTGGCTTAATCTCTCTTTTTGATAGTCGCAAAGGATTGTCTGATAAAAACTTTAAATCCTAATTCCCTTGAAAATATGAAAACCCCCGAAAATTTTAATTTCAATCTGAATAATATGCTTTTACAGGCTTGAGATTTCTTTGGTAGTTTAGTACAAGGTAAACATACTCGACGGCAAATAAAAGAGGAATTTTAAAACAACCTTTTCAGTTTAATGTTTTTTCTAAAGGGATATTTTTAAAATTATTATTCATGAGCAGTCTATTTAAATGTTACATTTATAGAGTAAGTATTCAGGTTTCTATCGTTACCCTTGTTAGACAAAGGCGACAGCGATAAAGGGCATCGGCTTTCCCTTGAAAGACTTGAACGATGCAGCAGACGCCTTTTTTAACAGTACTCAATGCGCTTGTTCAGTCATTCCACGTTTTCATTAACTACCTTAATGTGATTTCACAGTGAAACATGCACACAAAAAAATACGTCGGTTAGACGGATAAAACCAAAAATATTAAAGTTTAAACGAGAAACAGCCGAACTTAGTTAGCAATGTGGCGAATTAAATTGAGGATACGGCAATACCGCCATGCGTCCCTTCGGCCGTTTTAGTACAAACAGGTAATGTTTATATTTTGCGTAATTTGTGGCATTTTTTAATCTTCGAATTTAATTTTATTTTGAAACTTTTTTCAGAGTGCTTAAGTGTATTTAGATATATCGGTAAACTACAACAGAAATAATAGTAAAATCCTAACCTTATCGTAAAGTGGTTTTTAATCCCCGTTATTCGGTGAATTATGGTTAGTATTCCTGTAATAAAATGGATTATTAAAATTTACTCGATAGTTATCTTTACGAAAAAAATAGTCTAAAGTTCTGAACAAAGAATATTCCAAAAGCCATATTTTTCAATATTCAGTTTCTCACAGAAAGCGAACATGTGGTTCAACATCTGGGGATAGGAGAGATCTAAAATACCAGAAAAATGTAATAAAATGGCCAAATAACTGATATAAATATTTGGTTTCAAAACTCACGAAATAGCAAAATTAAGACCTTCTAAGAATTTAAAATCCCTTTCTCATAAACTTTACTACAAAAGGAAACAAATAAAAACAGGTATTATATGGCTAGACCCAAAAATGCCGAAAAGACAACAACTGTGGCAAGACCCCCAACGTCGTGGTATGCCGCCACATGTACAAATGTATTAACCGATCTGTTTCTCTAATAGTATAAAAATAGGGAAAATGTCGATTATATCTTGAAAATTGCAATATATACGCTCAAAACAATTGTGATCAAAGTGATTTTTCCTATTTCACACATATCAAAATGCACATGTAAAGAAAACAGATCAGAAGCCTAAATAACGGTGATTAGGTTTTTCTTATCATTTTGAAAGTTTAGTTAAGCTCATAATATAGATATTTCATATATTTATAAATATATTATTACCGGAGAGAGATCGCAAAATATTATAAGTAGGTAATTGCCTTAATTTCATCAGAATTGGGAACTCCTCGTGACATCTCGTGCTAAACAGCTGAAACAACATTTTAAAGTCGCTTCTTTTAATTGGTCAGAAACCTAAAGGACGTACTCTCAGAGGGATAACGAGAGCTATCATTGGTCATAGGGTAAAAAGGGTAGATTATATGGGGATGAATTAAGAAATAAGTGGTACTAGTAGCTTTCCTCTAAGTTAACGGGGATATTCAAGATTAGTTCCTAATCGACGTTCGTGTGCTAACTACATATTTCTCTTTTAGTGTTCTAACTGGTGATCAGTTTCTCTTATAAAAAGTGGGATCTTAGTCCTTTCTTCCAAATTTAATATAATCTATTTTAAAGTTAGTGAATAGTTTTGGGTAAGACAATTCATTAATTTGTTTTGGGTCTGACCAACCCGAGTGGGAGATTTTCAACCTGTATAACTAGTGGGATTATCAAAAAAGTCTAGATTTTTCTTTAAAGTTTTATTTCTCTATTGACCTATAATTTTATCTAAATTACCATTAATAAAATTTACTGTTTCATATTCATTTAAGTAAACGCCTGTCTATTTCTCTTCTCCTGTTCTAATTTAATTCAAATTAATTATTTTATTGTACATTAGTTTTAAGTTTACCTTTGTAAAGTCAATTTTTATTTATTTTTGTTAATAGAGTTTAAGTATTTTGAAACACAAGTGTTTTATTTGCTAAACGACAGAGGCTATAATTCAGAACAAACATTATCTAAGAGCTAAGATTCATTAAAGGTGAAACTGATATCTCGGGTTAACTCACGGGTCGCGAATCGTTGGTCGCGCGTTCCAGTTCCTGACGAATTCTGCCAGAGTTTGCTGACGAGTCTACACTTCATTATTTGGTCAAGTTTGGTTTGGTAAGAGTTTTATATTTACTAACACTCTTTATTAACTTCATTATTCGCCTCCGAGACCGCAGTACCTTCCAGAGTGCCTTACCTTCATAATTGCGATTAATATAGGTAGTTCGAAATACCATCTTGTGTGTTACAGTCAGGATTAATTAAGTCACGGTACCATATTCTTCATCTAGGTCCTGATTTGTGACATTCCTGTGACGCTCATACTTAAATAAATATACTTTCTGCACTTATATGCGTGCTAAAAGGTGTACTTTTCCGTACTAGTGCCGTGCTAGTGTGATGTGGACCATAGCCTCATCGAGAAACAAAAGAAAAAATTAAAGTACTCCAAATTAATTATTTTATTGTACATTAGTTTTAAGTTTACCTTTGTAAAGTCAATTTTTATTTATTTTTGTTAATAGAGTTTAAGTATTTTGAAACACAAGTGTTTTATTTGCTAAACGACAGAGGCTATAATTCAGAACAAACATTATCTAAGAGCTAAGATTCATTAAAGGTGAAACTGATATCTCGGGTTAACTCACGGGTCGCGAATCGTTGGTCGCGCGTTCCAGTTCCTGACGAATTCTGCCAGAGTTTGCTGACGAGTCTACACTTCATTATTTGGTCAAGTTTGGTTTGGTAAGAGTTTTATATTTACTAACACTCTTTATTAACTTCATTATTCGCCTCCGAGACCGCAGTACCTTCCAGAGTGCCTTACCTTCATAATTGCGATTAATATAGGTAGTTCGAAATACCATCTTGTGTGTTACAGTCAGGATTAATTAAGTCACGGTACCATATTCTTCATCTAGGTCCTGATTTGTGACATTCCTGTGACGCTCATACTTAAATAAATATACTTTCTGCACTTATATGCGTGCTAAAAGGTGTACTTTTCCGTACTAGTGCCGTGCTAGTGTGATGTGGACCATAGCCTCATCGAGAAACAAAAGAAAAAATTAAAGTACTCCTGAATTACGATATAAAAAATATGCTGGATAAGCCCATTTTACTGAAGTTTGCTTTAATTAGTTTGGTTTAATTTTATTAAACTCTCCTTAACATTTTACCGAAATAATTACTATAAAGATGATTAAGAAAAAATGCGGCACTAAATATTCTTAGTCACTCAGTGATGTGGCTGAATTTATCTTAAGAATTTTGTCCACAGTTTTGCTAAAATACAAACAAGGTAAAGGCTAAGTATATAATCGGATTTACTGATTATAATCGGTTCACTAAACAACCTTTTCTGGCTTGTTGAGCAAAATGTTTATGAAATATCGAAATTAATTATAAATATTTCCACAATATTATTCTTTTAGATAATGATGATGAGGCGTCCAACGTGTAGCGGAGAGATAGCAACATGAGGCCTTTTTGTATTGACTCCTAGCATTTGGATTAACAGGGAATGACATGTCTGTCGGCCTGTTTTTGCCCGGAATGTTAATAAAAAGAGGCACTTCCGGTTATTTTTTTACTTTCTATGATGCATTGGTCATCGAAAAATCATTAAAAATAGTATTTAATGCCTAACAGATCTATTTAAGTGTACATGAATCCACAGGTCCATAAAACCGTTTTTATTTATAGTTCAAGCCGAAATCGGTCCAGGAACTTTCCAATCCCGCAACAAAAACCGTCATTTTTGCGAAATTTTGATATTTCGCATTTTAATACATTTCTACCTATAGAAACTGATTTCGGTATATTTTATAATGCATTGTAGGGTCATCAATAAAAATGATATTAAATGCGTAACTCGTCCAATGAAATGTACCGGAATCGAAAGTAGAACGTCCTTTTTTCGTTTCCATGTATATTCCAAGCCGAAAACAGTCGTGGAACCTTTCAATCTTGCAATGAAAACTGGCATATTTGCAAAATTCTGACATATCATATTTAATTTCGATATAAAGCAAGTCCGCTTCTTTTGTCTTTTCATGGCAGTCGTTTTAAATTTGAAATTTTTAAATTTTGTCCTGCTCCGATGTAAAAAAAACGGCACAAATGTTGCGACCAATTAGCACGCTCTTAACGTTTCTAACTTGTTGTTCTGTGAGTTAGACCATTTCTGTATAATACATTCATTTATATAACACGATCCACTATTTATAGCAGTTAGCTGTGTGTAAAAATATTCTTAAAAATATTAAAAATGTGATTGTAGGTGTGCACTGTGCATGTATGTATATATAGTAGCTAGGTATATGTTTTAAAACGTTCTGCCACTTCTAGACGTTCTAGAGGGTTGCTATTTGGTATGGGGGTTCAAGTTACAACCCAGAATAAGGGGATTAATCAAAAATTGTCAATACCTTTTTTACCCTTATTTAAAAAAAAAAACTCTGGCGAAGCCGTGGGCGGCATCTGCTCGTAATTTATATAACACAATTAAGTAATTCTACCACAGTTTACTAAGTGCAAAAACTATTTTTTGAAATACTAAAAAATGGTAAATAAGAAATATCAAAAACTACGCCAATATAAGTGAACTGAATTTTCGTTCTACAGACACAGACACCAATTTAGAACACATGGAAAGAGACAAGTAATTTTTATATCGCTTATTTTCCATCAAAAATTTAAACGGGAGAAGCAAGGACATTTGGCAAACCATTGAGAAATGTTCCCCTTTTCCTTTAGGCTGTGGTTAAACCAAAAAAATTTGGTTACTAATACATCCATAGACACAGTTCAGTTATCGAAAACTTAAAACCTCTGGCTGTTTTACACACACACACACACACACACACACACACACATACATTTTTGGCGTATATCAATAAACAGAGTTTACGTCACCTGACCTTTGATTAGTAATGTTGGCGTCACTCGTCATATGACATGTGTTAAATAATATTTGGCAGATGTCATAGGTGTAGGATGACGTCATTAAACATGTCAAACGAATGCGAGATCGGGACAGCAAAGATTTTAATATCTCCTGGGGGAGGTGGGCGTTAAATCCCCCCTCTATATTTATTGATGTATACAAGTTTAAAATTTTTAAATCTGGTTTATCCGATTTTTTGTTAAATACTCGCATCTGAGTTTTTGTGCCTGTAAAAAGGCGCTTTCCGGAAAATACTACGGACAGCGCAAGCAACATGCAAAATAAATAAACACAAGAACAGATAAAAAGGTTTCTATTGTCCTACTTACCAACAATGGTAAGTAACATGTTGTCCAAGAGCAGCGCAATGGCGACGATGAACAGCACGAGGCGGCGGGACTCGCGGCAGCGCTGAACCCAGCCGCCCATCCGAGTGCCACTCAACCACCGATTCACCACGGTCATGATGACACGAGTGGGGTGATTGTGACTATGGCTTTATTAAAGATTCTGTAAAAGAAAAAATTAAGTAATTATTAACATCCAAGATATGTATTAATTTAGCAGTGGTAAATATAGGTAGTCATACATTTTTATGCCCCACAAGTCATAGATGAGCCATAACACTATTACCACAATACACAAATTATTTACATACATACAAAGTCACACACGTAAAAGTTTTTATCCAATTTTGTCTAACTATGTTTATAAATCAAAAGTATACAAGCTTAACTGGCAAAAAAAAACATTAAAGTAATTATTTGTATTAGTAATAATTTTTCCATTGCCACAATTTTAAAAACGTAAAAATGTGCGAAACCCATTATAAATAAAAATACGAATTTTTAATTAGCATCTGATTATTTTTTTTTTTTTTTTTTTTTTTTGTTTTTTTTTTTTTTTTTTTTTTTTTTTATTATATAGCTTATACACACCCAAAAATAAACAAGTTGTCCCAAAATCACAAAAACCACCACCTGTGATTTTAAGCAATGTGAAAAGCTATAAAAATATAAACCAGACACTTGAGTCAAAGAATCTTAAATTTAAAGCAAATTTAATGAATAATAACCAGCTAAAAATCAATGTAGACACCGAAATTGAATATAGAGATCTCACTGCCTTCATGAATAGCACCGACATGGAATGGCATACATTTGAAAGTAAGCAGACTAGGCCGCTAAGGGTGATGGCGAGAAACCTACACCCTTCGTGTGATCCACAAGACATCAAGGATGATTTATTGAGCAGAGGCTTTAAGATCCTTGAAGTCGTAAACAAAATAAAAAAGACAAAAGTTAAGGACGAGGTTAAAATAATCCCCCTACCCCTATTTATGCTAACCTTCCAAAACTCGGAAGATATCAAAAAAATATACGAAATTCAGTATATATGCCATATGAAAGTTAAAATTGAAGCGATAAGGAGCAATAATTTGATACCTCAGTGCAAAAAATGCCAAAGATATGAGCACACACAAAAATTCTGCAAACACGCAGTCACTTGTGTCAAATGCGCTGGGAATCACCTGACCTCCGAATGCACCAAGCCAAGGGAAACACCACCTAAATGTTCAAACTGCGGAGAGGCACATCCCGCAAACTACCGTGGATGCGTGGTAGCAAAAGAACTGCAGAAAAGACGAAATAACGCAAACAATGCAAGGAAACCACAAAATGGACAACCAAAAAATTTCACATCTAAAAATACTACCAAAGAGGTATCCTATGCACAGGCAGCACATGGCCCTAAATCTCAACCTGCACCAGTTCCGAATGAGCAACAGTCCATGATGCTAATGTTACAAAATATGATGAACCTTATGAACAAACTTTCAGAAAGGTTAGACAGACTGGAAACCAAAACTCGTGAAAAACCATAATGCATCAACAAGATCTAAGAATAGCAACTTGGAATGCTAATGGCATCCAAAACAGAATGCAAGAAATAGAAATATTTCTCAACACACAAAGTATTGATGTGTGTCTGGTCTCAGAAACACATTCAACAAATGAGACCTACCTAAAAATAAAGGGTTACCAAGTATACCAAACGATTCATCCCGACAATCAGGCACGTGGGGGAACGGCTGTTATAATAAAGAATAGCATTAATCATTATGAACAATGCCCTATTAGGAGTGCAGAAGTTCAGTTAACAGCAATAGGAATTAAAACAAATAACACAACCAAACAGAGACTGACTGTTGCTGCAGTGTACTGTCCACCAAGGTATAACCTCAAGAAAACGGATTATAAAAACTTTCTACAGCATCTGGGAGACAGATTCATCGTGGGAGGTGACTACAATTCGAAACACATGGATTGGGGATCCAGATTAACAACTACAAAAGGTAAAGAACTTAGGGAAGCTATAAGGGAAACCGGATGCAACTTTCACACTACTGGTAAACCAACATACTGGCCTACAGATACTAATAAAATTCCAGATCTATTAGATTTTTTTATATCAAGAAAAGTGTCACCCAATTTTATTGATATTCAAGATAATTTTGACCTAGACTCCGATCACTCAGCTGTGATCTTAACTTTGAGCGAGAAAATAATTAGAAAAGAAAATAGGCCAACTTTGGTTAATAAAACTACTGATTGGAAAAGCTTTAGAAATGAACTGGAAAATAAAATTATCCTTAAAATCCAATTAAGAACCAAAGAACAATTAGAAGTAGCAGCTGAAAAGTTCAACAACATCATACAAAAAATAGCCTGGGACAACACAAAGGCGTACACTCAAAAAACAATGGGAAACAACTACCCAATGGAAATAAGAGAACTTGTCAAAGAAAAGAGAAGAGCCAGAAGGAGATGGCAACACACTAGGGATCCATCGGACAAAAATATTCTTAACAACAAAACTCAACAACTTAAACGAGAAATACAAAAACTTAGAGAAGAATCTATAAACAGCTACCTAGAAAATTTATCAGCTGATGAAGACAAGGATTTCTCCTTATGGAAGGCAACGAAAAAACTCAAAAGGCCAATCACCCAAATGCCACCCATCAAATTAAGGGATGGTACTTGGGCAAGAGATAATAAGGAAAAGGCTGAAGCATTTGCAGAACATCTAGCCGAAATTTTTCAGCCAAATGATATCCAGTCCAATGTCAATATGGAAGAGTCTGTGAATATCCAAGAGAATGAAATAGCACTAGTCACTCCTAAAGAAGTAGCGAACGAAATCAAAAACAATTTAAGCGCCAAAAAAGCCCCTGGGTTTGACCTTATAACAGGAGAAATTTTAAAACAACTACCAAAAAAAGGTATAGTTATGCTGACTTACCTAATTAATGCAGCACTTAGATTAAAACACGTCCCTAGCGTCTGGAAAGTGGCTGAAGTCATTATGCTACCAAAACCAGGCAAACCACCGAATGAAGCCAAATCTTACAGGCCCATATCACTACTACCAATTATTTCAAAATTATTTGAAAAGCTTTTCTTAAAACGACTTAAGATTATAATAGAGAACAGTAACCTAATCCCAAATCATCAATTTGGCTTTAGATGCAAGCACTCCACGATAGACCAAGTCCATCGAATAACAGACATCATAGAAAGGGCACTAGAAGAAAAGCTAATCTGCTCAACTATCTTCCTTGACGTAGCTCAAGCTTTTGATAAAGTTTGGCACAAAGGGCTAATTAACAAATTAAACAGAATGTTACCAAAACAATATGTAGAGTTGCTAACCTCCTACATTACAGATAGAGTGTTCAGAATTAAACAGGAGGATGAATACTCCAAACTGAAGGAAGTTAAAGCAGGTGTGCCTCAAGGAAGCGTCTTGGGACCCGTCCTTTATTTACTGTACACTTGTGATCTCCCACAAACAGAAAATGTAACTGTGGCTACATTCGCTGATGACACTGCTGTATTAGCAGTAGGAACAGACCTAGATGCAGTAACCAGACAACTCCAACATGCTAGCGACCAGATTTACAATTGGACCACAGACTGGAAGATTAAGCTTAATGAGCAAAAATCTATTTGTGTCAACTTTACCAACAAAAGAATAGGCAATCATCAACCAATTAACATAAATGGTATCATAGTTCCCTATGCAAATACTGCCAAATACCTGGGGATGACCTTAGATGCGAAACTAAGATGGAAGGAACATATCAGAACTAAACGCACTGAACTAGGGCTCAAATATAGACAGTTGTATTGGCTCTTGGGACGAAAATCTAAGCTGTCAATACACTGTAAAATCATGGTATACAACCAGATTTTAAAACCAGTCTGGGTTTATGGCATCCAGTTATGGGGCTGTGCCAAGGAGAACCACATCAAACGCATCCAAACCTTCCAAAATAAAGTATTACGGAACATAGTTAGTGCACCGTGGTACATACGAAATAGTGACCTACATCGCGATCTTGGTATCCCGTATGTCGCTAGTGAAATTAGAAGATTTGCCATCAAGCACGAGTCTCGACTCCATCAGCACGTTAACGTCGAAGCCATTAGGCTTCTTGACAACCAGGACCTAGTTAGAAGGCTGAAGAGGACCAAGCCCTTTGAACTAGTATAGACTTTTGAAAACATAGTACAGTGCGCAAGTGTGTGAGTGCTAAGTGCCATGGCCATGAGTCACAACAGATAAACCTTTAGGACTCCATTGGGTGAACTTTAGTATATAAGGATTTTAGTTTTTAAGAATTTAGAGAAAAATTAATGGTTGGTCTTGCAGACCAGTTTTAATAACAGTAAACGCCGCAGGCTTTATCAATAAAAAAAAAAAAAATATAGCTTATTACATGGAATATGACAAAATAAATAATTTAAAGCAATTGAAATTAAAGTGTATTAAAATATAAACATTTGTTTCCTTGTACATGTATATGTAATTCTCTTTTTCCCTTGTTTGCAAAACAGGTCTTTGAATAAATGACAAACCAGAACTAAACTTGACTACATAAGAAACTAAAACTGAACTATTTTAAAACTAAACATAATTTTTGATCTACTAGAAACTCTAATAAAACAGAAAAAAACTAATTTCTAACTCAGGCGCGACGGAAAATAGTCTTTCAAGTTTGAGACGTGTTTTTTGTTTTTCGTAAAATTATCAGAGACGGATCGGTTAGTTTGTTTACTGTGCACTAGTGTTGTAAATATCCGTATTCATTAGATATCCGAATCATACGGAATCGGAATCAGCTAATATCCGTATCAATTATCCGAATACGAATCCATTTCTTGACCCGCGCGAAAGCGGTTACAGATCATGTATACGTATGCATGCAACAGACTAAAACATTTTCTATCCGGATACACGGCTAGGTAGGTCGATGCGGTATCGGTATCATACCAGTCGAAGTCGAAGTTTAGGGATAAGAAGGCACCGCGTCGCGCCGTTCTCGTTTGAATTCGGTTCGGGTGAGGCGGGACTAGTTTAACCAATGGGTCTCATCTCATATGATACCCGTTATCCCGATAACTATGCCATCTTTTTTTAGGAAATGTCATTAGAAAGAGAAAGCACAATATCAAATATGCCAAATCGCAGACCGTGTTGTTCGCTTACACTCGATTCCGATTCCGTTTTCTCTTTGCACTTTGCATTAGTAACCACCCGATGCGAATTTATTTTGATTTCGATTCCGTATTCAAGTTCTCGGCCGGTTCCGGGTAATCCGGATTCTTTTAATATTCGGATCCAACGGATTTTTGGATACGAATCCTTACATCACTACTGTGCACTACGAATTGCGTGTGGGTGAGCGGTGCCGTAGGTTTTTTATGGTCCTTAATCTGGAACCCCGAAAACGGGTTTGTAATCTCGACGCCGAACCATCGGGAGGAAAGAATTAATTAAGCTTCATTGGTGTTTACGGTGTTGGATTTGCCATGAGGCATATCGTGTATTTCAGCTTTATTTATTCAGTTTTCTTGTGATAGTATTTGCGGCTTTCTTCAATTGTTTTGTTGTTCACTTATGGTAGTGTTCTGTAAAAAACTTTATGCCTCTGTCTTCAGAAGATATAGCCTTTATGCAAAAACTTGATGTTTACTAACCACTCATATAGAGCCGCAACAGTTACAAATTTAGCGAAAGCTGGAGTAAATGAAAATTTGTTAACAAAACCAACAGAATATGGTAACATTAATTCTATTAAATCCTATTTACAACTGAATCAGCAGTTTCATCAAAACCTTGTCACGAAATTGAGGGAGAATGTTGAAAACAAAGAAGTAGTCGCTTCTACATTTTCCGCAACCAGTAACAACATCATAGTATCTGGACTGTATTTAATTCTAACAATTTTAATAATTATATATAAATGCCTGTTAATTGGTTAAGCTTATTAAAAAAAATTGAAAACGAAAAATCAAAATGTTTATTTAAATCTACGTTGCATATTCTGCCACTAAAAAAGCAAAAAATAAATCAGAAGTACTTAAAGGTAATTTCTACCAATACTTTTTTTACAAAGAAAGGCTGATAATAGTGATAATCATGCACTAGTACGATTATCCGATAATCGCACTCGTGCATGATTATCGCGTAAGCTTATTCTGATTGGCTTAAATCAACAATTAAAACTAGTCATTTCAGTGTCAGAGTGTCTATTTTGCCAGATGAATGAAATTCTCAATATAAGATTTTTGAAAAATTGATTTCTTAGTTCCAACTATTGGTTAATGCTTCGAAACTTATTTTTCACATTGTTAATAAAAATTAAAAAAACGCTTATCTTGCAATCTGCTATCCCTTCCACCCATCCGTATGGTATAATTTGTAAAGAATATTTGAAACTGAATCAAAGCCATTTGAAAACTTTTCTTAGTCCACCTATAAAAATATTATCGCACTAATATGGCTATGTATAGGATTACTGAATAGTATTCTGCATAAACAATAATATTGTGTTTGTCAATCTATGTATAAGATAAAGATTATAGAATCCTGCAGTCCAAAGGATTTGATCGGTTTTGAGAAATGGGGCGTCAAAGCTTTATTTAAATCATGCAACTGCCAGTGTATCCAGTTTGATATATGTATTTATTCAACCCATCCAGTGAAGTATGCAGTTTCTATTTCCATATATAATAAAGATCTAACAGTTGTAAACCTGAACAAAGTAGGTACATAAAATTCTTCGAAATCTCAATGCATCTGATCTCTATACAATGCAGCTTCTGATTGTATCAGATCGCCTGATGCCTGAATGGCTCTATTAAAAGAAGAATGTCTTTGACTAGAGACCTATTAAGTTTATTCGGAACAATGAAGATAAACATGAAACTAGGCGAAGCTGAAGCACGTTGTAAATATAAAGAAAGACAGTTGCACTTTAAGACCAGTGCGTATCAACCATAAAATTAATCAAATACAGCCAGATTCTCCAACCCTAGTCCGGTCTAATTTAACAACCAAAAATTTTAAACTGACAAGTGTAAGAATAATTTATACTACGAATTACTACGAGCTTTTTCGCAAATTTATAAAAAAGGCAATTTTAGTACGTACTTTTGACAATAGTAGAACTAAATTCATTACAGCAACTCGTTCCAAGATAAAAAATCATTTGGAACCCAGCAAATCGCTAAAATATCAGAATAATTCATAAGTTTTTAATGGCAACTTATTGACAATGACAGGACAAAAACCTGTCAAAACATAAATGATCAACTAGAAGATCTTAATTTAAACCAGTACTAAATCTTAAACCTTCTTAGTGAATCTCAACGTTAATCTTTTTTACCTTTAATAATACCGCGTTAAACTGTCCTAAGGTAGTCACTGTCACTTCGTATTGTGAATTAAAAACCCACAAATAGCACCAAAATTTACTTAGTTTGAGTAAGCAGAAAAACTAATGTTATTTTTCTGTGTGTATTCTTGATCGCGCTCTATAAATTAGAAAAGCACTTTGTTACCTTCAGTCTTACTTTTAAAATTGTAGTGATGCTAAGGTTTTTTAAACATATTTTAAATACTAAAAATTAACTTAATTATTTAAATTGCTAGATGGAACTTATAATTACCAATGGTAATTTTTTGCAATTGTTGGTGTTTATTTTATTTTTGAAACAATCGAGATTCGTTATCCTATGGCACAATGCATTTTTGACGCTGTATCCCTAGGTCCCTTTAGATCTCAATGCACGTTTTCCCTGAAAATTTTGTTCAAAATTTAATGTCAATTCATCCCGAACGTTAAACAATCTCACACTTTATGTAGGTATAAGATCACTGTGAAAAGTCGCATGTGTCGGGATTTTTCCGATGAATTACAGAAATTTGAGAGAAATGCTTGCGCGGGTATAGGCACCTGTAAAAAAATTTCTAGGAAAGCTAGCTTAATGAATTTCCGATATATTATAGAATTATTTCTTGAATATCCAGTGGCGGAAACTCCATTTCACTAGTTCTTTCCGTAATTTTTTTCGGGCTAGTTCTTCAGAGCAAAATCCGTGGACGAATCGGTAGAAAAGGGATAAATCCCCCACAGCTAGCGCGGCGATGAGCGAGAGAAGGGAGTTTTCTTGTGAGGACTGGGTCATTGATGAGTCCAATCGCTCTCTTTTGGATAGAATCAGGGATGTTAAGTGTCGAAGGTGATGCTGCTCCCCAAATGTGGGAACAGTACTCTAGGTTAGGTCTTATTTGGGAAACATAGAGAGTGTATAAGTCGGAGGGAGAGAAGTATTTTTTGACTCGAAAGAGAAAACCAAGCTTTTTAGCTGCTGATGAGGCTATTGAAGTCGGTAATGTGTTTGTGCCAGCTGATATCATGTCCGAAAGTGATGCTAACAAGACCGAACGTTTCACTGTTCTGTGGGGCTTGGCCATATAAATCATCGGAAAGAGCTCGTCGAAATATATGATATCCATATTTTCTAGTTTCTTCATTCATTATAGGAAGGGAGCAATCGCCGATTGAATTTCGATTTTTTAACTTTTTTTGCCTTCGACATTGGTACATTTGAATCACTCTGTATTTCTTCCTATCTACTTTTTGCCAATTTTTCAACGCTATCTTATAAGGGGATAATCACACTTTAAAATGAATACTAAAGGTTATCCAGGAGCGTATTTAAGGGGTAAAGACCGAATTTTCTTGACTTTTTTCGACAAATCCTATTTTAACCAATATTATTCCACACTATTTTCCTTATTTAGTGATTCTTTTTGAGTTTATTTTATCCGTTAATTATCTAAGAATACCTCTCACTAATTTAAATCACTTATTTTTTCGTTAAAGTTATAAATAAATAGGATTATTTGCATCGGGGACGTGTAAAATTAGAAGATTTTTGAGTTTTCGAATTTTCGAAGATTGCCATGGAAACAAGGAATTGCAGTTTATTTACTCGAAATTATTAAGATATGATGTCAAAATTTCGCAAAAATGACAGTTTTTGTTGCAAAATTGGAAGGTTCCTGGACCGATTTAGGCTTGAAATAAGTATACATGAATAAGATTTTAGGAACCTACTACTTTAAGTGCATTGGTTGAGTTGCGCATTAAATGCCATTTTTATTGATTTTCCGATGACCCTACAACACTGGACTTCGCCATGTACTCATTATGAGTCATAAATTCACTTTTGACGACACCGCGAATGGGATCACGTTTACAAGTTTCGAAATTCGCTCGAAAATTTGCAATAGAAAATCCTTTTTTTTTTGTCAATAAAGACCAAAATAAATGGATGACAGCAACCGCCATAAACATCTAATTTATGTAGAGAATATAAAAAAAATATTTCAGAATTATTTGAGTTGTATGCATATTCCTTCCCTATTGACAAATTAACAAAACTTCTAATAAAACAGGGTCTAACATGGGACTAAAAATTTACCATTTAAAATCTTATGAAGAGCTGTAAAAAATGCTTCGTACAGTAAGGTAGGTAAAAACTACTAGCAATTAAATTTTAACGCAAATATTTTAATTCCAATATTCTATAGTGATAAAACATCAAAGTTATGATATTTTTTGAACTTTGACGCATTTTCTAAAAATACAAATGTTTTAATTATATAAATCCATCAAAATCGTGTAAGGTACTGTCATTAAAACTAGTTTTTCGATAAATTAATCGAATCGGTAGTTTTGAAAAGGGGTCATCTCCAATTTTTTGACAATTTCAGTTTTTTGCGGTTTACCAATCTGTGGGCATAGACGCACATTCTGCATGAAAGAGGGTCATTTCCTATTTACCTAACTCCATTTTATTTCAGCCACATATCTATGTTCATTGGGAAAACGGGACACCTCTCGGAGATGTCCCGTTTTCCTTTTTCTATGTTTTAATTACATAGATGTTTATCAATTGGGTTTTCAACTCTTTATCTATGAACTAAATAAATACAGGGTGTCCGCAAAGTCTTAGTATGGGCAAATATATTTGCTATTAGTACAGATAGAGACACAAAATTTTAAATGTATCTAACTTTTTCAACCCCATTGAGGGGTGACGCTAGGGAGCTGAGGTCAAAAATTTTAAATCCAACCCGAGGTCCATATCTTAATTCGTTTTTAAATGGCAAGCCTATAAAAATGAAAAATCCTGAAAAAAAATTAAAAACTGAAGTAGCTTTATTTCTCTTATTACTTTAAAAGTTGTTCAAAATGACCACTATGAACTTCTTGGTAATAAAGTCGATTTTGGAACTCTATTAAGAAGTAATACCTGCCATTCTCGAAAATGTGGCAAATTACATTGGAAAGTGGATTCATTAATCAATAAGATACGAGTACACCTAAAATTTGGTGTCTCTATCTTTACTAATTGCAAAGATATTTGCCCATTTTCTATGTGCAAACCCTATTCATTTTGAAAACGGATTATCTCCTTGCCAGAAAAATGTTCATGGATTGTATAAAACTACAGAACTTTTCTTGTTGTTTTCTTGTTATAAATAAATAGGTTTATTTGCATCGGGGACATCTAAAATTTGAAAATTTTTGAATTTTCGAAGATTGCCATGAAAATAAAGAATTGCAGTTTATTTACTCGAAATTATTGAGATGATATGTCAAAATTTCGCAGAAATGCCAATTTTTTGCAGAATTGAAAGGTTCCTGGACCGATTTCGGCTTGAAGTATACATGAATAAGATTTTAGGAACCTTCTACTTTAAGTGCAGGGATATTTCATTGGATGAGTTACGCACTAAATACCATTATTATTGAGTTTTTGATGACTACAACACTGGAATTCGGCATGTAGGGGAAACTGGCCTAAAACGGCATACTAGGCTAAAACGGCATACTGCCAGTTTTGAGCTTACCGATCAATGTAAGAACCGACAATGTCAGCCTAATTCTGCAAAAGAACATTAACAAAAATCCACAAGCTTGGTAACGTCGCAAATATATTAGTTCCGCTGTAATTGTCGAATGCCCGGCCTGACAATGGTGCTAGTTTTTATTTACCTTAGAGTAATTTATGAATGTATATTTTGTGAATTGTTTTTCGTAAAGATTAATAGGTAAGTCATTAAATACAAACTCCTATAATCATGTTTTGATATACATAACAATTAAAAACATTGTTTAAAGCTATCCATCAGCTGCATTTGTTCTAATATGTCTATCGGTATAAAATGGCATACACGAGTCTGGGGTAAAATGGCATAGTATGCCGATTTAGACGTTATCAGTATATTTAAACTTTTTTAAGAGCAAACTGTTTTAATAGTCAGTAAAAAACTCCTAAGACAAAAACTTACATTTGTTATGCTTGTGATTAAACATACCTATTGAAGAAGTTTTTATTTTTTTTTTATTTTATGTATGCCATTTTGCCCTGTTTGTATTCAGGATGACATTCTTTTTAATTATAAGAATGCTTTCTTAAGATTTTTTTAAATTATTAGTTAGTTTTAGGGGCTTTTTTGGTTGTTAGCAAAAAAAAACAATTTAAATTAAAATTGTTCAATTTACATATGTTTTTATATACGTATGCCATTTTGCCCGTAGTAGTAAGGGTAAAATGGTTAATGTTACTTTTTACTAATTTCGTATTTGTGAAAAAAACTTTGTTTAAATTAAAATTCTTTTTTTACCGGTTAAAAGTATTATCATTGTAAATTCTAAAGCTCTTTTAGTCGTCGATTAAAAGTTTTAAATAAAATATATATGACGCCTACAAAAAGTAGTATGCCGTTTTAGGCCAGTCTCCCCTACTCATGATGAGTCACAAGTTCAGTTTTGACGACACAGCCAATGGGATCACGTTTTACAAGTTTCGAAATTCGCGCGAAAATTTGCAGTTTTAAATATCCCTTTTTTTGTTAATAAAGACCAAAATAAATGAATAACAGCAACCGCCATGAACATTTAATTTATGTAGATGTAGAGAATATAAAAAGAAATTCAGATTTATTTGGGTCATATGCATATTCCCTATAGAGGACAAGCTAGTGAATTTTTAAAAACTTTGCTAAGCAAAACTGCAAAAAAAGATATCAAAATTATTGTTTACTTATAGTAATTAGATCACAATTTCGTGTGTAGTTTTTATAAATTAACAAAATATTTTATAGAGTTATTAAAAACAAAAGTTTTTTTGCATTACGTAAGCACCGAGTTTACGTAAATTTGCTTAATTATAGCAATTTCTTGCCTGCGACATCAATCTTTATTCCTAGACATCTAAAAAAAATTGCCGCTATTAGTAAATATTTAAAAATTATACCATTTTATGACAATTTTACAATGAAGAAACATTACGAACGGTCTAATCTGACAGGGTTAAAATTGGATAGTGTAAGAATAACACAAAAGATCACCAAGTTTACTGTTATTTCATTATCTGAGTTTTTTTCGCAAATTTTTTCAAAAATAAAGGGCAATTTAGGCACGTACTTTCCACCATAATAGAACTAAATCTATTTTAACAAGTTTCAAGATAAAAATTATTGGAAAACCAAGCTAATTGCAGAAATAATAGCGACATATTAACAGTGACGGGATAAAACTTGTCCAACTTTTTAAACCATTTTTGTGATCCCTGGATAAATACATCCTTATAAACACCTTTAATCCTAACAATTTAGCTTGCAAAAGCAATTAACTAATTTTTGTAGTTAATATTTGTTACATAAAAATGCTGCGTTAATTAATTAATTGTAGAAAGAAGTATGGTGATAATTATTGCAATTATTTTAATTCCTTATTTAACACTATTTTAATCGTCTTTTTTTATTACACTGCGAAATACTTAGGTATTATTCTATATACGAAGTTATGCTGAAAAGTTGTAACAATATTAGTCGTACCTTTGGAGGACTTGAAGGGAGGTTATCCGCGGTCTCAAATTAGCATCGGTAATGTAGCTTTACGATTTCGCCGCAAGAGGCGCATGTGTTCCAAGTGATGTTTGAAATACATGGATTCTTATGGGCTAGATCACTATTTTTATTTACAGTAGTTTCTTTTTTTTTCTTTGAGGGACAAATAACGACTTTTATATGAAGTTAAATCTACTTTGTCACACTTATTGGAACACCCGGCCTGTGTGTAGTTCTCACCCGAGAAGAGCAATCTGGTTTGCTCTTCTCGGGTTCCAACGACGCTTGGTTTTTAAAATAAAGGTTAGGTATTAAACATTCTAGCCACAAAAACTTTTTTTCGATACGTAAGCAACTGTACAACTCTATTAATATAATATATCTTTATTATTCCGATATAGAATCACAAAAAACACAAATTAAAAAAAATATTTATTTATATTATGTATTAAAATTTGTTACTTAAGTATAATGTTGCAGTATGATTGTACAGTTAGCTAATTTTTGGACAGGGAAGGTACTGACCCATTCTTTAATTTTGGTCTCCTCCTTTTAATTTTATTTATGGGTACCATCAGTCACTTCAATTTCATAAAAGTTGTTGCTATTTTGATTTTCTAACATTTTCGTTGCTCAGTTATTTGCTAGAAAGAACCAATGACTGGCCAGTGTATATACATAAGAAAGATATATAGATAAATAAAATCAAAGTTTTATTTTTTACTTTGCCCTTTCTTGCCGTTTTAAAGAAGAACTACAAAATAAGATTTTGATGAACTTTGATAGATGAGTTTTTTTAAATGCCTCTACACTGAAAAGTCATTGTTTTTTGTGAGCAAGTAACTGAGTGACAACAATGTCAAAAAACCAAAATCGGCGCTGAATATGAATCTTAAGGAATATAGAGTTCTGTAGCTCTTTTTGGTGCACCCTTGGCTTATAGACTACACATATTCTAAGAATTTTTACGACTCTCTTACTAATCTTACATAAAACCGTATACCATTCTCGGACACAAGAAACTGCGAACAGCTTGAGCATGACGAATTACCTAAATTCAATGTGCAAGAGCTGAGAAATCCAGAAATCTCGGCATAAAGCTCTATTTTCTCAGCTTACTGTGGCATAAGGAAATATCCGTGTGTGGTTGCCGGGGAAGTGTTGCGCTCTATATTTTATACGTTCCTATATATCCGTTGATATATGAGCTTAAGCAAGTTTACGCAGGAAGATAGGTCTCGAAAAGTCAATGGAAATGGAAAAAGCGTCATAATTTATTTTTAAATGTAAATGTCGAATGTCAGTTATGAAATTTCAGGCATATCGTGGTCAAATAAATGTCTGCCGAAAATCTACAATACAGAAAAAATATACAGCGAGGACATAAAGTATGGAAACCTGAAAATATCTCGAAAACGGGGAATACAAAGGAAATAAGCACACGTCAATTTTGATTTTTAATTTTACACAGTTTACTGATTTAATCTTTTTTAAATTTTGACACCTGTCAAAGCTTTGACGTCATCGCCAATAGTTTTGATTAGAAACTTAGGTTATGTGGTACATTGTTTAAAAGGTAATTTTAGCCTAAATACGATCACCAAATTTGGTAATATCCAATAAAAAGTTATCGCAAGATAATAACGGCCGCAAAATAAAACTAACCCAGCTACTTTTACGAATTTTTATGTAATAAAAGTCAACATCAAGAATTTAAAGGCAACAAATTCTGAATTTGTTGACCGTTAACTTCTTGACAATATCCTAATCTATGAATGAACTCTTATTGTACGTTTCTGATGAAAGAAGGTGGAATTTGCCGAATTTCATCCCTTATACGATTTTCTAAAGCCTCTATCGTAGGAGGTCTGTTAAAGGAAACTTTTGTTTTTAAATATCCCAACAGAAAATAATTCAGGGGTGTCAAATCCGGTGACCACGCAGGCCATTCAATGGGGCGTTGAAATATTGCCGAACGATTGTAAATAGTGCGGTACTGCTCCATATTGTTGAAAACACGTTACCTGGATACAGCTAAGCTAAGGCAGGAACTAATTCCATTTGCAAAAAGTCTAAATAAATTTCACCAGTCAAATTTACGTCAAACAAATAGGGACCTATAATCCTGTCTTGAAATATTCCAGCTCAAACGTTGACTTTTTCAGGACGTTGCTTATGAGCCACTTGAGCCCAATGGGAATTCTCTGTAGGCAGTCTACAGTTGACTAATACCTACAGTTTTGCCGGTTGACAGTACCCTTGAGAAAAAGGTAGATTCATCCGAAAACAAAGCATTTGCACAAAAAAAAACGATCCCTGTTGCACCGTTCTGGCATGTATTTATCTTATTTTGAATGGATGATTTTTTTCTTTGTGCAGAATATTTTTTAGCGATGATTGACAAACGTTTCAATGTAATGCCACTTAACGAGTTGGTAAGTGTGGATTTTCTTCATGACTGACCAAAACATCTAGTTTCACATTATTACTTGGTTTTGGCATACCTGTCCTGGGCAGAGCCTTTACACAACCATGTTCACGGAATTTTTTAAAAATTTTGCTGACTGTAGATTTTGTAATTGACTGTCGCCCTGGAAGTGTGTTATTAAAAGTTCGCAAACTTCGTCAAGACACCTTTGGCGATCTCCCCAGTTAAACATCATAAGGATTTCAATTCTTTCTCCCTCTGAAAGCGTTCTTTAATAGGATGAAAGTGACTATCTTATTTAAGTATGTTTGAAAATTGACACAACTGTCAATACGTCCTCCAAAATGTGAGAAAAAGCTTTAACAAAGTCTAGAACCACATTGGTTGCCCATGGGAGGCTGGTACCATTTTGGTCTCGTCTTCCAACATGTTAAACATTTATTTATTACAGAATGTTTGGTTCTTCTGGGACAAAGAATCCAAAAGTGTTGCGCTGGAAAAAAATGTAGGGTGCTAAGACCTGCGTGTAAATGGTTTGCGAGAAAATATTTGAAGACCATGGTGGTAAGGGGAGATTTTCTAGGCAAAAGCATAGGATGCTTAGCACTATAGGGCACAGTGGAGTATTTTAGATGGCCACCAACACATAATACTTTATGACCCAACCAAAACAGAAACCATAAAATTGTTGTTTTAAACTACCACACGCTAACAACAAAATACCTTATTTTTTTCAAGTTGCAGATTTAAGGGTTGCCATCTTTAAAAGGATGGACAGAATATTACCAAATTATTACCGTGCTTAGGCTAAAATTACTTCTTAAATAATGTATCACACCTAAGCTGCTATTTAAAAATATTGATGATAACGTCATAACTTTGTCAGATGTCAAAATTTAGAAAATTTAATATTACCAGATTGTGTAAAACTAAAAATAAAAATCGACGTATTTTTGTATATTTGTTTAATATTTCCCATTTCCAATATATTTCAGGTTTCCGGATTCTCCAACGCTAGACCGATCTAAATTAAAAAACGAAAGTTTTAAACTGACAATTGTAAGGATAAGACAACTATGTTTTATGCTCTATGAACTTGTTTTTGAGTTTTATCGCAAAGTTATAATGAAAAGGCAACTTTAGTATGCATTTTCGACAATAATAGAACTTAATTCATTTCAGCAACATGTTCCAATATTAAAATCATTTGGAAACCAATCATATCGCTAAAATATTAAAATAACTCATGTTTTTAATGACGACTTATTAACAATGGCATGACTAAAACCTGTCAAAATCTAACTGATTAACAATATCAAGGTAAATCTTGCTGGAAAGAAAATATCTGTTTTCATTGGAGAAAAGTGGAATTTTTCCAGCTGATATTTCTAAAGACATAGTTTTAACCGATACTGTATCTGGTCTGAATAGATAATTTTTAAATTCCACAGTTATTGTGTAAATTATTGCGATAAATATAATTCAAAAGAGATAATCAGATTAAATCGAAAAATCTTTACCATAAGAATAACCACGAGCTTTTTCTAAAGGGTACGAAGTCGTTCGTGTGTGAAAAAGGGGCCTTGAGCGAGAAGATATCTTCAGAAAACCAGCGACAGGAAATTAAAAAGTTCAGACTACAGTGCGTGCGACGGATTCATTTTCCATTGCCTGAACCAGAAACAGATCAAAGGTGCAGACCAATGTTATTATGCTTTTAAGTTTGTTTTTATAAATACGGCAAAGGACTAGAAATTGATTTAATATTTGTATTATTTTATACATAGTGTACGGAAAATGCATTAGGAAATTTAAAGCCGTGTTTCTACATGGAAAAATAATTGTAGTAGATCCATAAAAGAATATTTTCCGAAAGCAAAGTTTCATTTTTAATTTTTGTTTTGTCATGCTGAATTTAATTTTTCCCGTATTAACTTGAAATTTTGCACACAAACTACGTTTAGTGGACTCTACAGTCTACAATATGTCCACGGATGGGGTAGACAAGATGATCACCACCCTGCATGCTATTTTTGTGCTATATATTTTTTAAGACTAAAAAATAAATTTAATTTTTTCGTAACTCAAATCTTTTAAAATCTTATCGAGTTCGAGTAAAAAAACCAAATATGCACAATTCAATTTGAATAAGGAAAGGAATCCTTTAATCATCGGCAAATGATTGAAACGTAGACTTTAAGTCTTTAGGCAGCTTTAAGACTTAACTTGATTAAAATGAAAAGAATCGGAATCCCTCGAGGCATTGTGAGGTCTAAATAAAATCATCCAGACAACGAAGAATTGTTGCCTATTGATTTTTATTTAAATAAAAAGAATAGTTTCGTTTTAATTTGCCTTTGAGAATAATGGAACAATATATTCATTTTTAATATATCACGAATGCTTTTTGTGCCTTAAGGTCTTGGACTGAATACAGACCGACTATTTTTTACGGATAAAGGATTTTCAATTCTCTATTCAATCATATTTTAATTGTTTACATAATGTGCATATATTCTTCAGAAATTTAAATTCAATTTTTTTAATTAAGAAATTTAATCTCTAATTATTTGTAACAAAATCAAAAACAAACACAAAAACAATTTTATTAAGTGGTTAAAACGACCCTATACAGTCCTAAACAACCCTAAGCCAAGGTGAAAGATTTCATTAAAAAATTTAAATATTAAAAGTAACGCGATTTATCACATTTTTTTAAATTCCCAACTATTCCCTCTTATACACCTTTAACCAGAGTATTAATTTCTACATAGTAAACAATAATGACACCTGTAGACATGTTTGTCAATGCCTTTATTAAATGAATCAATTTATTTAATTCAAATTATTTCTTATTCAAGTGTAATTTTTAAATAATACGAACATTTAATTAAACTCAAAGGAGTATAGTATACACTAATCAATACAATAAACATATCAAAATTCAAAAACTCCACCCCTATATTCAACACATTTGTCTAATTGATTCCTTAGATATCTAAAGGAATTTCTGATTTCTTCCTGGGATATTCAACGAACATCCTGGGTAATTCTGCCTTTCAGCACGTCAATATTATTTGATATTGGAGGGGCATGAACAATTTGCTTTAAACGGCCCCATAGAAATATAATATCGGCCAACGTTAGGGCCAGGGCTCCTTCGGGGCCTTTTGTACCAATCCTCCGTGAAGCAAATCTGCGATGAAGCCATTATATTACCTCGCGACCGCAATGTGCTGGATAACCATCTTGTTGAAAATACTTTTTTGGCGAAAATTTAATGAAACATTTTCGAATTCGTCGCTAAAAATGTATCCAGCATTTCTAATTGCAGGTGGCTTTAAAAAAATATGGGCCTATAATGCCATGGATAAATATCGCCCACTACACATCTACTTTTGTAAAATACTGTCTTCGCCTCATTACTCTAAATTCGGGGTTTTCTCGAGACCAGTACCTGACATGTTGGGATGCTACAGTTGCATTAGTAGAAAATGTACATTCATCAGAAAACATAATAAATTTATAAAAATAGATAATTCCGCTTAAAATTTGGTCTCCCACACATGAACAAACATCTAGTCTTTTCGCTTCATCTTCCTCTTCCAATGTTTGATTAACGTGGGGTTTGAACGGAAATAATTTATTTTCTTTTAAGATCATCTGAATATAAGTTTTTTCACAACTTCTTAGATGCTTAGTACGATTTCTAAGGGACATCACAGGAGTTTCTCTAACAGACTGAAGAACTAAAACTGTGGCATCATTGTTTTGGTGACATTTCTTCTTCTTCTTCTCCTTCTTCTTCTTCTTCTTCTTCATCTTCTTCTTCTTGAGATTCAAAACCGAACCAGTTCTTTGGAACTTTTTTTATTGTGTTGTAGATTGTCATTTCAGTTATTGGGATTCCCACAAATTTGTCGCCAAATTGTTCCATTACGTAGCGGTATGATACTTGGCCATCCCCATAACATTGGACTATAAAAATCCTTTGTTCAGTAGATAGCATTTTGATGAGAAGTATTTTAAATTAAATAATGGCATCGTTTAATAAAGACACTGACAAACATGTCCATAGGTGTCATTATTGTTTAATATGTAGAAACTAGTACTCTGGTTAAAGGTGCGAGAAAGAATAGTTGGGACTTTAAAAAAATAATGTGATAAAACTCGTTACTTTTAATTAATTTTTTAATGAAATCTTTTACTTCGGTTTAGGGTTTAATTTAAAACACATTTAATATTTGTTCTTTTGGTAGAAAATGATAAACAAGGTATGTTTACTCTTACGCAAAATAACGTTTCCGTATTTTTTATGCTCCCTGTATAAAAAATTAAATTTTTCATAACGTGAATCTTATTTATTTCACAAGCAAAACGTTTTATTAGGAGAGACATTTTTACGTACCTTGCAAAAGTTGATCCATTTGTCCTCTTCTGAACCCTATTCGCGAGCATACTGTATACTGAATCGTTGGTCCAATTATTATTTTTTTTACATAAAAAACGGTGTTATCTGTTAAGATAATATTAACATAATAACAATTAAACAGTCCGTGTCCAAGCTTTTTCGATCATTTCTAGAGTATAACAAAAAATTATTATTATGTACTTACATGGATTTATTATATAAAAGGATTCGATATCCGTATACTGTGAGCGTATCGAACGTGAAGCCTTATATTTTGTTGTTTGTTATTCTCTTGGGGGAGCAGTTTACGAACTACGAACATAGACAAGACTACGAATTACTACGTAATTGAATCAAGAATGGTAGTAGAAAGAGATAAAATAGCATTGGAGTGTTAGAGCTCAGAAGTGTTGCTGTCTGTGATGGTTGTTTAGGAAAACGGCTGAACCTCGGTCTGAACACTCGGTTACACATACGTCTTTGTCTAATGAACTAGAAAAGAAAAAGTGGGACGTATAGATTTATAAATGACTCGGAGCGACTTTAAATAAACACCTTTTGAAATAACATAACCTATAAATAATAAAACCTTTTTAACTTAAATTTATTATTATTTGGCAGAAAATAAAGTAATTTAGGGCTTTTATTACTTTCAACAAATCTTGTAATGCTTCTAACGTATTTTTTGTACACAAATACAAGGTAAAATAAGATGTGGCCAATGTTTACAAATTGTGTTTACAGTGTCGCTTAGAATGGTTTGTTTTGGCTTCAAAGAATGTTACATCATCCCGTATCCTTTTATATATGTAATAAATCTATGTGTACTTATACCTTCCTGTTACTATGATATTCATACCAACTTTCACCACCCTCAAAAGAATGATTATTTATTAGTTTCTGTTACAAAACCACACACAAACACAAAGTCTCGTTTTTTTCTCTTACTTCTTTCACTAAACATTTCCCTGGAGGGTCGCCAACTTTTTCATTATTTGACACAAATTGGGGGGCATTGTGTAACAAGACATTTTCGTGATTAGCACATATCCCTTTCATCAAAAAAGAAACAAAAGGCTTTTTTCGTTTTGCGTATGTAGATTTTAGAACAATAGAGATTTAAATTGCGCTTATGAAGCATAATTCCCAAAGCTGTTTGAAATTAACGAAATACACTGTCAATAATATTTAAATCCTCTATAAAAATTTGGCTATAACGCCAGTCAATTTTTGGTCCATTGTATATTATTTATTGATTACATGTGTTTATGCATTACAGAAACTGAGATAAAATTTAAACTTCCTTAAAGAAAATGTGAGCAAAAGGCAATGGTTTGCCCTTTATTCCAATTATCTCTATATTCTAGGACTAAATGGATTTAAAACTTTCCTAGCATTTAATAAAGTCAACTGAGAAGCTGTTTTGATTCGCAATATTGAATTTGTGTTAGCAAGGATGCGGGAACAGGGAGCGCGCGTACACCAAGAAACGCTATCCTACAATTGGGTAAATGTCTTATTCATTCGCACTCGATGCTAACTTTAAATCGAATAAGGATTCACTGTAATAAACTTAATCTAAACTAATTATTTAACTTCGTCTTTAGCTCAACCAGTTGCATTTTGGAACTTACTGAATATAGTATTTAAATACAGAGAGTTTTAAGACTTATCTGCTACTTGCCAATTGAGCCAAAATTATCAGGATTGAAAAGTTCTAGCGCGGTCAATTGTTATAAACAATTTAATTGTTTATTTCCTTATAGCTGCTGAGCCATTATTTTTAGAGAAAAAGTTGTTAAACAAAAAATATTTTTCACGATGTAAGGAACAACTTTTGCCTTTCACGTTTTTCAAATTTTTTAATTAGGCTGTGTCGAAACGCTCCCCACTCAGCTCCGCGCATAAGCGATGTGATACGGCAGATGGGCAGAGATCGGACGGCCGAGGTTTGCTCAGGTGAAATGAGTGGCTGATGGCACGAAACACTAATTTTGCAAGTATAGCTTGCACTTGACCGATTTTTTTTTAATTGTATTAACACCCAATTAATTTACAAAATGCAAGAAACAGCATAATACACGAGAATATTATGTTCTTCTTCTTATATGGACTAAGAAATAAATAATTTGAAAAGTGCACAGAAAAAACTGCCATGCTATTTTCAATAATAGTAGTTTTTGACCACGGTCACATTAGTTATATTAAAGTTAATATTTTCTCAACAAAACATTATTTAAATAATCAAAAAAATATTGCTTTAAATATAGACTTATTGAACATCAAAAGTATACCTACTTCTTTGCAAACTATATTACCGTTATTTCAATGACCAAAATACTTTTGGAATCCAATAAATTTCTAATATTCCTTGGAGTGTAGAATTGTTAGAGCCAAAATATTAAACTATTTGATTGGAATGCTTAAATATAATTGGGCGAAAAATAGCTATATGTAGGCGGTGTGATTCAAATTACAATATATTTTATTAAACAAACAATAACTACGGTTGAAATAAAAAATGTAAAAATTAAGTCAATAATCTTTCTATCATTTCCATTAAAATAAACACTCCTTTAAAACATATAAGGTATTGGAGAAATAATAAAAAAAATATTAATTCAATGGGTTCTATTGTTGGCTAAAATATTATTTCTATTGCACGCGGACACCCTTGGAGTGGTTAGAATTTTTCTTTCTTCGTTGAATAGTCGTACGTCAAAAATAATAGATCTTTTGCAAGACTGGCGACTGGAGCAACTTATTTCAGTGTTTTATGGTAAGTAAAACAAATCTAAAAAGCTTTGCAGTAATACCTGTGTTTTTTATTTGTAAATTTCTCTTGGTTAGTCTATTTCATATGTCTGTTTACTCAGCCGATGCGTATTGTTAAAAAACTATTAAAATTAAATATGATCGCAAGTTTATTGTTGAATTTCTATTTTTTATACATGGTTTCCACCAAATCTAGCTGTAAATTTAGGAGATTCGAATGCAGTGTCAAATTTGTTCCATCTAGCATCCTGTACCCATACAAGCCAAAGGAGGCAGTTTTACGGAGAAGCAGATCCTATATTTGGAGTGAAATAAATATAAAAAGTTTACGGTGTTCGCGTCAGTGTGGTGTAATAAAATGTGATTTTTTTATATTTAAATGTTTACAGAATGTCTAAACAATGTATATTTAATAATACTAACTAAAAATTATTTTAAAATAATAAAGAGTGTTTCATTTGTTTGAAATATAAGTATAATTGATGTAATAGAAATTCTTCATTATATTAATTAAGAGTAATTTGTCTTAAAAACTCGAATATGAGTGAATTTAAACAAAAATGTTTTCTTTCTATTGGAAGTTACATTAAATTTATTGCGGTTGTAATTGAAACAATAATAGCTATTTTGCATCAAATGAGGTGCATATTCTTACAAATAAACTTGTTGTGAAACCAATGATAGTTTACATTGAATTTAGAACAGGGTATTACTGGCATCAAATAATTGTTATATTTGAACGATCCATTCAAAACCAATGAAACCTTATATTTCAAGAAATCTTATAACCATTGGTTAACAATGATAAACTAATCATTGAAATAAACCGAATTTGTATTGTGCAATACGGAATAGAGTGTGTCATTGAGTGAATGGGTATACAATAGTGTTTTTTCTGTGTGGTAACAAATTTTAAATAGGTAATATATAAGTTTTACCAACCTTATACATATTGGTTTAGCCCAGGATTATAGTAATTAGATGAAGATTTTCTTGCACTGTCTTGCACTCTTCTTAAACATATTACGTAGTAATTTAAGTTCTTATTACAAAACTACACATTAAAATTAAATGTCAAAGCTAATTTAAGTTTAAAAAAAGGTAACATGTCATACACGGTACAAATCCGAATTCGCTTTTTGGTAAGCACTTCATTTAATTGAGGTAGAAAGTTTTCTTTTTTGAGATTTTTGAAGATGTTTCAGAGGGCATGGCATTCTTTTTATTTTTAGAATAGTTATTTAGAACTATATTAGTAAGAATTCTACACCACATTCACATTTGATATTAAACACGATAAAAAGGACCACTTTCAAGACTAGCTATAGTAAGAGAAGCCAACAAGTTGGTTTTCTTGTTACAAAACCTTGGCTTTCAGGTCCTTGTTACTAAGAATAAATTGAACTATGGTACAAATGTGAAAAAATATGAATTTGATTTCTTCTTTGGCAATGCACAAACACACAGGTTTAATAACCTTCTGTATTAATAACACTCATAATTTGTTTTACAACTAGGCACACAACATTTTCGCGGCATGTTAAAAATCAATATAAGCACACCACTTTAGACTAAGAGAAAATAATAATTCGTAGCGGTAAAAGTCTAAATTAAAAACTGTGCAGACATAAGTTAGTAGAATTTACCGTTAAGCACTCTAAAACAGTTTAAAATCCAATCACTCGTACGCCATCTTAGCAAAACTTCCAGGAACGCACACCAAACAAACACCCTTTTCATAGTATATTAATCACTTTAAAGTAAATATATTTAGTATTATTGTTCAACAATATCGTTCCCGATATGTTCCCGATTATAGAAAACAGTATATTAAGGCTGTGTACCGTTGTCAAACCTGGTTAACCGCTCGGTTTCTTCGGTGACATTAATGACAGATATTGCGTTTCCAATCTGCCAACTTTTCAGATTACCGATACTTACGGGACACAAAACCGTAACCGAAGTTGACAACGGTACACGCCCTTAATTTAAAAAACGTCCGCGGCAGTTACACTGTAGGGAACTGCAAGGTATTTTCATCACGTGCGTAACATGACACGCTATCAGCTGTTTTCAGCCTACCTTGCTGTTGCCAGATCATCTACTTCGTGGCTCTCTTGTTAAAGAAGGCTGTGCTACACCGGAATGACATTGGTATTTTATAGGAAATGACTAAGCATCAACAATGTTAAAAAAAATAGTAGTAATGATCGGTGAATACTCGTCTTAAATGGCACTTATTTTATGCATCTATGTAAATGCAGTCAAAATATCCTACAGTACAATTTTATCGCTTGACCTTAACGATGTCAGATTAATTCCAGCACGCTCAATTTTAAAGGAAAAAAATTGTCCGTTTTAATTATTTTTACCAATTATTTTCAATTAGTCCCCCAAGACTGAGCCAGCGAATCAGAAAATGAAAAATAAGGAAATAAGCCGTATTGACAAAAAGACCGAGGCCTAATCCTTTCCAGATTCCAAGGGTCATTAGGACAATAAAAGATTTGAGAAATCTCCGCTGATTTAGGAAATTAATTAATTAGCTATTTAGAAATCTGGTATTGTAATACTGTGTTTTAGATCAGTGGCTAAGTATACAGTAGTGGGCAAAATTAAGTTTCATTTTCCATAAGAAAAAACATTTCAAAAAAAACTTTTTTTGGCCATGACTGTAAAGTAGCCTCATTATAAAATGAAACTGCGGCGATTCTTTTACTGTGTATTACCATCAACAGAAAGAATAAGGGCTATGCATATTTAGAGGTAAAAAATCTTAGCGCTTTTAAAATTCCTTATTGATCAGTGAGAAAATTTATATTGGCCAGCATTATTTACTATTTCATTTTTAATTCGCTTTAATTTCTCTACTTAATTTTTGCGTTACTTGATTTAGTCTGGTTTTATCTTCTGGCATTCTGCTTTGCTGCCATTTTCTTCTTAGTCGTCTCTTTTCAGCAACTATATTCCTTATTTCAGTCGTATAGTTATGTCCAACTGTCTTTCTCTTGATTAGCTTTGTATTTTCCCATACTGCCTGCTGTACGTCTATGTTTAATTTTTCAGCTTCTTGATCCAGCTCTTCGAGTGTTTTCACGCTGACGTTTAGTTGTATTCTATTTTCTAGATTATGTACCAAACTTACCCAGTCTGTCATTCGGATTTCCCTCTTTCATTATTATTTTATCACTTAAAGTCATTATGACTGCCGAATGATCTGTTGCTAGGTCTAATCCTTCATCTATCTTGAGGTAATTCTGTGAAATCTTTCTAGCAATAGAGAAGTCTAATAGGTCAGGTATTTTGTTAGGATTAGTCGGCCAGTAAGTCGATTTACCAGTAGAGTAAAAGTTGCAGTTAGGCTGTCTTGTTGCAGTATATAGTTCACGTCCTCTGGTGGTGATGTCTAGATCTCAAAAATGTATATCTTGCATTATAGTCTCCACCTATTATAAATTTCTCACCAAGACAAGACTTTGAATTAAGTTCATATAATAATCTTTCTTCAAGTTATGTTTGAGTGGGCAATATATCGCTGCTATTTTAATAGTTTGTGTTATGCAAACGATCACTACAGATGTTACCTGCATTTGTTCTATGCTAATTGATATATCTTCATGGTGTTTAATGTTTTTAAGAAAATTGGGATTCAGGTTTTGCTACTAATATAGTATTTCTCGATTTGGCTAAAGCATTCGATTCTCTAAACCATTGTAATAAAATGGATTATTAAAAGTTACTCATGAATATTAATATAATATAATATAATTAATTAATATTATATTTTACTCGATAGTTATTTTTACGAAAATAGTCAAAAATTCTGAACAAAGAATATTCCAAAAGCCATAATTTTAAATATTTAGTTTCTCACGGAAATCGAACATGTGGTTCAACATCCGGGGATAAGAGAGATCTAAAATACCAGAAAAAGACAATAAAATGACCAAATAACAGATACAAATATTTGGTTTCAAAACTCACATAAAAACAAAATTAAGACCTTTTAAGAATTTAGGATCCTTATCTCATAAACTTTACCACAAAAGGGAAACAAACAAAAACTTAGGAATTATATGGCTAGACCCAAAATTGCCGAAAGGGATCGCAAGGCCACCAACGATGTTTATGCCGCCAAATGTACAAATGTAATTACCGACCCATTTTTCTAATGATATTAGAATAGGGAAAATGTCGACTATATCCTGAAAATTGTAATATATTCGCTCAAAAATTATTATAATCCAAGTGGTTTTTTCCTATGTCACACATATTAAAATGCACATATAAAGAAAACAGATAAGTAGCTTAAATAACAGTGGATAGGTTTTTTTATCACTTTGAAAGTTTAGTTAAGCTAGTAGTATAGATATTTCATACATTTATATCTCTGTAATTTAATCAAAATTGGAA
This sequence comes from Philopedon plagiatum, assembly GCA_963971165.1. NCBI lineage: Eukaryota > Metazoa > Arthropoda > Insecta > Coleoptera > Curculionidae > Philopedon > Philopedon plagiatum. The sequence goes on from OZ020191.1 coordinate 12,202,387, forward strand.
ACTTGTCACGACATCTATTGTTAAATAGATGAAACTCGGCATTTTAAAGACGCTTCTTATAATTGGTCATAAACTTAAAGGACGTACTCTTAGAAGGTTAACGAGGGCTATCATTGGTCACAGGATAAAAAGAATAGTACTCAGGGGGATGAATTAAGAAATAGGCAGTACGATTAGGCTACCCCTTAAACTAAAAGAGATATTTAAAATCAGTCCCGGATCGACGTTCGTGTGATAAGTACATATCTCTCTTTTTTGTTAGTGTTGTAAAGATGGTGGTCGGTTTCTCTTATAAAAATTGGGTTTTCAGTTCTTTTTCTTCCAAATTTAATATAATCTGTTTTAAAGTGTAGTGAATATTTTTGAGTAAGACAATTCATTAATTTGTGTTGGGGCTGACCAACCCGAGTGGGGGATTTTCAATCTCTATATTTCGTGGGATTATCAAAAAGCCTAGATTTTTCTTTATAGTTTTACTTCTCTTTTGACCTATAATTTTATCTACATTACCATTAATAACATTCATTGTTTCATGTTCATTCAAGTAAACGCCTCTCTATGTCTCTTCTCCTGTTCTAATTTAAACCAAATTAATTATTTTGTTGTACATTAGTTTTAAGTTTACCTTTGTAAAGTCAATTTTTATTTATTTTTGTTAATAGAGTTTAAGTGTTTTGAAACACTAGTGTTTTATTTGCTAAATGACAGAGGCTAGAATTCATAACACGCATTAGATCTAAGAGCTAAGATTCATTAAAGGCGAAACTGATAACTCGGGCTAACTCGTGTGTCGTGAATCGTGGGCCGCGCGTTCCATTTCCTGATGAGTTCTGCCAGAGCCAGCTGACGAGTCTACACTCCACTATTTGATCAAGTGTGGTTTGGTAAGCGTTTTATATTTACAAACACTCTTTATTAACTTCATTATTCGCCTTCGAGACCGCCAGAAGCTTCCAGAGTGCCTTACCTTCATAATTGCGATTAAGATAGGTAGATCGAAGTACCCTTTTTATGTTACGATCAGGATTAATTAATTCACACTACCATATTCTTTATCTAGGTCCTGATTTGTGACACCATGAAATGTTATTAGCAAAGCTTAAATATACAAGTTTTAGTCAAAAATCTTGTCAGTCAACAAATTACAAACATTGCAAACGAATACATTTTTGATATCTCTAATTCACTGCCAATTTCTAGAGGTGTTCCACAAAGATCAGTATTAGGCCCATTATTGTTTATAATACATACTTTTAGTTTCCATTTATGAATTAAACTCGGCAATCTTTTAGCTCTTGCAAATGATACTCAAATATACCACTCAATCAAATATACAGATTTAAAAAATAGTATTTCTTCAATCAATGAGTATCTTTCAAATATTTCAAAACTACAACTAATCATGGATTAAAAATAAATGAAAGTGACACTAACTTAATTTAAACTGATCCTAATTGCTAAGCAAAGTGTAAAATTGAGCACAAGTATATGATTCTATAAGTAAATCGATAGCGAATTCTTATGTACGAGTATCTCGACGAGCTACCCCAAATTAAAAAAAAACGTTGCGACGCGGGCGGCCGCGAGAGCGTGGAGAGTCGACCCCCCAGCTCCAGCGCTCACGGCGGCGCGCGGCTTCTGCAAATGAAAGACTTTTTCAATACCTACAACTTTCCTGTTGACCACTTTTACCTACAGTGCAAAAAAAAAGAGCTACGGACAAAAAGCTAGTTTTAGCATATTCAAAAAATCATTAAAAATTATAGGGACAAAATATTCGATACCACGGCCACGGGGTGTCGTGTCGCGTCGTGTCCGAAAAAAGTTTTGGGACAAAATACTTTTTAAAAACAGGTAGGTTTTTTTTTGAAAAAATGTTTTCTCCAAAAATTGGTTTTAAAAAAAATATTTTCGAAAAATGTTCGTATCGTGCGCTTTTTCTTTTTGGTTTAATTCTTTAATTGCCTTTTTGTTTTAATTATATTAAGAAGCACTCTAAATATTTCCCTCAGTTTAGAACCCCCGTTTTATGCACCACACAAGTTTCAATTTTATTATTCCACAGTAATAATTCGAAGTAATACCCTTTTATTCACCCACTACCTCAAAGACAATCAAATTGGGATAAAAGTGATGTTTATGCGCCATATAACTTACTAATGCTAAAGTTTATGAAGTAAACAATAATTATTAGCAACACTTTATCGTAAATGGTTATAAAAAGTAATGGAGAATTTAGGGCGTTTTATGGTGTTGCTTTTGGTGTATTTTTGGGTAACAATTAAGTCAATAATCCTTATATCGTTTCAATTAAAATAAACACTCCTTTAAAACATACAAGGTATTGGAGAAATAATAAAAAATATTAATTCAATGGGTCCTATTGTTGGCTGAAATATTATTTCTATTGCTCGCGGACACCCTTGGAGACGTTAGAGTTTTTCTTTGTTCGTTGAATAGTCGAACGCCAAAAATAATAGATCTTTTGCAAGACTGGAGCAACTTATATCAGAGTTTTGTGGTAAGTAAAACAAATCTAAAAAGCTTTGCAGTAATAAGTGTTTTTTTTATTTGCAAATCTCTCTTGGTCAGTCTATTTTATACGACTGTTTACTCAGCCGATACGTATTGTTAAAAAAACTATTAATATTAAATATGACCGCAAGTTTATTGTTGAATTTGTATTTTTTAGACATGGTTTCCACCAAATCTAGCTGTAAATTTACGAGATTCGAATGCAGTGTCAAATTTGTTCCATCTAGCATTCTGTACCCATACAAGCCAAAGAAGACAGTTTTCCAAGGAAGCAGATCTTATATTTGGAGTGAAATAAATATAAAAAGTTTACGGTGTTTCGTTTTCAGTGTGGTGTAATAAAATGTTTTTTTTTATATTTAAATGTTTACAGAAATTATTTTAAAATAATAAAGCCTGTTTCATTTGATGTAATAGAAGTTCTTCATTATATTAAATAGGAGTAATTGTTCTTCAAAATACGAAAATGAGTGAATTTAAAGAAAAATGTTTTCTTTCTGTTGGAAGTTACATTAAATTAATTACTATTGTAATTGAAACAATAATAGCTATTTTGCATCAAATGAGGTGCATATTCTTACAAATAAACTTCTAGTAAAACCAGTGATAGTTTGCATCGAATTTAGAACAGAGTATTACTGGCATCAAATAATTGTTATATTTGAACGATCCATTAAAAACCAATGAAACCTTATATTTCAAGCAATCTTATAACCTATTGGTTAACAATGATAAACTAATCATTGAAATAAACCGAATTTGTATTGTGTAATACGGGATAGAGTGTGTGTCATTGAGTGAATGGGTATCCAATTCAATATACGATAGTGCCTTTCCGATTCTCACCAGTTTCAAGAGAGTTCTAAAGCTTCGGGTCCTCCACAACCTCCGAAAATTTACATCTATTTAATTCACTTTTGCAACCTGTTCCCGATTTCAACGGAAATAGCGGAAATTTCGACTTTGACGTCTAATAGCTCCGAAAAGAAACACCCTGTATAACTGAATTTTTTGCCGAAGCTAGTTGCACTATTATACCCCTATCAACCCAAAAAATGACTTTTTCCGAGAAAGACAAACCTGTTTGACTTTGGGGTTAAGCTTTACGTTAACATGTAGATTGACACTTATTTTTGCTGATCTCCTGACGTCATTATTCACTAAGGAAAAATGGCTGCTCTTTAAATTGTAATAAATATACCGAAAAGTAAACATTGTTTGAAGCTAAATTATCCTAGTTATTTTCTTCAAAATATTTTTTTTTGGTTTGTAATGACTTCCTTAAACAATTTATGCAATAAAAAAATTTGTGCATATTACTTATTGTGCCAAAATGTTATTGATAATTTTACGCAAAGAATGGTCATCGGTAGAAACAGCCGAGGGGACATTTGGAGAATATTATTATTAAAACATAACTGCCATATTTCTACTTTTTAAGCAAATAAACAATCTTGCTATGCTTCTAAAATGTTGGTTTTATTTAAAAAGTTTTTCAAAATCTTTATTATTTAAAAGGATTTTCTTCAATTGCTCGAGGATTTTCACTTCCCCAAATCCTACAATTTTGCTTGTTCACATAACCTCCGAGATGAGAATGAGCTTCGTCGCAGAAAATAATTTGATTGCAAAATTCTGCATTATTTCTAACGGTAAGTTTGAACAATTTTAACACGTTCCTTCGTCGTAAAATGATCCATATTCTAAATTGCCGGTCTGTTTAAAAGAGGATGTTGAATATGGGCAATAAATTTATTCAAATTCAAAAATTATAATACAAATAAATTTGCCTTGAATTTATTAGGATAATGTCTAACAGATTTCGAAATAGTTAATAATCTATTATTTATACATTTATTCAGTTTAATTTTACCTCGTAATCCTAGGCTTGAAGCGTGTTGACAATATTTTCATATCTTTTATTAATAATAAATAAAATGATTATAGGTAGGTGTTTGATGCATTATTGGAACTTTTTTTAGTGTAGTAAGGCGGTAGTTCCATGCGTTAAAAAATGGCTGTACTGTGTTGTCAATGTTTTTTAGTACCTACATATATTGGAAGTTTGAAAAGAAGTGTATTTTAAAGAGATTTTACTACAACATTATTTCTTATGCTAACTTGTTACATAAAAAATATTGATAGAATTGGTAACTTACTCCGCATCATGTGTTTCTTGCCAGTAGCGGGTACCGCTGGCTTCAGAAAATTTAAGGGGCGATTACCAGCTTATTATTGCGAAGCGCCATTTATGACTATTTTTCTTCAATTTGAATTCATATCAGGATTCACCAGTTTCAATATATGCAGTGAATTTCGTAACACCCTGTATAATATACTATTTTATGCAAAAAAGGGTTACACGAGAATTGAACGAATATCGGAAAAAGAATTGCCATTCACTTTTATTACTTACATAAAAGGTGTTAACAGCGTCGTGAAGGGGTGGAATATTATATTATAAAAATGTAGCTAGAGCTTGGAAACTTTATAAATTGCACTTACTTTTAAGGAAAAATACCGTAAGCGCAAGACTTTAGGATATTTCGAGAGTTTTTTTAAGGAAAGTAGTTTTTCTAACATTGTAATGAAAATATAAATCCTTTGCGACTTTACTCACGTAGTAGGTTTTAAAACTATTTTTATTAGTAAAGGAAAGTAGTTTAGGGTACCTGCTGAATTTAATACCTCATATGTCAGTAACTTGTGAGATATAAGAATTTGATCAAAAAATATGCAACTCTTTCATCCCTTTAGAGGTTGAATTTTGAAAAATGACCGATTGCCTATTTCTAATGAACATTATGTTAAATATAACATACCCACCCCTCACAATCTTTGATATATAGGCTTTTAAAAAAAATAATGTCTTACCCATTGCCTATATCATTAAAGAAGTATATTATCCGAATTCCACCTTCCTAGATTCAGCGATTTGGGCTGGTTTCATTTTGTCTCTTATGGTTAACAATTTTTCGAAAATATTGTTATAAATCTACAGTACTTATGTCCACGAATGGGGTAGACAAGAAGACAAATGGACCAAAAAGTGAAAGATACGAAAAAAGATCATTCTTTATAAAAGTTTTAGCGTGCTTTAAAAATAAGATCCACGATGTCAAAAAAATTTTTGTGTACAGGGTATGCAAAAAAATACAAAAACGTAAAATTTGGTTAAGAATAAAGTTGCCATTTTTTAAATTTTAATGCAAAACGATAAATAAAATAGTTTTTTTTTAATTTTAAAAGAAGTCTTATTCCAGATTTTAAAGTAAATATTTGAAATTTCTAAATTACGCTTTTAAAATCAAAATATTCAGTCACATTGTCACCTTTTTTATTTGATTACACCTTTGATAGCTGTGACATAGGTATTTGTCAAAATAATAAAGATGTTGTCTTTAGAGCAAAGAATATTTATTATCCAAAATTACAGCAATGGCGAGAATTGTTATCGCTACGTTATTGAGAAGTTTTAAGAAAAGTTTCCAAAAGTACAATTATGCAGAAGTTCAGTACATAATATAGTAATGAAATTAAAAAAAACTGGATCCGTTAAAGATTTAAAGAAGACGAAGAAAAGATACGACAGAAACGCGTATTAAACAACTAACCTATGAAAGATACATTGAAAATGACGAAGAAGTTTTAAAGCAGAGAATTTTAAGAGCGATAGAATCGATTTCGTTTTCATTTTTAAAAAATAAATATGATGTGCCCTTAAGGTTTAATAAAATAAGAGATATTTCTCGAATATTACAATTATTATTTAATATTCTATTAGTAATTTTCTATAACCTGTATAAGTCTATAATTTTGGATTAAAAATATTCTTTGCTCTAAAGACAACATCTTTAATATTTTGACAAATATGACACAGTCATCAAAGGTGTAATCAAAACAAAAGGTATGTGACAGAAAAATTTTGATTTTAAAAGTGTAATTCAGAAATTTCAAATTTTCTACTTGAAAATTTGGAATAGGAATTCTTTTAAAATTTAAAACAACTTTTTTATTTAAGGTGATTTTAAAAGTGTAATTCAGAAATTTCACATTTTCTACTTGAAAATTTGGAATAGGAATTCTTTTAAAATTTAAAACAACTTTTTTATTTAAGGTTTTGCATTAAAATTTTAAAAAAGGTAACTCACTTTTAACCAAATTTTACGTTTTTTGGAACACCCTGTAGAAGTTGTTTAGATTATTAAAAACGTATTTTGGTAATCCATACAATCTCTGCAACCCTCGAACGTATTTTTTCAAAAAGTAAATTTTTGAAAGTACAGTTTTCCATTTAAATTTTTAACTCTAATATTTTAGATGTTAATACAGAAGGTGCATACAAAAAAGCAAGCCTGAGGAAACTAAAACAAACCTGCAGATAAAATATTTTTGGAAAAAATACTTATAGAACAAATATATTTTCGAAAAAGATATTTTTCGTAGAGGTATTATCAAAATAGTTTATTTTAAAAAAAGAAAAACAATTTTTTTCCAAAAATTTACCTTTTTTTGATAACAAATTTATATATGTTTTTCTTCTATCTGCAAAGTGTTACATAAAAAAGGCTCGGTATATTTCGAGACATAATTCACACTTAGTTACATACCACTTACCACCTCGTCAATTGCTTTTACTTATTATAGTAAATTATCCAAATAATCGTATTTGTTAAAAGTTATTCCATTAGGAATTATCAAGTTTGTTATAAATATGTTTTTAAAATACTATACTAACCATAAATATATCTAATGTGTTCTCAAAACAGGCCATATCTACATATTACCAAGTTGATGACGATCACTTAAAAAGACAAAAAAAAATTAAAGTTGGGTCAGAGATTAAAGAGGGTTCATGACTTGTGGGGTAACATAAAACTAACTCAAAGGGACAGATAAAGTATTCTTTGGCGTCTACTTTATTATTTTAAATCTCCTTTTATGCGGTTTTAATCTTTTGGAACGCTTGGATTTTTATATAAAACTGCATCAAATATTTTCATTTATTTGTAGAAATATTCAGAAAATTTACAGAAACTCATTTTTTCGTGTATGAGAAGTTAAAACTGAAAACATTTATGACTGAATTCACTGTTACTAAAACCGATCTAATTTTATAGTCAAAGGTTTAAGCTGACAAGCATAAGAATAGAAGAACGAGTTTTTGTATGTCCGTGGATGGGGTTCACAAGAGGACAAATGAACCAAATTTTGCGTAAAAATGTCACTACTATAATAAAAGTTTTTGCTTGCAAAATAAATAGAATTGACCTTATAAAAAAATTATTTTTTTATACAGCTAGCATAGGAAATGCGAAAGGTACGTAAGAGTAAACATACCTTTTTTATCATTTTCCACCAAAAGAACAAGTATGAAATATGTTTTAAATTAAACCCTAAGTCGAAGTACAAGATTTCATTAAAAATTTAAATATTAAAAGTAACGAGTTTTATAATATTATTTTTTTAAAGTCCCAACTATTCTCTCTCACACCCCTTTAACCAGGGTACTAATTTCTACATATTAAACAATAATGATACCTATGGACATGTTTATCAATCTCTTTATTAAAAAAGCAATTATTGAATTGACAATCCTCCTTATTCAAGTGAAATTTTTAAATAATACGAACATTTAATTAAACTCAAAAGAATATGATCAATACAATAAAGATAACAAAATTCAAAAACTTCACCTCCATATTCAACACATTTTTCTAACTGCTTTCATTGAACGAACAGCCTGAGTAATTCTGCCTGCACGTCAATACTATTTGGTTTTCAACGTTTTAAACGACCCCATAGTAACATATCGTCCAACGTTAAGTCGGGGATCCTTGAGGGCCACAAAATTGGGCCATTTCTACCAATTCACCTTGGACCAAATTTGCGCTAAAGCAATTCAATTACCTCGCCAGCGTAATGTGCTGGACAACCATCTTGATGAAAATTCATTTTTTGGCCAAAAATTTAATGACAAATTTTCGAGTTCATCGCTTAAAAAATGTATCCAGCATTTCTAAGTAAGATATTCTATTGCAGGTGTAATTAAAAAAATATGGGCCATGGACAGATATCGCGCACCACACGTTCACTTTTCTCGAGACCAGTACCTGACATTCTAGGATGCTACAGTTCCATTAGTAGAAAATGTAGATACATTCATCAGAAAACAATAAATCTATAAAAATGGATATTTACACTTAAAATTTGGTCTCTCACCCATAAATAAGAATCTGCTTTTCGATTCATCTCCCTCTTCCAATGTATGGTTAAAGTGGGGTTTGAACAGAAATAATTTATTCTCTTTTAGGATCATCTGAATATGAGATTTTTTCACCACTTCTAGAAGATGTTTAGCATGGTTTCTAAAGGACATTACAGGAGTTTCTCTAACAGACTCAAGAACTATAACTGTTGCAGCATCGTCTTGGTCATATTTCTTCTTCTTCTTGAGATTTAAAACCGAACCAGTTCTTTATTATGTTTTTATTGTATTGTAGATTGTCATTTCAGATATTGAGATTTCTACAAATTTCTCGCTAAATTGTTCCATGATGTAGCGGTATGATACTTGGCCATTCCCATAACACTGGACTATAAAAATCCTTTGTTCAGTAGATAGCATTTTGATGAGAAGTATTTTAAAGGTCCGGAACGCTTTCCGGACACCCGAATTAAGAATCTTTTCACATGTCATCGAAAAATAAGGATTTCAAATGGTATATTTCTGCAAAAAAATTTGCGGAATATTCAGTATTTTTCTTAAAAAAAATTATTGAAATTTGAAAAATTGCACAATAAAATGTCAGTTCTATGCGGTGGTGCCAAAATTTTATACCCACACGTATCACGCAGTCACAGTAAAAACTCAACAAAGATAAAACAAATTAAAAATACACTGATGAAACCTAAAACCGAGCAAACCTGTCCGAGAATGTATTTCACAACTCCTTGGCCACAAGAAGAAATTATATTATTTCTAACAACAGCTTTAATGCCAAAATTTTACAAAAAAGAATTAATACACCAAAAAAATTACAAATGTGGCAATACTGTGTTCCCATAAATCCAAAACGTCATTCAAAATTGATTTTTACCATAACCTTAAATATGTTGGAAAACCATCAAATAGGTGATAAAAATCATGTTTTTTTACTAATAAAGTAATTTCTGAGTTAAAATATTGTATTTTCCACATTAAAGATGATTTATGAACGTAAGTAGCATCGATATCAATAAAGAAGTGTTAAAATTCCAAAATTAAAGGTGTCCGGATAGTGTTATGAAACCGTATTTTAAATTAAATAATTGCTTCATTTAATAAAGACATTGACAAACATGTCCATAGGTGTCGTTTTTATTTATTATGTAGAAACTAGTACTCTGGTTAAAGGTGTGAGTGAGAATAATTGGGACTTTAAAAGAGTAATGTGATAAAGATTGTTACTTTTAATTTTTTAATGAAATCTTGTCCTTCGGCTTAGGGTTTAATTTAAGACATATTTCATATTTGTACTTTTGGTAGAAAATGACAAACAAGGTATGTTTAATCTTACGCAAAATAACATTTTCGTATTTTTTATGTTCCCTGTAGAAAAAAATATATTTTGCATAACGTGAATGTTATTTATTTTACAAGCAAAAACTTGCAAAATTTGGTTAATTTCGCCTCTTCTAAACCCTGGGACATACTGTATTTATAAATTGCTGTTTGTTAATATAAATAAAATTATTTTAAAGTTTTTTCACAAATTTATAGGGAAAGCATGGGCGCCCTTAGAAATTTTAAAGTTGTATATCTCTGTTGTTACTTACGGGGCCCATGCCAAGTTCCGGGTTTTTGATAGTGAGTCTACTAGGAATGTTTTGGTAAAGAGAAAAAATATGCTGTAATTTATAAAAAAAATTGAATTTTTGCTCTGCCCCCTAGGAAAAAAATTAACACGTTTAGGTAGTTTATTTATTATTTTTTCTAAACAAATTTTACATTATTTCGTAGAAATTTTTTAAATTTTAAGAAAAAAAATGTGTTACTAGTAAGTTAGTCATTTGAATTTTTTTAAACTTAAAATATAATTTAAAAAAAATTCAAATGGTTATAACTTTCTACTAACACATTTTGTTCTCTTAAAATTTAAGAATTTTCAACAAAATGGTGTAAAACTTGTTTAGAAAAAATAATAAGTAAAATTCCTAAACGTGTTCATTTTTTTCCCAGGAAAGGCAAAGCAAAAATTCAACTTTTTTCCCAAATTACAAAATATTTTTTTCTTTACCAAAACATTTCTAGCAGACTCACTATCAAAAACCCGGAACTTGGCATGGGTCCCGTAAGTAGCAACAGAGATATACAACTTTAAAATTTCTAAGGGCGCCCATGAAGGAAAGCAGCAATTTATGCTTATGTTTTTCACAATAATAGAACTGAATTCGTTTTACAAACAAATTCAAAAATAAAAATTATTTTAAAATCTAGGAAATTGAAATAAGTTTTTAATGGCGATTGATTAATAGTAACAGGACAAACTTTCAAAACTGATCAATTAGAAAACCTTAATTCAAGACATTACAAGGTTTTTGAAACCTTTTTGGTGAATCATCCGGAGTTAATGTTTTGTTGATTGCAGAAAATCCTAATAATGGCAAATACTTTTTATGACTAGTACTTTTTAAGTTTTCGCGCTAACAAATGGACCGAAAGACTGTCAAGACTGATAGACAAGCCGACAGAAATAAGAAGCCATGTTTCTTGTAGTCCGATAACCCCAAAAGATAAAAATCTGAAGACTTCTTGGAATCAAATACATATGAAACATAATAACATACCAAGGGCGCACGCAACAGGGCTGTGGGGGCTGCAGCTCCCCCAAACCCAAATTGTTTACCAATATTTATGTCAATGACAGTGTTGTAGCATCCCTCCGCCCCGCCCCCCTTCCTCATCTCTCCCATCCGCCATTCCTACACACAATAAAAATTATGTATGCAATATTTTTCATTAGCATGATTTAGGGCTTACCAAGTCAAAGTTCTGATTGTGCTTGCACCGTTTGTACTTAATCTCGTTTCATAGTCAATCTCGATTAAGACGCAAAAATACGTTATTTCTTTAGCTGAAATAGATCATCTAACTACTCAAATCGCATTTAGATACCAGGGAATCCTCTGGATGTGGTATAAGTTATTTTGAATTTAAATAATTATTATTACTATTTATATTTCTCTGTATATCTTGAAATAAATACAGTGGATTTTATTTTGTCGGACAATTCTGCTGTTCTTGAACAGCTGACGTCGACCCCGTAAAATAAGTTATGATCGCCCCGAAACACCCTCGTCGCTTCGTGAATATCAAGTATGTTGTAAATTAACATTTTTAGTCACATAATTCCATCTCAATAAACTTTTAACATAATAAATTTTTAACACATCTTTTTCTTTTCGCTTTATAGTTACAACCTGAACTCATGAATATCTATGAATTAGCCATGTAACGAAAGTCCGTCCAGATTCTACCTATTTATTGAAGTTTCCGAGTTGGTCATTAAGAGAGTGGTTGTCTTTTATGTTTTAAAAACTGTAAGTTAAGCTAAGTAAATTTTAAATATAAATTTAAGAAGCTTTGAAAAAGTATTTCAAATTACACTGCAATATAATTAAAAATATTATTTATTAGGCTCAAAAAAAGTTAATAATTTAAAAAATAAATTGATATTAATGAATATTATAACGAAAATTTTGAAAATTGTTTTTGTATAAAAAAATGACATTTTTTTTTTATTCTTGATTTTCGAAGATATTGTCTAATAATTTTATATATATGCGCATCAAATTAAAAACAATAAGTTTGACTTAATAATTAAATGTATGATAACAGAGATCATATTTTTGCCTGTTAGGTAAAAATTCACTAAATTTTAAATTTGAAAAAAATATTCTAAAGTATTGTCAGTATTGGAAGAGTTGCAAGAGTTATTATGGAAAAATATTTATAAAAATATTATTAACATGTGTAGGAAAATCTAAATTTATAATATAGATAGATATTTATTAGCTATACATATTAGAATAACAAAAAAAGAACCTAAATCTTTGAAAATATAAAATAAGCAAAATGTATTCCTTATTTTATATTTTTAAAGATTTAGTTTTTTTCTTTTTCATTAATTTATAATTTGCTAGATATATTAATGATATTTTTATAAATATTGTGAAGATAACGAATATATATGATTCTTCTAATACTAACAATCCAGGTAGAGTTTACCTCTGCTGTTTCCAATTTCATATTCAGAATTTTTTGCGTCTAGCTAAAACTAACCGCAAAACCTGCCATTATTAGGTAAAAATGTTTCTACTCATTTTAAAAAATGTTGTATCTGTACAATATAATTATAAGAACAGGATAATATTTAAGAATTATAGCAATTCAGCAATAGTCTTACATATTATTGAAATATTACAAAAATAACTAACCTCCACCTTCAATTCTTTACTAGTAATCTCAAAGCTTAATTTTATCCTTCCTCGCATTTTCTCTGCTTCACCAATGATTTTTTGTTCTGGCACGATGTTGCAAAAATATTAAAAAATTTATCGAAAACAACACTGCGTTTTTAAAATATTTTTCAAAATTTAAAATAAAACTCAAAAACCATATTTAAAGTAAAAATACTTAGTTGTTATTTTCTTACATATTATCTGTTCATTTAAAACCATGATTGTCAACTTAGACCCACAATTGCACAAAAGCACTTTAAAAAATGAATATAATAACTTACGTAAGTGGATTGTTAAGAAGCGTCCATGAAAAAAAAAACAAGCTAATTAAACTGCCTTCATATAATTCACAATTTAATTTGGAAGTTAAATAAACTTTCCTCGTTATACGTAAAGTTGTTTCTCGGTTTTCACTGTGCCAATTTATACTTAAATATGTTTTAATGAGTTGTACAGAACATAATTGCCTCATTTGAAACTATTATCTTTGTTTATAGAGATCAGTCATTATTTTACGATAAATTGTTTAATGAAATTTTATACTAGGCATAAATTCAACAGGTAATTGAATTGTTCAATTTTTTTTCAGCCTTTAACATAGGAACATGCATATAAAAAATATTTAAAATTAGCGGGGAAAATGGTTTTCCCTAAAAAAAATATTTGAAAAGTGTACTTACCACAACGTCCGTTGTTTCCGACGAAGAAGTTCCCTAGGTGTACGTTGTGGTCGGACGGCGTGCCGTCAACGTCGGCGGCGTGCTACTGCCGCGATGGGGCTGCCGGAGTCCCACCGCCTCGTCGGTGCCGTCGGACAGCCTCTGACTCGGACGCCAACGTCGCGGGACACTCACCGCACTCTACCTCGCGTCTGCGCCCCCCACTTGATTCTTGGGGGGCTCTTGGACTTGTGTCCCGGCCCGCCTTGGATGCCCATTGGCTCAAGACGCGTGCTACGCCACTTGTTGAAACTCCGGAGTTCATCTCTTTTACCACTTCTTTTACGGTTCACCCTCCTGACCCACTGATATATTACAGTAATACGGCAGGAGGTATATTTTAAGGAATTATGTCTTAGGACGGCAAGTGAAGTCAAGTCATGGTGTTTTTTACGCCCAGAGAATGGTCGAACAAAGAAAAAATACATTTGACTTTTATGTAGTCTAAGACCCAACTGGATATAAATATTTATCTATTAAAAAGAGCAGCCGGTTCGTCAGATGAAATGCTTTCACACAAAGAGCTTAAATTAATTTGAGTGTAAAATATAAACCTCATTTTTCAAACCCAAAGACAAGTAACTATGCTGTATGTAAATTTAGCACTTTGGTGCTATTTTAATATGCAGAGGATATACAGTGCATTTTTTAGAGCGGACCGTAATATGTGAAATTTTTAACCCCGAGTTAGGCCCTGCTCTATTAGAAGTATAGAAATAAAATTTGACGTAGGTAAATTGCAGTCTTAAGATTATGTTAATTTGCCAAATATGGCAAAAAAGCTCCAAAAAATACCTAAAAAGTGCATTTAAAATTATGACAATAAAGTTTTAAATATCAGAACATGGGCATCACTTCCTCTTGGTACAAGGTAACAAACAATTTTTTAGGAGGGATGTAAAAAATTAATGTTTTTTAAAAAATTGCATTTTTTAGATATTTTTTTCCTAAGACTCTGAAATTTACCGATGTCAAGTTGTATCTCTATACTTCTAACAGAACAAGGCCTAACATGGGGTTACAAATTTTCCATGTAGAACCTATGGTCTGCTTAAAGAAAAAATGCACTGTAGAATAAAAAATCGGTCAAGTGCAAGCTATACTTGCACAAATTGTGTTCCGTGCCATCAGCCTCCCACTTAACCTGAGCAAACCTCGGCCGCCCGATCTCCGTCTATCTGCTGCGCTATCCGCCGTGCCGCCGCGCCGCCGTGCCGCAGCGCCGATGGCACCATCGCCGTATCACATCCCGTATGCGTGGAGCTGCTCGGGCCAAATTAAAAATTTTGAAAAACGTGTAAGAACAAAAGTTGTTTCTTACATCGTGAGAAATATTTTTTGTTAAAGAACTTTTTCTCTGAAACCAATGGTTCAGCAGTTATAAGGAAATATACAATTAAATTGTTTATGACAATTGACCGCGTTAGAATTTTTCAATCCTGATAATTTTTGCTCAATCTACACCTAATTCTCAATATTCATGATTTTTTTCTGATTTTTCGAAGCGATCCTTCTGGTGATAAGGGTAGTACTCAGATTTATTAAAAATAATTTTTTTCATATTTTTTTAAAAGAAATACAGGAAAGAAGTTCAGGGTATCAGCTAAATTTTATTCCATGTATTTCAGACTTGTGAAGCATTTTATTCAAAAAATGTACCCCTCTTTTACCCCCTAGAGGTTAAATTGTAAACAACAGCTAAACTGACTTTCTTATTTGTAGTGAGACGTTTAAATGTTGAATATAACATACCCACCCTCAGCGATTCTTGATACATACATATGAATATTTACACTTTCTTTTTCCCCTTTAGAGGCTGAATTTTAAGAAACGCACAGACAGGAGTTTGAATTTAACAATCCCACCTTCAGCACTTTGTGAAATATAGGCTTTTCTTTTAAAACTTAACACCCCCTTTTTACCCCTTTAGAGATTGGATTTTAAAAAACGGACGACTAGTTCACCTATTTTTTTGTAAGGAATTTGCATGCTGAATTTAACATCTCCACCTAAAGCCCTTTGTGGGAAATAAGCTTTCTCTACGACTATTTAATAAAACATCATTTTCATGCAATTTTTGAAAAACACTATTAGTCATTTATAAACCCTTCGGGGTTTAATTTCAGAGAATCCTTTCTTATCCCTTACCCACGTCATCAAAAAAGGATACTATTCAAATTTTACGTTTCTATTTCATTTATTATTACAATTTATATCTTGGTACTTGTTTCTAAAATGAATTTAGTTCTATTATTATGAAAAATGCATATTTGGATTTTTCATTCCCTTATAAATTTGCGAAAAGAAATCTAAATAATTTTATAGTACAGAACTTGTTTCTTTTCATTGATCTTCAGCAAAAAGAGACGAAGCCGTTCATCATAACTATCCTTTTGTTTGTTTTATACATTGTGCTTATCCAGGACAAAGAACGACAGATATAACTTCTTTTCCGCGTGCCACCGTAAAGGCTTTCCGGACCGTCTTCATTCCTCCGAGCAAACCTGTGAAAGACAGTTCCGGATGAAAAGAATCCATTTTTCCACACACTCGGCACAGATGCACTGAGCCGTTAATATTTGTGCGTCAAAGTGCCATATCACCAATAGGGAATATGCATATAACCCAAATAAATCTGAAATATATTTTTTTTTCATATTTACATAAGTTAAATGTTTTTGATCTTTATTAACCAAAAAAAACTGAATTAAAACTGCCAATTTTTGCGCGAATTTCGAAACTTGTAAAACGTGATCCCATTGGCTGTGTCGTCAAAACTGAAGTAATGACTCATCATGAGTATAATATGGCGAATTCCAGGGTTGTAGAGTCATCGACAACTCAATAAAAATGGTATTTAATGCGTAACTCATCCAATGAAATATCCCTGCACTTAAAGTACTTAGAAGGTTCCTAAAATCTTATTCATGTATACTTCAAGCCGAAATCGGTCCAGGAACCTTTCAGTTTTTCAACAAAAATTGGCATTTCTGCGAAATTTTGACATATCATCTTAATAATTTCGAGTAAATAAACTGCAATTCTTTATTTTCATGGCAATCTTCGAAAATTCAAAAATTTTGAAATTTTAGATGTCCCCGATGCAAATAAACCTATTTATTTATAATTCCACCGAAAAAATAAGCGATTTAAATTAGTGGGAGGTATTCCTAGATAATTAACGGATAAAATAAACCCAAAAAGAATCAAAAGAATCAAATAGGGTAAATAGTGTGGAATAATGTCTGTTAAAAATAGGATTTGTCGGAAAAAATCAAGAAAATCCGAATTTTACCCCTTAAATACGCTCCTGGATGACCCGGTCGGTATTCGTTTTAAAGTGTGATTATCTCTTTATAAGATAGTGCTGAAAAATTGTAAAAAAATTAGATAGGAAAAAATAGAGAGTGATTCAAATGTTCCGATGTCGAGGCCAACAAAAGCTAAAAAATCGAAATTTAATCAGCGATTGCTCCCTTCCTATAGAGAATGAAGAAACTAAAAATATGGAAATCATATACCTCGATGAGCTCTTTCCGCTGACGTATATGGGATTTTAATTTGAACCATTTTGACCCCACAAAAAATTAAAAACCGTGAAATATTTGGGTCAAAAATCTAAATTTCCAGTTTTTTCCAAATATTTCCATTGTCCAGTGAATTTAGGTTTAGGTAAATGTATTTCTAAAAAGTATTTGAGATTTTAAAGTCACTAATGAGTCCGTTTTTCTATCTGACGTTTTGTTTTCGAGTTATTAGGTATCAAAGAGGGGTCTGGAAATGGCATTTTTCGACCTAAACAAATTCAAAAGAATTACTTGCCATTTTCTGACCCTCACCAGTTTCAGTGGAGTTCTGAAGCTCCAGGTCTCCACAACCTCCAAAAATTCACATCGATTTAGTTCACATTTGCGACCGGTACCCGATTTCAACGGAAATCGCGGCAATGTCGACTTTGACGTTTAATAGCTCCGAAACGATACATCCTGTATAACCGAATTTTTTACCGAAGTTAGTTGAACTATTCCTCTATCAACCCCCAAAAATTCGATTTCTCTCCCTCTGACTGTTTCAGAGAAAATCAAACCTGTTCGACTTTAAGTTAAGCTTTACGTTAACGTGTAGATTTTTGCTGATCTCCTGACGTCTCTTTTCACTAAGGACAAACGGCTGCTTTTTAAATTGTAATAACTTATACCTAAAAGTAAACATTCTTTGTACCTAAATTATCCTAGTAACTTTCTTCAAAATATTTTGTTTTTGGGTTTGTAATGAGTTCCTTAAACGATTTATTTTATTTATTAGATGGACAAACTACTATACTAACACTGCAATAAAATTATACAAACATTACAGGTTTATCAAAATTATAGCCAAATAAAACCTTACCATTAGAGAAAATCTATATCACGAAAAAAATGGCTTGTACTTTTAAGAAATATCCTCGCTCGTTAGATAAACTTTTCCGAAAATCGTAAGACTTTCCACTTTTCGGCAAATATTAGCCTGTACCGCTTTACAGCACGGTAGCTCAACGTCGTTATCTTTAATCCTGTCGTTGCATCTTTTCTGTCATTAGCCTTTTCTTTGCTCGACACGATCTTGAAGGGGGAGCACTTAGTTACTTCAGCTAAATCGGAATACATTTTGTATATTTATCATCATAATATTTTTCTTGAGTTAAATTTTATAATTTTTTTTTTTTTAGCTTTTAGTGTTTTGTACTATTGTTTTCATGTTTGTTATCCATCTGTGCGTCTACCACTTACACACAGAAAAAAGATTCCACAGTCAAGAGTAAAACACTACTCGATTATATATCGGTATTTGTATATCAGCAAGATATGATATACTCATGACAAGAATTAAATTTTCTTATTGTACTTCTCTGAGCCAAGATTATTCGGTTCTTGGAATAAGAAAGTTATTTCTTGACAGACATATATAATATTTCAGCTGCATAAGATAATTTTGATTTTTTGCCCATTTTTTGTAAATTGCACCACTCACTGTTGCAAAGTAAGACGCAACGAAACCTACATAAAACTTGTTAGTTTTGACAATGCTTTATTCCAGACACATTTTCTTTAAAGTAGCGCCATATTAAATGTGTGTTTTTCTACAAAATCCAAATAGGGCTATTAAAATTTGGTCACATGTGACGCAAAGTTTATTTGTTTTTGACCCTGTATAAGGTAACTTCATCAAATAACTATTTTTGAAAACGTAGTTGGTGTCTAAAAGTAATACACCTTAATATTAGGAAAATAGTTTAATTGAAAAGTCAAATTTTCTAATTAAAAAATCATAATATGACAATTAAACGCACTTAAAATTCAACCTTTTTAATTAATAACAAACTATTTTTGGTATTTGAATATTAAATTAAAGACAATTCAAAAACCTAAAATTTAAAATTAAATTTCTATGTGCCTTCCATTGCGTTCAATACAAACAATTGTTCTTCTTGACACATCTTTAATGGAGTTTCTGATACAAAGTCAAATTTCGAATAAAGCTATTAATAAAAAAAATCCCATATGATGCGGACTCTACTGGTCACACTGTATATATAGTCATTTATATTGTACAAATAATAAAAGTTATTACGCTTGAAAATACAAAAATACTACAAATCCTGAAAAGGATAGCTGACCCTAATCTATCACTACTCTCTATATATGTATATAAAAGAAGAAACTGGCTAACTGATTGACTGACATATCAACACACAGCCCACACCGCTGGGTCTAGAAACTTGAAATTTTGCACGGGGGTTTGTTATATAACGTAGGCATCTACTAAGGAAGGGTTTTTCAAAACTCAACCCCTAAGGGGGTGAAATATGGGTTCAAATTTTGCGTGGAAAAAAATATTAGATAATCCTATTAAGTTGAAACTTCATAGAAGTACTATAAAAAATAACGACCCAGATACTCCAACGCTAGTCCGGTCTAATTCGACAACCAAAAGATTTAAACTGACAAGTGTAGGAATAAGCCAACTAAGTTTTATACTATGAATTTCTTTCTTAGGTTTTTCGCAAATTTATAGAGAAAATGGCAATTTTAGAACGTACTTTCCACAAAGATGGAACTAAATTTATTCTAGCAACCCGTTCCAAGGTGAAAATCATTTGGAAAGCAAGGAAATCGCTGAATTATCAAAATAATTTGTTTTTAATGATGACTTATCAAGAATGACGGGACAAAAACCTGTCAAAACATAACTGATCAACTGGAAGATCTTAATTTAAACCAGTACTAAATCTTAAACCTTCTTAGTGAATCTGAACGTATATATTTAACACGTTACTTACAGTTTTTAATAAATCAACCCCTAAGGCGGTGAAATGGGGATTCAAAGTTTGTAACGGAGTAAAATTATAATACCGCGGACGAAGTCGCGAGCAGAAGCTAGTTCTGTATAAATCTAAAAATTTATTTTTTTAAAGAATATTTTTTCTGTACAATAGTTCTAGCTATTTGGCACAAGAATACAAATTATTGTAGCTTTGTGAAATATCTTAGTTTAGGAGGGAAATATCTTGGTTTAAAATTATATTCTGAAACCAAATCGCTAAGAAGATTAACAAAAGAGAAGATTCAGCACAAAATTAGTGAGTACCGTGTGAAGTATTTTTACTTACACGAGATAAGTAGATACTTACGTTAAATTAATATATCGATGAAAAAGAGATACTTGGTATGGGAAAGTTTTCCTGACTATGTAGTAATATTTTCTTATAACAAGCAAATTTTTTTGAAAAAACACTATTTTTCAGAAACAGATTTTGCAAATACACGGCTTCTCGAAAATTGAATTTGAAATCTATAGTTAAAACGTTAATAGAGAAAAGACAGAAAATGATCCTGAGCAAAAACCTATACAAACCTAAGCAAACCTTCACATATTTGCCTTTTTTGGGTTAGTTCAGACTTGTTTACGAGCACAGACAAAAAAAACTTTCCCGGACCAAGTTTTTCGCGGGTATATTGATTTGTCGTACTTACTTCGTATAAGTAAAAATACTTTTAAAAACGTTACTAAATAATTTTGTGCTTTCTGTTCTTAAAAATTATCCGTTTGGTTTAAGAATATCATCTTAAACCAAGATTTTTTTAACAGAGATATTTTGCAAAGCTTGCTACAATAATTTTTATTCTTGAACCAAGTAAGTTATAAAAATATATTAAATTTCTCAAAAAGAGCAAATTTTTAAGATTATCTTAACCTAAGGATACTACTAACTAAACCTACATAATTTTTATAATTACTCCAACTAAATTCCTCCTTACCCTTTGGAGCTTAAATATTTTTGGATGGTGGGTATTTGTGATAATTTTTAGATACATTTCTAAAATAAGCGAGAAGGAACTTATATACAAAACAATTACATGAAATTGACTCTTTGTACTACGCCAAGGTAGTCAAATCAGGAGACCTTGCAGGCCAGTTTCCAGGGCTTTTTAATTTAAAGTGAACCGACACAATATGCACTAGTGTCCACCTAAATCCATAATGAATTTTTCTGGCCAATCAGTATCTTTGGTTGGTTAATACCTGGTGTGGTGTAGTCGCAGACAGAGTCATTGGATCATATTTTTTTTGAACGTCCTCTTAATGATTTTATACGGAAATCTAAATAAGCGACTACATACTACAATTTTTTTATCTACAGCGTCCAGGAACCATCTTAGCAGATGGGAAACTTTTTTATTTTTGACTTTGCGGATAAAAGTTATTCGTCATAAAAAGTTCGCCTTGTTGAGAAAATAACTCTCAAATCAAGAATTTTCACTTAGCATATAAAAGCAAAAAAAAGTAAAAACGATAAATGCCGTAGAAGGAAAACTATCTTTAATTTTAATTACAAAGTACAGTAACGTAAGAAAGTGTCGTCCGGAACTGAAAAAAGATCGGATATGAAATTTGATAAAATAACTTTATAGTCATTCAGATGTAGGGCCGTACTTTTTTCGAGAAAATACTACTGGTGAAATTACTGGATATAAGAAACACACTTTGGTTCCAACATGACAGTGCTCCATGTCACAGCTCTGCAAGAGGGACAAAATTTTTAAACCATACATTTACACAGAGGTGGATTGGACGAAGGTCAGGATTTGATTGGCCACCATAATCCCCAGATATAACTACCCTAGAATTTCCCTTATGGGGATTCTTAAAGGAAAAAGTCTATGCCCACAGACCTTTCGAAAACTTAGACCATTTAGAGGGAATTGTCAGAGAATGTGCCCAAAAAATTTCTCCTCAGATGGTTAAAATGCAGTGGCGGAATTTTCACGACGTACTAATAATTTTAATGGAAAGAATCGGTGGTTCTGTTGACGCTTAGTGTAGTATTTCATAAAATGTTATTGTTGTTTTTTTTTGGTAATATATTATTTAAAAAACATGAATTCAATCAAACCCAATCAAAACATTTTTTTTTAATTTAAAGGTACATAAAGTTATTTTGTCAAATTTCATTTTCAATTTCGGCTTGAAGTATATATGAATAAGATTTTAGGAACCTTCTATTTTAAGTGCAGGGATATGTCATTGGATGAGTTACGCATTAAATGCCATTTCTATTGAGTTTTCGATGACTCTACAAAACTGGAATTCGCCATGTACTCATGATGAGTCATAAGTTCACGTTTCAAGACACAGCCAATGGGATCACATTTAATTTATGTAGAGAATATAAAAAAAAATCAGATTTATTTGGGTTATATGCATATATTCCCTATTTAAAGACGGTCTGATGAAGATATAATTAGTACGTTTTATATATCGAACTTGCCCAATATTCGACAAAGAAATGTTGCCAACTTAATTTGCTACATTTTGATGTGACATTTTTTTACAGAAAAAAAATTAAACTACGTTGTATCGGCATGATGGCTTAATTATTCTTATGACCCAAATTAAAACTTCAATTTCATAATTCCCATTAAGTTTTTAATTGACTTGTGATCGCACCTGCCACCGGTGCTTCCTTATCGACAACGCAAAATGCTTATTGCCGCGCCAACGAAGAAATGTCAGGAATGTGACATAGAAGCGCGAAGGCGCCTTCCAATTCAATAAAAGCTCATCATAGTCTGCATACCCTCGGCCTCCTTCTCGGCAATAAGGACGCCCAAGTATTTCAGTAATAAAGTGCTCCAAATTATATTTTCTAATATTGCGGAAGCCATATTTCACCCCAAAAAGTCCCTTATAATACGATTTATTTACAGTATATTGGTGACTATCGGTAGTTTTGTTGAAATAATAGTAATAGCAATATGGCGTTTTAAATAGTCGTTATTTCATATCTATTAGTGAATAATTAATAATTTTTTAGTAAAGTAGTAGTAGTAAGTAAATTTTTTTAAAAGCATTATTCCCAAAACACAGTTTTTAAAAACAGTGTTTTCGAAAGCGGCTTTTAAAAAAGATAATTTTCGAAATAGGTACATAGTACATATAGTTTCAGACTAAAGAGGGCGACAGGGGCGGTCCGCCCGGGCCTCACCAGCAACATACAGTGTGTAACAAAAATATGGAAACCTCGAAATATCTTGCTAACCGTTAGTCCGATTTTTATGAAATTTTGTACACTGAGGTACGAAAGTACGCCCGATCCAATGGTGAGCTCCGCATTGTTGTCAAGTTTACCGTTTTGCTGAAATCGACAGGAAGTTTTTTGTAAATGGAACGCTTTATATTTTATTCGATTTTCGAATTCAGCTTCAAATTCTGAATACTTGTTACTGTGAACATTTTATCCTAAAGTTAACAGTTTTCGGGAAATCGGTTGGCTTACTGCCCAGAAGTAAATGGACAACATTTTAAACATTTTATTTAGTTTTCTTCTTTAATTTTTAAACTATTTCCCCCTGTATTGTCAATAGATTACATTCCCCTTCTCTTCAGATGAACACGGTACATTAGTACTTAGGGTTAAAGTCTACTTAGGCTGTCTCAGATTTAAAAAAAAAACAAATAAATGCGCTTGAATCTCATTTAAATTATTTAAGTCAACCTTAAAGATAAAATGGATTGACTTTATGAGGGCCGCCTTAAAACAAGATAAGAAATAAGTTCAAGCCGGATTTATTATTTGCTAACTTCAACATCAGAAAGTTTCTCCGTCCTTATTTGTCACATATTGAAAATATGAGATTTCAGTATTGTATGCAGACAAAAGAAAGCTTAGGAAGTTCAGGTGTCTCCATTGCGGTCTGCTACTTTTCAAGGATAGATCGAGGCTTTTTTAATGGATTGTTATATTATAAGTAGGCTGTTAAAGGGTGAAATATCAGCAAAACATTTATTTAAAATGCTGTATTTCTTTCCAATATTTTCTTACTAGATCTTTTCTAGGAAACATTTGATTTGTAATTCCTTTTTATTACATTCTGTTTTCCAATGATTGGTGTTTAATGACTCAAAAGAATTTCTCGCTACTTAACAAAACAAGCTTTCACAATACGATAACCTTATTCTAATCGGTTAAGAAGTTTCTGAGCTGCAAATGTGGTTCCTCACATGCCCTGTCATATTTCAGATAGTTCTATAAACATACATTGTCCAGAACAATCGGCATGCTAATAAAAAAAAAGTTTTATATTGCAACTTTTTAAATTGTCTGGAATGTAATAACATATATGCGTAAGAATCTCGCAGATTTTATTTAATTTTAACTTGTAATAAAAATCGATGCTCATAAATCGACAACAAAAAAGCGCATAAAATCTATAAAGAGCAATTCAAGTTTCCAAACTCTCAGAGTTTATTCAGTTATGCTCAAGCTTAAATATACAACTCTTACTTTTTAAAGTTTATATTTTCGTTTTGATTTAACGTAGGGATGAATGTATACTAAAGAAATAAACAAACCCTTTTGGTTGAAAGACGTTTTTCGTTGATTTATTTTTTTTTTTGGAATTGAGGATGGCCAGCGATTTGAAATATTGGAAAAAATTGTTTCTGAAGAAAAGAAGAATAGAAAGTTGTGTTTGATAATTTTTACTAAAATATCTTTCAATGAAATAATCGGACGATCATATTTCAAAACATTGTGTGCGATGTGTAAATAAAAATCGGCTTATCATATTCTACCAGGTTGTGCGACTGGTGTTTGTCAGAATGGCTGAAATGTCTTTTTTGCAATTGTTTAAGTAGCATGGATGTACTAACAGATTTAAGCATGTTGTTGGTTTAAGACCTTTTTCACTAGTAATATAGATGGTTGTAATAAATATATACTTCCCTAATTTTGTGCGTTTATTCAAGTTTGCTTAAGTTTCAATTCTCAGTTCAAACTCTCAAACTTTTGACGATTCTCAAAAAAATAACCCACTAGTAAGCTATTGCGCAGCCATCAGAGAGCGTATACATTTTTTTGCAAAACAATTTTCGTCCATTCGATTTTGTTTCTTTTCTGTCGAGTTAACGATTCGAGCAATTCGCAAAATTGGAAAAGTTCTTTCACAGAGGGGCAGCGTTTCGATGCTGCTGTTGTGGGCCAAATCATTGTAGTCCAAACTGGTGCAATTTAAGCGTCAAGAGAGCAGAGACAACCACCTGACTGTGTAGTAGGGTGCGTCGATTTTTAAAAGTTTTAGAATTTTGATTTGAAATACTTACAAAAAGTTTCCTGTTATAATAATAACAAAAACTTTATATAAATGAGTTTAATTAACTTACATCTTCCACCCTCTACCTGTAGCTAAAGCTGGTTGTCGGTCGAGTCTTACATTTTCATAAAAGTTTCGAAATTTTAACATGGAATATCGATAAATAGATTTTTCTTGTAGTCAAATAGAAAAACTTCTAATTACATTCAACACAAAAATTATTTCTTCCAACCTCTACCAACCCTTAAACATTAGAGTTACGCGCCCCTGCATGGAATGCCTTGTCGCAATTGCTTCGTTAAAGTCATGGTTTGTTGTGCCTTTAGTTTTATTCTCAGTGTAAGCACCTCACAAGCTTTAAATATTTTTCCTAATGCGCCTTGATCAACTGTAAATGATGTTATCGTGTCACTGTTGAAATTCCAATTTTTTTTTATGAATCCAAAATTTCATCTGCTGGTATGTTTGATTTTTCTAAACTAAATCTAATCCGCAAGGAACATTTTTTAAAGCCCTTTTTACTTGAAATGATATTGTCTTTAAAATCAGCAAGAGAACCTACCAAAGGGCATTCAAGGGCGTGTCTTGTCTAAAATGTCTTTGAAAAACTCATGCTTTTATTACTTACACTGAGAATAAAACTAAAAGCACAACAAACATCAACTGTGCGACGAGAGCCTAGGTAATACTAAGATTAAACATAAACAAAAAACCGAAAACACCCAGCGGAGAGTCTTCAGCCGGACAGTGCCAACAACAAGGCATGCCAGGGACGGTACAGCTCTAATGTTTAAAGGCTGGTAGAGGGTGGAAGAAATATTTTTTTTGTTGAATGTAATTAGAAATTTCTGTATACAAGTACAAGAGAAATCTAATTATCGATATTCTAAGTCAAAATTTCAAGAAACTGTAAAAATCGACCGCCTACCAGCTTAAGCTACATGCAGGTGTGTATGAGTTACAAACGGAAACTTTTTGTAGTATATCAAATCGAAACTTTTAAAAATCGACTCACCCTAGGTACTCTGTAGTGCTCTTCATCGCTTCAACCCCCTCGTCCTGCCTACTCTTAATAATACGCAAATAATAACACTGTAGTAATGTGCGTACTCTTAATAAAACGCTTTATATAATGTAAATTATGCATAAATAGCAATGTTTCCTAAAATATCTTCGAACAAACTAAGCGGCCAATCATATTTTACTAAATTACGTATATATTAGTAAATATAAATCGGCTTATCATATTCTGCCATGTTGCGACAGCGGTTCTTTTTAAAAAGGCAGAAATGTTTCATTGTTTAAGTACTATCGAATGTAATAACATATCTAGGCATCTTGTAGGTTTAAATAATTTTTAACTAGTAATATAAGTTTGCTAAAATTTTAATGTACAACTGTCAAAATTTTGACGATCCTTAAACAAATACATAACAAACTAGTATGCTATTACACAATCATCAGAAGGCGTATTCATTTTTTGCAAAACAATTTTCATTCGTTCGATTTCATTTCTTTTCTGTCGAGTTAAAGATTTCGAGCAATTTGCAAAATTGGAAAAGAAAAAGTTCTTTCACAGAGCGGCAGCGCTTCGATGCTGCTGTTGTGGGCCAAATCATTGTAGTTCAAATTGGTGCAATTTAAACGTCAAGAGAGCAGACACAACCACCTGACTGTGGAGTGCTCTTCATCGCTTCAACCCTCTCGCCCCGCGTCCCGCATTTATCCGCCGCCAATTTACGAGAAGGACTTCGCGCAAATTGAAATGTAAAAGCTCTCGCCTATCTTGACGCCGAAAATCAATAAGATCAATTAACTGGCGCGTTTTGTCAAACTTGGTTTGATTTTTCATCGTGGATCCGAATTTTCTTTTTGTGTATGGAAAAGTGTGTACAGAATGTTGATTGAATACAAGGGAAGTGTAGAGCTTTATTTTTATCCCACAAGGATGCTAATGTGGATTAATGGAATGTTTTAGTAGTTTGTCTGTATATCTGTCAAACTTTTCTTATGTTGATAAATTGCAGTGATTTTAAAACAAAATTTAAAGACATCAAATTTTTACGGCGCGCAGTTTTTAAAAGAAAAAGTACAAAAAAAATATTTCTTTATGCAAAAATTGAGAATAAGTTCTCTAACCACCTGAAAATTCCTTATACAATAAGGATTTCAACAAATAATGGTAAAACAGCTATTCTCCGGGCTATATGCCCCTCCGAGCGCTGAATTACATACCAAAATTTGCCGTATTTTCTTCTAACACAGTTAGATAAGAAAATACTAATGTTTCGAATGCAAGAAACTACCAGGAAGAAGAAGAATTCCTTCTTCCTGGTAGTTTCTTGCATTCGAAACATTAGTATTTTCTTATCTAACTGTGTTAGAAGAAAATACGGCAAATTTTGGTATGTAATTCAGCGCTCGGAGGGGCATATAGCCCGGAGAATAGCTGTTTTACCATTATTTGTTGAAATCCTTATTGTATAAGGAATTTTCAGGTGGTTAGAGAATATATTCTCAATTTTTGCATATTTATATGTACCCCTGACAAGTAACTTTCATTCATACGTTTGAAATATTTCTTTAATGAATGATGTTGATTTTTTTATATCTACACTGGAAAATTAGGAAAATTATTGATCATACTTCAAGCTGTATAATTGACGATATTGCTTTCATCGGTCAAAATTTTGAAAAAAAAACATGTGGATTAGGGTGCTTTTTTTCGACTATTTTTTTCCCATCGTGAAATTTTGTTGGAAATAACAAAAACAAAATTGCCTGAACTTTTGGGCCCTTAATATTAATATTAAGTCCTAGACCAAGGCGTGTAAAGATTTCCCATTGAAAATACACGAAAACTCTGACTTTTTATCTTTAAATTTCTATAGCTCAGCGGCATTTTATGGCATCGCTTTGACCATAGACAAGTATTTCTCAGAATTGAACGCTCTACAAAAAGGCCCATTGCGGCAAAGTCGTAACTCACACCGGCGAGTTAGTACGGGCCACTAAACCTGATTTTTCGCTTTTATCTCGCAAACGACAGGAGATACAGAAAAAAATGTATAAAACAAACTTGTAGGAAATTCAATTTTCTACAAAAAAGGTCCTTAGTACTGAGTTGCTTGATGGATAAATGATGGTCGAGTGATGGATAATGAAAGAACGATATTTCTATAATTTAACGTGATTTTCGATAAAAATTTGAAATTACAAAAATTTTATAGATAGTTATCTCCAGAAATATTGATGTTAGCGACTCAGTACTAAGGACCTTTTTTGTAGAAAATTGAATTTCCTACAAGTTTGTTTTATACATTTTTTTCTGCATCTCTTGTCGTTTGCGAGATAAAAGCGAAAAATCAGGTTTAGTGGCCCGTACTACCTCGCCGGTGTGAGTTACGACTTTGCCGCAATGGGCCTTTTTGTAGAGCGTTCAATTCTGAGAAATACTTGTCTATGGTCAAAGCGATGTCATAAAATGCCGCTGAGCTATAGAAATTTAAAGATAAACAATCAGAGTTTTCGTGTATTTTCAATGGGAAATCTTTACACGCCTTGGTCTAGGACTTAATATTAATATTAAGGGCTCAAACGTTCAGGCAATTTTGTTTTTGGTATTTCCAACAAAATTTCACGATGGGACCGAAAAAAAAAAATAGTCGCAAAAAAAGCACCCTAATGTGGATGGTTCCTTTGAATCTGAGATGTATAATCTTAATATATGCAGGGTGTTTCTCAACCCCAAGTGAATATTTTACGGTGCAATTCCTGAGCTGGTTTTAGGTAAAAAAGTTTATATAAACGTATATCCTAAAATACTTCCGTTCAGATTCATTAAAAAGGTTTGAGATTTAATACTGCTTTAAATTAAGATATTCGAGTTGGTCAGTTAGGTGTTGACAGATTTTAACCTGTCATTGTAAATAAGTCGTTACTAGGAAGGTAGTAAAGGAATTCTTCCTCAGCCGAGGTAGTACCACCCCACACATCCTTTTAAAGGGCTGGTGAAATCCGTACGGATGTTTCCAGCTCTGGATGTGTGAGTCGGATTTCCCCAGTATACCCACGGTACATGGTACTTAGAATTTGGTCTTCGTGGGTTGTCACAAGATAAAAAAAAGTATTAAAAACTTATGGGTTACTCTAATATTTAAGCGATTTGCTTGGTTCTCTTCTTGGAACCTGTTGCTAGATTGATTTTAGTTCTATTATTGTGGAAAGTACGTACTAAAAATGTCCTTTCCTTTATAAATTTTGATGTTCAGATTCACTAAGAAGGTTCAAGATTTAGTACTGGTTTAAATTAAGATCTTATAGTTGATCAGTTATGTCTTGACAGGTTTTTGTCCTGTCATTGTTAATAAGTCGTCATTAAAAACTTATGAATTATTCTGATATTTCAGTGATTTGCTTAGTTTTCGAATGATTTTCATCTTGGAACAAATTGCTGTAATGAATTTAGTTCCATTATTGTCGAAAGTACGTTCTAAAATTGCCCTTTTCGTTATAAATTTGCGAAAAAGCTCAGAAATAATTTCATAGTATAAAGCTTGGTTGTCTTATTGTTACACTTGTCAGTTTAAAACTTTTGGTTATCAAATTAGACTGGACTAGCGTTAGAGAATCTGGCTCTAAAAGTTTTAAACTTACAAGTGTGTAAGACAAGTTGTTTCTGAGGTTTTTCGCAAATTTATAAACAAAAGGGCAATTTTAGTACGTACTTTCTACAATAATAGAACTAAATTTATTCTGATAACACGTTTCAAGACAAAAGTCAATTGAAAACCAAGCAAATCGCTGAAATATTAGAATAACTCACAAGTTTTTAATGACGACTTATTAACAGACAGGACAAAAACCCGTCAGAATCTAACTAAACAACTATAAGTATCTTAATTTAAACCAATACTAAATCTTAAACCTTTTTAGTGAATCTGAACGTAGATTTTTTTTTTTTAGTTTTTTCATTTTATCTTAACCGTTGTTTGACCTAATTGTCTCAAAAAAACGACTAAATTTTATCACATTTTACAAAAAAAACTTTTCCGACAATATACGGAGCGATATTTTTTCTGGGACCTTGATTTTTACCTTCTAGCACTTTCTTTTACGAGGTTATTGACTACTTTTAATTAAATTAGTCGTGTTATTTAGTAATACATTTTTATATGCAGATTGCATTTACAAATTATATTATTTAATACATATCTTTGCATGCATACCATATTTTGAAGATACGATTTATGTTTTTAAACAGTACACTTAAAAGGATATTTTGTTAAATGGTTTATAAACGTTAGTTACAAGATACCAAAAAAAGCAAAAGACAATTTTTTTTAAATAAAGCTAAGTTGTCAAGCTAGGACAGTGACGTCTAGAAATATTTTAAGCTGATCAAAGGGCACATCACCCCGAAACTTTATCACCTTGTATCTTAAAGATCAAACATTTCAGGAGATATGCATTTTCATAATTTTTTTATTTAAAATTAGACTAGAAATCGTTCCTTGAAATATTTACTTCAGATTTAGGAACACTCTGTCTATTATTGACTATAATAGGTTTATAGAATCGAGGTCTCGCTCAAAATTTAAAATCTTTTTATCAAACTGAAGGTTAACCCTTTTTTAGTGCACGCGTAAGAATACGGAAACTTCATTTTTATTGTTTTTCAATC
Source organism: Philopedon plagiatum (assembly GCA_963971165.1). Lineage (NCBI taxonomy): Eukaryota > Metazoa > Arthropoda > Insecta > Coleoptera > Curculionidae > Philopedon > Philopedon plagiatum. The sequence goes on from OZ020191.1 coordinate 12,233,460, forward strand.
TTTCCTAAATCCGATCGAATTCCCCAATAAAATATTTATCCCGAAACTAATTCCGTTTCGATGTACTGTGATACTTGATATTATCATCCCTACTGTAGTTGTGGAAACACACCAAGTCAAAAATCAAATATATATCTAAAGCTTTTTTAGTTGTTTGCATATGTGTTTTAATTTCGGAGTTTCTAACAATCAAGATAACCTGTTGCCATGAGAATATCTTTATTAGAGCGACTTGGAATTACTCCGGCCCTTATACGGAAAATAGAGATTTGTTGTAATTAACAGACTTTATTCTTTAAAAATTAAGAACATCTTTAAAAATGTAATTAAATTATTTCTGTTTTAAAGGAATATAAAAAAGTAAAATACTAAATCTGACTATTTTCAGACCACTTCTCTCGCTCATTTATACCTAGGGTCTCCAGATTATGGAACAAATTGCCTGCAGATGTTTTCCCTTCCCGTCCCAACCTCCAATCATTCAAATCCCGTGTCAATAGACTACATTTCCCTTCTCTTCAGACACCCACGGTACGTTAGTACTTAGGCTTGAAGTCTACGTGGGAACGTGGGATGTCTCAGATAAAAAAAAATCGAATAAAACATAATTTCAGTAACAGGAATTAAAAATTTAAAAAAAGGGATTTTTCAATCACACTCATCTTTATCGAAATTGTCAGTCTTCTGATATTATTAGGAGCGCAGTATCTGAGGCCATATATCTTTCTGTTTCATAGTTTAAAAAGATAAGGTTTCCGTATAACCAACGTAATTTTTGCACTGCTCATTATAAATAAACTGTAACGACTTGAATTATAGAGGGTGTCCGAAAAGTCTTAGCATGGGCACTTTGCTATTGGTAAAGATAGAGACACCAAATTTTAGGTGTATCTTATTGGTTAATAAATCTGGGTTTTTACGTAATTTAACTTTTTCAATCTCCTTGAGGGGTGACGCTAGGGAACTGAGGTCAAAAATTTGAAATGCAATCCTATGCCGTATGGTATCTCATTTCAAAGGTCTTCAAAAATTAAACATTTTACCGCAAAATTCGAGGTCCGTCCCTTAATTCGTTTTTAAATGGCAAGCCGATAAAAATTAAAAATCGTAAAAAAAATGTGTGTCTTTACTTCTCCTATTCCTTTAAAAGTTGTTCAAAACAACCGCCATGAACTTCTTGGCAGCAATAAAGACGATTTTGAAACTTACTTCTCACATTTTCGAGATTGGCAGGTGTTACTTCTTGGTAGAGTTCCAAAATCGACTTTATTACTGCCAAAAAGTTAATGGTGATCATTTTGAACTAGTTTTAAAGTACTAAAAGAAATAAAAGTAGGTACTTAAATTTTTTCACGATTTTTCGAATATTCTTATAGGATTACCATTTAAAAAGGGACTAAGATACGGACCTCGGGTTTGCGGAAAAATGTTTCTTTTTCAAAGACCTTTAAAATGGCATAGGGTTGCATTTAAAATTTTTGACTTCAACTCCCTAACGGCACCCTTTAAGGGGGTTGAAAAAGTTAAATTACACGAAAAAGTAGATTTGTTAACCAATATGATACACTTAAAATTTGGTGTCTCTATATTTACTAATAGCAAAGATATTTGCCCAGTTTAAGACTTTTCGGACACTCTGTATACATTTCTTAACTATTTATTTCCCAATATAAGTAAATAAATGTTGTGGAGGCTGTACCGTTAATTTCAGTTCTGATGACCAATCAATACTGCCATTTAGCCACAGTTCATTATTACTAAAAAAACTTGATTTCTTTCTACGACATTGAGCACATTTTTGAGATATCTTGTATCGAAAATCTCGTATTTTTTTCATCAGAGCAACTTCAACATCGCTGCTCACGTCTTCTTTATTAAAATATTGTAAAATATGTGAATACATTCGCAAGCATCTATCCTCTTTGTTTTCTTCATTGATCCAAATCTCAAAAAAATTCTGTCGCGAAATGACATTCACACCTGAAAATCAAGATAAAATAATCAGCTGCACTGTTCTGCACCAAATGTTAGTATTAATCCAAAGGCTATAATATAGCATTTTATATAACACAAGAATTGTGACGGAAATCCTCAGAGATATATTTTTTTTATTGTTTGATTCTTGGGATTTTTCGGGTCATTTCCAAATTTTTTTTTTATTTTGTTTGGTAAAAAACCTTGAAAACTTTAAGGTCTCTGGAGGACCTCCACCTTACGCACCTGGTTCGATTCCGGTGCTGTACCATAAAAAAGTACAGGTCTGGATGTTTGTGATTGTCAGTATGAATGGTGTATGCGTGCATGGTGTATGCGTGTTGAATGAAGGAAGGTGGTAAAGGAATTCTTCCTCGTCCAAGCAGGTACCACCCCCACACCCTCTTAAAGGCCTGGTGAAATCCTTAGGTATGTTTCCAGCACTGGATGTGTGAGTCGGTTGTGCGATATACAACCCACGGTACCTTAGTACTTAGGCTCGCTGCCTTCGTGGGTTGCAAGAAGATAAAGAAAATTATTTATTGTTTTAAAAGCTAGAGACAGTAAAGCCAGACAGTACAGCCCCCTTACTACCAGCCATTAACACATGTTTATAGAATAGAGGTCCCGCTCAAAATTTAACATCTATTCAGGAATTCAAAGATTATTTCTTTTCTAACTCTTGCGAAAATAAGAACATTTTTATTGTTTTTCAAGCTTTCCTAAGCCCGGTCGAATACCCCAATAAAATTTTTGTTCCGCAACTAATTTCGGCAATCAATTAAATTCGTAAGGAGGTTTTTCTTGAAATCCTACGAGTGCGTTAGTGGTTTTCCTTGTACGGTGACATTTGATATCATCCACTGTACGGGCACTCGGTCATGTTCCGTCGGCGAGCGGCTTCTGATTTTTATCCTTTTAGATGTATGAGCTGCAATTCGCACCCCTGATATTACGAATTTACGTCATGCGAGGGGATTATTTGATAAACTTACGACGGATTTATTGTTTCACCGAGGGAAAATATATTTTGGTATTTTTATGGAATAGTCGGGGCACCTCAAATAGATAGATAGATAGATAAGCATTTATTTCAAAACATATTTGTACAAGTACAAAGTCTGAAATAAGTCAACGGCTACATTTACAGGAAAATGATAATAATAATAACAGATTAAAAATAACGTTCAGGAAAAAATAAAAATCGCGGCAAAAGAGCCATTTCAAATTTGACTGCACGTTCTTTGAATGGACGTGTTTATAATGAAAGGAAAAATAAAAGTTAGCAAAAATTTCATATTCCCTATTTTTAAACCATTATTATTGGTTTTGTTTATCGACAAAATATGATTTTTCGACCGTAGCGCTGAGCGGTTTGATCGAATAAAAAAATATTAAAATGAATGTTGTAGATATCGAAGGTAACTTCAAAATGAGCCGTTGTGCCTTAAGATTTGTTCGTTTTTAACTTTGAAAATCTTAAAAGAAACGTTAAAAAACGCATTTCTAAAATAACTTATAATTTTTGTAAATTATAGTTTTGAAAATCGACTAGTTTTTAGTGCTATATACATGATAAAAGCTATTCAAGAGTAAAAGTAACCCCAGTACGATGCTATACAACCTTTTGTTGAACAGCGGGGCCCCTTAAATAACATCTTTTCATGAAAATTTTGATTTATGCAAAAGATTTTAAATATTTTTGGATGAAACTTCGCACACTTTTCTAGTGTTCCAAAACACATTTCCTCAGAATGTTCCAAAACCGTACGTTGAATATTACAAAAATTATAAATTATTGTTAAAAAGGCGTTGTTAAACGCTTCTTTTTCGATGTTCAAAGTTAAAAATGAACAAGTCTTAATGTACAATGGCTTACTTTGGAGATACTTTTAATGCCTACAACATAAAATACTGTATTTTCGAAAATCTGTTTTCGAAAAATTGTGTTTTCGAATAAAGAAAATATGTATTTAAAAATCTGTTTTTTATTCCTTTGCAGATCCTCTGCCTTTAGAGGGCCGATTTCAGAATTTTATTTGTGCTTGATTCATGAGAGTATGATACACCAAGACCTAAAATGTTTTGTACGTGCATAATATATTACTGTATGATACGCCGATTTTTTAATGTATTATGAAAATATTCAAATTTTCGAATATCACGTTACAAAATACAGTTTGACAGGTACCAACGTCAGTGGCGTAACGCAAAATCGTAAAGTCTTCCGCAAAATTTTGTCTGGATCCAGAGGTCCAGAGCTAGAAGCCCCATCCACCGTTGGGCCCTCAAACGGTTGCAGCCCCGCGGTGTGGTGTTTGCAAGAGTGTACGTTACACCCCTAGTCAACGTCGACCTACTTTTGTTAAGTGAGTGACTCTATATTTTAAATTATTAAATTCTATGGAAAATTTCATTTCAAAATATACTTTTATGTGTATAATATGTTTGATTTTATGTTGTATACTTATTCTTGATAACTGAAATTCATTCAACAATAATTGTCGGCCTGTATGTCAGCCTCTGAACCGTGAAATCATTTACATTATTAATGAGTTTCGTAATAACTCAGTAATTACGAGGGACCTCTCTTTCGTTAACTACCCACAAGCCTCACAAGCCTGTAGCAAAGCCAATAAAACGAAAATACCATTAGTCAGATGACTAAGCAAGATTATTTTTTATAAAGCGAGAGACATATTTTTGCCGTGATTTACCGGCTTTAAAGGCGATGGACCATTTTTTACAGGTCGCTTTAAAACAGTGCCATGCGAGAACTTAAGATGACGCCTAATTAGACAACACTGCACCGGTACTGTTATTAATGCCGTTAGTACCGGTGGACAATTGAGTGTTTTTCTAAACCTGGATTACATAATTTTAATAGTTGTTTACTTTTAAATCGGGGTACGATATTTGTGCATTACGATAATAAAAAGAATCCCGAGGTGTTCCATAATTCTTCATTCGAGAGATAAAAACCTTCTACATCTCATCTGATTTTTAAAAATCTATAAAATCACGTCGCATGTTCATTGCCAATGAGCGACAATAGGAAATATGCATATAACCCAAATATAAATTTGTTTATATTCCCTACATGAATTAAATATTTCTGGTGATAAAACGTATCCCATTGGCTGTGACTTCAAAAGTGTTATAATAAGTACATGGCGAATTCCAGTGTTGTAGGGTCATCGAAAAATCAGTAAAAGTGGCATTTAATGCATGACCCATTCAATAAAATATCCCTGCACTTAAAGTAGAAAGATCTTAAAATCATATTCATTTATGTTTCAAGCCGAAATCGGTCCAGGAACGGCAGGAATCTTTCAATCTTTCAACAAAAACTGGCATTTTTGCGAAGTTTTGACACATCGTATTTCAATAATTTCGACGTAAATAAACTGTAATTCTTTATTTTCATGGCAATGGCCGAAAACGAAAATTTAAAAGTTTCAAATTTTGCATGTCCCCGATGCAAATAAACCTATTTATTTATAACTTAAACGAAAAAATAAGCGATTTAAATTAGTGGAAGGTATTCCTAGATAATTAACGTATAAAATAAACCCAAAAAGAATCGAATCACTAAATAAGAAAAATAGTTTAAAATAATGTCGGTTAAAAATAGGATTTGTTGGAAAACATCAAGAAAATTCAGTTTTTACCCCTTAAATACGCTCCTGGATGACCCATTCGGTATTTATTTTAACGTCTGATTATCCCTCTATAAGACATTGTTGAAAAATTGGAAAAAATAGATAGGACAAAATACAGAGTGATTCAAAGGTACCGATGTCGAGTGCAAAAAAAGTAAAAAAATCTAAATTTAATCGGCGATTGCTCCCTTTTTATAACGAATGAAGAAACTAAAAAATTTGGATACCATGTATTTTGACGAGCTCTTTCCGATGCCCTAGATGGGATTTTAATTTGGATCCATTTTGACCCAAAAAAAATAAAACCGTGAGAAATTTGGGTTGGACGGCAAAAAAAATGGAAATTTCCAATTTTTTTGCCGTGCAACGAAATGAGACATTTGGTGGGTTTACTGGTTTATGGTTTAAAAGTTTGTTTGTCTACCATTATATAAAGTTGTATACTATGTATCTACATGTTTATATAATGGTAGACAAACGAACTTTTAAACCATAAACCAGTAAACCCACCAAATGTCTCAAGGGACCGGCTTCTCGGTGTATTCGAGTGTCTGACTATATTCTTCATAGTTTCTGTTACTATTTTCCGGTCCTCACGACACGATTCATCCTGTATAACCGAATTTTTTACCGAAGCTAGTTGCACTATTTCTCTATTCTCCCCCTCCGACTGCTTCGACTTTGGGTTAAGCTTGTACCACTTATTTTTGCTGATCTCCTGACATCACTTTGCACTGAGGGCAAATCGACAAATGGCTGGTTTTTAAATTGTAATAAATTATACCGAAAAGTAAAATTTTTTTCTAGGTAAATTATCGGGGATAATACTACGAGAGCTTAAAAATTACCGATAATTTTTCACGATTGCGTGTTTTCTATAATTTCACGAGTCCGCAGGACGAGTGAAATTTGCAAAGAAAACACGTAAGAGTGAAAAATTATCAGTAATTTTAAAGCTCGAGTGGTATTTAGGGGATTATTTCACGAATGAAAACACAAATTAATATGACAACCAAGAAAATGACGGGAAAAAATTATCGGTGTAATTTTTTTTAATTGACGTAAAAAAATTATCGCTGTAATTTTAAAAAACGTCACTCATCTTACGGGACTTTTAACACATGAGTGAAATAATCCTAGTAATTTTCTTCGAAATAATTTTTTTCGGTTTGTAATGACTACCTTAGATGTATGAAATAAAAAAATACGTGCATTTTCCTTATTAGAGTCTGCTCTTCCGCGGGAGGCAGCCGATTAGCTAGCGCATTCTTATGCCATTGGCATTTTGCGACACGTGCAGTTGTGTTTAGGTATTCATCATATTTAAGTAATTTTTGGTAGGGAAGAAATATATTGTAGATATTTAATTTAATGATTGCGAGGGATCTTCGACAAATGATTTTTTCTACTCATGTCAATAAAAACCTTTTTTGTATGTTCAATAGTAATTGCGGAAGATAGTCCATTGTTTTATACACATTTTCATTGTGCTTCAATCACCATGGTGATTGAACTACAAAGTTCACTTTGTGCGCGAGTATATTTTACAAAGGTGGCGTTGACCGGTGCCGCGTCAAAATCTTTATAATTTCACTGACATTTTTTGACATCTTAAAAAGAAAAATATTACTAATCCCATTTTATTAACAGTAACATTCGTAGAAAAAGTATAGTGTAAAACTCGCATGGAATGACCATTTCCTACTCGTATGATTTGCAGCACTCGCCTGCGGCATCGTGCTGCAAACGTCATACTCGTAGGAAATGCATGTCATTCCATGCTCGTTGTACAATATACTATTGTGCTAAATTGCGTCTAAAAGTAAAAAAAGTACTACGAAAAATCGAAAAGAATCGCTATTTGAATATGGATGTCCACTTGAAAAAAAATAAATAATCGTGTCACAAAATATTCGAATACAAGATGCTTTTTCATATGTGGGTTTTCCGATATATACAGAGTGTTGCAATATTCGACCGACAAATTCTTGTAGGTTTAATTATGCTTAAAATAAGAGCCAAATTTTGCTTTAAATTTTTAAAAATCAACCAGACGTCGAGAAAAGTAAATTGGTTCTTTAAGGACCTTATTTATGTAAAGAAACAGCAAAAATTAGGTACCTACCCAGTAAACACGAATCATTTGTGAGATATTTCAATTTGGTATTACTTAGAGACATTTGAAACATTCTTTTGAAGGTTTCATACATGTTTCAGAAATGTTCCATTACACACGAATCGTTTGTGGGATGTTTCAATTTGGTAATATTTATAAACATTTGAAACGTTCTTTTGAAGGTTTCAGAAATGTTCCAGAAAACATGAATCAATTGTGAAATGCTTATCAGTTTGGCAATACTTATAAACATTTGAAACATTCTTTTGAAGGTTTCATACATGTTTCAGAAAACATTAATCATTTGTGAAATGCTTATCAGTTTGGCAATATTTATAAACATTTGAAACATCCTTTTGAAGGTTTCATATATGTTTCAGAAATGTTCCAGTACCCAGTCAACACAAAACCGTCCCTGGGACGTCCCAGGGACGTAAGTTTGGGATATATCCTACATCCCAGGGACGTCCCGGAATGTCCCATAAGATCCCAAGGACTCCCTGGGACGTCCGTTTGGAACAGGTCGGGATGTATCTGGGATCATCCCATAAAGGTTACACAGGACATATATGGGATCATCTTAGGACCTTACTAGGACGTTATAGCGACTATATTTGCGACGTATATATAATCATTGTTGGACATTCCCTACGCCTTAAAGGGTCTGGATACATTTTAAATTTACTGTACTTGAGCGCTTGAGCCGCTTTTAGAGTTTTTGATATTTCGTATTTATAGGATGTCCCCTTAGAGAGGAAATTTTGGGATTTCCCATATCAAATCGTTCCAACACGGTTAGATAACAGAATACTTATTCAGAGTGCAAGAAACTACCAGGAAAAAGTATGCTTTTTCGTTGGATTAGGGTTTGATGGAATATTACGCAAAGAGTAAATCTTTAACATTATTTTGTTGAATTACTGAAGCAGCATGACACAGGCAACGCCATCTCCTAGCAATTCCAAACAGTCCTAGTACCGACAGAAAAAAACGCATTTTGGGGTAATGTAAAGTCATTATAATATAGAGTCATCAGTACAATAAAGATTCCAACAGTATTTTGTTTTAACACTTTATAAAAAAAATTTACCAAATTAATTCTTTTTAAATCCCATTGCGGACGTTCTTGGGACGGCAACATGAGACGTCCGTAGGACGTCACTTTGGGACCAATTTGGAATCTTTCTAACGTCCAGGGGACGTCCCAGGGACGTTTTGACTGGAATCATCCCAAGTGGGACGTTGCGGATCAAAATGGAAGTCCTGGGGATCATTGTTGCTAACTGGGTAAACACTAACCATTTGTGAGATGTTTCAATTTGGTATTACTTTTAAACATTTGAAACATTCTTTTGAAGGTTTCATACATGTTTCAGAAATGTTCCATTAAACACGAGTCGTTTGTGGGATGTTTCAATTTGGTAATATTTATAAACATTCAAAACATTCTTTTGAAGGTTTCATACATGTTTCAGAAATGTTCCAGAAAACATGAATCATTTGTGAAATGCTTATCAGTTTGGCAATACTTATAAACATTTGAAACATTCTTTTGAAGGTTTCATATATGTTTCAGAAATGTTGCTCGTAAACACTAACCATTTGTGAAATGTTTCAATTTGGTAATACTTATAAACATTTGAAACATTCTTTTGAATGTTTCATACATGTTTCCGAAATGTTGCATACCTATGCATGTTTCAAAAATATTTCCTAAAAACTACTCCTCCGACTGCTTGAAACTGCTAATGGATGGCGCTGCCTGTGTCATACTGATTATGCAGTTCGACATGGTTAGCTTTTAGGATTGCTGTTTCGGAAGGTAGGAATGTTGGTTTATCCTGTACTGACGAGAACCAAAGAGTTCGAAACCGGTATGCAGGTAACCACAATAACGACATCCTAACTAAAGAAAAGGCTTCCTTCTTCCTGGTAGTTTCTTGCAGTCAAACCAGGTATTTTGTTGTCCAACAGTGTTGGCCTAAATACGGCAAATTTTAGTATGTAATCCAGCGCTCGGAGGGGCATGTAGCCCGGAGAATAGCTGTTTTAAGTTTTAACATTATTTGTTTCATATCCTTATAATATACGGTATCGTCAGGTGATTAGAGAGCTGACTCTCATTTACAAATATAAAAAATTGGTTATGTTTCATAAATCGATCTCTGAAATGTTTCAGTGAAATATATAGATAGATCACTTATGGTTTCAAGAATGTTTCAGAAACTAAAATTGCTTATGTTTCATAAATAAATCTTTGAAATGTTTCAGTGAAACATATTTTAGGTAGATCATTTATGGTTTCAGGGATGTTTTACAAATATCTCTGAAGCCAAATACGAAACGTTCCAACTTTCGGAGATATATTTTTTCAGATATGTTTCTGAAACTGTAGTTGGTTTACTGGGTATATACCTCCTGATAGAAAATAGTCATGTGCGAGTAGATTTAATATACCTACTCCCTAAGAATAGCAAAGTTTGTCTTTGAAATGCCCATATACAGCAAAGCAACTTATATTGTTACAAGAAGAATCTTATTTTTTATATTTTCTGATATCTCTGCTGCACCACTTTTAAATAGTCCTAATCCACACAAGCAAATCGACAAAGAAAATTCGATAATAAATCCCATTTCTACAATTGTAACCTTAGGCGTTTTTTGGCGGTCCAAAACCATGCCTTTGGTTTTGTTTGGTTTAAGTTAGGCGTTTTCTTTTTTATAGCATGATAAAGAAAGACAAGTAGGATCCGGATTTGATGGTTCTGATGGTTTTGCAGCACCAAAAAATGCCTCTTGTAAAATTGCAAATGCAAAGTTATCGGTAAAAAGGAGACCTTCCCCATTCCTATCTTCCTTTCTTTTGATCGTCTAAACTGCCTGGGGCGTACTTGTTCCAATATGGAATGAAGAAGAGAATGGCGACAGTCAATGTCAAATAAATGACAGAAGTGGCCGATTTTAAACAAGTCGGCTTACTAAAGTCCGTTTACAAATAAGTTCAAAATTACGTTAATTTTAAAATTTTTTTGTTAAAGTTAATTACTATTATCCCTGTTTTAAAGAGTAGTGTCTGATCAAACTATTTTCACGGCCCAACAGTCGTAAGCAGATTTCCCGAAATTACAGTGCTGTTTTAGGTTTAGGTTATAACCGCCAAACATGATCAACACAAGTTCTATAATGAATCCAGCAATGGAATCATCTCAATTACCAATTCAAAAAATGGAAGTAGCAGCCCGAAATGTTGATAGATCACTAGCATTAGATTGCAGTGCTCCTAAACTTATAGATCTTATGAATATCAACCCCCAAAGTGGGTCTACAGCAAGTGGATTAGTGGATCATGATTACCCTTCATTAAATGGCATGCCCTTGGCTTTAAGTAATATGACTCAAATAAAGACTATTAGTAATGTGCCCTTACCACCAGAAATAGTGGACCACTTTAGTCGTATCCTTTTGGTTATTAAAAATATTTTATTGTAGCATTCTACTTTGCTTCAGATTATTTACATTACGCTCATAATTTATGATTTTTTGGTGTTAGGTAGTTAGATAGATAATTCTTGGGATGCCAATTAAGTGGTTATTCACTGTGACCTTGGCCGATTTATTGCGATTCCCTTTATTTATATGGCTTGCTCCAGCTTTGCCTTGCTGATTGGCCCCAACAGCCCTACTAGTGGCCTTTATTCTTCGTATATTCACTATTTCTTAGAAAGGTCTTATAAGTATTGGATTATTTTCTTTCAAATATGTTAAATGCATATTGCCATTGCCTCCATTTGACAACTGTTTGGGTTTTAAAATACCCCTACCAAACTTCAACACTGGAAATTCACTACAAAGGTTTAAGATTAAGTACTGGTTTAAATTAAGATTTTCTAGTTGATCAGTTATGTTTTGACAAGTTTTTGACCTGCCATTGTTGATAAGTCATCGTTAATAATTTATGAGCTATTATTTCTGATATCTAGGTACCTACTTAGTTTTAAAATTATTTTCGTCTTGGAACTTGTTGCTAAAATAAATTGAGTTCTATGATTGTGGAAAATATATGCTTAAATAGCCCTTTTCTTTGTAAATTTGCAATTAAAAACTCAGAAAAATATTCATAATGCTAGGCTGAGTTGCCTTATTCTTACACTTATCAATTAAAACCATTTGTTGTCATATTAGGTGGGCCTTAACAATAGTGAATTTAGATGGAAATTTTTTCCAACCTATACCTCAATTAATTACTTTTAACCTTAACAAAACGTTTAGATGTTCAGTGCCACTGTATGATGGGGCTGTTCCCAGAAATAAACCGAGCATGGTTAACTGTAGACAGTGACATCTACATTTGGACTTACGAAGAAAACACAGATTTAGCTTATTTTGATGGTATCAATGAGACCATTTTGTGTGTAGGTTTAGTTAAACCTAAACCCGGTGTTTTCCATGCTTTTATTAAATACTTACTGGTACTAACGACTGCTGTGGACATAATTGTTTTGGGAGTTACTTTTACAGCAGGTAGAGATAAAGAAATATTTCAATTTTTGTTCATAGATAATTTTTCCATCAGTTTTCAATCATAAGCATACTATTTACTTTTTGTGAGTTTTTTCAGAAGTATTATTAAGGTTTATTATTGATTAACAAGTTCAGCACAGCTAGATGATGTGATGCACGGCATCTTAGGGATGACACGCCACGAAATATGTGAATTCCTTGTTGCCAATTTTTTGGCATCATTTTTAATATTTTTGAAAAAGAAAAAAAGCGTTATTTATAATTATAATTATCCACAAAATTGTCAATGCAAAATGTTTACATTCAGATTCACTAAGAAGGTTTAAAATTTAGTACTGGTTTAAATTAAGATCTAGTTGATCAGTTATGTTTTGACAAGTTTTTGTCCTATCATTGTTAATTAGTCGTCATTAAAAACGTATGAATTATACTGATATTTCAGCGATTTGCTTGGTTCCCAATAATTTTCATCTTGGAACGGGTTGCTAGAATGAATTTAGTTCTATTATTGTCGAAAGAACGTACTAAAATTGCCCTTCTTTATAAATTTGGAAAAAAAAACTCAGGAGCAAATTCATAGTATAAAACTTAGTTGTCTTATTCTCCCACTTGTCAGTTTAAAACTTTTGGTTGTCAAATTAGACCGGACTAGCATTGGAGAATCTGGCCGCTAATGTTTAACTATTACTTTAAATGTTGTGAATCATTCGTCAAATTAAAGGAAAAAACAAAAAAGAATAATTTGCAGCAACACTTGTTGAAAATTATTTTTAAAGATCATTCGCAAAATTTAAGAAATGACAAATTTATTGGCATTAGTGACATTGTTTTTATATCTTGGCAAAATTTAAACAGAAAAATGTTCACTGTGACTATTTTTACAGCTTGGCTTAAAGGAAGTTTAGGTTTGAAACTATTTTCAATTTTTAATTAAGTATAAAAAGTTTTTGTGAGTTTCTCTAAATTAAAGATACAGAATTGTGTTTGTTTTTATAGCTTCAACAGGTGACGAAGATGAAATTCAACTTATTCCTGATCCTGTTTTTACCCTTCCTACTGATGGTAACACGGTTACTACAATAGCTGCCACATTGAGTGGTAGATTGTTTTTTGGCAGCAAGGAAGGTTCTTTGTTTGAAATATCATACCAGGTAAAAAAAATGTCAATTCTGTAAAGATTGTGCATTTTTGATATGTACTCATTTCCTTTTAATAGAATAATCTGATTGATAAAGTCTCTGTTCTAATTGTCACTGTCCTTACTTATTCGTCTTCTACAAAGTGTATCTTGGAATTTGGTGTACAGAGTTGTCAAAGAAGTTTACAACAAATGGAAAACTTTTTTATTACTGATTTCTCGAGAAATTTTATTTTTAATAAAAATTGGTGCACAATCTAAAATCTACAAAAAATAAATTAAGAGTTATAATTGATCCTAGCCTAGATAGAGCAGGAAATTCAAGAAAACTGAAAATTACTCGTGAATAAGCTACTCCTGTTTTTAAAAACATTACAAAATTTTGTTAAGAGTAAGAACACCATCTATTATAAAATTTGACGGAATTTTTTTTTCAACCAACACTTTTTCGATTTTTTCGATACAATAGTAACATAAATTTAATATTAACTTTTAGAGTGTTGATTTAGATCCCCAATAAACAAATATTTTTTAGGCTGAAAGTGGCTGGTTCGGAAAACGCTGTAAAATGATAAACTTGTCCACCAGCGCGCTATCCTTCCTTGTGCCGTCGTTTCTAAATGCAGCTCTTAGTGAAGAAGACAGCATAGTTCAAATAACAATAGACAATACGCGAAACATTTTGTACACTTTAACAGAGAAAGGTGCCATAGAAGTGTGCGACTTGGGGGATAAAGGCAACAGTTTCTCCAGGATCACTAAAGTGTCACAGAATACATTGGTTAGCCAGGCTATGAACACTGTTAAGTAAGTTACATTTTTTTTTTCACATAAAAATTTTTAGAAATGGAATTTTAAGAGAATTCTCCAATTTAAAATTATCCTTTCACAATTTAAAATGACTGCTCTTGTAAAAATGTTTAAAATATCTAAGGGTAATTGCTACAACAGTGATTTATATAAATCGTCAGTTTCGTGACTACAATTGGATATGACACTGACGTCCACAAAACTGACATTTTTTGTCTTAATTTTTAATTCTGATTCTGTATATAAAGAATCATAAATACCAACATGCACGAAACTGACAAGATAGAGGGTTAAAGGCGAGTAAAATAAATTGGTTTTGCTCAAGAAATGATAATAAAATTTACTTTAGGTGCACTTTCTGCAGCAGATAGAAGAATAAACTATATCAAACGCGCTTTAACCTGAAGCTTCTATGTATTCTACGTTCATATTACCACCACATCTGACAGTTTTTACATGGTGACACGGTACTGACGTTATTAACTAAGCACAAATTTTCAGCGGCAATGGAAAATGTGCCCGTAGTCAAAATTTTGGACATTCTTTAAGGAGAATATATTAAAATAAATTACTAAGGAGCTTTTTTAAGAAAAATATCTGAATTATTATCAACTCGTAACTGAGACAAGCACGGGACTGACATTTTACGGTTAATTTGGTTAAAAATGATATTTAAAGGAAAAAATCAATCAATTTTAGTACAAGTATTTTAAGGATCCAGACTAACACTTTAAAGTTTTTGTTTATAACTTGATTATGTAAATTCTTGGTATGCAAGTAAACAGGATGACTAACTATTGGGGCAATCACCCCTAATTGTTTCATTAAAACTGTTTCTGAATGTTAAAGTTTGCTTGTAATGACATAAAAAATAAACTCAAAAATAAATGCAGTGTTGAGTTTAAGTTTTTTCTAAATAAATATAAACCAATTCTGTTGTAGGACTTTAGACAGTCAAAATTTTCGTCCTATTATCAGCATTTCGGCAATTGACTCCTACGAATCCGGAAATCTAAACCTTGTAGCTCTCACGCAGACAGGGGTCAGATTCTATCTGTCTGTCGTTGGATTGTCAAATCAGCAACCGAACCAAAGACCATATACGCTAACTTTAGTTCACGTTCGATTGCCTCCTGGGTATTCTGCTAATGTTACTGTAAGACCGAGGAGTGTGCACATGGCCCATTATAGGTGAGAAATATTTTTAAGCTTAAATAATAATAATTTAAATCAAGTGATGAGCTGTAATGTTGCGAGTTTGAATTAACGATTTTTTAATGTTTAAGGGACCGAAATTTAATATTAATATCCAATGTAAAAGACAAAGACGTACTGTGGTGTTTAAGTTCAGACTTATTCCCATTCAGTCAGACGTTGATGGAAGCGTACACTACTGTTAATTTAGACGGTCCCGCGTTAGCTTTAGCAGAAGTAAGTACAAAATCACTTTAGTAGATTAAATAGGGCGGTTCTACATCAAATTGCGGCACTTTTCCGGGGGCGGGGCTAGAGGGGACGGGGCCAGCGTGGGAGGCGGGGTTAGAGGGGGCGCCTCCACTTTAACCCGCCTCAAACGCTGGCCCCGCCCCATCAAGCCCCGCCGACGCAATTTTATTTAGTATTTAGTAATTAAGTAATTATGAGAAAAAAATTTTAGGTTAGGCATGACAACAATTTACTCTTTAACCCAGATCAACAAGAAGCGCCACCCTTAGTCGTGCGTCAGCACGGCGAACCTCCAAAGAAATATGTAGTGTTGACGTCACACAGCATTCAGATTTTTATCAAATTGAGGCCGGTGGATTTGTTGAGGCAAATGTTAAAAGATAGTCATGGTAAGAGAATTATTGAGAAAGAAATATATCCAATTTATTAATGAACCTTTCTAACAATCAGATCTCAGAGCTAGGCAGTGGTTAACTACAAAAGTATCTACGTTGTTAACTACTTTTTCTGTAAAAGTATTCTATCTCTATAATTTAAAATTTAAAATAATTCTAAATTATAATTTTTTTTTATTTCATTTTGAATTTTTTTATTTGATGTTATAGGTTCAAGTCCTTTCTTTTTATTCATGTTTGTAAGTACGGCTGCGGCACTGGTGTTTTAAGCCACAACAGTCCATGTTTAGTTTGGTTTGTAGTTAAAAAAGTAGTTAAATATTAGTAGTAGGGCAGGGCGATTATCGAAAAAAATAATCGATTTTTGATTAATTGAAATAATCTATTATTTCCGATTAATCGAAATTAATCGAAAAATCGATTGATCGAAATTAATCAATTAATCAAAAAATCGATTAATCGCAAAATCGATTAATCGAGAAACTTTATATTACTCGATTAATCGAGAAAATTGATTAATCGATTAATCGTACTAAATCGATTCTTGAACTAGTCGAAATTATGTCATTACTAATGACATAATGAATGCGACTCCAGCGCTTACCACTTGCCTATCTTGAACACAATCCCGGCAGGCGATTTAAATTTTAGACCCTTAATAATTAAAGGACCGCGGATCGAAAAGCATTCAAATTATTTCGTTGAATACGTGTTTTATAGTCGAGTTCTGATTATAAAAAAGAATCGATTAATCGAAAAAACCGATTAATCGAAAAATCGATTAACCGAAAAATCGATTAACCGAAAAATCGATTGATCGAAACATCGATTAATCGAAAAATCGATTAATCGGAAATCCTCTTAATCGAAAAATCGATTTTAAATTTTCTTGTAATCGTTTAATCGATTAATCGATTATTTTGCCCACCCCTAATTAGTAGTGCAACTACTTTTTTGAAGAAGTAGTTTAACTACCAAGTACTTAAACTACTTTTTTAATAAAGTAGTTAGTAGTTATACTCCACTACTTTTTTCAAGTAGTTTGTCCAGCTCTGCTAACAATACCGACAAAGTTTACAATTTTTTTCTATTTTATGTTTTTTTCTTAGGTCAAGACACTGAAGCCCTAAAAGCGTTTTTCACTATACAAAAAGAAAACCAAGCTTGCGCGACAAGTTTAATATTGGCATCGCTGGAAAGCGAAGAAAATGCCGAGGTAGCTGAACTGGCAACAAGGGCTTTTTTCATGTACGGTGGAGAGCCCAAAGTAGCGCAGATGAACCAGACTAATATCTGTAAGTTATGCTTAAAAATAATGTGTTTCATTAATTATTATGAGTGCTTGCTGCACAAGGTCATCTTGTTTGTGTCCTCCATATAAAATGCTTTTATTGAATACTGTAGAATATACCGTTTGTCCAAGGATGGAGAAGATAAGAGGAACCAAAAAGTGGAAGGTACGAAAAAAGGCCATTCGTATTCATACGGAAAAATACATTAAATATTGGATGTTGTCATGGCAACGGTCAGTTCACGAGATCAACACCATTGTAGCAATACCGCGGCGCTCGGTCGGTCGCGGTACTTCTGCTGGGTCTGATTGTGTGTGTTCACCCAAGCAAACCCAACGGGAAGACACCATACTAACATAATAAAACACAAGCAAACCCAACCGTTTATACCTAAAATTGCCTGGATATTAGTAGTACACATTTGTCGCTTGTTCTGTACTGTGGACCACAATCCTTATCTATTGCTCAAAATTAGAACGTTATTTAACTTATTTCGATGTGTAAAATATTTTGTTTGTTTCAGTTTCAGGATCCTCTATGTTTTCCCCGAACATAATTTCAACTCCAGCTCCTCAGTACCAGCAAAGTATGTACCCTCCTCAATCTCCAGGCGGTAGTTTCCAACAGGGCGGATATCCGGGTATCCCTCAGGGTTATCCACAACCTGGAGCTCTGCAACCCACTTTTTCGCAGACGATGCCCCAACAATCGACGTTCGATCCTACGAATTACGTTAACTTTTCGTCCAAACATAATGGATTGTACCTGTATTTAGGCAGAATTTTAAGGCCACTGTGGAACAGAAGATGCGTGGACCGGGTTTGTCCGGATGGGAAAACTATTTTGGCAAGTTTTAGTTATTTTTTGAAAGTGATTTTTTTTTTGTGAACCCAAATTAAAAATTATTTTGTCATTTGAAAGGGAACACGCTGTACTATATGTTAATATTTTTTTTTTCATCTTCCAGAATCAAAGCACCATATCAGCCGAAGACTGCATTCACATTCTGAACAACCTAACGGCTCTTCACAATTTCTTGAGCCTAAACACACAACTTTCAGTGGCGTACAACACAGCCACCCAATTACAAGGAGTGACGTTTAACACTACGTCTTTAAACGCCAGTCGCGTGAATCCCACCGTTCAGGACGCCCAGTTGGAGGAGAGACAGTCGCTTTATGCCCTTAAGAATTTTGTCTGCCATTGTTGTCAAATTATAGGGTTGTGGAGGATATTGTGTGATCATCAGTTCCATGATTTAGTTGGTAAGTTGATTTGCGAGTTAGTTAGAAATAGTGTTAATATTTCAATTCCGAAATTTTCAGAACTAGGGATTACTATCTGGATATCAAGATTGTGATCCCTAATTCGGAATCTTTAAATTAGATTAATTTGTACCTTTACTTTATCTTTGTTTCTATCTAGCCATTCCGTCTGCAAGAAAATGTTGAAATAATCAAATTATAAACAAAAATTTAACCGTAACAAACTTTAACAAATTAACCGTAAAAGGTCAGTTCCGTGCTTGCCCGCGTCACGAGTTAAAAATATAAAGAAATTCCTCTTAAAATAAAAAGTTTTGTTATTTTCTTAATATGTCCTTGGTTAAATTAAATTTGATTAGGGACAACAATTTACCAAAACCAAAAATTATTTTTTCCATCGCAGCCGAAAATCTTTCCTTAGTTTTTAAGGTGAGTCGCCATGTGAGAACTATAAAATTTGTAATCCCTACTGCTGCAGATAAGAGTACCTAAGATTAATTTTAATTCGCAATAACCCGCTATTCTGTCAGTTTCGTGCTTGTTGATATTTATGATTTTTTATATATTCCTTGCCTTAAGTTTGTTGTTGACAATGTTTTGTAGTGTCTTTTTTTATCATGTCAGAGTAAAACAAAAACGTCAATTTCCTGACTGAGTTTTATGTGAAACTGTAGCCCCAAAACTGACAATTTACACACGATTTAAGAAATAATATCCATACTAATATATAAAATCCTTAAGTGACTCACTTACTCACTTATTCATCAAGACCCAGCTTGAACCGCCTGACATAGAAAGCTGAATTTTGGCATACAGGATTATTTTAAGGTGTAGGGGTTCGATAAGAAGGGATTTTTTTAAATTCAAATTCCAAGGGGCTGAAGCAGTCCCCTAAAAATGAAAATAATTTTTATTTCAAAAAGTATTTACTTGCACTCTTTTTTTAGGAAGTTTGCCGGAAAATCAGCAGCAAATCTTACAGAACACGACGTTCAAAGAACTGTTTCTGTACCGGCAAGACATCTGTTCAATTTTAATAAATACTTTGGTTAATAGCTACCTAGGAGATAATGCTTCTGTTGATTCAATTAGTAACAAACTGATGGAGGTTTGTCCGCATTTATATAAACCTGAAGATGCAGCCTTTTCAAAGGTTAGTTACAAAAATGAATCGAGTTTTTAGTGAATTCAAAAGACAAAGTTTAAAGTGACTATCATACAGGGTTTTTCACGAGGTGTGACCTATACAGTTATTTTTTTTAAATTTGTGTATTTGAACTAAAATCTTTTTTAGGCCAACGAATTACTAAAAACGACAAGAGCCATTCAAAACACAGACGAAAAAGAAGAGATGTTAACGTCTGCATTGCAGTTGTGCAAAAACATAGCTCCCAACGTTAATCTTCCAGAAGTCTGCAAGCAATTCACCTCCCTTAAAGCATATAACGCAGTTATAGAACTTTGCGCGTATTGCGCAAAAAAGCTGGATCCTGATCGAATTGCTGAAAGTTTTTATAATAGTGACGATAGCACCGGGGATCAGGAGGGATATAGTTATTATCAGAGAAGGTAGATATAAAAAGCTGCTGCAAAATCAAAAACACATATGAAAAACAACAATAAAATGTTTAAAAAATTCTCCAAAAATGTAGCCACGCGTTAAAAACAGAATAACCCGTCCGTATAAATGGTATAAAGCACAGTGAGAGTGAGTATTGAGACTCGCCGCGCCGCACAAAACTCTGCTTGCCGTGTTGCTACCGCACTGGCTATTGTCGGGGTGCATTGTGAGAATCCCACGCTCCAATCTCTGGGTGTTGCCGTTTGAAACTCATGGCGTTGTCGAGCTGGCGGAAAGTAGAGATATTCTTCTCTCTATCTTGGTTTTTCTCTGATAATAGGATAAAATTATTCGTCAAATACAACATTGCATTTATTGTTAAAATAACGAAATAAAAACACCGGTTTTCCAGCTTTATTATTCAAAGTACCGCGAAGGAAAAGGATTAAATTAGCCCATTATTGACATGGTTATGAAATGGAAATGGGATACAGCCGTTAGTTTAGTTAAGAAATTTATCTTTGTTGAAATTTTGCTTGCGTTCTTTGATGTCAATTTGTAATTTGTTTTGTAGCCGAAAATATAATGAGAAATCAACGTTGTGGGAGTGCAATTTAAAAACGTGTACTGTTATATAAAAATATACACAGGTTTTAAGACACCAGAAAAATTGATTTAAATCAAAAAATCTTGATTTCAATCAAAAAATTCGATTTTTTTAATAAAAATCGTGATATTTTTTCACTCTGTTTTAAAGTAAACAAAAACTTTTACGAAGAATGACTCCTTTGGTATCTTTCACTTTTGGTCCATTTGTACGTACATACGTACCCCAATCCTTGGACGTACTGTATATAAAAGAACAAACTGACTGACTAGAAAATACTTCTCCCCTTCCAACTTATACACTCTCTATGTTTCCCAAATAAGACCTAACCTAGAATACTGCTCCCACATCTGGGGAGAGGCATCACCTTCGACACTTAAGATCCTTGATTCTATCCAAAAGAGAGCAATTCGACTTATCAATGACCCAGCCCTCACGAGGAAACTCCATTCTCTCGCTCATCGCCGGGCTGTAGGGGATGTATCCCTTTTCTACCTCTACTTCCACGGATGTTGCTCTGAAGAACTAGCCGGTATTATTCCCCCCTTGACTGTTCCTAACAGAACAACAAGAGACGCGTTACGTATGCATCCCTTTACTGTCCAGCTACAAAAGTCTAGAACAGACCACTTCTCTCGCTCATTCATACCTATGGAACAAATTGCCTGCAGATGTTTTCCCTTCCCGTCCCAACATCCAATCCTTTAAATCCCGTGTCACACTACATTTCCCTTCTCTTTAGATGCCCACGGTACGTTAGTACTTAGGCTTGAAGTCTACGTGGGATGTCTTAGATAAAAAAATAGTGTTATAATATAAAGTAAAAAGAACAAATTTGGTTTTTCCTTAAAGATCATTAAATCTTTCTATTCTCTCTATTAGAATGGAGATATACAGAGAACTTGTGGCAATGTTAGATACCATTTATAATGAGCAAGAGCCACTTCCAGCTGTAATTTACGAACCTGACTATACTGACAACAAGTCAATATTGTTGGATGGAATGGAAGGTACCCAATTAGGTTCCACGGTATGTAACGACAATTTGATGACAGTTTTCTGATTACAAAATACAGAGGGTTTTGAAACTTCTAAATAACATTTTAGGATGTAATTGCTTAGTTAATTTTAGATAAAAAAAAGTCTGTATATAATTTTATGTCCTAAAATCATTCATTTTCAACATAAGTTGAATTTAATTTTTTCTCAAGTTTTTTTTTATTTTATCTGAGGTTTTTTGGGATAACTTTTGAACTTAAAAACTTGCACAGAGCTAAGTTTTAGCAATTTTCATAAATAAATTGTTAAAAGCATTCTAAACAATATACAGGGGTAGGGTGCTTCGTTTTAGACGACTATTTTTTTTTTTTGGTCCGTTGACGGAATAATGTTATAAACATGTAAAAAAAAATTCTCACCAAAGATGAGCTCTTAATTTTAATTTTAAGTACTCGCTGAATGAATTTGAAAATTTCCCATTTAATTAACACGTAAATTTTAATTTTTTTTTTTTTTCAGTTATCAATAGCTTTGCGACATTTCATGATATTTAATTGGCAATAAGTGAAAATTACAGAGGAATCTTTCCTCTTTAAAAATGCCTGTAGCTAATTTATGATTTGTAACCGACCTCGCCAGTAAAAAATCTTGAAGCCAATTTTGTCTCGAATTTCATATTTTTCTTTATTTTTCGCGTAAACCACTAACTTTACAAAAAATTGTATTGAAGTTTTTTATGGGGAATTTAAATTTCCTACAAAAAAGTTCTGTAAGCCTTAACCGTAGAGCTAGTAGTTTTCGAGATAAATCCAATTAAACATCTCAAAATTTGAAAAATCGCTCTTTTATCCAAGATTTTAGTACTTTTTAATCAAATCGTTGCTGAAAAAATATATAATGTATAAGAATGAAATATAAAAATATATATTACACATTGGTAAGTAATCACCAAAAATATTTCGTGTAATATGAAGCCGTATGCTAAATTTCAATACTTTTAATAATATTATGGCTGAAGAAATATATAATATATACTGGTAAATACATATTTACCAGTAATTCGGTAATAAGAAACGGCTTCATATATTACACGAAATATTTTTGGTGATTACTTACCAATGTCTAATATATATTTTTATATTTCATCCTTATACATTATATATTTTTTCAGCAATGATTTCATTAAAAAGTACTAAAGTCTTTGCGATTTTTCAAATTTTGAGATGTTTAATTGGATTTATCTCGATAACTACTAGCTCTACGTTTATGGCTTACATAACTTTTTCTGGAGAAAATTAAATTCCCTATAAAAAACAATACAATTTTTTGTAAAGTTAGTGGTTTACGAGAAAAATAAAAAAAAACATGAAATTCGAGACAAAATTGCCTTTTTTACTTTTTTTTTTTTACTGGCGAGGTCGGTTACAAAACATAAATTAGCTACAGGCGTTTTTAAAGAGGAAAGATTCCTCTGTAATTTCCACCTATTGCCAATTAAATATCATGAAATGTCGCAATGCTATATAAAATTGAAAAAAAAAAGTAAAATTTACGTGTTAATTAAATGGGAAATTTTCAAATTCATTCAGCGAGTACTTAAAATTAAAATTAATAGCTCATCTTTGGTGAGAATTTTTTTTATATGTTTATAACATTATTCCGTCAATGGACCAAAAAAAAAATAGTCATCTAAAACGAAGCACCCTAATACAGGGGGATAATTTTTTTGGGGTCCTATTCCCTTTTACTCTCGAATTTTATTTTATGATGGTATTGGGTATTTTAAATTAAATAATTGATAGTCTTATCTTGTTTTGAAACTTTTAGATCTCTAGCATTTTTTTGATGCCTTGCGTCGTTTACAAATTATTTAACAAAATATCTGTGCGTGCATTCCCTTTTTAAAATTATATATTTTTATGACTAGATGCATCAAGTTATTGATAAGATTCTTTACTACGACGACGAGCTGATGCACGTAGCTCTGTACGAGTGGATGGTATCAAAGAATATGACAAGCGACTTAATAAAGATAAATCAACCATCTCTCGAAAACTACCTCAAGAGATCGTCGATACAAACCCCGGATAATATCGTGATTATGGACTTGCTGTGGAAGTTTTACGAAAGTAATAATAACCACGCTGCTGCTGCCAAAATTTTGAATAATTTGGCTTCTAGAACTGGGTAAGTTTTGAATTTAGGTTTTTCTCACGAATTATATATCCCTCTTCGTTAATTGAGGAGCCCCATTCAATAAGGGGACATGCGCTCGGCCCGGCCCAGCCGGACCCAACCCAACCCTGAATGTATGCAATCCAACCTTTGTGCGTAGCGTTTTAGAAACAATTAAAAATCAATACCTTAACGTTGATTCTCAGCAAACTTCCAATGGGAAAGTTGTTCCTTATAGTCTAAAGAACAATCGTGCGAAGGCACGAGATATTTTGACAAAAAATAAACAAATTAGAGCAGGTAATGTTTGAACATTACAGAAGATAATTTGACGTTTAAAATATGACACAATAATTGTAAAAAAGTGTTACAAGAATAAAAATTGTTTTACTAAAATTATATTATCAAATATAAATTTTTGTTAACACAAAGCATTTTAATACAAAGGATTTTTTAATATGAAACATTATAGTATTAATTTTTAAAACGTAGGAAAAGCATGCATCATAATCATTTCATTTTGTTGGGCTTACTGCTTTTAACAGCTGTTTTGAAAAAGGTTTTCATAAAATT
The DNA here is from genome assembly GCA_963971165.1 of Philopedon plagiatum. Classification (NCBI taxonomy): domain Eukaryota; kingdom Metazoa; phylum Arthropoda; class Insecta; order Coleoptera; family Curculionidae; genus Philopedon; species Philopedon plagiatum. The sequence continues at coordinate 12,257,994 of OZ020191.1, forward strand.
TGCAACCTTCAGGACTAAGATATTTAACAAAAGTTTTCCTAAATCATTCAGTTTTTCGCGAGAAATTCCGACATCTTTAGCAAGCGACGATTTTTCTAAAATTTCAAGTGGTGAAAATTAATTATTTTGCAAATGGCCACATTGACGTCTTTTACAGTTATAATGAAAAGCCTGCGACTATTATTCTCGAGAAAGTAACCACTTTTGAAAATTTAGAAAAATCGTCGCTTGCTAAAGATGTCGGAATTTCTCGCGAAAAACTGAATGATTTGAAAACTTTTGTTAAATATCTTAGTCCTGAAGGTTGCAAATTTTATGAAAACCTTTTTCAAAGCACAGCTGTTAAAGGCAGTAAGCCCAACAAAGTGAAATGATTATGATGCATGCTTTTCCTTCGTTTTAAAAATTAATGCTATAATGTTTCATATTAAAAAATTCTTTGTATTAAAATGCTTTGTGTTAACAAAAATTTATATTTGATAATATAATGTTAATAAAACAATTTGTATTCTTGTAACCTAAGATTTGTAACACTTTTTTACAATTATTGTGTCATATTTTAAACGTCAAATTATCATCTGTAATATTCAAACATTACTACGCACGCATCGAAATGTACACGCGGCCCGCAACGCTGGATTAAACCTGCTCTAATTTGTTTATTTTTTGTCAAAATATCTCGTGCCTTCGCACGATTGTTCTTTAGACTATAAGGAACAACTTTCCCACTGGAAGTTTGCTGAGAATCAACGTAAAGGTATTGATTTTTAATTGTTTCTAAAACGCTACGCACAAAGGTTGGATTGCATACATTCAGGGTTGGGTTGGGTCCGGCCGGGCCGGGCCGAGCGCATGTGCCCTTATTGAATGGGGCTCCTCAATTGTTATTATCTTAAATTTCATGTAACTGGTTTAAAAAGTTATATAAAAGTTACATCAAATTATGAAATTAAGGTTTTATTGGAAGAGTCCATTTCAACATTAATTTGTGATCTTTTTTACTCATTTTTTAATTACTCGATTTAAATGATTTCCACAATATTTCAACATTTTAAATAATTTTATATGTAATTTCAGAATAAATGTTACGCTAAAAGAAAGACTGGCCTACCTGGCGCGAGCGATCATGTGCATGCGAAGCGACAAAGTGGGATACGCTCCTTATTTAGGGGTTTTTCTAAGAGACCTAGAGGATAAAATGGAAGTTGCCAAAGTCCAGGGACTTATTCTAGATGAAATTACAAATTTAAAAGGGCAAATCCCCAACGCGAACGAAGCCATTGCCGCGTTGAATAGTGGTCTTTATGAAATTTCACAGGTAAGTTTTTTAAATTAAATTAAAATGCTATAAAATAATATATATATTACAAGATATCAAAGCTTTTGTTCAAATCGATAAATAAATTAAGTACTCTCTTAAAAATTAAAAATGCTTCAAGAATGTTTCAATTTTGGTGAAATTTACCCTGATTATTTGAGATAATAATTATTTGTGGGCTCTACACTGTTTCCAAAGAATAAATGGCAATGTTGTCAAATTACTCGCCTCGCCGGCCAACCCTTGTATCTTTTTTACCGCTCGCGATAGTGTTAAATTTTGATAGTACCTAGTACTATCGAAGCTACGAGAGAAACTGACTTCACTTTGGTAGATTACATGACTTCCACTCCCGTTTTCCATATAAATAATATCAAATAACTAGAAACTAATGTAATATAACCCATACGTGTTTGGACACGATGTATAATCTTTTATACAATACAAATAAATTTTACAGGTACGTATTTCTTTTTTTTAGCTTTATGAAAACTTTGCAGAGCCCTTCAATCTCCTTGAGTGTCAGCTGGCTATTATAGATTGCGCAGGTTATACGGACAATGATAATTCATTGGTCAAGTCGATATGGCAACAAATTTTAGCCAGCGAATTGAGAAAGACCTCCGGTAGTGGAAACGACCGTATGAGTCAAGTGTTGAGCAAAGTTAAGCATTTAGCGAGACAGTATATTAATTCTAATAATTGTTTTCCACTGGGTGAGTAATTAATAAGAAATGATGTATCATATAAATATGTATAGTTTGTCTCCAGATGGCCGAGTTCTTAAGAAAGGGGAGTGACGGACCCCAGTTCTGTGGAAATGTAGAACAAGGACATGATAGGGTTACATGCTCTTTAACTCATTATCTTATACGGTATTTTTCGATCTCGTTCGGGCATTGGCAGAAAATTAGGGCGTTTTACGCATATAAAATACTACGAATTTGAACCTTTCGAAATTCGACGGAAATATATATACAGCGTGCGCCATAAAGTTGGCTACATATGGAAAATTCTTTTATTATTAATTTCTCAAAAAATTTTAGTAATGATAAAAGTTTGTGCATTAAGAAGAATTAATTTTGACAACTTCAAATTTAAGGTTGAGTATACAGGGTGCTCAAAAAATACAAAAACCTTGGTTTAGAAAAACAAAAATCTAGGGATTTCAAAAAAATTTCTACAAAGAAAGTAAAGCTCCTGTTAAGAGAAGAACAAAAGTCAAATAACATTTTTTCTAAAAGAGAACCGCTGTGGAGAAAATTAGGGACGAAGCTTATAAAAATCCCCTTTTATACAAAATTTAACATGAAATTCCCCTGCAATGACACATTTTTGGTGAAAGTGTTAGTTGACTGTTGTTCTTGTCTTGGTAGGAGCTTTACTTTCTTTGTAGAAATTTTTTTGAAATTCCTAGATTTTTGTTGTTCTAAACCAAGATTGTTTTTTTTGAGCACCCTGTGTACTCTACCTAAAATTTGAAGTTGTCAAAATTAATTTTTCTTAATGCGCCAACTTTTATCATGAATAAAATTTTTTGGGATATTGTTAATAAAAAAAAATTCCATATGTAGCCAACTTTATGGCGGACGCTGTGATATATATATATATATATATATATATATATATATATATATATATATATATATATATATATATATATATATATATATATATATATATATACCTTCATTTGTTATAGCCTACAGCCTATAGCCATAGCCTACAACAAAAATTAAGCAGGCAGCTTCCTACTATCATTGTCGACCGGCTGCCTATCTCTCTCTCTCTAGAGTAGGGACGCAATACTCAATGAAACTCGTGGCGTTTTACATACATATTTCATGCACGGATAAAAACGGAGCAAATATATATGTTGCGTCCTTGTCGCTTGTTTTACCAGGACTGGGGCTCTTTTGGTCTCTGTCTTGGACAGGCTTGGCGATGGAAAGCTTTCAGTAGATAAACAAGTAAAGATCTAGCAGTGGTTACAGTGTATTCTGTACTTCTTTTAGGGTATATCGTTGGGGAATTGGAAATGGTAAACGCAAGACTGAAAGGAGACAAGCACTTGGTTCCAAGCATGCTTATTTCAATTAATATTCCTTTTGAACGATTAATACAAGTATATAATAAGTAAGTAGTATTAATGTCAACCTTTGAAAATTTGAACTATTTTGTATACGTTCGTCACTAAAAACTTCGAAAGTATTTCCGAATAATTTCTATCGTGAAAGTTATTTCTAAAATAAAGTTAACTCTATTATTGTGGAAAATACAGACGTAAATTGCCTTTTTCTATATAAATTTTCGAAAAAACTTGAAAATAAATTCACAGTACAAAATTTAGTTTTCTTCTTACACTTATCAATATAAACCCTTGATTGTCAAATTAGACCGGTCTTAGCAATAGTGAATCCGGACGTTAATGTTAAATCTACATGTTTTCAATTATTGTGCGAACTAATAACTTTTTTTTTCAGTTTGATTACACTTTCAGTAAACTTGGACTTCTGGCAGAGTGAAGAGAACGAATTCCATCTGTCGGAAGCTACAGCAGCATTGATAACATCGTTCTTAAACAACCATGATTCATTTAACAGTGTTGAAAAGTAAGTTATTTCATACTAAAATATCAGTCCCGTATATAAATCGTTAGGTTTTTGTCTACAATTTGACACGGAACTGACGGCCACGCAACTGACCTTTTTTTTATCTTAATTGGTCATTATCAAAGAACTAAAAAACTAAATGCTTTAAAAAATTGTCGTGTAAAGCAAGGACCATAATTATTTTTATTTACTGGAAGATTTTTTTAAATCATCAACAACCACGAAACTGACAAAGGTAGTTATGGTTGGTAAAATTGATAATACAATTAACCACATGCAGTCAGGATGAGAATAAACAATATGAAACGCTTTTTAGCCTGAATAAGCGATGCCGCCTTTAATATATTACCCCACATTTTACAGTTTTCACATGATGACACGGTACTGACTTTCAGCCGCGATGGAAATATTTTTTGGACATTCTTTGGGAAGGAAATTTTAAAAGAAGTTATTACTCCTTGTTTTAAGAGGAATTATTTGATTGTCATTTTAACTTGTGACTGGGACAAGCACGGGACTGACATGTTACGGTTAATTTGTTTAAAAAAACGAAGTTTACAGTAAAAAATAGTAACAAACTTTGTGCATCTCGTATTCTAGTATCCAAATAAAACTACGAAATTTTTTATTGAAAATTTGAATATTTAAATTTTTTCTAAGCCAGGGGAATTTGTTTTATCTTCTAAAGGAAAAAATGATTTTACTGCCAAAAAATGGATTTTTAGAAGTGTAAATTAATAAATTTTCTTTTAGGAGAAAGATCACCTCAGTTTGCCAAGACACCGTCGCGGCATTGTTGTCAAATCTTTACAGCAAAGCCAACAGTGATCATTTAGTGAACCATATTAGAAGTATTCAGGCGAAGTTATCAAGAATTTAATAAAAATCAATTTATAGGTCTTATTTTAAAAAAGATACGTAAGGCTGGATACTGCAAAAATTATACATAGGATATTCAAAGAGTGATATAATTAATTATATTTTTAACAAAATGTGAAGTAGTGACACATCATTTTGTCTTCAAATTTGTGTTCCACTACTAGTCCAGGAAAATAACAACTGTACCTAATTTTTTTGTAATCACTTGTGTTATAGGCCTTTTTTTATTTTCTCAATGGAATATTTAGTACCAAGTTTTGGCATTCGGCGGGCGTTTAATTAGTCACGTTAGTTTAAAAACTCATCATCATCAAGTTTATTAAATTTGTCTAATGTGCAGTAACTTCTTAGTACAAAAATTGGTCTTTAACACGTTTGATTGGCATAAAATAAATTATACTGGTACACGTATACCATAGGCAAATAAAACAAACTCGTATAATACAGGGTGTTTTCTAATTGAATGTCAATATTTAAGGGGGCGATTTTTGGGTCCATTTTAAAAAGAAAACTTCATATGAACGTATGTCCTAAACGTCTTAACTTTTGAGATACAGGGTGGTAAAGTTTTCAAAAATAAATAGTTTTTTATTAATATCTGTAATACCACTTTAGATATTTTAATTAAATTTGGCATACATGTATTATGTATCAAGAGGCATTATTTAGTGTACCACAATTTTTTTTATTTCCACCAGTGACGTTCGTACGGAATTTCACCTGCTTATTTTGGCAGACATTGATGGTACGCCAATGGTTTCTCGTAAAATTAAAATTATTCCTGAAATCCCCAATCATTTCTAAGCAAATTTGATCTCTTGAATTTTTTCAATCCGATTCACGGATGAATAAGAATATGAAAAATAGAAATGTATAAGGATCTCAAAAATGAACTTCCTTATTCATTTCTAAGCAAATTGGATCTAAAAAATAAAATCTATTTCTCTGCATGACGATATTGTCATATTAACGATATTGTTATGATCATGCAGAGAAAAGGTTTTTATTTTTTTTAAGCGAAAACCGTGCATCGGATTGAAAAAATTCAAGAGATCAAATTTGCTTAGAAATGATTGGGGATTTCAGGAATAATTTTAATTTTACGAGAAACCAGTGGCGTACCATCAATGTCTGACAAAATGGGCAGGTGAAATTCCGTACAAACGCCACTGGTGGAAATAAAAGAAATTGTGGTACACTAAATAATGCCTCTTGATACATAGTACATGTATGCCAAATTTAATTAAAATATCTAAAGTGGTATTACAGATATTAATAAAAAACTATTTATTTACCACCCTGTATCTCAAAAGTTAAGACGTTTAGGACATACGTTCATATGAAGTTATCTTTTTAAAATGGACCCAGAAATCGCCCCCTTAAATATTGACATTCAATTAGAAAACACCCTGTATACAGAGATCGCTAATTAGCAATCTCCTTCTGTCGACGTTTATCGTAACTTACTATATAAGTATTGGAGACTTCAATTAAGAACGTGGGGTCCTCTTCAGGCGATTTGCTAACTACTATAACGAGAAATGTTTTCGTTTTGTCTTTGTCTTCATTATCGTGTTGTTTGATATCTTTGTCAATTTTGTCGTCAAGTGCGCCCTTCTTCCCCATTAAAAATCAGCCCTTCCTTAATTTGAGCCGCCTGTCAGTTACATTAAATGTCAATCTGTTTAATTGACAAATGAAGTTTAATTCATTGCTTAATTGTCAACAGCAACCAAAGCCACCTGAGACCAATTACTGCTGCAAACGTCTTGGTTTTGTTGGTCTATGTATAGCTCTTAATAAGCTTTTACACTGCCAGAAAGTTTTTTCCAAATCTTTTTTACCACTATGTTTTCTTAATATCTTATTTTACTTTAAGGTAATAATCTGTTATTTCTGGAAACTTTTTTTAATTGTCTATCTTTTTTATTATTGTAAATGGTTGTATGATTGTACACTAGCGTTAAGTTTTAGGAAACACATATAGAATGTTTAGTCTGATGAACTAATGACAATTGCAAATTATTGTTTTTCGTACTGTTTATAACTTTATAAGGAGAATAAATAAAAATAAATTGATATAAAGTAAGGAAAAAATTATAATACGTTACTACTAAACGATGTGAAATAGCATTAAGTGTTCCAAAAATAAACTGAAATTTGGTGCGTGTTCTACAGGGATGGGCGTTACGCCACTGGTATACTACCATTTTGGTTCAGTATTTTTTCCTTAGTCCTCGTATAATGAACCTGAGCGAACTAACATCCTTCATTTTTCTGTGGAGCGAACCTCGTATAAAATCTTCAACTCTCGAGCCATGAAGCAGAAATGGCAAGGTTGCAAACAGCGCCTCACATGGGCTGATTATAATATGGAATACCACATAGAGGAAAATAACATGTATTTCGAAACCTTTTTTAATTCTATCAACCAAGCGCGGCCCGTGAGTTTTTTTACAGGTGGATCGAAATTTTGTGGGCAACTAGTGATATCAAATAAGCAACAAGCAAAATACACTTTTTTAATTAAGGAAGGTTTTTTTAATAATGTGCCTATTTGCCAAATTATTTACCTACAAATAAACACCGCAAAAATCATAAAATGGAATCTGTAGTATATTGAACATTGCTACTCTAGATGTTTATGACTTTTAGTATTACTTTTCTACAGCGGCATAGCCACTGGAGGGGATATATCCCCCATACATAATGAACAATAACATTTTTAAAAGACTGGAATCGGAACATACAAAATTTATTTTAAAGTTTTGATTGAAATTCGATAACGCAGTCATGAACCGTTCAAGAACGGTTCTAAACTTGAACCAAAACAGCTATAGTACCGTCGATATAGTATATTATTAATCACTTTAAAGTGAAGCTGTTTATTGTTTAACAATATCGTTTTCGATTATAGAAAACAATATATTTAATTTAAAAAACCGCCGCGGCCATTAACGTTAGGAAACTCACCCTAGCAGCTCTATTATTTTCAGCCTCCTGTGCTGTGTTGCTAGATCATGTACTTGTGGCTTCTTTATCAAAGGCTGTGGATTTCGACATCAAAAACATTGTTGCGTGCGACATCTATGCCAGGATTAGAAAAGTTTAAACTTCATTTCGGTCGGTAAGTCACTTCCTTCGACACCGATATACAGCTTTGCCAACTCGAAGGAATCTAATTTCTACACGTAAACTTCCCTAAAATTATAACCTTTCTGTCATCAAAATCCTAGTGCTATTTTTGTTTATTAAACGTCCTTCCTCGTATGTCATGCAAGTACAAGTTCTATTGTGTGATTCAGACATACATTAATACAAAAACGTAGAAAATTCACCGTGTTCCTTAGATTATTAGCTGTGCATTCAATATTTTAGTTAGTTTTTCAAATTATCCAGATTCGCGAATAAAATGTCTACCCCCGCACGTCGACGCCTTATGAGAGATTTCAAACGGTAAGTTGAATGTGGCCTACCTTTGTATCAGATTGATTTTCTCTACAAAATTCAGTTATCAATACAAGGCAAAATCTACTTTATACCATTTTTAATGTTTCAACTTTTATTGGTTAACTTATTCTTGCTTTGTGTTACTTTTAATAAAATTTTCCTTTATGAATATTTGTTACAAAATTGGTACAAGAAGTAGGTACACCTTTTACCACTCACGTCTATTTTTAAAATAAGTACAAAATATAGAAATCCACCTTTTCCCATAAAAGGAATACATGAGGTAGTACCTGTATTATATATTGTACCTTTTCCTGATGTTATGAAATTAAACTGCGATGGACTTATTTTAGATCAGTAATTTATAATCTGCAAGTGCCTGTATAAGTTAATAACCCCTGCCTGATAATTGTACACGGTATAGTTCTAAAAAGAGCTTAACTGAATGAAAAATAACTGCTCTGTTCCTCTGGTTATTAAAAATCATAGTAGGTACGTAATCTAAATTTTTTTCACCAGAAATTACCCCATTTGGCAATGAATTTGTCCTACAGTTTTCAATAGTATATCAAGATAAAACAGAAATATATCCATTTTGTGTCATCATTCTTGTTGACGAGGCTACAAAATAATTTTAGTAGGATTTGAATGATGCAGTCAGACTAGAAAGAGTTTGGTTAGTGCAAAATACCAATTCACTCATAAAATTTCCAGTTCCAGGTGTTTAGGCATAGGTGCACCAGATTTTTGGCTTGGGAGGAGCTGAAATTTAATCATTGAAAAATTAAAGGGTTCAATGCAAAATGTGCCGAAGTCGCATTTTATAGTTGCTAAGAAAAACCAGGTTAAAAATTAATTTTTGTCTGGAAATATTATGCTTAGGTTGGAGCATGTTTTTTTTGCTTTCCGAGAGAACATTAGGTACTAGACTGTGGCCAATTATGACTGTCCTACGTCCTACCTTGCCAATGTTCTCTCAGGAAGGTATCTCTCAAGATGTATAATATGGCCCCCATAGTGGTCTTAGGAACGCCTGGCATTAAATTGAGTCCAGGGTTGAAAAGATTTAAATCAGTTGATTAAAATCAGTGCTTAAAGTCATGATTTTAATTAAGTGATTTTGAATTTAAAACTCATGATTAAAATTTAAAAATTAAGGTAAAATCAGGATACTTAAAAACATATTTATTCATCATAATAAAACTTAACTCCTTTTGATACAAAAAAAACCTTGTTGCGTTTTCATTTTTATAATATTCATTATAATACTTGAAAAGGAATGTAGCTGCTTTTCACAAAAATAAAACTTTAAAAAAATCCTTTTAATGCAAAAAATCCTAAAAGTAAAAACAAAGTCCTATTGTCGCGCTTTTATAATACCTAAGTGTTATAATGCTTAAAAAAGAATACTAGTTTAGCTGCCTTTTCATTGCCTAGTCTGTTTCTGATACCTGAATGAACAAGTTCATAGGATTAGGAAGAAAACATCCTTTCTGTATCTGCAGAAGATGCACAGGCACACAAAACAGAAATCACTATAGGTAGCACTTGCATAATTTCTGAAACATTTTCTTGGGATCTCCACCACTGTACTGTTATTACATTTTTAATAATTTCGCCTGAAAACATAGTTTTGTGAAAAGGATCCGACCTGGCTTCCAACTTAATTATCAATGGTAATAAGCCTGTTCCAACAAAATGTTTGGCAACAGTATCTAGACTCTAGAGCATCTCTCTTTTATTCAGCCAGTAATGAATATTCTTCTTTGTTTATTGTGGGATCCAATATATGTATATGCCAAAAAGTGAAAGGGGGTTAAAGCTTGGTCATAACATAACTTTTTTTAAAGAGTTGATATTGATGCAAACTTCTTTCCTTATCAAAGCTGTCAAAAATAGCCTTTAATTTTTTCCACGTTTGAACTGCTTAAGATAAACATGCACCTTTCTGTTGTATTGTGTCAAGTGCTACAGAAATTGGTTTTAGTAACTGTAAAAGATCTTCAGCCATCCTTTTAATATAGATATCAAATACCTTTTCGAAAATCACTGGATCCATTTCTTTGTTAAGCTCTTCACATATTAATAACAAGTTTTGCCACTCCTGGACATAAATCTCAAGACAATCCGAAAGTGTATTCAATCGAACGTCTTGAGGTAACACCAGTTTCTTGCCTCCTTTTTCTTTGTACCAAGCATTTGGCCAATGGGTATTTCTAAAGTGATTTATAATTTGTACTATATGTTATTTTGCCTTAGATACTTTTAAATCTTTGGAAAGCAAACTAAGAAAGTGCGCCATATGTAATTATAGGATAATTTAAATTTTTTTCTTCATACTGAAAATGTTAGCCGCGTTATCTGTCACAACACTAATAACTTTACAGTTATATTCATTTTTGCAGTTATTTATTGAGTCAATAGCCAATTTTGCAAGATAATCAGCCATATGGGGATGACCAGATGTATGCTTTCCAAAAGCACACTGTTTTCATCTTCTGTTGTTAAAACGACACAAATTATGGGCTCTTGAACATTAGACCAACCATCCAAGGACATGCAAATAGACTGGCCAGATAACTTGATAAAACATTTTTCTTCTTCAAATATTTCATTTAGGAGCGTTGATAATAACTGAAATCTAGACGGCGGAACGTAAGCTGGTCTTAACGTTTCTATGGCCTTTCTAACTTCCTTATTTTCTATCGATCTAAAACTGCAGTTTGTTGCGTAAACGGCTTTAGCTATTTGCATGTCCAATTATTTCTTCTTATGTTGACAAGTTCGCTCAACAAAGGAACCCAAATGGCTGCTACTTTGACTATTTTTACTTCCACCTCCATTTCCCTCGTCCCTTCTATGTTTCTTGCCGACTGGTTAACTCATTTTGGCTAGTTCCAGGCTGGAATTCCCAATCACCTTCAAGACCACTAATATCACTAGTTTTACTTTTGCAGGTTTCCCAGTGACTTTTCAATCTTCCCACTAAACCTTGCATCTCTTTACCACACTTTTTACTCACCGCTATGTTTCCTAGTTTGCCAACCACTTTCTTTTTTTGTAAAATGTTGCCAAATACTAAATTCCTTTCTACCCCTACTTATCATGATTCAAAATTTCGTGCTGCACTACTCTCATAAGCAAAAATATTACTACTTACTGGAATAGGCGCGTGTCATTTATATATATAGCCAAGCGTTTTTCGCAAACCTTTACAAGTTTCGACTAAGTCGCGAACGGAATTTTTCCGACTCTACTTGTCGAATTTTGTTTCATTTCTCTATTATTTACACTTAAAAACATTTTTTAATTATAAGTTTGACTAAACAAGATATAAACAGATAAATGTATTCATAAAAATTAGTACAAAATCAAATTTTTTGAAAAAAAGTCAAAAAATCGTGATTTTTTTAAATCCCTGATGTTGGATTTTTTAAAAAAATTATGACTTTTATCAACCCAGGAATTGACCATTTTCTTTTTTGAGTTTATATGCTTGTATGGACTTCTGAACATCATATGGCAATTTTGATTATACAGAAAGACAGTTGTAAAAAATGACAACACTGGCGGTACTATCCATTAAGACAGGAAAATTTGACTTGGGCACATTTTCAATTGGACCCTTCAATTATTATTGACAAGATAGCGACTTGGGGATACTAAAAAATTATCACTAAATATTTCGTGACGTGGGGCGGCGGTTAAAACTATGTATCCAATAATACAAGTAAAAAAAGTGTGCCTTGGCAGTGCTGCAGTCAGCCCCACAGCCCCCCCCCCCCCCCCTTCAGTTTTTTCTGCTTTGCAAAATTCGTGTGGAAAACAAGATCTGTGAAATCACAAACATAAGTTGCAAACCTTAAGGGAAATTCTGTATTCATAAATGTTTGTTATTACACTCTTTCACAGGTTACAAGAAGACCCACCTACTGGAGTTAGTGGTGCTCCCACAGACAACAACATAATGATTTGGAACGCAGTCATATTCGGCCCCCACGATACCCCCTTTGAAGATGGCACATTTAAATTAACTATCGAATTTACAGAAGAATACCCCAATAAGCCCCCCACGGTGCGCTTTGTTAGTCATATGTTCCACCCCAATGTATACGCAGATGGTGGTATATGTTTAGATATTTTACAAAATAGGTGGAGCCCTACGTATGATGTTTCAGCTATATTAACTTCAATTCAAGTAAGTATTTTTGATATATTGTCATTTTTAATGTAATACATGCACATACTGCAATTAGTGTTTGCCAACTGTGTAAGAACAGATATGGTTCTTCCAGCACTAACCATACATTTGAATTTTTCTAATTTTATATTTGGTATTTTTTTTGCAAAAGCCAAAAACTATAGTCAATGACAAATAGCAAAAAATAAACGGCCAGGTTCCCAACGCTAGTCCGGTCTAATTTGACAACCAAAAGTTCTAAACTGACAAGCGGAAGAATAAGACAACTAAGTTTTATACTATGAATTTATTTTTGAGATATTTCGTAAATTTATTAAGAAAAGGGCAACTTTAGTACGTACTTTCGGCAATAATAGAACTAGATTCATTGCAGCAACTTGTTCCAAGATGAAAATCATTTGGAAACCAAGCAAATCACTGAAATATCTGAATAATTCCTAAGTTTTTAATAACGACTTATTAACAATGACTGGACAAAAATCTGTCAAAACATAACTGATTAACTATAAGATCTTAATTTAAGCCAGTACTGAATCTTAAACCTTCTTAGTGAATCTGAACGAAAATGTAAATTTAAATAATATATCAAACACTTAATAAATATTATTACTTTCAAGTCTTTGGTATATGGGGCGAATCGCCTCAGATATGTCACAGCGCGGCGCGCGAGCCTGAAAACATGCCATTTTAAACTCATGATCTAGCAATGAAAACGTCATTAAAAAATAACTGAAATATAGTTTTCGATGTATACCCCAGCAAACCCAACCCAACTCCGCTGGGACATCTGAGACAATTCGCCCCATACCTATGCAGTGACAGCAAAACTAAAATTTAATAAAAGGCTCCATTTCTCAGGCGAATATTGCAACACCCTCAATGTCTGAACATCTTAAACGTGACGAATATTGGATGTTTCAAAGTTATTTCGAATTATTATCGTGTTTATTAAGATTATTCTGCAAAGTTACATTTTGTAATAAATTTTCATGATGCCCTTACTAATAAAAAAAATATTACTTTGCTGATCCCTGATACAATGTTTCCTTTATCCTTTATGCAAAATATTTTCTTGAAGGAGTGCAATTTTAAAGACATTGAAAAATAACGTAAATGCCGGCAAATTATGGTACAAACTTCCTGTACACTAATAAAACCTCTCAATGTCAGATTTATGACCAGTCAAGAAGGTCAGGATACAAAGCATAGTAGTCTATATTTAGCCGGTTTACAAATTTGGTTGTATGTAATTTATTCTGCAGTTCCTACACGCGTGGAAAAAAAGAACAAATAGTTTTAGTTTGGAGCATTTCTAATTATAGTTTGTTATTCATGAATTTACTACAAACTAAATAGTCGGAGATTAGATGGTATCATCAGGGGCGGATTTACAATTTCGTCTAGGGGGGCGCAATCTCGAGCTACACAAAAGTACAGACCAAAAAAAAACTGGCAAGTTCGAGTGCGACATTACTTTTTTATTGTTTAGGATTCTAAATGTACACTATTTCATAATGGACGAAATATCTAAACCTGTTCTTGCGAAAACAGAACGGTTTGTCATCCTAACTTACCAATATTCTAGTTTTTTAATTACTTATACCTTCTGCCCATTTGGCCTGATATATGAAAATTTTTCAAAAACACATTTTTTCGAAAATATATTTTCTCGAAAACAGAACTTTTTCAATAATACAGATATTCGAAAACTAAGGGTGTTTTAATTTTTTTTGTCTGAAACCAACTTCGAATTTTTTAACCACTTTTTGAAACAATTTTTTTTTTCAAGAAAACATGTTTTTAGAAAGAACATTTTTTAAACATTGTTTCAAAGGAGATTTCGAATATTCATATTAAAAAACAACACGTTTTTGAAAGTAATATACTACAGAGTAACATAGCAAACACAAGAAAACGTAAACCTGACCAAACACAAAAAGGTTCGTTTAGGATATTTTTGTCATTTTTTCATTCATTCATTCATAATTTAAATTTAGAAAAACTTGTTTTCTAAAAAATATATTTCCGGGAAACGTACTTTTAAAAGGTTCTTTTTCAAAAAATATATTTTCGAAGAAGCTGTTTTTTGAAAAATGTAGTTAATGTAACATCAAAAAAGATATTTGAATCGGTATATGCAGACACGACACATGTCCAAAAAATCGATTAAAATCAATTTTTGAGAAATAAAAAAAATGTTTAGGAATCTTCCAGTTAATATATTTCGAATTGAAAATGGCAAAAGGATAGTTTAAGGCGGTTCTAATTTAATGACAACCTGATTTAACTTAAAAAATGTAAGTAGTATTTTCTAGAATTTTTCAAAAAAATGGACAAGTGTCTTTTCTGCATAGCCTGGGTCAAAATCAAAAACTGTTTTTATTTAACTGGGAATATTTGAAGAATGTTTGCACATTATTATGTTTAGTCTTTAATTATTGGTCATAGTTGACCAAAGAAGTATTGTATTTAGCATAAAACTTGAAATTCTTTCTCCACATATGCAGCGCATTTTTTTATATGTTCCATTTTGCTTGATTTTATTGGAACTTTTGCTAGTGGATACGCTGCAGCAGATGGAAATACCGTCATATTATTTTTTCCTGATTACTGCAGTTTGAATGTATGTTTCAAAGCTCCATCGATAAACTCCGAAACTGCAACACACCCCTTATTTTCGCTATCGTAAATAAACTGATCGTAATAATACTGATGATAAAATTTACTGTTGAATTTCGTGGTACGTTTTTCGAAATCGTTCCCTCAGATATACAGTTTTTTTTTATAAAACTGACCACCAATCTTTAAAATGAACTGCATCACACTCGAACTCGCACGTGACCATTTTGTTTTTATTTCACACAATCACGGCAAAGGCCAAAAATTAAATTATTTTTGTCAAATGCCGTATACGTTACGTACGTATTTATTTTCGGCATCGACGCCTCTGGTGACAAACCAACAGTGCCTGCCTTAATCATCAATATCAAAGGCACGAAACTGACGGAATTGCGTGCTATGGCAGTACAATAGATTGGTTTTGTGTAAAAAGCGATAATAAAATCCACCTTGTGGGCCCTCGCGAGACAGCCGCCTTCATATTACCCCACATTTTACAGTTTTCACAGGGTGCCACGGGGTTATTAAGATTTTTTTCATTTTTAACACTATATTTTAACCTTTGCGTAAACTAATTAAGCAGGTTAAGAACGCAATGTAATTAAATATTTTTGTAGAATAAAAAAAGTTTAGATTTTACCAAAAACGGTTCACAGCATGATATTTCTCTTATGCAAGCTTATGGTTTCCTTTGTTTTGTAGTGTATACTATTTTCAAATTTTCGTATTGCGTCTTTTAAACTTTTGCGACTTTGACATTTGTTTAAAAATAGCTATCTTGAAACAACATACATATATAAGTACTCGTATTTATTAAACATCGTGAATTTAAATGAAATTTAATGGCTATTTTTTATTTAGTTTTGATCTTAATTAGTAAGGGTCGATATTTATCAAAATTTTTCGTTCAATTAATTTTACTTAGACTAAACTACCATAATAGGCTGAAATTTTGCGACGGACTTCCTTAGCCAAATGGCTCAAACCGTTTATACAGGCGCGGGGTAAGGGTTTTTTAATTTACGTTTAATGTAAGAATGCCCATCACATTAATTAGGGGAATTGTAACAAAGAAGACTTGTTAGATAACAAGTACAGGGGGGTCGTGAACAGTGGACAACTCCGAGCCAGATGGACAGTGAGTTTTTGCCCTTATTGGTGATCATCACACTGCCATGACCTATAGGACAATTTCCTCAATGGTAACCCCGCAATTTCAATAATTTTCTTATGATTTTCAGGGATTATCGCAAACCTGAGCTCAGTGTTGGCCAGCCCAGGGTTGTCCATAGTTTTGAGCTCTCGCCTTCCCCCCGATGTTCAGTCTGCCTATGTTTTGTGGTCGATGAATGCGTAACGTTGTTAACCCTTCTTGATAAGGCATTTGACTCTTTGAATTTTGATTGCCTTTTGGCTAACCTGCACTACTATCGATTTAGAGGTGTAATTCACGATTATTTTCGGAGATATCTAACTGAAGCTTCTTGGTCGGTTTTGTCCTCCTCTTTTAGGTCTCTCTCTCTCTACTCTTTTTACTCGGCATAGCAGATATTTGCGATGTTGTGAGGTTTTGCAGCCTTCAGTTGTATACTGATGATATTCAATTGCTACTTGAGTTTGGGTGACCAGCAGGACGCGTGCAACAAGATTAATAGTGATCTAGATCAAATTAGGATGTAGGCAGATAAAAATAGTCTTCTTTTGAATCCTTCAAAATGTGAACATATGTTAGTTGGTAGTATTAAGAATAAAAAAATATTGATTCGTTTTAAATCATAATAGATCAACAGCTAAAACTGTGTTAAAAATTTGGCCTTTTATATAGATGATCAATTAAAATTTAACTGCCGCGTTAATCAGATCTGCACAAAGATCTATCTTAGTCAGAAAACTTTTTTCATTTAAAAGGTTGCTAGACATAAACATAAGGAAAACTTTAGCTGTGTCCCTCGTTTTGTCTTACTTCAGCTATATATGGGTCAAAAATAACAATCGTCTTAAAAATATGCAGAACCAAGCTGTCCGTTTTATCGTGGATGCTCCTGGCTTCTCACAAATCACTCCTTTCATCCAGGATCTAAATATGTTAAGTTAAAACTCATAGAAAGTAGATTTGTACACTTTATATTTAACAAATTATTATCGTTAACAAGTCACCCAAATATCTATACAACAAATTAACTCCACGAGGGTCTATTCATCATAGGGACCTGAGAGACATACGGAGATTTGTACCAGCTCTTTAAGGTCCAGCTTTTCGTATCTTGCACCACTCATTGACAGCCTTCTTGCTAAATATCCTGACTTGCACGTTAATCTCAAAAATAAAAGAAGTCGTGCAATGTCGGATGATACGTTTTCTCTTTTCGCCATAGGCATCGGTTTAGGGCTTGTTTAGTACTTTTTTTTAAATATCTAATTTAGTTTAGTCAGCTTAGTTGTATTTATACTTTATACTTAGTTTTGTTTATACTACAGTCAACTTCGGATATAACGACCCCCGCATATAACGAACCACCGGTTATTACGAACAAAAATTATGGTCCGGCCAAAACGCCATAAGAATGTATGTATTTTTTGTTCGTTTATAACGAACCCGGCTATAACGAACTATCGGCTATAGCGAACCCTATTTTGATTAGTTTTTGCTTGTGGAAGTTCGGTTATAACGAACTGTCGAAATTTCACGTACGTATCACTTCCATATTCGTAAAGTAACGGCCGAGAATAGCAACCATAGAGAAGCGACAAAGACAATACAAGATTTCACAGGGCATGTGCGACGATAATGTGGACTTCTGTCTATACCGCATCATTAGTGTGACGAAATATCTTTCTCCGTTCAATATTGTGGATACGTGTCTGCCCAAGGTCAGCAGAACTGGTTACCCTAAATATCAAAGGCACCGACACGTTTTGTCGCTTCTCTATGGTTGGTATTCTCGGATAACGGGTCGAGTAGCGAGTAGCGACCTGTCAGGCGCCATTTCAATTTGTAGTTTAATTTCGGCAATAGGCGAGGGAATATTGTTCTAGCATGGAGCAGAGCGCGCCAAAATTCAGCAAGCGAAAAAGCAGAAAAAGTTGACATAATTACAAAACTGCAAAATGGGGTTGTAAATGCCTAAATCTGTAGGGACTATCAGTTACAAAAGTCAAAGACTATTAATATTCGTAAATTTTAATAATAATAATTTTGACAACAAGAGTGTTGATTGAGTCTGGTGATTACTTACAAATTAAAATTGAAAAACATGTACTAGAAAAAAGAAAAAATTTCAAATTACTGATTTTGTATAAATTATACAAATATGTATGTTTAATAAGTACATAATTTAAAAATACTATTATGTATTGATTATAATAAACGACTCATAAAAAGTACCATACAGTACATAATACATATTTGTTTTATTCTCTGCACTTCGGATATAACGAACGCCCTGCTATAACGAACTGTTTAAAGATCCCCTTGGTGGTTCGTTATATCCGAAGTTTACTGTATTTTCTAAAACTCTGTAACTATTTTTTAGGACAAAATTTTTAATAGCACATAAGTGTATTTTGTCCTTTTGTGGTGAACTTTGACACAATAAAATTATTACTATTATTATTGTAAAAGTACTCTTATTTGTTTCAGTCATTACTTAGTGATCCAAATCCCAATTCGCCGGCGAACTCAATGGCGGCACAGCTCTACAAAGAAAACCGAAGAGAGTATGAAAAGAGAGTGAAAGCGTGCGTCGAACAGAGCTTTATCGACTAGTTTTTAGCCAAAAAAGAAAAAAATATTCACGCTTCAAAATTAAAAAACGCTACACAAATTTGTCTAGGTTGCAGAGCCGTTTTTCTAGATCGGATGAATATTTCTCGATGGAATTAATTGATTAATTTATTATAGGAAATTTTAGACGTTTGTAATTTCTATCTCTATTTGATTCGGTGTTTTTCTCTAACATACATTTTGTTAATAATGTGGGCTATTAAATAAGCTTTTTTTGGTGGTGTGCCAAAAAAAAAATTGTTCATAAAAGTTGGTGGAGGTAGGAAATTATAAGAGGAGAAGCTAATTTTCCTATAAAAAAAACTTTGTATTCGTTGCAAACTTTTTTTTTAACTTCATCTGTCAAAAGAATTGCGCCAACTGAAGTTTGATCTATTGTTTAGCAACCGTGACTAGGCAACCAAAGATGTCAAAATTTACTATGTCAGAACAATTGGATACTGATGTTTTTAAGAGAAAGACTTCTTTGTTGCTAATTTCTAAATAAAAGTTATAAGAACTTGCCGTTGTATATATTTCTGTAAATTAGATTTAAATATTCGTGCTTTTCTTCTTTCTTTTACTAGTATCTAGTATCCAAGTAGCAAACAACTGCAACGGCCAAATTATTATGGGAGATAAAAGTTTCATTTACATTTCAAATTCGGATCACTTCAAAATAACATTATACACATTAGGGTGTCCGTTATTTACCAAGTTGATTTTTTTTCTTGCGACGCCCCCTAAATTTTTAGTTTATCGTCTAAAAAAAATGCCAGACCAAAATAAGCCCTTAATATTCAGAATAAACCTTGCCCTAAAGACGATACATTTCCCATTTAAATTACATGGGATTTTGCCACTTTTTACAATTAATTTTTTTTCTCGGACAAGATGACTTATAGCAGTGAGATATACATATTCTTATAGGAAATTGAACGCTCTACAAAAAAGATCTCTTATAATTTTTCGATTAATTCACTCCTTCAAAAGTTATTCAAGGTATTAAATGCGACTTAGCGCGCTTGCGTGAATAGAAAATCCGTGTGTTGGCGGGAATGCTTGTAGTGTAATTTTGAGTCACTTACTGTATTGAAGGGAAATTTCATGAAAGTATACAAAAAGTTATGAAATTCAATAAAAATTAGTTGACTGCGTGTTATAAATGAATAGTCAAACTAGAACCAGCTACCTGTTATGCGGTATATTATTTTCCATGTTTAAAATTTTTTTACCCTAATACCACCAGAATTATCTATTTTTAGATATAAACTAATAACTTTTATCGAAATAATAATCACTTTGCCGTAAAAGTAAAAAAATCTGAAAATTTACATAGAGTCCAAATTTCACCTTGAATAACTTTTGAAGGAGTGAATTAATCGAAAAATTATAAGAGACCTTTTTTGTAGAGCGTTCAATTTCCTATAAGAATATGTATGTATCATTGCTATGTCATCTTGTCCGAGAAAAAAAAATTAATTGTAAAATGTGGCAAAATCCCATGTAATTTAAATGGGAAATGTATCGTCTTTAGGGCAAGGTTTATTATGAATATTAAGGGCTTATTTTGGTCTGACATTTTTTTTAGACGATAAACTAAAAATTTAGGGGGCGTCGCAAGAAAAAAAATCAACTTGGTAAATAACGGACACCCTAATACACATTTTTACATCACTCTTACTCCGACTATGGTTCGGCGGTGAAATTATGAACTATAATTTGACATTTCGGATCGAGGCCACGTGATTTTTATCAACTGGTCTGGTACCTATGTCACGTGATCTTCGGAAATGTTAAATATTTCTTTCATTACTGAAACTTGGCCTTACTACCTTCGACACAAGATCAATAGTGCCTTTGGTAAAAGATTACCCGAACAAAAAGACATCTTTATTTTCAGTTAAACCAAAAAAGCCTTAAAATGAGCCCATGTTACCCAACTTTACTCGTACGTATTGGAAGGTAATTCTTTTTTCATTAGAATAAAAAATAATTTTCTGTGTTACTTGATTTTGTGTTTAATACAAACGTTATCGGCTATTTTACACTTTCCTACTGCTCATCTTTCACTAAATGCAGTTATGTGTTATATATAAATTACTATACTTAAATAAATTATTATAATTACCACTCTGTGTTTTTAATGTACCCAGTACTCAATAAATCCTCACCCTGGGAAAGGTCATAAGCCTTTTGCAGACCCTACAGTCCATATTCAAAAAATTATATACCTCTCAAAGAAGTACCATCAGTTGGTACCGGCTGAGACCGTACCAATTGGTACTTTAGCAACAATTGGTTTCATGTTACCAAAGTACTAAGTGTTGTCTTAAATTTGCAGGACCTATAGTTTATATATAAAAAGTTTTATATATAAACTATAGGTCCTGCACCCTGGGAAAGGTCATAAGCCTTTTGCAGACCCTACAGTCCATATTCAAAAAATTATATACCCCTCAAAGAAGTACCATCAGTTGGTACCGGCTGAGACCGTACCAATTGGTACTTTAGCAACAATTGGTTTCATGTTACCAAAGTACTAAGTGTTGTCTTAAATTTGCAGGACCTATAGTTTATATATAAAAAGTTTTATATATAAACTATAGGTCCTGCACCCTGGGAAAGGTCATAAGCCTTTTGCAGACCCTACAGTCCATATTCAAAAAATTATATACCCCTCAAAGAAGTACCATCAGTTGGTACCGGCTGAGACCGTACCAATTGGTACTTTAGCAACAATTGGTTTCATGTTACCAAAGTACTAAGTGTTGTCTTAAATTTGCAGGACCTATAGTTTATATATAAAAAGTTTTATGTCTTCAAAAAGTGTACCGACTGCCTGGTACTATATTGTCAGGTACCAAGTGTTGCTTTAGTAACAACAATTGGTATCATGTTACCAAAGTACCAATTGATATTAGGGCACCAACAAATACTATTTTCTTAATTGGTACCATAGTAGCAGTTATCTGAAGTTTGCACAACCTACAACTCGTATTTAAAAAGTGAACCTTTAAACGGTACTAGCTGGTACTATATTGCCAGGTACCAATTTGTACTTTAGTGACAACTACTATGTTACCAAAGTGAACATTTTTATTTTGTTACTATAGTAACTATTGATACCATAGTACGAAGTGGTACCTTAAGTTTGTAGAACCTAAGGTTCATATAAAAAATTACATACCTTTACAGCGTAAAGTGGTACTGGCTGGTACTATATTGGCAGATGCCAATTGGTTTCTTAGTAAAAACAATTGGTAGGTATGTTACCAAAGATCCAATTCTTATTTTGTTACTAAGGTACCAACTAATACCATTGTATTAATTGGTACCATAGTACAAAGTGTAAGTTTATCTTATCATTACTAAACTAGGGAGAAAAATTCAATAACTACCCTGGATAATTTTTTTCTCGTCTGCAGAGGCGGTAAAAAATAAGAAAAATTTTGAATCTATACACTGAGATGCTAGAAAAACCTTCATCTATTGTATTTTTAGTCTACTTAACCAATAAATAATATATCTTGTGTTTTCTTTAAAGGGGGCGTGACTCAAAAAAACTTTTTTTTAAATCAAGGAAAAAAATCCAAGAACTCTCGTGAAAACGGTACTTTTCTACTCAGAATAATAAGGGAGAGAGGGGTAAAAATAGTGTGGTTCGACCTGTGACGTCACACCGGCTAATCGGCAAGACGTAGTCCACGTTTTATGCAGTCATTGACCCGTCTTCTGTCGTTTTGTGTTGTGGCGCTTCACAATAATTAGGTCAGTTTTTTATTGTGTTTATCAGACGCGGTTCGCCCATAAGGTCATTTGGTCAATGACCCACCTAAATTTATTTTCAATGATCTATCTAATAATTATTTATTTTTTAAAACCAAAAGATATTTTCTTTCAAAAAAGTGCAAGTTCCGAAAACTCGCCAAGAAAGAATTAAGCCAGGCTTGCTTGGGACTCGCCGGATATTAAATATGGGCTATATACAATGCATTAAAGCTAAGAGAGAAAAAACATACGAGCGTTAGGTTAAAAAGAGAAAACTTGTCGACGGCCCACCAATATCGATTTTGGAGCGCGCGTAGCCGTTGACGCCGCCGCGCCGGTTGTCGCAAATTCTGGCTCGTTAATTTAAATCGGACCAATTTATTATTAGAACAATATTCGCGATACATTTATACCTACATTTAATATAAGCTTACCTAATTGTATTTTAAGATATTTAGGTAATTACTAATAATAATAATTGTAACTGTGCCTATAAACATTAAAACCTACAGTAATTATGATTTTGACAATAACTTGGCAACGCAGCACTCGACGCATTAATATATCAGAATTGTATCCATGCTGCCGCCAAGCTCTTGTTCATCGTTCACCATTATTAGTCGCTGGACTCGCCGGCATTTGTTAAGTTGAAGAAGTGTTTCGGCTTTCGACCTAATGTTGTGTTTTGTTTGGATATTTGATATTTGTGTTGTGTCCTTTGTGTAGTAGTGTAGTACTATAGTCTGTACACCGAACGTACGGAGTAACAAAACTACCTGATATTCAGGTTCAGGTAAAATCAGGTCAAATTTTCGGAATTTAAGCGGTCCTCTTTACACCCTACAATATTCAATTGGTGCGGGTGTTTCATTTATATTCTGAGTTCTGTGGCGTACGGTCTATAATTTTGTTTGTTGGTTGAGTGCTTTTTAAAAATATTGTGTTGCTTCTTTTTTCGGGGTGCTTTCTTTAAAATCGGGATATCTGGCAGCTCTATTTGAATAAGTAACATTCACTATGAATATCGTATTGAATGAGCCTCAATTACCACCAAAGAAGATAAAACGATCTTTGTCCGTTTATGAAAAAGGGAAGGGAAAGGGAAGGTAGGAAGATATATTACCTAGACGAGACTTGGGTCAATGCGGGACACACTGTTAGTAAAGTATGGGTGGATGCTTCAATAGAGCATCCCAGGCAAGCCTTTCTGGAAGATCTTTCGACAGGATTAAAAAATCCTTCAGGTAAAGGGAAACGCCTGATTATTTTACATATCGGATCCGATGGCGGCTTCGTAGAAGGCGGCTCATTAGTTTTTGAGTCAAAGCAGATGGGTGACTACCACGCAGACATGAATGCTGATTTATTTGAAAATTGGTTCAAAAATATTCTAAGCCATCTAGAAGAGAACGCTGTCATTGTTATGGATAATGCTTCGTACCACAGTAGGCGTATTGATAAAGCTCCGAACACCGGAACAAGAAAGGCCGAAATACAAGAATGGCTAAGACGGCATATTATTTCATTCGAGGAAGATATGGTCAAGGCAGAATTATTAACTCTTGTTAAAGAAAATAAAGGTGCTGACAAATATGTCATTGATGAATTGGCCAAATCCACCAATCGCAGAATTTTACGCCTGCCGCCGTACCATTGTGAATTTAATCCTATCGAGTTAATCTGGCATCGTGGCACAACAAAAGTCCACAACACAAAGAAAATCATTTCAATTATTCAGCCTGCTTAGTTTAGTAGTAAAGTCACTATTATAATATTAACCATTATATTGTGGCAAACCTTCTAAAATAAATTAATATATTTTCATTAATTTACCTATATACTACGCCACTGATGATTTTCGCATTATCACTTCTGCAAGTACTTGTGCAGTGTAAACCGGGCCGTCTGGCACCGCCTTGACTGCTCGTGATTACTCGGTACGTTCAGTGGATAGACTATAGTACTTGAATACTTATGTTAACAATGGCTTCAACAGTGCAAGAAGTACTGCAATGTAAAATAAGTAGTGCATTAACATTTGAAAAACGTTTAGAAATGAAAGAAAACGGACACCCCAAACCTCTTCTGGATCTAAAGCGGACCACGAAAGACAACAGGTATTTTAAGCAAAATATGTACATTATTTCTGACTGGATTTGCAGGTGCAACGTAAAAAATGCCTTTTTTTCTTTTCCGTGTATTTTGTTTTGTACCGATAATTTGTTATGGACTAAAACAGCGTTACTGACATAAAACATAAAAAAAAGAGTGACGAAACATGCTTCTTCTACTACTCATATGAATAATGATATGAATTTCGCTAGCATTGGACGCATTGATATTTTAATGAGCTAGTAATTGAACATTTCTCCCAACAGAAGGATAGAAGAATCGATTTGATATACAAATACATTTAACTACATAAAAGGTGAGTAAACTATAACCAATTTCTTGGTTATTAAAATATAAGGACATAAGGAATCTGCTGTTGCTCTGTGTACCATTACTTTTGGACCACCCTGTATTATGTACTTTTCCTTTTAAACCGCCCTCTGCAAAAATTCAATAACGACAAGTACAAAATAAAATTTTTATTTCCCTAATATGTCGTTTTAACTTGTCTACACCGGAACGTCATTGGTTTTTTTCCGCAAATAACTGACCAATAACAATGTTAAAAACAAAATAGTAGGGGGTGGGAGCTGATTGGTACTCTTCTAAACCCACATCTACAAACACTATCATACAGACAAATATGATCAACACCATTAATCGCATACAATGCAATCAAGATCGTCTTGATCAACATTGATCACTAAATCATCACTATCCTCTGCAACTCTATTTCCACTTCTGGCAAGATCCATAGCCTTAGGTTTAATAACAATATGTTCCAAAACAGTAATGCTACTTTCTCCTTCCACATCCTTTTTGTAGCTTTGTAATTTATTCTTAAGTGCTTTTAAACGCTTTTCTTTTTCTTTCATTTCTCTTTCTTTCATTTTAACTTCTTCCAGTTGTTTTAGATCTTCGGTTTCGTCGGGAGGTGCAGGATTATCTTTTAAAAAGCCTGCAATTGCAGTGTCAATTTTGCTTACACTTTCCTGGGCTTCACTGTCTTTATTTTGATTTTCTTCAGAAGATATATTCTCATTGTCAAGTTCTTGAATTGTTACTACATTTACTTCATCCGATTGTTTCCTATTTTGTTTCTCTAGTTCACTTTCATTACGATTTTCACTATTACCATCACCCACATTAGTATCTTTATCATTTTGTCCTTTTTCAACACTTTCAGGTGAACTATCTTGAGATTCCTTATTTTCCCTAATAGGACTTTTATCGCATTTTTTTAAAGCTTTCTTCTTTCTTTTCTTCTCTTTCAACATTACAATCTATAAATAGAGATACACTTAAACATTGACAATACATAATACTAGTAAAAATTTAGTTATAACTGTCTGATAATCTAAAAACTTTCTCACCTGCAAAGTATCATTACTATCACTGCTTGAATTGGAACAATTACTACCTGTGTCTTTACTGGCTGCATTATTTCCTTCCATATTCCCATTTGATTCTGTTTTATCATCAGGTATTGGCAAAGCTGCTAAATTGCACATCTCGCTAGCGTTTCTTATTTCATCAGTTTCATCTTCAGAAACCTCCCCATCTTCTTTGTCCTTGCTGCTATCTTTTTTTACTTTCTTACAACTATCACCCTTTGAAAGTTTGTCTTTGCCATTCTTGCGTTTGTTTAAGGACTTTTCAATTTTGTTATTAATGCTCAAAGTATTATCATTAGTATCTTGTGATGAATTCTCATTTGTTGGAATCCTTGAATCATTTGTATTTTCATTAATATTATTAACTGACATTGTTGAACTGGTTCTCTTACTATTGGCGTTTTCTTTACTGGTACCAGCTTAAAATAAAAATTACATTTTTTAACATTTCCAAAAATTGTATAAGACTAGGTTAGAACTTTAATAAAATGTTCCTAAAACAATCTACAGAGTGAGTTTTTTAAAGTGTTACAAGGCGATATGTTGAAAACTGTTTAAAATATTTTCATCGAATTTTGGTGAGTTTATAGGGAGATGGGGGGATACATACACATATTGTTAAGTCAGTAAAATATTACCTTTGCTTGTATCTTTATTTCTCATTTCTTCGTCTTCAGAACCACTTGACGTTATAACTATTTCCACATGTTTTGGAACTTCAATAATAACAGCTTCATCATCATCTTCAACATTTTCATGTAATTTCTCTGCTTGTGACTTTTCCTCTTGTTCTTTGGCTAACCTCTCCTGTTCTTCCTTTTTCCTTTTGCTTTCTAATTCTAACTGTGACCTTATGGCTCTAGCTCTAGCTTGTAGCTCTAACAGTTCCAATACACTCATTAGATTTTCTTCCCCTATTGGTTCTTTAACTTTAGATGATTTTTTCTTCTCTTTTTCTGCATCTTTATCCTTTGTTTTCTCTTTTCCTCTTTCTTTGTCAGGTTTTTCCTTTTTTATTTTCTTTGATTTTTCCTTAGGTTCTTCTTTAATCTTTTTGTGTTTCTTTTTCTTACGATGTTTCTCTGTTTCCTCATCTACAAAAATCAACTTAATCATATTGTTATGGTAAATAACTTCACATTTGTATTTTAAGCAAGTAAAAAATTTTTACCTTGAAAATATTGCAATGCGTCAGACGAAAATTGCACAAAAAATATTACCAATACATGCAATTTTTTGTGCAATGTCTGTCTGACACGTTGCCATATTTTCAAGGATTTTTAGTAGCTTTTACTAGAAAATTTTTTGTAGAAAATAGCATTGTGTTATACAACCTTTGAGTAACTTCTATACCTGAAATTATCACAAAATCATCATCACTGATGTCATCAAGGGATATAACATCAACAGGTTGATCTTCATCAGTACTGCTTTCTTCATCGAGATTCTTTCCTTCAAAAATGTATTTGAGTCTCTTATTTGAGATCCCCAGTAACTCTTCTAACAGCATGGAATTTGTTTCTTCAATTTCCATTCTCTGTAATACAGAGATACATTTTTTTACTAGAGGCAGTTTTAAAAGTAAATGTTTACCGATTTAAAGAGTTGGCAGAGGAAGTCAGTAACTTAGATATAGTGTCACTTATAATAAAACTCAGCGTTCCGACATTTCACAATCACAGAGATGACATCAAAAATGGTTCTTTCAAAATCTTCCTAGATCAGTAGTGGGCCATATCAAGCTGACGACAGGTTGCCTCGTTTTATTTTTTGTTTCATTTTGTTGTTTTGTGTTTGTTATTTATTTAGTTATTGACGGCCAATGCCATTTTTATTGAACGGTGAGTACAAGTCCGGTCCTGTCTTTTTAGCCAACTTATTTTATTTATTTATTAACACATTGTACTGTACATTTACAAGACCCATAGAATAACCAGATATATTTAACCCCCGACGTACTATTAAAAATAACTGACTTACATCCCTTAACCTCGACATACTGAGTCCTACAACTTAAGTAGGATTTAATCAGACTTTGAAGATACCGAGTAACCCCCAAACAAGACAAGGAACGCAATATTACACAATGCCTTATTCTGTCAAATGCCTTCTCCATATCAGTGTATATTACATCCACCTGAGATTGTTGTTGATAGCATCATGAACATATTGACAGAAATAGGCTAGGATAGTAAATGTGGACCTTTTAGGTAAAAAGCCATGCTGACATGACGAGAGGCAACCAGAGATTTCATCATATAGCCGTTCGAATATAATGACTTCAAAGATCTTTGAAACCGCGCTTACTATGCTTATAGGGCGATAGTTATTAATTTCATGTCTTGCTCCAGCCTTGTAAATTGGAATTATTTTACCAACTTTCCACTTATCAGGATAGACTGAGGTTTTCAGTATCAAATTAAACAGATATTCCAACGGTTTGGACAAGTACTCGCTACCACCTTTCCAGATATAAGCCGGGATCCCATCAGGGCCAACCGCCCTACTTGCCTTAATTTTTTTAATAGCCTTCATTATTTCTTGGGCGGAAACCAACCCGTCGTAAAAGAATGACATAGGCTCAGTTGCTGTACAGTCCATATCCTCATCAGTGACATAAACTGACTTAAAGAAATCTGCAAACCCATTAGCTACATTCTGTGAACCTGAATAAGTTCTGTCACCAGAAGACATTTCATCCAATATGTCAGGAGAATCCTTTAGCGCTCTCAAAAAGGACCAAAAGTGTTTAGGGTTCGATTTTAAGCTCAATTGGATATCCTGCCGATATTCAGAATGAGCAACCTTAATTTTATACTTAATGACGCTTCTAAAAGAAGAAT
Source organism: Philopedon plagiatum (assembly GCA_963971165.1). Lineage (NCBI taxonomy): Eukaryota > Metazoa > Arthropoda > Insecta > Coleoptera > Curculionidae > Philopedon > Philopedon plagiatum. The sequence continues at coordinate 12,286,956 of OZ020191.1, forward strand.
ACCTCTGTCTCCAGTAATGAGATTTAAGTTTCTTCGATTTAAGGAAACAATAATATTTTTGTTTAAGAAGTTTAATTATTTCTTTATTGAACCAGACCGGGTATTTTTTATCTATTTATTTATTTATTTATTTATTTATTGACGGACAATGTCCATTTTTACAAAAAAAGATTTACAATAGTATTACAATATACTTACGCAAGAGAATAAACCTAAAGAAATAAACTTATGCTGCTAAATTAAATTAAATTAAATTACTGCCCAATAATAAGTTGAGCCAACTGACGTAGAAACAATGTCTGGGTGCTAAAAAAATCAAGATGATAATTTTGATTGGCAAGATGGGAACTGCGCGAAATAAAGGAATTCGCTCCGTAATTGGTGCGGTGGAAAGGAACATTAAATGTTTGGTGACTTCGAGTTGAACGAGCAGGGGCGTGAAAGCCAATCTCCGCCAGTAAATCAGGGCTATCCACTCTGGAGTTGATGATTTTATAGAGAACATGAAGGTCATGTTGTGCTCTTCTTAGAGAGAGCGGTGACACGGCAAGTCGTTGACAGAGGATGGTGTAATTGATATCGCTATTGTTGAAAAATTTGTAATTGATATGATGAAGAAATCTTCTTTGTACACGTTCCACTCTTTGACTGTGGACTGCATAATGTGGGCTCCAGACGGAAGAGGCATAGTCCAAGTGAGTTCTGACAAGACTACAGTAGAGAATCTTCAAAGAGTGCAATGAGGAAAATTCCCTTGAGTTTCTCTTGATGAAGCCCAACATCATAAGAGCTTTGCCTGTAATACTTTCTATGTGCTTAGTAAATGACAGCACTGGATCTAAGGTTACTCCCAGATCTCTTATTGATTCAGTGGAGAGTACGGCTTCGCCATTGATGAGATAATCAAACTCAGTTGGCTGGCGCAATCTACCAAACTTCATTAGTTTACATTTTGATGTGTTAAGTTCCATCCCATTCTCATGGCACCAGACAACAAATCGATCAAGGTCCCCCTGAAGCAACTGACAATCATTTGAGCTTGTTATTGTTTTGTATACTTTAAGATCGTCGGCGAACAGCAAGAAATCAGAGAACCGAAAGCACGAAGAAACGTCATTGACAAAAAGATTGAACAGAAGTGGTCCTATATGGGAACCCTGAGGGACTCCAGAAGGAACAGCTATCTCATGGGACAGAAAATTATTCACACGCACTATCTGCTTTCGATCAACAAGATAACTCCTCATCCAGCCGAGCATCAAACCCGATATGCCCAAGGCCTCAAGCTTGCTCAGCAAAATATTGTGTGGGACCCTGTCGAATGCCTTGGTGAAATCTGTATAGATAGAATGAATCTCGGAACCATTCTCAAGGGACCCAAACAGATGATGAGAATAAACGAGCAGGTTAAGTTCAGTACTCTTGCCAAGGCAAAATCCATACTGCTGCTTAATTATTGTGGGTGACAGAATTGATGTGAGGTGCTTGGTTACAAGGTTTTCAAAAACCTTAGGAATAACACTAATGATACTGATAGGTCTATAATTTTTAACATTATCTTTATCCCCACTCTTGTGGATAGGGACCACGAAGCTGGTTTTCCAAACATCCGCAAAAACGCCTTCAGTCAAAGATTTATTGAAGATAATATGCAGAGGTCTAGAGAGATTAAATGCACAGTTTTTGAGAAAAATGGGATGAATCTTGTCAGGACCAGGTCCCTTACTAATATTTAGGTTCGTCAACTCAGAAAAAATATCTGAAATTAGAATAGAGTGGTTGTTAATGTTAATACCATTAGAAGACAATGTACTACTGCACGTAAAGCGATTGTTAGAGGAGTACACAGAACTAAAGTACTGGGCAAAAAGATTGGCTGCCCCAGGACCCATCGCCGCTTCAACCCCATCCAAACAAACAGCATTAGGCAGTGCGCTGGTTTTTCTTTTTGAGTTAATAAAATTCCAAAAATGCTTAACATCATTGTGAATATGAGATTCGATATCAGCTATATAATTACCATAGCACTGCCGAGAAAGATTGTTACATTGTAAGCGCAAATCGGAAAACAACTGATAATTTTGGGCTGTCTTTTTTGCTTTATAGTTTTTATGAGCTATCTTTTTCTGAATAGTCAGAGCAACGAGGTCCCGAGAGAACCATCGTGGAAACTTACCACTGGCAACTTTCTTAACCGGGATAAAGGCGTTTATAACATTGTACAATATATCGTAGAATAAGCACACCATATTCTCGACACTCCTGCCAATCAAAATTCCATCCCAGTCAATACAATTTAAAGAATCATTAATAACCGAATAGTCTGCGGATTTAAAGTCGGAGTAAAATTCGTTAGCCTGGTCACTAACAGTACAATATTCCCCAGATGATTCAATACTGAAACATAAAGGCGGATGGTTATTGTCTATACGAACTAATGGATCACTACATAATACACTTAACCTACTATTGCTTAACACTAAATCTAATATTACATTATTAATATTAAGTACATTATTCGACTGATAAAGATTATGCAAAGCGCAAATGTCAGAGACAGTAAGAATTGCATTCGCAGTTTGTGGTGGAACATACACATCATCACGCGGAACAGCAACCGAACACAGGTCCACATCAGTCCATACGGCCTTGGGAAGATTAAAGTCGCCAACAATGCACAACTCGGCCCCAGGTGCCGAGTCACTCAAAGAATCCACACTGTCGCTAACCAGCAAGTAATCCTCGGCAGGAGAATTTGGAGGTATATAAATACACCCTAGCACACGTTGAGCCCTTCTCGACCCAATAGCAACATATATCTGTTCAATAGGTGCAGCTGTAGGAATAAGTTTACATGTAATTGATTTATGAATGGCCATGAGTACACCTCCCATTGTTGACTTAGTGCTAGTGATACTCGACCTATCTTTACGGAAAATGGTATAATCACTCAAACCCAATTCAGCATCGGACACATCCTCTGACAAATTAGTCTCTGTTAAGGCAATCACATGATAGTGGCATGTAGAAACATTGCATAATAAATCGATGAGCTTTGTGCGCAATCCACGCACATTTTGATAGTATACATGCAGACTCCTTCCCACAAGGTTGGAGCACCGGCCGTCGACAATCAGTTTTCCGATTGATCACCAACAATCTGAGGGACTCCCTTAGTGTATCTAACTCGAATACCATCCTCTCCCCTAGATTTGCGATCCCTAAAGTCATCCCAAATGCGCTTTTCAAGCTGTTGTTGTTTGGGAGTAAGGTCCATATTTATATAGATGTTTTTCCCTTTTAGCTTCTGGCGAGAGCGGATCAGCGAAAGTACTTCATTGCTAGAGCTTATTGAAACTTTCAAGGCACGAGCCCCTTTTTTGTTCTTTCGGCCAAACCTTGAATGACCAGTCACTCTCGGGGGATTGTTACTCAGGATCTTCAGAATTGTTCCAATTTCCTTCATGTCGTCGTCGCTCTCAGGAACATTAAACAACACGATGTTGTTCGATCTGTTTTGACGATCCTGCAGTTCGCGCAATATCTCATCTTGATCAGCGTTGGTCTGCAGCGAGCTTGACCCCCCAACTGGTCCAAATTTGTCCTCAAGGGTTTTTATAGACACACGCAATAGTTCAGTTTGAGTCTTCAATTCACTGACGTCTCTTGCAACTCCGGTCAGTTTAGCGGACTCCTCCCTGAGGATTCTCACCTCACTTTCAAGGAAGCCGACACGGTCGACTAGATGCAATAGCTGCTTAACATTGGAAGCACAATCCGGACAGTGAAAAGACATAACACGCTTAGTGAGTAAAACGGCACGCAGTTCAGTAGCGGACAGGTCACAGCAGGATTGACAAATAACTTGCTTGCAGTGGTCACAGGGAAATCCAAAAGTTTCACCAGACCTCTTAGGTTCTTTAAAAATAACGGAGGAATTGCACTTATAACATATTCCAGACATGTTGTAAAGTTACTGAATTCAGTATGTGAAACTGGGTGTAGGAGCGATCAGAACCACAAATATCGGTGAGTCATCAAGGTGAAACGCACTATAGATTACTAATCTCCACAGACATTGGAATTGGATATATAAAAAGCAAATTCTTGAAATTCCTTACATGGAATAAAAGCAAATAATGTGACTGTATAAATGACTAATTAGTATTTTTGACGGAGATGGGAATGAAAAGCACTACAGGAAAACACAGCCACCACTGCTGCAAAAAATCACTAATTCAAAATAAGTATTTTAAGTGAAAAAGTCAAAAAACCAGGACGGCGATGCACACACAACCTTGTATGTTATCATGCATTACTTTACCATTGAGTAGACTTTGGCACACATTTCTCAAACAGAATGACAAGATTATCATAAAAATATTCCAATGCCGAATTGACGTCAGTAAAGCCGTCCATATGGCTCCAGTCTTGATCCTTGAAAAGTCTGTACATTAGCAAGAAATCAGCTTTTTTAAAATTTAGTTTGGTTGTTGATACAAATTTGCAGTGTTCCACACGTTCTTTAGTTTTCAGGGTGAAGCTCAGACACGGATGGTGTTTGTCAATCGGAACCAAGGCATCATCCGTTTCGTCGACTTGTACATCATCAATGGAAGAAACCACGAGATCAAGAATAACATTGTTATCATTTCTAATTCGATTTGACTGGACTAGGTTATTAAATGACATGAAAGATTTAAGAGTATTCAAAGCATCATTACAGGAAAGATGATTTACATAACTAGGAATATTGAAGTCGCCCATTATGACGTATTCGGATTTAGTTTCGCCACTCATGTGTGTTTCAATCCTCTCAAAAAATTGCTCATACAAAACACTCGCACTATTGGGTACAAAATAGACTATTATTATATATAAATAAGAATTAATGCCCAATTTCAGCCTCACACAAATTGCTTCCTGATCATCATCAAAAATGTTCACCACAGAAGCCATAACGCAACCCCTAACAGCCAACAAGACACCACCACCCTGAGATTTCTCAGTGATAACCCTATTCCTATCCTTCCTAAAAACAACCCTATTGACAAGACCAAGGTCAGCATTATTTATTGATTCATTTAACCATGTTTCGGATATACCAATTATATCATAGTCGAAAATGGCCATATTGCACTTTAATTCATTTAATTTGGTTTTAACCCCCCTACAATTCTGGTAAAAAACCGATATATTATTTATTAGGTCACTCATAATATAGTTGACATATAATATTTATTGACATGTGCTGCTACCCTATTCATATAACAAATAGTATGTCCGACAATATGGGATATCGAGAAGGGTTTGCTTACGAGTCTGATAGCTACGTATGTGAATTGAAAAGATTTAAATACATTCAGGACTCTATAATGTTGTTAAGTATGTTAAAGGCCAAACAGACATCGTAAATCTTCCTTCTGGAGGCAAGCGTGGCCAGATTCAGGTAGAACATAGTCTGGTCATCTGTAAGATTAATCCCCGTTTTGAAAAGTAGAAATCTGGCAAATTTGTGCTACTCTTTCCAGTCTATTTATATGAACTTGAACATGCAGCGACCAGGCTATACTGGAATACTCTAAACCAGATCTTACAAATGAAATAAAGAAAGTTCTTATGGCATATGCACTTCTAAAGACACTGCACAATCTCTTAATAAAACCAAGCATTCTTTTTTCTTTACACGTTATGACATGAAAATGCCAAGTAAGAGTTAACTGAATCATCAAGTAAATGCCCAAATCCTTAATCAATAACACCTCCTTAAGGGGAATGTTATTTATACAATACTGATAGGCAGGCGCGGCCCGTGAAATTTCAAAGTTGCATATCTCTGTTGCTACTTATGGGACCCATACCAAATTCAGGTTTTGTAATAGTGAGCCTACTAGGAATGTTTTGGTAAAGAAAAAACATATTTTGCAATTTGCGAAAAAAAGTTGATTTTTTGAATTGACCCACCAGGGTAAAAAATTAACACGCTTAGATATTTTATTTAGGTATTATTTTTTCTAAACAAATTTTACATCATTTTGTCGACAATTCTTAAATTTGAAGAGAAAAAAATGTGTTAGTAGAAAGTTATAAGTTATAAAGTTAAGTTGAATTTTTTCAACCGAAAAATAATTTAAATTTTCGGTTGCAAAAAATTCAAATGACTATAACTTTCTACTAACACATTTTTTTCTCTTAAAATTTAGGAATTATCGACAAAATGATGTAAAATTTGTTTAGAAAAAATAATAAATAAAATATCTAAGCGTGTTAATTTTTTACCCAGGTGGGTCAATTCAAAAAATCAACTTTTTTTCGCAAATTGCAAACTATTTTTTTTCTTTACCAAAACATTCCTAGTAGGCTCACTATTAAAAAACCTGAATTTGGTATGGGTCCCATAAGTAGCAACAGAGATATGCAACTTTGAAATTTCACGGGCCGCGCCTGCTGATAAGGAAACAAGCACCTTGGTCTGCTGAATCTCATAAAGCAGACATTGAGCGACATGTCAATAAGCTGGCACCAGGAAAAAACAGTGTCCAATTCCCTCTGTAAGAAATTCATTGTCACAAGAGGATGCCACACTTGTGTAGAGTTTCAAATCATCAGCAAACAGTACCTAAATGATTCGAAGATAAAAGATAACAAACTACCCAAGTCATTGACAAGTAAGCTAAATAAAAGAGGTCCTAGGTGGGAGCCCTGGGGAACTCCGGACGTCGCCTGGACGGGCTTAGACAGGTTGGTCATTTATTTTAACCTGTTGTTCTCTTTCGGATAAGTACAACTCAAACCAGGAGAGCAGAGTACCAGCCATTCTTAAATGTAAAGTAGACCAGACTTCAACAGAGTGCCATAAATGGCAATTGTGAGATCTAAGAAAAAGATTACTCGAGGAAAGTATGAACAAAAATCAGATAGGTATTCTATAGTCAGATATCAATGTTAAATTTTAAACCATGGATATGGACTTATTACAAGAGTTCATAAATCAAAGTCCCGGACCATAGACGCTATATATCTACCGCAAGGTGTCGCGACTCGCTTTGCGGTGGAAACACGTTACCAAATGTTGGTAAAAGTCACCTGCCACCTCAGAATATTCAGAAGTTTATTTTTACTTTTCTGGACCTAAAATATGACGGGTCACGCGTGTGGTATTTGGTGTGCAGTAGGGACACAGTTTATTTACGGTCCCGCCGCCGTCAGGAACCTTGTTTACGAACCCTACTTATTACATATGGCAAAATACCTTACTTTCATACAATCTGGTGCCATGCTTTTAATTTTCTTTGGTTTAATAATTTTTAAAACCTCTTTCATTAGCTTCACCCTGTCTTTCATATAATAGGAAAGTTCATGTTCGCTCTCATTTCCAGTGTCGCTATCGGAGTTATTAATAAGTTTTGAAAGTTGTTTGTCTTTTTTAGATTTTCTAGGCTTATCTGCTCTATGATTTCTTGGTCTCGAGGAATACATTATGTCCTAAAGATTTTTTTATCTTTACAATAAAACACTTTATTCGCCAAAAACACAACAAAAGTAAACATAACCTAAATCCTCCATGGCGGAAGACGAATGTACTAGATCTAGTACAATTATCTGTACAATCGTGGCAACACTGGTACATAGGGATGGCAAAATCGAATGACTATGACGATATATCGAGACATCAATATATCGAAAGCGAATTATCGATGTCGTCGATATATCGGAATGAAAATATCGATATTGCAAAATATCGGTGTTTTCAAGTTTCGATACTTTTACTTCCTAGATTATTTTTTTCAACCAGAAACAATTTATAATTCGGAAGGGTGTAGTGTAAAAATAGCTTGTGTAACATTTTTTTCAGAATATTTTTATTGGACCTAAACGAAATATTTATATAAATTAAAACATTTTGAAGAATAAAAATAAAAAAGCTTTGAACTACGTCACTCTATCATTCTGAAGTATTTAACATCGCACATTGGCAACCAGCTATACATTTTATATCATAGCTAGACGGCAATGGTACTGCTAGACGAGGTTCCTCGGTTAGACGTGTTGGCAAAGTGAATCGATACATGTAAATTTTTATCGATATATCGCCTCGTAATAAACATTAGTCATTTTTAAATCAGTGACCAAATCATTATCTAGTCAGACGATTGGGCAACACTGTCTCATTTAATCTTAATACTTTGATTTTTTAGGTTAAACACTGAGGATCTGGAGCAACGTTGCCTAATAAGGTGACGTAGTCATGGCTAGGTCACTGATTTAAAATCGCCTATTGATGATTTGCTGTCCGGATGCCGTTATATAAGTATCGATATATCGTTGCCATCCATGCAGTGGCTTGATAGGGATAGTTGAGACAGTGCTCTTTTGGATTTTTAGGTTCGATACGAGAACCGTTCTAGAACAGTCTGCATGAGGCGGAAGTTAGTTATTGACGGTGAGCGAGCATAAGGATGCCGCGCATTTTAAATGTTTTGTTAATGCTCACGACTCATGACGGTCAAAAGTGCTTCGGCAATAGAAAGTAATTTCCGCGTCTCCATCACAATTTAACGACTTCAAGGCGATAAATCTAATTTTTTTTTAGTCTTAAAGTACTTCAGTACTTCATTTATTGGAATTTCAATGGTAAATGGATACAGCAAACAAATTTTTATCTTGTGGATTTGATTTATTAACAAAGTCATTACAGAAAGGCTGGGTTAAAAATTAAAACATTTATTTTTAGTCTTTGGTGACAAAACTTTAAAAAAACAGTAATGAAGTAGATACCAAAGCTAAATCTGCAAGATTAAATTTTAATACTGTAAAAAAAGTAAAATATTTGGAATGATTATTGTTTTATGTTTAATCGACTTCTTCGATGGTTGGACCGGCACCTCCAGCTCCAGCACCAGCACCGGGAGCGGCGCCAGCGCCACCTGGGAATCCTCCTGGCATTCCACCGGGGGCACCACCAGCACCCTGATACAACTTGGTGATGATAGGATTGCAGACTCCTTCCAATTCTTTTTGCTTGTGCTCATATTCTTCCTTATCGGCGAGTTGGTTGCTGTCTAACCAAGCAATGACTTCATTGCATTTCTCCAAGACGGTCTGTTTGTCAGCCTCACTGATCTTCTCCTTAAATTTGTCATCTTCGACGCTGCTCTTGACGTTAAAGCAGTAAGATTCGAGAGCGTTCTTGGCTTGGATCGTATTCCTTTGCTTCTCGTCTTCGCTTCTGTATTTCTCAGCCTCATTGACCATTCTTTCAATGTCCTCTTTGCTAAGACGACCTTTGTCATTGGTAATGGTAATCTTATTTTCTTTGTTGGTCGATTTCTCAATCGCGGTAACGTTCAGGATACCGTTAGCGTCGATGTCGAAGGTTACCTCAATTTGAGGAACCCCACGGGGCGCTGGTGGAATACCGGTAAGTTCGAATTTACCAAGGAGATTGTTGTCACGGGTCATGGCACGTTCTCCTTCATATACCTGTAAAAAATCAATAAAACAATTGTTAAAAATGGTGATTAGCATTGACAAACAGAGAATAAACAAACAGGTTATTTCAGAATAAAAAGTAATCATAAATGTAGCTCATAAACTCTAGTCTGGCATGACATTACGATTTCATCATGTTAAGTATACAGGGTGTTATCGAAATGCACTGCATATATTGGAATGGGTGACTCCTGGGGTAGTCTAGAGACACATTCATTATCCAGCAGTTTTCCGTCAAGCGAACACAGGTCAGCCAAGTGCGGCGAACATGGACGGGTTTAAGTGTTTTTGAAAATTTTTAAAATGTTCGATTTAAGAAAAAGTGTTGTAGTCTGTTGACTACCCCAGGAGTCACCAATTCCAATATATGCAGTGAATTTCATAACATCCTGTATATAAATAAAAAATAATATATCTCTAGTAGGTAAAACTTTTTTTTTGTTTTTTCTACTTCTCTCAATTTGTAATAAAAGTAGTTTAATATTAGAACTATCAATTTACCTGAATAAGTACTCCAGGTTGGTTATCTGAGTAAGTAGTAAAGGTCTGGGTTTGCTTAGTGGGAATGGTAGTGTTTCTCTTAATAAGGGCAGTCATGACACCACCAGCGGTTTCGATACCCAAAGACAAGGGAGTAACATCGAGAAGTAGCAGATCTTGAACCTCTTCAGACTTGTCACCGTGCAAAATGGCGGCCTGTACTGCAGCTCCGTAAGCGACGGCCTCGTCAGGGTTAATAGATTTGTTCAGTTCCTTTCCATTGAAGAAGTCCTGGAGCAATTTCTGAACTTTGGGAATACGGGTAGATCCACCAACAAGTACAATGTCGTGTACTTGGGATTTGTCCATCTTTGCATCACGGATGGCCTTTTCGACTGGTTCCATGGTCGAACGGAACAAGTCGGCGTTCAACTCTTCAAAACGGGCACGGGTGATCGACGTGTAGAAGTCGATACCCTCGAACAGGGAATCGATTTCAATGCTAGCCTGGGTAGATGAAGAAAGGGTTCTCTTCGCTCTTTCACAGGCGGTTCTCAGTCTTCTCAAAGCCCTCTTGTTGGTGGTGAGATCCTTCTTGTATTTGCGTTTGAATTCTTGAACGAAGTGGTTAACCATACGGTTATCGAAATCTTCACCGCCCAAGTGAGTGTCTCCGGCGGTAGATTTTACTTCAAAGATACCATCTTCGATGGTCAAGATGGATACATCAAAGGTACCACCACCCAAGTCGAAAATAAGGACGTTGCGTTCTCCGTGTCCTGGAAAGAACAATAGAAATGGTTATTACAAAAATCTAAGAGAAATACCCTTTCTAATGTCATCGCTGTGATGCGCTAGATTATTCTTACCTTTTTTGTCAAGACCATAAGCGATGGCAGCAGCGGTAGGTTCGTTAATGATCCTGAGAACTTGAAGACCAGCAATAGTTCCAGAATCTTTTGTTGCTTGACGCTGCGAGTCGTTGAAATAAGCTGGTACTGTGATTACGGCATTTGTAACTGCTTTACCTAGATATGCTTCTGCAGTTTCCTGTACAGGAAAACAATTTTATTAATAACCTATTTCAGAAAATTTTAGAAAAGTTTTCCTAATATTTAAAGGTTAATAAAGAGCTTAAAGGTTAATAAAGAACAAACGAAAAAAGTTATCTTATTCCTAAATATTTACCTTCATTTTAGTAAGCACCATAGAACTAATTTCTTCAGGGAAGAAGGTTTTAGTTTCACCCTTATAATCTACTTTAATCTTTGGTTTAGTGTTGTCATTCATGACTTCAAAGGGCCAGTGTTTCATGTCAGCTTGTACGGCAGGATCATCAAAACGCCGACCGATAAGACGTTTGGCATCTACACACAAAGTAATTAGTAAAACCCCATTCTTTAAGTTTTTAAAGGAAATTTTAAGTTTCCTTGTAAATAAATCAGTTATTACAATAATCATATAGCTCATAAACTCCAGTCTGGCATGACAATTTCAATTTCATCATTAAAACTCAAGTTTTTTTTTTAAAATATCCCTCTTTCAGAGGGATATTTTAATGATGTCTAAGATGAGCAAATTAACTAAAAAACGTTGTCTCACCGAAAATTGTGTTATTTGGATTCATGGCGACCTGGTTTTTGGCGGCATCTCCAATGAGACGCTCTGTGTCTGTGAAGGCAACATATGATGGGGTAGTTCTGTTACCCTGGTCGTTTGCAATGATTTCAACCTTTCCGTGCTGGAATACGCCAACACAGGAATAGGTGGTTCCAAGATCAATACCTACTGCTGGTGCTTTTGCCATTTTCTGGAAAAATAGATAAATGATTAACTAAAAACCTGCATGGGGGTTTAAGAGTCTGAATATTGCTCAGTTCTTTAATGAAAACTTGCCAAGTTTGGTCTGTAAATTTATCAATTCACAGAATATTTCTCTGTGCTTATCAAAACAATGTTAATAACGTGTAGGGAAGGAACTAGGCATAATTTTTACATATCAGTTATTTTTTTCAGATAATAAAACGCAGTCCTGACGAGAAATTGCCTTGTGTTCTACATTAGGGTGGGCCGATTATGGTGGTTTTCGAAAATAAGAATTTGCAACTTCCAAAAAGTTGCAAAACCGAAAAACAAATTTTTCTTTTATTTTATGAGAAAATATATTTCTTTGTTTTGAACTGCCACAATGACAGTTAATTTTCGAATTTTGAATTTTGTGAATTTCAAATTTTGCAAATTCGAAACTTCTTCGGAACATAAAAGTAAACATTTTTTGTTAAATGATATATTCCGTATTCTTTTTTTCAACTGCCACAATGGCACTAAAATTTCAAGGTTAACATTTCAATATTTGCATATGAAAAAAATGTGTGAGAAAAAATACTGAAACGTTTTCTTCATATAGTTTTTTCTATATATCCATGTTTTAAACTGCCACATCAACGATATTTCTGGGCAGAACGCCCGTGATTGAGTGTTATTTTATCACATTAATTTATTAACCAACGCACGCCACTGACGCCGTACGCGCCCTAAAAAATTGCGCGTTGCTAGGCGACGTGATCGTGATTAACGAACGATTGCGCCGACAACAATCAGTCATCCGCGTTTATCAGCTGCTTTTTATTATTATTATTATTAGATCAAAGGACCGTAAGAAAAATGTTGATTAGTTCCGTGGATGTGAAAACAACTAAAATGAATCAGAAGCGAATTGAAAGAAACGAATTGTTGAAAACAAGAAGCGAATTATATGACAATGAGAAATCTAAGTTACAAGTGAAAAAGATTTAGAGTGGAAAGACCCCAGCAAGGGCCCAGTACTTCTCAACAGGTTTCTACCGTACCTCAAGAATGTTCACAAATTCAACGTAATTCATTACAAATCCCCGTACTTGCGAGAACACTTGATCGTTATGGTATTTCTGATCGAGCTGGTGCTGCAGTAGCACCAGCCGTTCTACAGGATGTTGGATTATTAATAACGAAGACAAAAGCAGTATCATAGATAAGAACAAGATTCGTCGTGCTAGGAGTAATTTTCTTGCAACATCTGACTAGTAAAACTGACAATAAATAAAATTATCGCATTCTTTTTGTGCTTTTACAATAGTACAAAGTTTAACGCAGTTATTAAATTTTGACTTGTAGAAATAACTCTTCCCTAAAATCACCAATACTTAATAATTAATTAAGTGAGAAATAAATGGCAGCGCATATAAAATTATTTAAATAAATTATAAATCTAAATTTACGCTGGTTAGCACCTGTGTGTTAAGCTACTTTTTTTACATATTACTGTTAATCCAAGCTAATCTCATAGTGTACTTTGGTACAGGTATACAAAATAAATAAAATAAATGTCACTGCTTAAGTGTCTTTTGAAAGTCATTGTAGGTTTACCTACTTCCAAGCATAGTTTTATTTATAAGTCAGAAACTAATTTGTCATAATTTGATGCGCAATATTGACGTTTTTATATTATTATTATCTTATAATGGTAATGTAAACTCATGATAAGCAAAACAACATTTTAAAAATCTCATCACAGTCATCATCATCAGTCATCACATTTTTAGGCGGGTATATGGCAAATGTAATTCTTAATTTTTATAGCTATACCTAGTCATAAAAAAATACTCTAAGACTTTAAAATTTCAGTGAAACTTCCAATATTAATTTAGAATGGAAGCATAGGGTACTTAAACATCACAATTCATCAAATTGCATAATTCAAATTTTCTCAGAAATTCGGAAATTTGATATTCACAAAATTTTAAAGAAAAAATTTTTAAGTACTGGAATTTTACATTATCACTAAGACAGTCAGAAAAGTTAAATTTTATTAAATAATAAGTAGGTACCTACTAAAACAATTCGGCAATGGGAAGTTTGATATATTAATAAAAGCAAATGCCCCAGAAACCTATTTTAACATCTTGATACAAAAATATTGAAATTTTTATTTCAAATTTGATTTCTTTACAAAATTTCCACTCAACGTCACCAGATAACATCAAGCCAGTTAACATAAAAATTAACTATCATAATCAAATTAAATTTATGATGAATTGCTAATTCCCTGTAATGTACGTAAAGCAATGCACTAAAAACGAAGTTTACATAAAACACAAAAAAAAAATGATGTCATCCGTCTAGCTTTTACAACGTTCAAGGTAAGGAACAAAGCTCAACATATGAAGTAAGGTCAGAGGGTCAGAGCCTGTGGTTTTTTCCTATCTACTAAACATGAGCACGAGACATTTGGACAGAGACCAGAGAACATACCCATTAAAAAACTGCTCTCTTACAAACAAAACGTTAATACTAAAGCAAAAAAAAACAAAGGCAGAGCGCGAGTTTTGCATGGAAAATCGAGTATTATAGATAACATTTTTGTCTTGAGAATAAAACAGCCATTTTTGTTTAAAACCTTGAATCACAAGACTGTTAAAAACCCATGAAAGCTAAAACTGATTCATTTAAAAAAAGGAAGTATTGACTTCAGAGTTGGAGTCATTTGTAACCTTGAAGGTACCCGTGCCGTCAAGGCCTCCAACGCCCAACAAATATCGACAAAAAATGTAAATTAACGTTATGTACAACGAAAATAACTTTACCTGCAGTGTCTGAAATACAAATTAAACTGTTAAAAGTTAATTGTCCTGTAATGGACGCCAAAAAATCAATTTCTCGAGAGCTTTATCTGGCACGTGTTAAAATGGACTTTTAACTCTAGAAAACGTCAAAATTGCTACGAAAACCAATTCAAATGTTAACAACAATGAAAATAATATCTACACAACAATTTTCTTACCTTAAATATTATAATTAAACTAGTTGCAGAAAAAACTTTGCGATAAACTTAAATTACGTGTAACCTACAGCAACTGCAATGATCAAATCCAAGAATATTTTAGAAAATGGTGGGTTTTATATGAGGTCACACGCGGTTTCCAGAAAGTTCTAAACTTCAACCAATCAAAAGCTGGGATTACCCAGAACGCGCGCGTCATTTCAACAGTTATTGGTTCTAGAAATTATTTCTAGAAACAATGCGACGTAATGGGAAAATGATAAAATTGTAAAAATGTATTTTTTTTTTTTTTTACAATTCGTTGGTTATTGTGAAACTTAAATTCAATTACAATTTACGGTTAATACAAATTCAAATTTAATATTTCTCGGATTAGTTACAGGGACGGAAATGATAATTTTTAAAATTTCGCGCCAAAACTGCCCATTGCATGTTTCCTCTTGTTTCTTAAGAGCAATATTTTTATTTTTACAAAAACCAGATTAAATTACTAACCACCACACTCCTAATAAAATAAATGAAAGGACTCACTTTTTGATTTTTTGTGAAAATCCTTTAAAAAATGATTATTGTTTCGGGTATCACGTGACTAAATTTATACAGCGTACAGGCAACCAAATAAACGTGTGGTTCCTGCCACCTATTGACATAAAGGCGAACGTCATCAATATGTACTTTTTTATAACCTAATACTAAATATTGAAAATTTATGTTGTCCAAGTATACCTAAAGCTGCATCCCAATAGACGAAAATCAGAATTGCCGACAGTTTGAAAATTTACTGTAGATCAGGTACAGAAGCACTAAAAAAAAGGACCTTAGGAAATTTTATGTACTATATATAAATAGCAATTTATTTTTCTGAGTAAAAATGGTCAACAATGTCAAATCTTAATTTTTATTAAACACACAAAACAGGATATAACAAATAAACTGAAAGAAAAGTAAAAAAATCTTACAGCATTAAAATTGGTATTCTACCAATCAACTTGTATATTTACAAAACATTAGCGGGACTGGGTTGACAATCTCCACAAAAATCTCTTTTTGCCATCTTATACATATAATATCCTTCACCACTATTATCTTCAATTTGAGAAAATCTAACAGATTTACAGATTTTTAAACTTATACTGTCGAAAAATATGATTGGTAAATAAGACCAACAGAGGTAGTTGCAAAGTAAACAAAACAGTTCCACCACGTCGCAAAACCTAGAAGTCCTTTGAAAACGCTGGTAGCAAAAATCTAAAAGAGAAAAGTTGGTATAAAAATCAATAAATCCATGTAAAAATCCGACAATTTGATTGAATTAACATTACATTATCTGCAAAGTTTTACTGACTCACACTTCATCAGTGTTGCCAGATGAATTTTTTAAGAAGCGGTAGGATATGGCCCAAAATAGCGGTAGAAACGGTAGATTGAGAAAACGGTTTGGTCGCAGCTCCCTCTGGAAGCAAGTCTAGCGTGATAGTGTGAATTAAATAGTATATTCCTATCGTTCTATCTTGTTTCTTTTTATAGAAAAGAGAATGCGAATGTATAAATAAATTCACTGCACATTGGATTCTTTAATTAATTAAAATATACTTTTAATAACTATACTTTTAAAAAATATTGATACTTATGGAAAGTAGTTAAACGATTTCTTGCTTAGGTGTAATTGTGAAATAATACTCCACTTATTTTAATATATTATATCAAACAAACATAAACAAGATTTTTAACACAAATACTATTATTTTATATTATAATATCAATATATTATTTAAAAAAAGATATAATTTAATAATTTTATCTTAGGTACATTAAAATATTTTAATTTTTGTAAATATCTTTGGTCATTGACCGTCTTAATTCATTTAATTAAAGCAAGAACTTGGAATAAGCCGCCTGCTGAGTAGTATTCCCATTACAGTATCAGTACTTAAACGGTTTCCTTGATTAGTTTTAAACAAATTTATTGTTGAACAAACTCTCTTAACATTAGCACCAAGAGATGGCGCTAGCAAATTCGCGTACAAAGGAAAAACGGTATTTTACAGAGCTAAAACTGGATAGCGGTAGATGAGTCTCTAAAGCGGTAGAAATACCTCTTTAGCAGTAGTTCTGGCAACGCTGCATTTCATAAAAATAGGGGGCGGTACGCGAAGCTAATCGCAGATGTCGCTATTTCACATTTGAAATTATTACGCATATACTTTTTCTCTAAAACCGTAAAGCAGTTCAGCGGTTATAAGGAAATAACAATTAAATTGTTTATAACAATTGATCAGGCGCGGCCCGTGAAATTTCAAAGTTGCATATCTCTGTTGCTACTTATGGGACCCATACCAAATTCAGGTTTTTTAATAGTGAGCCTACTAGGAATGTTTTGGTAAAGAAAAAAAATATTTTGCAATTTGCGAAAAAAAGTTGATTTTTTGAATTGACCCACCTGGGTAAAAAATTAACACGCTTAGAGATTTTATTTATTATTTTTTCTAAACAAATTTTACATCATTTTGTCGACAATTCTTAAATTTTAAGAGAAAAAAATGTGTTAGTAGAAAGTTATAGTCATTTGAATTTTTTCAACCGAAAAATAATTTAAATTTTCGGTTGCAAAAAATTCAAATGACTATAACTTTCTACTAACACATTTTTTTCTCTTAAAATTTAAGAATTGTCGACAAAATGATGTAAAATTTGTTTAGAAAAAATAATAAATAAAATATCTAAGCGTGTTAATTTTTTACCCAGGTGGGTCAATTAAAAAAATCAACTTTTTTTCGCAAATTGCAAAATATTTTTTTTCTTTACCAAAACATTCCTAGTAGGCTCACTATTAAAAATCCTGAATTTGGTATGGGTCCCATAAGTAGCAACAGAGATATGCAACTTTGAAATTTCACGGGCCGCGCCTGCAATTGATCGCGCTAGAAATTTTCCAATCCTGATAATTTTGGCTCAATCCACACCTAATTCTTTGTTCATGATTTTTTTCAGATTTTTCTGAGCGATCGTTTTGGTGGCGAGGGTGGGGGATAGCAATTTTTATGCGTATTCCATAAAAAATGTTTAAAAAATACATCATATATATTGTTAAATTCATGGTTCAATAAGCTTTCATTTGACACCCTATATGATGCCCTCGAAAATTGTTTTTTTTTTCATTTCCTAATTTACCTCCCGAAATTAACCCCCAGAATCAAAATTTAACTTTTATACTTCACGTCTATAATTGGGCCACCACGCTCTATCTCTGTGCTAAATTTCAAATTTTTACGTCAAATAGTTTCGGAAAAAATCGCCTGTGATTCCATAAGTCTTCTCGTTTGCTAATTTTAGAGCACCATAGAACACTAAAACTAGCTGATGATGGTAGACCAAAGACGAAATGTCGGACTTAAAATCTTTACATTATCTCTTCAAATAAAGACACAAAAAAATGAAAAATCAAAATGCGAATTTCCGTTCTTTACCAGTATCTTCGGAAATAATTGGAATTTTTCAAATTTTTCAACAGCATATTATTCAGCACTAAATTGCGCAGCTTTACTCCATAACCTTTGCTGTATCTCTTACCTTTTATAAGATCCCAATGGTAAACATTGAATTTGTAACACCCTGAGTGGCTTAGTTGCATTACATGAAGTGATCAGGTTGGATGTTATTATTTATCAGTGACAGGGAGAAATTTATAAAAAATGAGAAAAATTATGTTATTAAATTTGAAATAATAAAGCAAATATATTTACCATTTTTAAACTATCCAATGTCAAATCCGTTTCATCTGTAGATACCGAATCGGTAACTATTTCCTTAGCCTCATCTAAGGAGTTAACTACTGTCTTATTGAATTCATTAGTAGTGTTTGAACTGTTGAGTAACCAACTCCACTGATAGTCACTGAGAGTTTTGTACATAAATGTGAGATAAAGGCACATTACTAAGGGAGCTATATATTGAAGAGTTACTACACATAAGTAGTAAAACACTGCTGCTACCTGAAAGAAAAAGTTTATTATGAAAAATACATAGCAGAATAGAAAAAAGTTGCTCTATGTAATAGGCACTATCCTGAGAGCATTCCTTTTTCTTAAACGTACAATTTCATATATAAAAATTGATGAAATAAAAAATAAGAACCTAAAATTGAATGATTGTATATTTAATAAAAACAATCTTCTCGTTGTGCTGCGCGAGACAGAGACAAGTTGTCTCTGTGTTGGGCGAGACAGACAGTGTTGAAATGTTAAAAAAAAAATTTCTGGTGCTTGAATATTATTTTTATTGCTCTTAATAATTTCACGTTGTACTAAAAATAACGCACACTTAAATAATTGTTCTCCTTAGAAATACACAGTAAAAGTTCAGAAATTCTACCTTTTTTTGAAACTCAACATTCGTTATCCTACCAGCTTCTTTCTTCTGTTCTTCGATTCTGTGATAAGCCATGTCCAAATAGGCTTGCAGATACCATGGCATAAGGCATATTTTTATACATATAGTGAAAAGAATAACAAGCAACCTGGCTATTTCAAAAGTTTGTTCAGTCATACTAAAATACATAGGAAAAACCATACAGGGTGTCCGAAAAGTCTTAGGTATGGGCAAATATCTTTGCTATTAGTAAAGAAAAAGAAACGCCAAATTTAAAGTGCACGTTATTCGTTAATAAATCTACTTTTTTATGTAATTTAACTTTTTCAACGTCGAGGTCAAAAATGTTAAATGCAACCTATGCTGTGTGGTACCTCATTTTAAAGGTCTTCAAAAAAGAAACATTTTACCGCAAACCCGAGATCCGTATCTTAATTCGTTTTTAAATGGCAAGCCTATAAAAATTAACAGCCAGATTCTCCAATGCTAGTCCGGTATAATTTGACAATCAAAAGTTTTAAACTGACAAGTGTAAGAATAAGACAACTAAGTTTTATTCAGGTGGTTAGAGAATTTATTCTCAATTTTTGCATATTTATTCTATGAACTTATTTCTGAGCTTGTTCGCAAATTTATTAGGAAAAGGACAATTTTAGTACGTACTTTCAACCATAATAGAACTAAATTCATTACAGCAACTCGTTCCAAGATGAAAATCATTTGGAAACCAAGTAAATCGCTGAAATATCACAATAATTCATAAGTTTTTAATGACAAGGATAGGGCCAAATCCTGTCAAAACATAACTGATCAACTATAAGATCTTAATTTAAACCAGTAGATACTAAATCTTAAACTTTCTTAGTGAATCTGGACGTTGAAGTCTTGAAAAAAAAATTAAAAATTTCAGTTCCTTTATTTCTCTTATTACTTTAAGTTGTTCCAAATGACCACCATGGTAGTAAAAAAGTCGATTTTGGAACTCTGCCAAGAAGTAACACCTGCCATTCTCCAAAATGCCAATATAACATCTTTAGATGCAGAACGTTCGTTTTCAAAATACACCTCATTGTTTACTGCAAAAAGACGAAGGTTATCGGCCGATACCATAAAATGTTTATTGATGATGCAAATGTACGCGGAAACAACGCATCAGCCAGTTATCACTAACAATCAAACTACACCACAATAGGTAAGTACCTACCTATACCTATTTTTGTATTTACTTTTTCCCATGTGCTGCGGCCCTTCATTACGACTTTTTATTTGGCGCATAAGATTTTTACATATAAGTACGACTTGTGTATTTTTTGTGAAATAGGTAGTATATCTAAACTTTAAAACCGCGGTACCACGTCCGTTACTTTAATGTTCGTATTGCAATGGTTGTGAAAATTGTTGCGTATACAACAAAATGGCGTGCGCCATGCTATTGTTCATACAGAGTACATATCTTTCACCAAGACCTTTAATGTGGTATCCCCAGTGAAATGTTTTGAAATTTGGTTTTAGATACAATTTAATACATGGCCGCCTTGGTTGTTTTTTTCTAGAAAACGTATATATCTTTAAAATTTACAATGCCTTCATCACAACCTTTACTTTGGGAGGTATCTATATTGCAATGTGAGGAAAACTTTTCTTGTTCTGTACAACACAATGGCTGCTGTCGGCAGCCATATTTGTTTTTCTTACACTTCACCTTAGGTCACTCTTGAGATGAAGATAATTTACCGACGACTCATTTTGTGAAATTGGTCCGTCCATCCCACATAATATATACAATAATATACATACACATTATTGTACATACATTACATACATCGCGCGAATATTATGTATTACATAGATATGCGCGAAAAACATACGTCTACTTGCGTGCAGGTAGGTAAAAATACATTAAAGATTAGGTAAGTATTTTCTTTGTACTTCAGTTTGTCCATGTGATGCGGCAGACGTTGGTAACGCCACTGGATGGGCTAAAAAGGAACCAGCTCTAGTGACAAGGCAACTCTGGAAGATTCACTTAAGTACTTATGTAAAATAATTCAAATTATTTTTACTTCTTATACTTTTTTTTGCATAAACTTTGTTTTGTTTTTATTTTAAAATTGCAATAATATGTATAAATAAAAATAATGTATCATTATTAACGCTATAACTTTTCAGGATCAATCCTGGAATTTTGTTCCTTCGATCTCGAAAATCCCGGGATCCAAATATACGTTCGGGATTGCAAGCCCTAGTCACAACGTCACTCAATAAACCGGGGATTTCCCCGAAACTCGCATAGACCATTGATCGGTGGAGTATTTGACCACCTATTTGACCGCATATATCTACTCACTTCTCACATTTTAGAGAATGGCAGGTGATACTCCTTGGCAGAGTTCCAAAATCGACTTTATGGCCATTGGTGGTCATTTGGAACAACTTTTAAAGGAATAAGAGAAATAAATATGAGCGCCCGCAGACTTTTTTCTCAGGGGATGCAAAATAAAAAAAATGTTTTTCAAGATTTGATTTGTAGTAATTTATCCAAATATAATAATAAAAAGTATGAAATATCACAATTTCAGGGGGGGGGGGGCACGGCCCCCCCTGGCCCTCCGTGCGGGCGCCCATGGAAATAAAGGAACTTAAATTTTTATGTTTTTTTACAACTTTTAATTTTTATAGGCTTGCCATTTAAAAACGAATTAAGATACGGACCTCGGGTTTGCGGTAAAATGTTTCTTTCTTGAAGACCCTTAAAATGAGGTACCACATGGCATAGGGTTGCATTTAAAATTTTTGACCTGAAGGCCCTAGCGTCATCCCTCAAGGGGGTTGAAAAAGTTAAATTACATAAAAAAGTAGATTTATTAACCAATTAAATTAAATCTAAAATTTGGCGTCTCTATCTTTACTAATAGCAAATATATTTGCCCATGCTAAGACTTTTCGGACACCCTGTATATTTACTGATCAAAAATAGGTTAAATTATGTAAATTAAATTAAAATAAAATTGCTATTCAGATTCAAAACACTAACAAACAGGTGTTCACAATACTAAAAATAAAAACACTTACAGTGGTTCAGTTCTTCCAGAAAATATCCTAACTGTTAAATAATCTTTGGTAACAGGTTTTATCCATAAAATAACTAGAATAAATGGCAAAGCAAAAGTGATATTTAAAAGAATTTGTTTAAATCTATTTTCTCTAAAATACCTAAAAAAAAGTTATTTTTAGATAACTCTGATATTAAGTATCGTGTTTCCTTAGAATCTAGCATTAAATATAACAAAAGTATAGCAAAGAACATGAAATAGAGACCAAAAATGCATAAAATCTAATAAATTTCCTTGCAAATGTATAGCTCCAAAGAAAACAAAAAATTCCAGTTAAAAAGGAAATTTATTACAATTATTATGAAAAAGGAAGCCTATTTATCATAAAAGTGCAAACAAACACTATTAAAAATTTAAATAATTTTTGTAAAAGAACAAACCTCAAAAGATCCCAATGCATTTTCGCTATTCTCATTCCTGGAAAGGTAAGTATAGCTCCTAAAAGCGCACACCATAGAGCTATACAAAATTTAATGAAAATTTTTGATGCAGGCCCTCTAGAAACAAAATGAATGAATATATGTATTATATAATACCAATATTACTATTTTTTAAACTAACCGAATCTAAAACAAAAAAATACAAGACTTTTCTTGCTCATATATAACCGAGTGTATGTTTTAACTATTTATTCCACTGGAAAATTTTAATTTAAAAAATAATAAATACTAACGAAGAACTTAATCCCTGTTGGCTTAAGAAAACAGATGCACTTTTATTAAAACTGGTATAAGCACTCTCTAATCCAAGTTCCAGAGTTCTTTCATCTATGATTAAAACCATCATTGCTATCAATAAGTATATAAAACCCATTACAATACATGTTGATCTTTCTCCTACTGATTCTTCACCTTTAAAGTACTGAACTGTTAGACCAAGTAAAAGTTTACTGTGAGAAGTGTTAAGAAAATGTATTTCAAGTAATAATTCTGTTTTTTAAGTCTATAGAGATGGTTAATAAAAAAACCTTAAGTACATATACAGTATGTCTGCGGATGGGGTTAAATAGGGGACAAATGGACCAAATTTAGCAAAATATGTGAAAATGTCACTCCTAATAAAAGTTAAAAGGTAAAACTTTTACTAAAAGTGACATTTTTAAGTATCTTGCCAAATTTGGTCAATTTGTCATCTAAACTCTATTTGTAGACATAGTGTATATAAATAACTAGTAATTAATTATTATCCACAAAGCAGGGCTTCATTTTATGTAAGCAACAGAAAATATTAAAATAATTTACAGATATTATTTGATTTCAGTCATCAAAGGATACATGGCAAATAAAACCACTAGAAGACACCAAATCATGCTTAAGTTAACTTCATCTTTAATGGGAAACCAGGTTTGGTAGACCTACAAATATTTTTATTTAAAAAATGTCTATAAAACAGTCATTAAGTATTAGTCTGTCAAGCTTTTCTTCATTAAAACTCATACATCAAAGAATAAATGTTGCGTACAATTTTTTTACTTAGGTTCATCAAAAATGTCCCAGAAAAACATGACATTCATACCTACCTCTGTAATAATATACACAACAGCTGCATATATAGAAAAATCTACCAACCACTGGTACTCAGTGTAATATCTTAAATGAACAACATCTAAATGAGTAACTTTGGCAGTTTCTAACTGAACATCCAGTGATCTTTCAACATGAAATGTATCTGAATTATTTTTTCCATTTTGTGAACCTTTATTTCCCTTTTTTCCTTTTGACTTATCTTTTGGTATGCTAGCTAGCTGACGTAATTCATCATTTGTAGGATAGAGATAGCGAATCAGACCTGTAGAGCAAAGTAGCCACCTCGCAAATGAGAAGTGTGGTCCTAACTTTTGAATTATACTAATCATAATTAAAGTAATGACTAACTGGGCCCCTAAGAGCGCCTGAAAAGTAGTGCTTTTATAATTAAAAAAAAACAGGTTTAAATAAAATTGCTTACCATTTTCACCAATTTATGTGAACGTATTAAGTATCAACTATTATTGTAACTAGTCCATGATCTGTTTTATTTATAGATTCTAGAATGCAGCTAAAAACTTTAAAAATGTATTTGATGATATAACCTTAAAGTAGCTCGGCTTAAAAAACTTTAAAATACTCCAAATTTAGTAATCGTCGTATCGGAAATTATACCCTATAATGATGGTTTTAAGTGACTATTACTCCGGCAAT
The DNA here is from genome assembly GCA_963971165.1 of Philopedon plagiatum. Lineage (NCBI taxonomy): Eukaryota > Metazoa > Arthropoda > Insecta > Coleoptera > Curculionidae > Philopedon > Philopedon plagiatum. The sequence continues at coordinate 12,311,408 of OZ020191.1, forward strand.
TACCATTAGTCTAAATTATCCTGTAAATTAGTTTTAATGGCTTTTTAGCAGAATTATTGGTTGGTAGCTGTTATTAATTCGCTAGTCGTATATTTAGGGCTTAAAGTAAAACGTCGATTCCATTGAGTTTGTTCAATTTGCACGCGCGAATTTCTCCAAACAGGGGCGGGTGATCGTTTGGTGTGCTCTAGTTCTTCTCGACGAAGTAAGAAAGTGTTTAAGATCCCGTATACTTCTAATATAAAACCCATTCGGTTTTATTCTTCCATTAGTCAATGCTATTTAAGGCTACTAAAAGTTAAATTAAACTGGTTACTTACAATTATTTATAAAAATTAAACTAGATCAGCACAGAACAGTTCCGAGCAGATACAAATAGTACTAGCCCAAGGGTCCAAGTAGCTGCCAGCATGTTTCTTAAAAAAAGAAGAAATTCTCGAGTGAACACAAGATGTCGCTGTTTTTGACAATTTGCTAAAAAAATCAACATAAGGCAAAAATAGAATAGTGACGTGTAGGAAATCGGAAAGTTAAAAAGAATTCATGAAAAAATAGATATTTTAGAAAAAGTACAACAATGTTGGGCTCAAAGTCATGTATATCTGTAGCTGTACTATTATTTATATTAGATTTATCGTCGGCTCTGTACTTTCACATAGCTGAAACCGAGAGAAAGTGTTTCATAGAAGAAATTCCAGATGAGACCAATGTAATAGGTAAATCTGTTCTTTCTATAGTTCTTTCAACTTTTCTAGTAAATCATTAAGAAAAAAGTAGGATCTGGAATTAGCAATGCAACTTTTGTACAATTTTTGTCATGATTTTCAAAGCACATACGGCAATCTATTGAAAGCAGCCCCATTCCCCATATTAGGTTTAGTTCTCATCAAAAAGATTTAATTGCTACTTTTAGAGTATTTCTTCTTAATACATACACTAATGACAATAACCTTGTAACATTTTATCATGAAGTTTATCCATAACTAACCTTATTATCATAAACCTTGTGATTACAATCCATAACTTTACTTAGTGATATTATTGTACAATAATAAACACTATTAATAATGTATTTATATTTTTTTAGTCAACTATAAAGTAGAACTTTATGATCCAAGGACAGGAGGCTTTATGCCATCCTCCCCTGGCATAGGTATGCATGTAGAAGTACGTGACCCTGATGACAAAACCATCCTTTCTAGAGTGTACTCATCAGAGGGTAAAATCTCCTTCACCTCGCATACTCCTGGCGAACATGTAATTTGTATGTACTCAAATAGTACAGCATGGTTTGGAGGATCTCAGTTAAGAGTACACTTAGATATTCAAGTAGGTGAACACGCTATCAATTACGGAGAAATCGTTCAGAAAGAAAAATTGTCTGAATTACAATTAAGGATCAGGCAGTTGTTGGATCAGGTTGAACAAATTACCAAGGAGCAAAATTATCAAAGGGTAAGAAGCTGCCAACAAGGACAGACTGAATTAACAAGGCTCTGAATACATTGCACATTTTTTTTTTCAGTACCGTGAAGACAGGTTTCGTCAAACCAGTGAAAGCACAAACTCAAGGGTTCTTTGGTGGTCAGTTACCCAAACCGCAGTCCTTATTGTGATGGGAGCTTGGCAAATGAGGCACCTTAAGAGATTCTTTGAAGCAAAGAAACTTGTATAAATTTAAGATTTTGTGAATAAATGTAATTTATACTTTTGTTTATAATAAAAGACTGAAAAAGACAACCTTATCATTTATTTTAACTTTTAAGAATATAAGTATTTCCTACTTAATACCAAGTAATTATCGAGGGGCGACTAACTTCCAAAAAAGGTGTACACAGATTTTAAATCGGTATTGATTTAATCTGATTTAACACAATTTAAATGCTGTAACGCGCCGCCCAGAACTGTCGGTGATGCCAAATTGTGATTATGATTTAACAAATGTTAGATGATTTATGGTGATTTTACATGATATAAAGTGATTTAACTTGATTTCAAATGATTTAAAGCCATTTCAATTGATGTAAGTGATTTTTAAAAAAATCTAATTTAAGAAAGATTTAACAATAGAATTTACACAGATTTAAGTGAGCTGCCGTTGGTAATTACTATTCTGTGGTAGGATTGTGTATAAAAATTATCAGTCTTAGGGCTATCCTGGGTTACAGACTAGTTTTAATTTTCAAAGTAACATAGAGATATTCATTTGAAGCTGCTCTGTTTGCTCTAATTCCAATTTTCTTGTTAATTTCCAAAATTTTTGAAAATTGTGACTTCAATAACATCTAATGTAGAGAATACATCCAGATGAGCTTTATATTCAAAATTTGATAAAATCAATTTTTTGTCTCTGGTTAGAGCAAACTGTGCAAGCTAAACAAACACCCCTATAGGTAGACGACACTTATTAATAATAATGCCACAAATGCAAAAAGATGATTATTTATCAGAGAGTCATACAACTACTAAGACAATTATTACAATAAAAAAAATTGTTTGAACTTATTTCAGCTACTACCTATTAGACAGTGTATATCCCATTTTCAACAAACTCTAAACTTTTATTCCTAACTTTAGGAAAAAAAACTTCTGCTTTCTAAGAAAATAATATTGATATAGAGCTTAAGACAGCACATACAGAGTGACAAAAAAATGGAAAAATCCAATTACTGCCCCAAGAAAAAAGTATTTTCCAACAAAATGCAATAAAATGATACATCGAATTAAAAATTATGTCTAAGTTTTTTAATTTACTATTGTAAAAGAGCTTAGTTTGAAACATTTTGTAGTCACATTCTTAGGGCATCTAAGACGTCCCCTGCATAGTGCTAAATATTTAATTTACAAATCCACAATACTTATCCAAAAAGCTAGGAAATAATGTCTCATCAGGTTTAGGATAGGGCTTGAATTTACTCAAATCTTTATTCAATGTTTCATTTAGAGTGTCACAGATGCAATAATACAAATGCCCATTTTTCTGTAGCTGCTCTGCCAATTCTGTTTGGTGGTTGTCCATAAGATCTTCGTTGACGACTGCAATAAGGGGCTTATTCTGCCTCAGCACATCTAAACAGGAGCCAGCTCCAGCGTGACTTATTACTAGATCAGCACTTTTAATCTGCTCTTCAAAATTCTCGAAGTATCTATCGTATTTTATTGTTACATTTTTAGGCTTTATTGTGACTATAGCAGATCCATTCTCCCTGCCAAAGGCCAAGTGTTCGAAATCGTCTAACTCAACATCATCCACGTTATTACCAGATTGAATTTGTATGAAATCAAATCCCAACTTTGAAAGCGTATCGATTATTTCTTTGGTGGCAATAGTATAGACCAATTTTTGAAACTCTGTTGTTCCAACAGTGACAAAAACTTTCTTCATTTTAGAAAAGTTGTATTTTATGCTGATAACGTTAGCCTCACTTTTTAATGACACCACAGAAAAAAGGATTTGTTAAATGAAACCTGAATAGTCTTTCTGTTATTCACAATTATCACACAAAAATAAAAAGTTTGCTCAGCCGCAGAAAAATAAAGGGTTTGCTCAGGTTTTTAATTATTACAGGTAAATAAACTTAGGCTGTGTACCGTTGTCAAACCTGGTTAACCGCTCGGTTTCTTCGGTGACATTAATGACAGATATTGCGTTTCCAATCTGCCAACTTTTCAGATTACCGATACTTACGGGACACAAAACCGTAACCGAAGTTGACAACGGTACACGCCCTTAACAAGGAAAAAGGAAATAAACAACATCTTCTTTCTTTCTTATCTGTATTGGCCCTCGTCCATGGGACAGATTGGCCAGCTCACCACCCGGTATGACATGCTACCCAGTTTGAGTGGTATTTCCCTAAAATCTCCGAATTGTTGGGTATATACACTCAGAGAGTCCGAATAAAAATAATAAAATATGACAAAACGTCAATATTATAGGTATGGCACAGCCAACACAGCAGCACAGTTGGGGCGTGTACCGTTGTCAACTCGGTTACGGTTTTGTGTCCCGTAAGTATCGGTAATCTGAAAAGTTGTTAAGATTGGAATACCAATGATTTACCGCATTATACCGAGTGGTTAACCAGGTTTGACAACGGTACACAACCTTGATGTTATGGACTTTCCCGCCTCTGGTAGAGTCTAATGCGCTTGACCTTTTCTTTTAGCCACACTTCTGCAGTACGCTTCTCCCACAACAAGACATGGCCGTCACATGTCTACCTCGTGCGAATGAAAAAAAAACGAAACACGAACAGGGATTTTAGGCCTCATCGCTCACTACCCTTGACTTTGGAAAATACTCCCCTTAATAGGCCGTGGAGCTTCCCTTTGTATTCCACCACAAAACACTCTACTCACCGCCACTAGGTGATCAAGCCCGAAATCAAACTTTGTAGTCGACCGAGAGAAAGGAAGCCAAAGGCAAACTCGAAGCACAGTCCGCCATTTCACTTTAGCCCATAAAGTAACCACTCTATTGCCCTAATGCAAATCTGGTATATAGATTAGTCGGCAGAAATAGGCTATAAAACAAACTGCAGTGGGACTCCGCGATGTCGTAGAATTCTATTTATAGAAACGAAGCGATCGTTTCGTACTCCGCGTAGGTTTCGAAGTCGATTATGTGGTACGGTGTAGTTTTCGACATGACTCTGCCCCTCTTTGCGTTTCGTAGTTATCAATTGGAACGCAGGGTTTGCAGCTTCGAGCCGTTCTGTTCTGTTCGAGGATTCTTATGGCCTCTTGCCTGTCCGGCATCCAGCCAAGCTTCGAGCCGTAAAATCGAAAAAGAAACAGCATCAGGATCAGGAAGTAACCTCAAATAAAATTGGACCGTTTCCTAAACCATACATTTTTATCGGTGCTGTTTTCAACGTCCAAAATTATGATATTTTAGTACTACACATTTTTTAGATTTAATTGTGAACAATAATGGCTTTGAAACGAATCACCCGCATTTTTAGTCTTGTAAATTTACCTTTAATGCGTAACAAATCTGTACTAACTACAGCAAAAACACTGTCACCGTCGCAACAGTTCTCTTGGCTCAGTAGCAAGAGGTTTTATTCTTCCGAAGCTCCTAAAAATGTACCAATGCCCTTTACTAAATTAGAAGCAAACCTTCGCTTAGAATATACTTGTAAGGTGTGCAGTACGAGAAATTTACACCACATATCAAAAGTGGCTTACGAAAAGGGAGTGGTTATCGTAGAGTGTTCTGGATGCAAGAACAACCATTTGATTGCGGACAATCTAAAGTGGTTCACAGATTTAAATGGTAAAAGAAACATTGAAGAAATATTAGCTGAAAAAGGAGAAACTGTACAGAAATTAAATTTAGGAGAATGCATTAGCAGTAACATATAAAAATGTAATATGTATATGTTGTGTACAGATATGTAAATACACGGTAATTATATACTATACGGTTTTCAGCTATTTTTGCGTTTTTTGGGAAAATTCTTTTATGGTCAAATTCCACTGTCTTTCCTGATTGCAAATATAAGTGCGCACATAATAAATTATGAGCAAACCTGACCACCTTTTTGCTCACCAACCTGAGCAAAAAGGTGGTCAGGTTTGCTCAGTTTTGATTGATATAGATATATATGTATCTATATCAATCAAAACTGAGCAAACCTGACCACCTTTTTGCTCAGGTTTGCTTGGGTGGTGAGCAAAAAGGTGGTCAGGTTTGCTCATAATTTATTATGTGCACACTTATATTTGCCATCAGGAAAGACAGTAGAATGTAACCATAAAAGAATTTTCCCAAAAAACGCAAAAATAGCTGAAAACCGTATACTACATAATTACCAAATAAACAAAATATTTTTATTTAGAAACTGGATATTTATTTCTAAATTATATCAATGTAAGTCAAAAACACTAAACTTAAAATATGGCATTGTTAACCTATTACACAAGTACGTTTTACAATAGTTTTTAAAGTAACTACTTATATCTATATGGAGTAGAGAAGGCATTTTAAATTTTAACAAATCTTAATTATTGTCACTATAATTCTGGCATTTTTAAGTTGCTTAAATACATGATAAAAATACTGATAAGTTAGTAGAGGAGGCAAGTCAGATCTGGAGGGTCGAAATATGCAAAAAAAAATTATGCAATGGATGAAACCAATTGGAATGAGTCCCTAAAGGTGTCCAAATAAATGTATAAAACTCTTTAATGGTCATAGAAAAAAATGCTCAGTAGCAAAATTGTGTAAAATTTCCTCACCATTCCGATGGCGCCAACGGCGTTCCGCTAAGTATTTTAATAAATAACTGATAACGGAAAAATCGAAAAAAAGACTTAGGCAATAAATTGTTAATAAAAAAAATTAGCAACAAGATATTTTTATAAAGAGTTTCATACGTTCATCTGGACACCTTTGGGATCCATTCCAATTGGTTTCATCCATTGCATAATTTTTTTGCTTATTTCGACCCTCCAGATCTTGCATGCCTCCTATGTAGTAGAAAACACTGTAGACATTTTATTTTGTAATAAATACATTCAAGATGTTATTACAGAATTGTCAACTGAAACTCATTCATGATTGGTAAGTAAACTTTTTTTCGATATTACTCACTGTAAATGGACATGTCTTGTACACTGAAAAAACTGATTGTAATATTACAGTAAAAATCATTGGTTATGGGGTACCAGTAGGGGTGTCAATCCTGGGATCCCGAAATCCCGGGATCACGGAGTTTACACCGAACTCGAAAATCCCGGGATCGATTAATATTTTCGGGATTAAAATAAATGTAAAAATAAGACCAACTGTCATCTAGATTTGGCAAATTTACATTTGTAAAATAGTCAATTAGTTCTGGCAACCCGTAAGCAATGATTTTTACTGTAATTTCACAACACACTACTTTCAGTGTATTTGGAATAAAAATTCTCTGTCCTTAAAATGGTATATCAAGTTTAGTAACTTGTTTATATTGAAAAAATGTCACAAATTTAAAAATCTGAAATTCCTGGCACCTTAAGTTGAGCTTGGACAAAAACTGATATTTACACTTAAAAACTTAATCATCATACCATTTAAAAAGGCATAAATATTTGTTTAAACAATAAAACAATTATAATACCACTGGGTAATTTACGATTAAATTTTAAAAAATTCCTTTGGTGGTATCAACCGGTAGGTTTTGGTAATTTTATAATTCTAATTTATATGTTGTAACAAAACTAATGAACATATATTTGTTTTAATTTATTCTGTATAATAAAATAATGGTTTGAGGTCTATAAAATAATAAAAATAGCAAAATCCTGTGGTAGATTTGGTTAGTTTATAAATATTAACTACTTTAACGAATTTAAATTTGGCTTTCATTTTAGCATTGTCAGAACAATGGAAAGTTTTATATATTGAAAATAATAGTAGTTAATGTTTTATTTTATAAATGTGATACACCTGAGGAAAACCAACATTGTGCATTTTTTTTAAAACATTTTTCAAGGCGTTTTTGAAAATTAGAATTTTTTTTATTTCAAGTAACTTATGTACTTCATTAATCCCCCACTTAATTCATTTTCATAGGATATATGTAATCCACAACGCCTTTAAGACAATAAACGAAGTCAAAATTGAACAGAGAAATTTGTGAGAACATTTATTGGATTTAGGGTATGAAATAAATGTATGTCGGTTCATTAGTCTTAAAACACTGTGTTGAGTACAAAAATAAATCTAAACATCAACCTGTAAGGGCAGTATTCAGCGCTCATTACAACTATTTTGTTTTTGCAGTTATTTATTATAAAAATTTGAAAACTAGAGTCCGAATATAAAAAAATAAAACAACTCGGTCAAGTGCAAGCTATACTTGCACAATTAGTGTTCCGTGCCATCAGTTAACCTTAACCTGAGCCAACCTCGGCCGCCCGATCTCCGCCCATCTGCCGCGCTACACGCCGCCGACGGCACCAACGCCGTATCACATCGCGTATGCGCGGAACTGAGTGGGGAGCGTTTCGACTGAACCAAATTAAAAAATGTAAAAAAGGTGTAAAGAAAAAAGTTGTTCCTTACATGGTGAGAAATTTTTCTCTAAAACCAATGGTCCGGCAGTTATAAGGAAATAAACAATTAAATTGTTTATAACAGTTGACCGCGTTAGAATTTTTCAATTTAATCTACACCTAATTCTTAATGTTCATAATTTTTTCCAGATTTTTCTGAGCGATCCTTCTGGTGATAAGGGTGGGGGACAGCAATTTTTAAGCATTTTCCCAAAAAATGTTTAAAAAATGCATAAAAAACATCATATGTATTGTTGAATTCGTGCTTCAATAAGCTTTCATTTGATACCGCACTTGAAATTTTTCCATGTTCCACTTTACCCCCTGAAATTAACCCCCAGAATCAAAATTCAACTTTTTATACTTGACGTCTATAATTGGGCCACCACACTCTATTTCTGTGCTGGATTTCAAATTTTTATGACGAATAGTTTCAGAGAAAATCCCCTATGACAGATGGACGGACGGACGGACCCCGAAATGATTCCAAAAGTGTTCCGTTTCACGGAACACTAAAAAGAAAAACAGTTTAGTGGGGGCTGAAAACTCCTCTTAATAGTTTTAAAAAACTACCACCAAGAATGGCGAAAGCACAAAAAAAGTAACTTTCGCGTTAAAAGTGATTTTACTTATATACAAAGTGTGGTGATGTAACTGTTAAAATATCACAGAAAAATGTACAATTTTCTATCTACTTGGAAAAATATTTTAGGCTTATTGAAAGCGTTTCAGTTAAAATTTTAAGGCACATTTTGAAAATTAAACGTCGATGAAGTACATCAGACTAGACTCGTTTTGGCTTACTTATGACTGCATATGGTTCATCATTGTGGAAATGGTGATGGACTGTTTCTGCTTCTTGGTTCACTTCTATGGGACATTGGCATTCTTTATTTGAAGCTTCTCCTCCACTCTCAACTTCTTTAAGGACGCCACTAGTCACATCCTTTCTTACAAGAGCATAACCTAAATGCGAATCGTCCGCAGATCGTGCAGGTTTCATGACTTCTACTTCGTCATAAAGATTAACACTGGGAGGCGTAACTGCTGGTAATAGAGGCGAAGGTAGAACCTGCTTATAATCGGAGCTAGCATTCAGTCTACTGGACGAACCAAAAAAGTTCAGATGGTCATAGGATTCACCATCGGAACGAGGTTCAGTTATCACAGCCGAAGCATGGGGTTTATCTAAATTTAGCGTTAATTTACTGACAGATTTGGCCAAGGTATCCTTGCCCCATGAAAGATATTGATCTTCTGGTTCGGAAACTACCTGTTCCGTATGGCTCGGATCCTCGACACCCAGGGTCCTCCATGCTTCCTGTCTATGTTCTACAGAATCGTACCCCACCAGTATTAAATCGCTAGCTTCACTAGACGGGTTAATATCTTGGTAATCATTATCTGGGTACTCAGACATATCATTTAATTTACTATTTAATTGAGATAGGAATTTTCGAGGAGGCTTTTCTGGTATCGTCTTCCCTTGACTCTGATTTTCAAGAGACGGTGTTGAAAAAGAGAAGGGAGACCTTGAAGAATCGCATAGGGAATTGTGGCTAGAAGGAATGAAGGCAAGAGAGGAAATGGGCAAAGGACTTCGAGATCTTGCCTCCATACTAAATGCTGCATGGAGCTGAGCGTCACTACAGCTTAAGAGGGAAGATGATGACTCACTCTTAAGTAATTTCTTCATATCTTTCATTTTAGAAGAAAGGCACCTGTCGGAAAGGGAAAAAATAATATCTGGAGGTACTAAAACTAAAATATTTTATTCTTAATTTAAATCTTAGAAAATAATTAAGCTTAGACTGTGTTTAACCCAAAGAAATCTATCTCTAGAATAAATAAATAAAGATAGAAAGAATCCCTGGTGGGACACACTAAAAAGGTTTAAGATTTAGAACTAGTTTAAATTTGGATCTTCTAATCAATCAGTTCGGTTTATTTGGCAAGTTTTGGCTCTTTTAGTGTTAATAAAAGAGTACTTTTATGGTATTTTAGGTTTTAATTAAACATTGCGAAAAATGTGTAGAAATAAAGGGACACTATACTGAAAAATAGAGATAGTTTTGTTTCATTCTGACTTTTCCTTTTGTTATTCTAAGAATACATGGACTGCACTATGCAGAGCTCTTTACATATTCCCTATTTATCATACTGCAAAGGTAAATATTCCTTACCTGTAAATTTCATGTTCATTTTGATGTTCTAAATAGAATACTCCTTCTCCACTTGCACACTTTCTCCCAGCCTCAAAAGTAAATAATCCGTTTTTATATCCGTATCTTCTAATGTAACAGTAAGGCCATGTATACAGTAATTTGCCCCCATTTTCCGTTTGAAGTTGTAGTGCAGTTGGTGTCATCACCAGGGTGTAGTTTTTATTGGCCAAATGACACCTTTTGGAAGCATCTGAGGGATGTAGTTTTACATAGAAGACACCTAGTTTTGAAAAAAGAGAAATATCTTCCTATTGCCCCAAAGTCTAATTCGAGGAATAGTAAGAATAAGAGTTTATTAAAGATATGTGAACTGTTAATTTATTACTAACAAAAACGTTCATAAAACTTCAATAAAATCTGAAAATGAAAGACCTTGATATTAAAGAAAAATCTAAGTACCTATGCCCTATAACTCTAACCTTGATCTGTAGAACAATAAAGGTCATTATCTTCTTCAATACTGCTCAACTGAGATATTCCATTTGGGAAAGCTATATTCTGCACAGCACAAAACCAGATATTCAAATCATCTGTTAATGTCTCAAACTCATATTCGGCACTTTTTGTCAAAATACCAAATCCACATTGAGATTTTTGGGATATTTTAATTACATCATCTAAAGGTATTATTTTAGCTGGTCCAGCCCTCGTGTCAGCGTCATATATTTCCATTCGCCCAACCCCACTGCTGCTCCTTTTGTAAAGAAGACAGTATTTTTTTTGCCATGATTTCTGTAATAAATTAATTTCAACATAGTATACAGTATGTCCGCGAATAATGGACCAAATTTTGCAAGATATCTAAAGATTCGCTCCTAATAAAAGTTTTTGCTTGTAAAATAAATAAGATTCACGTTATGAAACACTTAATTTTTTATATAGGGAGCATGAAAAATACGAAAACGTTATTTTGCGTAAGAGTTAACATACCTTATTTATTATTTTCTAACAAAAGAACAAATAAGTATGAAATATCTTTTAAATTAAACACTAAGCCGAAATACAAGATTTTATTAAAAAAACATAAATATCAATTTCATAAATTTAAATATTTTTGTCTTGTTTAGAATAACTTTTGGCATTTTAAAATTTTTTTAAATTTGAAAAATCAAAGAATACAAAAATACAATAATTTTTAATAATTTACTAGTGTAAAAACCACAAAAAAACTATCCTAAAAACATGTTTCAGTCGCAAACATGCAGATGTTATTCACCCCAAAAAATATTTGACAAATTATAGGAACAAACAAAATTCTTATTTATAAAATATTTTCGGAAGACTCTGTAGGTATATATTTTAATGAGAATATGTCTCTAATAAAAATTATTATCTTAATTATTAGGCATAGTTTTGTTTTATAAAATTATTTACCTTTTCTTTTCACCTAAATAAATACATAGAACGTAATTGGCACGCAATTTACCAATATCTATTATTTTAAATTGATTTATCCCTTTATTTACATGATTATTTTACATCATATACTTTAAAACTTGTATTATAAGCAGTAGGCAAAGAATATTGCCAATAGAATTTATATAAAATCGCCTGTAACTAACGTAAACTCTATAAGGCGCGTTATAAATTTCAAAAATATCTCAAAGCGTGACGTCATGCTCGAACCCGGACGAATTTCGACACGGTTTGGTATCATACCTTCCTTTTATTGTTCATGTCTCGGCTGGCGATTTTTTGTTCGGGTACAAAAAATCGCCAGTCCGGGCTCATATTATATTAAATAGATTATGTTTTTCGACTATTGTATTTTTCTAGTTTTTTTTGCAAGTTCAAAAGGTCTGAAAAAAGGTGTAAGCTAATTTAAATACACCGTTTGCAATAAATTTAAACAATAATTTTGTACAAATACCGAATTTATTTTATTATTTATTTAAACCGTTCAGAAAACCTATTCGCCTGGACTAAATAATGGCGATATCTTGGACAAACGGCATATCCAAAAAAAAAATCAGTTTTTATACGAATATGAATTATAGTCATAGTTGACAGGGACTATATGAAATATGTCCTTCCCACTTTAAATGATTATCTATCACTATTTGAACCTCCCTAATAGGGGAGTCAAACATATCAATCTTAATATCTGTAAAATCAGATCTTTTTGCTTCAGTAATAGAGAAAGCGTTCTAATCTGTTTTATCAATGTTGAAAGATAATTTATTAAATTTATCTAAAAAATTCTTTACTTTTATTAGAGAAGCAACCATTTTTTCTTTGGCCTCAGTCCAGATTCAGGCAACAAACAAGAGGGCTGAATCATCAGCGTAGGCAAAAATAATGCCATCAATGTCAAGTTGGAATGAGTTAATATATACATTGTATAAGATGGGCCCCAAAACGGAACAGCCCCGCCCCACTTAGAGCGTTGCCAACCCTAACAGTAGATACGCTCCGACAGGTAATCTGGACAAACATCCAACACGATACCTCTCCAAAACCTGAAGAAGTATGTTGTGGGATATTAGGAGTGACATTTTTACGTATCTTGCAAAATCTGGTCCATTTGTTATCTTGTAACCCCCATCCGCGGATATACTGTAGAATGTAGATCAATACAACATATAATTTTTTTGGAGTTGTAATGTAGCTAAGAAAAGATGCATTTCTAGCATTGTTAATGGAAAGATAATTATTATACTACACTAGCTATTACTTAACTTAAAAACATATCTGGTGAATCCTCGTTAAAGATTGATAATAACTAGGCACACAAGTACACAAATAATAACAAATATCCTACACAGCCTAAATGCTCTATAGTTTAAGTAAATTACGGTCGGTCTCTTATAGAAAACCCTTACTTCTAATTACAGAACATGATACCTTTATACTTAATTTTCCACTTGGGGGTAACAACAAAAAACCCTCGTGTACAGGATCGTCGATTTCCATTTTGGCACAGTTTTAAAACTACTAAAACGTAACAATGTCAGAGTGTCATTTTGAGGAAAACCACATCCTAATATGAATCTTAAAATTAGGTTTTTATCACAAAATATAGGTATCATAATAACTTTATCAGCATTTATCAACAATGGATTTTATGCAGCGACGTTGTCACATTTTTAAACTGAAAAGTGAGGTTATGTAAACTTTTAGTGTCAAAGTTCAGTGGCGTGGGGCCCATTTGGGAAAATAATAGATCTATTTCATGCAACAGATTCTGTCTTACGTACGTCGTACGTCACAAAATAAACGATCGTCAAAATAACGCCTTTAAAAGACGAATTATTAGCTTTGTTCGCGGAGACGATCCGTGACCAGTCCGTAACCTGTACAAGTTAAATAATCCCAAACATTTATGCGCATGTGCGATTCGAAACCGATCAGGAATTGACAAATCTCCGCGAACGTTTTTGGTGAATGTGCTTGTCCGGAACACCTGCGAATCACTTAACCGTAATATATTTTATTATTTTGAATTAAATTTTTAGACTGAACAACCTAATTTAACATTATATAATGATTAAAATTGCCATAAAGACATATTTGTTCTGTTATGAGTAATTTTAAATACAAGAATAATTGAATATACTAGAGCATATTATTATATACAAATTTATATCTACCTTTATACAACTAACAGCATATGAAATTTAACTGTTCGTTATCGCAAAATACAGCCCGCCCAAAATTAAATGACAATTTTCAAACAAATTTCACACTGCACTTGCGCGGACAATTTATTCATGCGAAAATCCTCGGATCGTTTTGACTGGTTACGGATGTGTCCTGAACTTGTTCTCGCATCACCGCGAACGCCAAATTTATTGTCAAAATCAGTGATTTTCTGCTCCGCGAACGCAAATAATCGCACAGCGCACGCGCACTTGTCACGGACTAGTTCCGGATCGTCTCCGCGAACAAAGCTATTGAAGTGCTGGCAAAGTGAACAGCAAGATAAATTGTATGTCTATCTTATTCTTTCTATTTCTAGTGGCATGACTGCTATTCTTGCGTAACTTTCCAGCACTATGAATAATTTGACCCTTAAGAATTTACCAAAAAATCGACATAACTTTAGTTTTTGATCTCAAAAGACTATAAGTGGCAGCACCACCTTTACAAGATGGCGGTTACAATTGGGGTAGATGTCACTGATGTGTTGTTAATGATTGTAAACCACTTATTTAGGGGCGAGGGTGCGAGCTCAATATTTTTTTATTTTCCAGCATTTTTTCATAATAATAACCCAAAATCTGCAACGCACGCCTGTGGCAGCTTTATTTGAACGTCGGTAGTCGAGTGCGTCAGGCCGCTTTGGAGAACAGCAAATGTACGTTTTAGTATCATGACAGCAAATCGTATTTATGAATGAAATCAGTACGAGCAGATATTCTTCTCTCTGTCTTGGTTTTTCTCTGATATAATTATAAACCGTATCATAACCTCCAATTACATTGAATCCCAGCTCCGGATAAAAAGAATGCATTTTCCACCCTTAGCACTGACGCACCATTCATCAAAGTTTATGGATAAAGTTTTTGTAAGAAAAACGAAAAATCACTTAAGGCAGCATTCTCCACGTGGCGCCCATGTTGGCCAACTTAATTTCATTTTGACGTGGTTTTTCGGCTTTAAAATTTTTAACAATAACATTATGAGTATATTAAGTATAGATTCATATCCTGCAAGTAATCTTTAATCAATCATTTAAAGTTTCAACGTCTATATAATGATTTCATTCAGAAGATTCCTATTATTTTAAAAGATCTATGGTGACATTTGTTCTGTCACGATAGGACCTCAATATTCTTTGTAAATAAAAATTTCCTAAAATAAATCATAAGTCGTCTTGAAACTTTTATTAAATCGTTAAAAAATAACCATAGCATATGAATATATACTTCATACACTTATAATGTTAGTGTTGAAAATTTTAAAGTCGAAAATCCATGTCAAAATGAAATTAAGTTGGCCAACATGGACGCCACGTGGAGAATGCCGCCTTAAAATTTCATTACAAGTATATTTAGACCGGTCAAAAACGTTACACACAAAATACTGTTTTGACAACTGTTTAGGCCATGAATGAACGGGACTAAGACACGTGCTACGAACAAAAAGCGACGTTGTCACTCACTCTAGATTTCGTCACCATGCAATCAAAATAAATTACTATGTGACAAAGAGTGACAAATGACAATGTACTATTAATTGTTAAATATTTGTCATAAAAGTGTTTGTCAGTATATTAGTCGCATTAAAATTTTAAATGCCGGTTATTTGGAATAAAAAACAAGACTCGTTTTTGTACGCATTTTATGGAACTATAGAATTACGGAATACTATAAGAATATCCGTTATCGCCACCACTGCTAGATTTTATAGTTGTTGTTTGAACGATATGGCAACGTGGTAAAGACGATATGGCACGTGGTTTGGCGCTCCTTTTGATTCGGAAATACCACGCATTCTTAAACAAACAGAATTTCAACGTTATTTCGTAATTTTAAACACGATATTTTCATAAAATTTACAATAAAACTTATTGGTATCTTATATAAAACGTATTACGTGTAATCTTTTCACGCAAATGATTGCACAATGCATGTAAAATGAGCGAAAGAACAAAGTTTTGCCCAAAAATAATTGTTCGGAATGGCTGACACATTTTCTGAATTTGTCAGTATGCACAAAAGGGACAGTAGATGTAGAATGTAATTTCCTCCCAGTTCTTGCAGTGCTCTGGGACAAAATTGCATTGCGCTTCTAATTGTCGACCTTTTTTTTGCAAATCCTCTAACAGTTGGCGTTCTGTGCAAATTCTTCTGGAACTAAATTGTCGAAATTTTTCTTTGTATAAAGTTCCTTATTGCGGCTCCTCTAGGCCTCTGGCGCTCTGGGGTATATACTACCCCACTTGCCTTTATGGCAGGGATGAATTCAAGGGGTAGCCCCGGGAGGTCCCCGGATCAAGAAAAATCCCCCCGGGGAACGTCTGTAAAATATAGAAATTGATTTGCTTAAATCATAGTTTACCTAAAGGCGCCGACTTTTGAAAATCTCAATGGGTGCAGGAGCAACACAAGATCAAAATACTAATTATCAGTTATCAGTTTTCTATACTAAATATTTTTAGTCTGAAATAATTTTGTACGTCCGTGTTCAAAATCGGTGCTCCGCACCCATTAGAGGTCCCCAATGGGTGCACGTGTCCCGATGCCCCCATATGGAGTCGGCGCCTATGCCGCTTGTGCACTACCTGTGCTGAAAGCTTCATCCTTTTAAAATTTAGCATATTTTTACGGTCGCCTCTGCATGGATCTAAGTAGTCGTAATCGTAATTATCATAAGTGCCTTGTTCTCATAATCCTAATTGTCGTGTTATCATAAGTGCATCTAATTTTAATTATAATTTAAAATAATTTGCTAACATAAGACGAGGATTTTTGCCATTTGAACGATGGGGAAATGTCGCTTATCGAAGCATTTTTGGATTTGTTATTTGTTAAGTACACAGGAAAAATTAGATGAACGAATGGATTTGATGACCATTTCTTGAATAAAAGTATGGAAGTCATTGAATAAAACATGCACAACATTACTTATTTCCTGTAATTTTTGATGACATCTGCTTGTCAAATTTTGCCGCGGGTAAAAAATCGAATAAATTGCTACAAACCATTTTTCTCCTAAGAAATAATTTTAAATTAAATATGTGTGGTGATTGTTTTTATCAATTTATTTTGGTCTTTATTAACAAAAAAAAAAGATTTTTTTACTGCAAATTTCCGCGCGATTTCGAAACATGTAAAACGTGATTCCACTGGCACTGGCTGCGACGTCAAAAGTGTTAAATGAGTACAGGGCGAATTACAGTGTTGTAGGGTCATCGAAAAATCAATACAAATTGCATTTAATGCGTAACTCATCCAATGAAATATCCCTGCACTTAAAGTAGAAAGTTCCTAAAATCTTATTCATGTACCTATATTAATTTCAGGCCGAAATCGGTCCACGAACCTTCCAATCTTGCAACAAAAGGTGGAATTTTTGCGAAATTTTGATATCATATATGATCATATTTTTATAATTTTGATGTATGTAAATAAACTGCAGTTCTTTGATTTCATGGTAATGGTCGAAAATTTGAAAATTTAAGCGTTTCAAATTTTGCATGTCCCCGATGCAAATTAACCTAATTATTTAGAACTTAAACGAAAAAATAAGCGATTTAAATTAGTGGGAGGTATTCTGAGATAATTAACGGATAAAATTAATCTATCAAAAAGAATCACTAAATAAGAAAAATACTGTAGAATAATGTCGATTCAAAATAGGATTTGTTGGAAAAAATCAAGAAAATTAAGTTTTCAGCCCTTAAATACGCTCCTGGATGATCCTTTCGGTATGTATTTTAAAGTCTGATTATCCCTCTATAAAATCTATAAAACAGTGTTGAAAAATTGGAAAAATATTAGATAGAAAAAAATAAACAGTGATTCAAGTCGAGTGCAAAAAAAGTCACAAAATTGAAATTTAATCGGCGATTGCTCCCTTCCTATAAAGAATGAAGAAACTAAAAAATACGGGTATCATGTATTTCGGCGAGCTCTTTTCGATGACGTATATGAGATTTTAATGTGGATCCATTTTGACAAAAAAAAATAAAAACCGTGAAGAATTTGGGTCAAAAGTCGAAATTTCCAGTTTTTCGCAAATATATCCATTTTTTAGCGGTTTTAGGTTTAGGTAAATGTATTGCAAAAAGAAAGTATTTGCGACCTGTGCCTGATTTCAACGAAAATGGCGGAAAATGTGACGTGTAATAGCTTCGAAACGATACATACTGTATAACAGATTTTTTTACAGAAGCTAGCTGCACTATTTCTCTATTAACCCAGAAAATTCCATTACTCCCCCTATAACTGTTTCCGAGAAAAACAAACCTGTTCGACTTTGGGTTCAGCTTTACGCAGGGCCGGATTAACGGTGCATTGGGCCCTAGGCTAAAATTGATTTAGGGCCCTTATTTGGACCATTTAATGTTTTAGATATTTTTTCATAAAATTTTAAACAAAAACGGTTGCTTTTTAAATGTCTTTATTAAAAAAAAAGCATAATACATATATGTACATCAAATAATAAGAATGACAAAAAACATTAAAGCATGGGTATCTTCATTAAAAAAAATATAGTATGTGTTGACTGGTACCTTATTCAAGTAAATATTCGTTTCCGTGATTTTAGAGCTGCAAAACTTTCAATAATTTTTTCAGTTTGAAATTTTTTAAGAAGATCACTTTCTATGGCCAATAAAGAAAGATCGTTAGTTTTTTCATCACCTAATGAATTTCTTTTATGACTTTTTACCCTTTCTAAAGTTGAAAATGATCGCTCCCCACTACAGTTAGTTACTGCCATCGATAAAAATATTAGTAGGAAGGAATAGTTTTGTTATTATTGTATTTGTTATTATTATTTTTGGATTTTTATTATTATACCATGGTAAAAATATATTATATACCGTTTTGATAAATACGTTGGATTAAAACCCGATCTGGTTCGTAACTAAATTTAATGTTAACTAAAATCTAAATGCAATGAAAATATAAATATTGATCTAGTCCTATCGTCTTTAATATTAATCGTTTAGCAGGTCAAAATCATCCCTTTCTTAAAAGTCCCATCCACTCCACATCTGGTTTTTGGCTTAAGGGTTCGTTTCCTAAGTAGGTAGGTACCTCTTAAAACACTCTCTATTCGGTACACGTTATTTAAAAGTATTTTAAAGTAAGTACAGTCTCACAATTTTTTACAACGTTGGCCTAATTAGGTAAATGTATTTTTTTCCGGTTTTTCTTTTTATTTTAGTCTATTGCATTAATTTCAAGGGCCCCCCGCAAGCCTTGGGCCCCTAGGCTATAGCCTACTTAGCCTAATGGATAATCCGGCCCTGGCTTTACGTATTTTTGCTGATGGCCTGATGTCACTTATTTGCACTGCCTGACGTCACTTTGCATTGAGGGCAAATGGCTGCTTTTTAAATTATACCGAAAAGTAAAAAAAAATCTAGCTAAATTATCCTAGTAATTTTCTTCAAAATATTTTTTTTGTTTGTAATGATGACCTTAAACGATTTATGCAATAAAAAATACGTGTATAATCCTTATTCTTTCCTGACGCTCCTTATTCTTTCCTGTCGCTTCTTCCCTAAAGAACGCATGATCTTGAAAGTCCGTCTTGCATTATTTAAAATTTATGAAGTTTTAATAAAAGGTATAGAGTACACAAACAGACCGTAAATATTTATACCTACTTAAAACTTTTCTAAACTTCGAGAGGAGCATCGTGTCTTTTTTGCCTTACCTGTAAAAACGCTAAGTTGATAAAATATTCCGGCCAGATTCGCAGGGGTTTAAATTGACAAGTGTAAGAATAAGACAACTAAGTTTTGTACTATAAATTTGTTTTTATTTCTTCTCAAATTTATAAAGCAATTTTTTTACAATAATAAAACTAAACTCAAGTTCCCAGATTACATCATTAGGAAACCAAGAAAAGCGAAAAATATGAGAAAAACTTACAATAACAGGACAAAAGCTTGTCAAAATATTACTGATCGACGGGAAGATCTAAACTTAAACCTGTTTTGAACCTCTTTAGTCATTTTATTGTATAAATATTATGCAAACTACAAAAAATGCATTTCTTTAATAGTTTTTTAATCTCCACTAACATCGTTCTCCAACTGGTCAGAACATTTGGAACGCCATAAAATAGTTGCATCATCGGCGAACATAGTAAATGAGCCGGATATAAAGTTGCCAAATCATTTATGTATATTTAAAACAGCAGAGGTCCAAGGACAGACCCCTGGGGAATCCCAGAAGTAATTCGCAAGCTGGAAGATACATCACTGCCCATAATAACAGACTGCCAACGCATGCATAAAGCCAGGTTTTGATTTCAGAGGGGGCAAACTTACGAGTATGCTGTAATATTTTTCTAGTAGACAAGACAATGATTTCAGTGATTTTCTAGAGTAGGCAACTTTTTCTTTCAGAGTGGGCATTGCCCACTCTGCCCCTCCCCTAGCTACGGGCACATGTTTAGTTAAATAAACAAGGTATTGCAATATTTGACAGTACTACCGATTATTTGGTCGACAACAAGAAAAAAAATCGTATTAATACAGGTCCGAAAATGCTTTGCTTTTAACATACAGGGTGTTAAAATATTACCCCGAGATTCACCAAAAAGGCTTGTAGACTTAGTACAGGTTTAAATATAGGTCTTCTAGATAATTTGATAACTTTAATCAAAACTGATGCCGACGACCAGACAAATATGATCTGACCCAATCCAAAATTTTACCCCTAAAACCATAGATCTTGAGGGAGCTTGCCGAGCAGTACTCCATGCTCCACGCAATCAAAAGCCTTCGCGAGATCACAGAATACTACAGCGGCAACCTTACCATCATTACTCCGGAGGTTCAGGTCATTTGCGCCTAAAAGCCAAATTTATATTTGTTTAAAATGTGATGCGCGTTCAAAAAACTATTCATACGCCTCTTGACCAGAGAAAAGAGAGGGTAGCTTTTGAGGAGTATGCTCTTGACGAGTTTCTCAATAACATCAACATCACCTCCCCCTTTAAAAAGTGGTAAAACTCGGGCATCCTTCAAACATGGTGGAAAATTCGCTGAAACAAAAGGTAAATGAGCTTTATTCTACCGGTTAATAATAAATTGACCATATATATCTGCACCTATCAGCAAACATATTTCTTTTGTTCGTAAATTGGCATAATAAATAAAAATATTATTTGATTTTACATTGATGCAAATTTTATTTTGTTCTAAAAGAGATATCAGACAATGAAATGTGTTGTGCCAATTATGCAGCTTTATTTCATATAAACTGAGTTCCAGGTATTGATTGAAATCCGTCAAAGACTTCATCCCTAAATTTTTTAAAATAATTTTTCTTGACAAAATCCAACGATCATCCTGTGGAAATCCGCGACCTGGATAAAAACCATTTCGCTTAAAAGCCATGTGTTTTAAAAACCTTCTTTGTACCTTCTCCAAATTGTCATTCTGAATATTGCAACCAGGGACCCACACTACAGCCGCATACTCTAACTTAGTTCTTACGTATGAGTAATACAAGGATACAATGGCCTCTACGTTATTGAAGTCTCTAGTACATCGCAAAATAAACCCGTATGCCTCTGAAGCTTCTGAGATAATATTATTTGAAATATTTCGACATATTGTGTGCGATTGGTTAGATACGATTGAAATAATGCAATAAGTGAAACGGAAAAGCCAAAATTAGATAGTTTATTAAGTAACAATGGATGTGTAAGTCGCTCAAAGGTTTTGGTAAAATCTAAATAAATAACATAGGTATGAAAACCATCATCTATTGCCTCGGCAATATCCTTTGTTACCATAATCATAAGACATAAGATTTGTGGCCATTCACCTGCCCTTATAAAAGAAATGTTGAGAGGGTGTTAACAAATTTCTTTCAAAGGAAATATTGAGTCATGAAGAAGAAACTCAAAACTTTACAAAAATTTCATATTATCGACACAGGCCTATAATTACAGACATCGGATCTATCACCTTTCTTATATACCGGAAAAACTTTCGATGTTTTCCATATATTTATACAACTGCGATGTTTTTCCCGTACTCTGAGAATACCTTCGGGAAGTGCAGATTCTGCCAACGGAAATATCATACTATAGCAGCGTGTGTCTGAACTGGTGAAGTCATACCTAATATTTCATGGAGGCATTCAAGAAAAGAAATGACTTTAACTGGAAAATTATGTCCAATTTTCTGACCTTATTTTTGACAATTCTTCATTAACAATTCCAATTCAAGTATACAAAATTCAAGTCTAACGGGATCTTTCACAACAGTAATGTCCACTACTAGGCCAAGCAACAGAGCAAAATATTAGCGATTTTTTGACATTAATCCTATTAGAAAACCGCGTGTGCCGTCATCTCAAAGACGATCTGTAGATGATTTCTGTTATATTTCCAAAAACATATTTAAGCAAAAAAACGCGATTTTTTAGTTCTTTGCTTATAAAATGGAAAGTAATGAAGCAATCTTAATGGTGTAAATGGGCGATTTGTAGAGAATAAAAATGCGAACAAAATGAGAGGTCGAACGTCCCGATCGGATAAGTAGCAACGGAGAAAATCTGAAAAAACGGAAAATTAAGATTTTTTTTTAAAGATTCATAAATCGGCCATTTTTAAACGTAGAGAGCTCAAAGTTTGGGTAAAAGTAGTAATTTATAGCTACTTTATGTGTGCAAAACCCCGACGCTGCCCGACGATTAGTTTTGCCACAATCGTCATTTTAATTTTTCAATACACTATTTTGCAACAGGTCTGGATGCTCTACGGATCGTCCGATATTAATTATTGAAACGGATTTGAAAATTGCAAGTTTAATTGAACAAAATGTATATTTTAATTTTCCATAAAATGCTACGAAACCGGTTGGAAAGGCACGTAAAGATGCGTGAAAATGACCGAGCGCGCCAAAGCGGTCGACTACTGGGTAGAGCAGAGGAGCGAAGGAGAGCCGCTTTCGCGCGCTCGGCCATTTTCACGCATCTTCATTTTCAACCGGTTTCGTAGCATTTTATGGAAAAATTAAAATATACATTTTGTTCAATTAAACTTGTACTTTTCAAATCCGTTTCAATAATTAAAATCGAACGATCCATAGAGCATCCAGACCTGCTGCAAAATAGTGTATTGAAAAATTAAAATGACGATTGTGGCTAAACTAATCGTCGGACAGCGTCGGGGTTTCGCACACATAAAGTGGCTATAAATTACTACTTTTTTCCAAAGTTTGAGCCCTCTACGTTTAAAAATGGCCGATTTATGAATTAAAAAAAAACTCTTAATTTTTCGTTTTTCCGGATTTTCTCCGTTGCTACTTATCCGATCGAGACGTTTGACCTCTCATTTTGTTAGTATTTCTATTCTCTACAAATCGTCCATTTACACCATTAAGATTGCTTCATTACTTTCATTTTATAAGCAAAAAACTAAAAAAAAATGCGTTTTTTTGCTTAAAAATGTTTATAACAAATTAATGGGAAAAATTTCAGAGTTGCAAATGTAACAGAAATCATCGTCTTTTAGATGATGGCACAGACGGTCTTCTAATAGGATTAATGTCACGACAAATCGCTCTATTGCTTGGCCTATACATTTAGGCCACGTATTAGAAGTGTCTTAAAAATATTATTTGTAAGTTTCTTGGGATTATATTGCTGTATATTTTAGAATCAACAAAACAGTATATCAAAATCGCATTTTTAATTATATTCAGTAATATATTTTTTATATATTGCGCTGGCCTTACAAACACATCTCAGTAATATAAATAGCCTGTTTTTTAACAAGATTCAGTCCATAAAGAGAATTGGACTATTATCAAACTAATAATTAATTCATGAAGGTTGTTTTTATCTATACTTATTCTCTAGAAAACAAATATTTCAAAAATGTGGCGCATGTCCTACCAGCACTACCGACGGCGACGTGTCGTATTCGCCGTCTAATATACCACCCCAGTCTAAATGTAAGGGTTGAAAAATAAGGGATTAATCAATGCGATATAGACCGCCAATGCGGCTTACGGAAAAACGTATTTTCTTTAGTCCTACGAGGTCCGTCGATAGAACATGTTTGATCCGGGGTAGTTTTTCGTGAGTTTTTTTATCAAACTCGTGGGGTTTTCAATAAATATGAACGTTAGTTAAAAAAGGGTAAGTGAAAATATTATATTATAGTATTAATTTTATAGTTATGATTGTGATGGTAAGTTCTGTACGTTTGTCTATGTAAGTGGGTATAGGTATTTTTTTTAATCTTATCGGATCCTGTAATTTTTTTTAAACAAGAATAATTTTCCTAAATTGTGGAATCGAAATTTTTGTAAACGTTTTCATGTTTTGTTAACTGATTTTTTTTTAAAACTATTTATGCATATTTTTTTAAAACATATTTTTAAGTCTCTGTTCGTTTTATTACATTTATAAAACATTTAAAACAAGATGCTACCCGCGGTTTCACTGGCTTGGCCGAATGTTTCATAAAAAAAGTGTCAGTCAGAAATAGAATTTCAGCGAAAAGATTTTTGTAAAAAAGAGGCTCACTCTTATTTTAAAACTAATGCCAAAGCTGTAACTTAGCGTCGTCTTGGTACAATTCATATTTAAAAATAGGCTGTTACGTACAACCTTCTTTTAAGTTCCTTGCATATCAACGCCTTTTGGAATAAGATTGTATTTAAGTGAATCATTTTATTTTATTGTGAAAATTCACCCTTTTTACTCCTACCTACCTCTACATCAGTTTCAGTTTAGTATTATTAGCATTTATTCGATTTTAGAATTTGTGTACAGATAAAGAAAAAAAACCAAAGGTTGTGCAACTTTGCTTACGCGTATTCTGTGAGTTCTCTTTCTTAGAGATTTTAGATGTTTTCAGATTACGTAAACTTCATAAAAAATAAATCACTTAATTTAAATTTCTACATAATCTTCTCCACTATTTTGTTTTCTTTAAATTGTTGAGTTCTCTTAATAAAATTATTAAAGCCTTTGATATTTTTTGTAATGCAACTAAACAGTCAGTATTTTATTTTAGCTTCATCTAACGCTGACCCAGAGATGCCGCACTTTTGGGATCATCTCGGTAGTAAAAGTCCACCTAAACAGAGGAAACTTCAAGATGGCCTTTTTCAAATTGCCTCGCAAACTTGTAGTTTGTTGGTGCAAGTCAACAACACGAACAATATTAGTTATGGGAATAATACTTCGAATGTTCATTTAAGCAGGTATGTTAAAAAATATATGAAGCAATGTACTTGTTAATAATATACTATCATGTATCAGTTGCTCACAATTAGGGGAATCTTTGTAATTAAAACTTTGCTAATCTAAAAATAAGAGCGTTTAAAAAACAACACATCATTTTTACCCTACTATCAACTACCTAAAGTATTTAAAAATATATTTTCAAATACCACATTGAACACTTCCCTGTAGCGTCTCTCTTTTTGCATGAAGCTATTTCGAAAGCTTAACTGTATAATCATTTCTTTTTTCATAGTGTTTTCTAATTTCTATTAATTTTCCTACTTAACTATTCTATACTCTGAAACTTCTTACTATGAACACAATCCCCATGTATATGATACACATAGTTCTCTTCTTAGAAAGTTCCACATAGTTTATCTAAATATGATTCCTACTTATTTAAATAGCACAATAATTTGTAATTATTCTAGAAATGCCAAAAAATATTTTTATATTTTGTGTGGAGTCTATACATTTTATATACCCTCTACAGGACAGTCAATCCCTTTCTCCGCATCAAACTATTTAGAATTCTTCGTCAGTTAATCAGCTTTTCCTCATATTTTTTATTTTTACCATCAACACAATCCGCATGTATATAATACACAAAGGTCTGTTCTTTAAAATTTCTACATAATTTATCTGAATATGATTTCTACTTATTTAAATAGCACAATAGTTTGAAATTATACTAGAAATTCCGAAAAATATTTTTCTATTTTGATTACAGTGTGTAGTCTACACATTTCACACATCCTCTACAGGACAGTCACTCCCTTTCTCTGCATGAAGCTATTTCGACAGCTTCGTCGAGTATTCAGTTTTTTTCTTATAGCGTTTTTCTAATATTCTAATTAGGCAGAGCTGCACTGGTGTTTATTATCGGGAACACACGCCTCAAAGAACAAGATTACGGTACCATCAAACAGGACAGTTTTCTCTGCATGAAACTATTTCGAAATTTTCGTGGGATAATCATTTTGTTTTATAGTGTTTTTCTAATATTCTATCTATACCGGGGTTCTGGTGGTACTTATTATCATGAACACAATCCGCATGCATATGATACACATACTCTTCTTGAAAAGTTCTACATAATGTACCTGAATATGATATCTAAGTATTAGTAAGAAATTAATTTGTAAGTAATCCAGAATATCAAAAATATATTTCTATTTCAATTACAGTGTAGAGTCTACGCATTCCACACATACTCTACACGCCTCAAAGAGCAGGACTTCGGTATCAACGAACAGGACCGAAGCTGACAGAGAGCAACTCATCGTCTTAATCCCTCCCGCTCACGAAAAAAGAAGAGATTCTAAATACAAGCTAGGAAATTTAGGAAAACCGAGGTTATCGGTAAGTTTTCTATTGAATATTTTAATAATTTAAATAGTTCAGTTGCGATTATCCTTAGTCGGTAGTAGTTATTTAAATAGTAATAATACAGATAGAAAGCGGAGAAATGACGGCAATTATTTTTTTTTTTTTTGGTAAAAGTCGTTGAGTCATCCAGTGACTGTCAAAACTTAAACAAGCCGAACCTTGTACGAAGAAACATTCGGATTTATATACCATTAAAATGTTTAGTTAAATAAACAAGGTATTGCAATATTTGACAGTACTACCGATTATTTGGTCGACAACAAGAAAAAAAATCGTATTAATACAGGTCCGAAAATGCTTTGCTTTTAACATACAGGGTGTTAAAATATTACCCCGAGATTCACCAAAAAGGCTTGTAGACTTAGTACAGGTTTAAATATAGGTCTTCTAGATAATTTGATAACTTTTGTCCTGTAATTGTTAATAAGTCGTCACCCTCGATTGTCAAATTAGAATGGTCTTGAAAAGTCAAACAAGTAAATTGGGCTGTTAGTATTTTTCTTGTATTTATACAGGGTGGTCCAAAAGTGATGGGACACAGGGCAACAGTGGATTCCTGACAATAAAACATTGCAATTTAGTATGGTGAAAAAATTCTTTTTTCCCTAGGAAGGAACTTAATTTTTTTTTTCATTATGGAAAAAATATCAAATCTTCGATTTCCTAGATTTGCATCCCTTTGAATTTTGCTTTAGATATGGAATCAATTTAAAATCTTTCGAAATATCTACATTGCTGTTCATCTGTGACGTGCTTTTAACCATGGAATACTGTGCCCACAACGTCACTGGCTTCACCTGTTGCGCCAGTTCTGAGAAATATGCTAACAACATGGTCTCGAATTTTTTTGTTAATAAAGACCAAAATAAATGGATAAAAACAAGTACTTTTATTTAGCGGGAAGCGGTATTTCCCCCCGCGCCCTTGCTTTTTTACTTACTTTTTTCATTGATTTTTTTCTTTTCTTCTTTTTTTTATACGTTGGTTAAGCGGTAAGTACATAGTCAGGGATACTCTTCATAGAACCTTTGACATTTATTCAACTTTATACTTTCTTACATTAAAGTGCGTCCCACGGTCAACTTTATCGTCATTCAACTAGTTGAACAAGTATACTTTTTTTCTCTAAAAAAGACAGCAAGACAATATTTTTTAATTAAAAGTTCGATACAGCTACTCACAAAAAAATTTGAGCGTTTTTAAAGCATGGTGTGTGCAGCACGTAGCGTCCTCTATCCCCTATAACAAATTGAGGTCGGGTTGTTTTCTCTCGCCCTCAAAAACTATACCAATTTTTACGGCAATGTGTCAAAAAGTTTTTAAAATATTGAAGAAAATCAAAATTAAAATTCTCCCTGTATTTTTGTTCATATCAACTTTCGGACTCGACAAGTTGGGCTAAATCCCGATATTTTGATGCTGGTCCATGTCGCATTACTTTTGAACCACCCTGTATATTTTAAATATTTCAAAAGGTAATTTATTGAAATTTGTTACATACAATTAATAGTTCTTTGAATACATATGGCATACTGTTACCATTCAAAAAAAACGTATAAAATATTTTTGGGGGTCATGACTTCTGTGACCCCCCAAATATGTATATTATCAGTGGTTCAACAACTCGTTTAGCTACTAAATCATTCTTGTCACGTGCCAGAAACCTTCTTAGCTTTTTATTATTAAAGCATGACGATTTGTGCTGTTTTAAGAATCATATCAGATTTTCATGAACAGGCTGTTTCCGGTAATATTATTATCATAAAATCGAGAACGAAAGGGAGAAAGTGTACTTTTGTTCCAACGACGACTGTTCTAGGCACGTAAAAAATGATGTTTACAGGGCACTTAAATGGTATTTTTGCACATTGGCGTAATACAATATTTATAGCGTAGTTTTTTTTAAAACGTATTTCATTGTTTAATAAAAAGAACTATATATAAATTATTACACTGTAATAAAAAAAAGCAACCGTAACAACAATAATTTTATTACTGTCTGGGCAAATAAGGCGGCTCTCCACATGCTACTCGTCTAAATGCACACCTTTGTTCCCAAAGTTCAATTCCTCGTCTAACTGGTTGCGAAGATCGGATAGAGTATGTGACGCTAGGAAATATGGATGTTTTTTGTGTTGCATAATAAACCTGTTTAACTTTAGCTCTTGTAGACTGACATTTTGCCACGCTCAAGCATACAATACTACAAATAATAAAAATCAATTTGGCAAATCAATTGATATAGGTACAATCGTCAGAAAAAATGCTCACGTGCTTTCAGACTATCACAGAACTTGTCGAGCCTAGGTTAAGCTTATCGTTAACGTGTAGAATAACACTCATTTTTGCTTATCGCCTGACGTCACTTGGCACTGCAAATGGCTCCTTTTTAAATTGTTTTAAATTATACCGCAAAGTACAATTTTTTTTATTTACATTATACTATATATAGTAATTTTCTTCAAAAGAAAATTTTTGGGTTTGTAATGACTTCTTAAACGATTTATGCAATAAAAAAATACTTGCAAATTCCTTTTTGGGATGAAATTTAGTATGCTGCAAAAAGGCCCTTTTTGACACAATTGTTTCAGCGAAATATTTTCTATTGACAACACAGATGAACGATTAGGATTCTTTTTAGTTAAGTTACCTTAGAATTTTTTTTCAAAATAACATTTTTGGGTTTGTAATTACATGCAATTTTTTTTTTTCAAATAATAGAAATTGTTAACAAATCTTTAACGTTCGATACCGCCCTACGGACGAACTTTTCGACTAAGGTAAGCTGGAACAAATCGTGACATTTCGGCCTCAAGAATTCGTGGTAGTATTTTGTACAGATCAAAGAAATAAAAATATTTTTTACTTTTCCTTTTAAACCGCGTTCCGCAATAATTGGATACGGCTGTCACAAATAAATTAGAATTAACACTCTGTACGTGATGTAGCTTAATGCCAGAAAAACATTATTCCCTTAAATAGGGACAGGACATCACGAAAACCTTCAAATTGACACATCCAAGAACATAATCTTAATTAAATATGACAATCTAATTTCATCCAAAATCCGACATCACCTGATACCGAGATTGTCTCTATATATAAATTCGTTATAATAGACCGAATGTGAATATGAAAACCCTTTTATCTAAATTAAACAGGTGTCAACCTAGTTTAATAGACTTTCAATAAAATAGCGTGCGTCATACGTTTTAAAATTGTGTTTGTATTTGAACTACTGCAGTAAAAAGTAAGTAAAAGGTTTTTTTATATTAGTAATTTATGGAGTATTCTATTTAAAAATATTATATACAGGGCGCCGCCCGTCCATAAGGTCATTTGGTCAATGACCCACCTAAATTTATTTTCAATGATCCACCTAATAATTTATTTTTTAAAACCAAACTTTTCATTCAAAAAAGTGTAAGTTCCATGCGAAAACTCCCCAAGAAAGAATCAAGCCAAGCCATTGTCGAAAGATATCCAAGCTTGCTCCGGGCTGGGTAGAATTTTAAATTGGCCTCATAGGTTTAAACGGACGATATGAATTCATTAAAACTAAGAGAGAGACATACGCGCTTTAGGAAGTTAAAAAGAGACACAATTTGTCGAGGGACCACCAATAATATGGGGCCACTACCACTATGGAAATGCACTCAAACCGCCCCGTAAAATATACTCTTTCAAAACATTTGGTTCGAGGCTCTGTTAGGGTAGACTCTTTTTAAAAAAATTTATTAAAAAAATTAGATCGGCTCTAAAAGGTGTATGCAAATTTCAGTGTTGTAGGGTCGTCGAAAAACCAATAAAAATGGCATTTAATGCATTTTGCAACAAAATCAACAAAAAGATAAACCTATTTATTTATAACTTTAACAAAAAATAAGCGATTTAAATTTATGGGAGGCATTCTTTGATAATTGGCGGATAAACTAAACCGAAAACGGATCATTAAATACGGAAAATGGTGTGGAATAATGTCTGTTAAAAATAGGATTTGTCGGAAAAAATCAAGAAAATTCTGTTTTTACCCCTTAAATACGCTCCTGGATGACCCATTTGGTATTCATTTTAAAGTGTGATTACCCTTTATAATATGGTGTCGAAAAATTGGGAAAATATTAGATAGGAAAAATACAGTGATTCAAATGTACCGATGTCGATGGCAAAAAAATCGAAATTGAATCGGCGATTGCTCCCTTCCTATAAAGAATAAAGAAACTAAAAAATATGGATATCACGTATTTCGACGAGCTCTTTCCGATGACGTATATGGGATTTTAATTTGAACCATTTTGAGTCCATAAAAAATTAAGTACCGTGAAATATTTGGGTCAAAAATTGAAATTTCCAGTTTTTCCCAAATATATCCATTTTTCAGTGATTTTAGATTTTTAGATTTAGGTAAATGTATTGCAAAAAGAAAGTATTTGAGATTTTAAAGCTTCACTTATGAATCCGTTTTTCGATCCGACGTTTAGTTTTTGAGTTATTAGATATCAAAGAGCAGCAAATGGCCTTTCGACCTACGAAAATTTAAAAGAATTACTTGCCATTTTCCGATACTCACCAGTTTCAATAGAGTTCTGAAGCTCCGGGTCGTCTACAATTTCCGAAAATTTACATCGATTTAATTCACTTTTGCGACCTGTACCCGATTTCAACGGAAATCGCGGAAATTTCGACTTTGACATTTAATAGCTCCGAAACGAAACATCCTGTATAACTGAATTTTTCACCGAAGCTAGCTAGTTGCACTATTCTTCTATCAACCCAAAAAATTCGATTGCTCCCCCTCCGACTGTTTCCGAGAAAAACAAACCTGTTCGACTTTCGGTTAAGCCTTACGTTAACATGTAGATTGACACTTATTTTTGCTGACCTCTTGACGTCATTATTCACTAAGGACAAATGGCTGCTTTTTAAATTGTAATACATTATACTGAAAAGTAAACATTTTTAGTAGCTAAATTATCCTACTAATTTTCTTCAAAATATTTTTTTTGGTTCGTAATGACTTCCTTAAACGTCATTCTCCCTTGTAACAGATCTGCCAACAAATAGCATACGAAAATTTAGGTCATTTGGCACGACTTTTATTTGAGAACTAACTCCTTAGTTTTAAGAACTGGGCCCTGCTTAACAGCTAAAAATAAAAAATTTAAATGCTTCACGAAATAAAGACATTGTATAATAAAATGCGTGTCGTACCTTGACGAGTTATATCGCCACAATAAAATGTGTTTCATAGTTCCATCAGTTATGAAAGACTATTTAGAAAATGGTCTAATCTTATGTACCTATACAGGGTAACCATTTTATACTGTTGCAATGCGATATCTCAGGTAACATGTATACAAGGTACACAAGTACAGTTTAAAACCCAATCTTCAGTTTAACTGAAAGACTGGCCAATTATTAGAGGTCTCTCAGTCTGTCAGCTGTCTGAAGTTTAAACTTAAGATTGTTGTTCACCATAACTAATGAAAGTAGCTCTTAATAGTCGATTTTGCATATATACGTGGCGAGAAAAAACTAACTAATCACATCGGCACCACACCACTTTCTGTAACACGTTGTGAAAAAAGTTATCGTGTCAAATGATACTTATTTTCATATTTTGTGTTTACCCAATAATAATCTTTCTAAAGGGTGGACAAGCACGGCATCGATTTCTTGTCAAATTTAAGTAAATTACAAAGAAATAGAAAAACAAAACATGACCATTTTTAATACCTTTTAGTTTCCGTGACCTCATATACCCGTTTTTAATTCTTAGAACAAATTTTATCTATTGTATTTTCGCTTGAATGTTTGTTCAGTAGAATCTGACGTTTAACTATAAGCAATGTTAATGGACTTTTTTTCCTAAGGCTATTTCTGGTTCGTGCTGTTTACAAAAGCTTTCAGCACATGCAACAAGATTTTGTTGCACTTATACCCTCGTTTTTCTAACCGTGTCAGTATCATCAGAAACGCCCTGATTACCTATTGCTAAGACTGATCAATGATATATGGTTGTGCATATATCATTGGACTGATCTAATTTGACTAGGGTTCAGATTGACAAGTGTAAGAGTAAGACAACTAAGTTTTATACTATGCGAGGTAAAATGTATTTAGTTCTTTTTAGTGGTTCCAATAAATATGTGTATGTGTTGTCCAGGCGCGGCCCGTGAATTTTTTACAGGTGGGTCAAAATTTTGTGGGCAATTAGTGATATCAACGAAACAAGCAAAATACACTTTTATAATTACGAAAGGTTTTTTAGTAATGTGCCTAGTTTTGCCAAGAAATTATTTACCTACAAATCAACACCGCATAAATCATAAAATAAGTACTGTAGTATATTTTACACCATACTACTCTAGTTGTTTATGACTTTTAGTATTACTTTTCTCTGTGTTTTAGTCTAAGATTGTTAGCGGCTTCCCGTTTTGATACGTCTGCGTCTCATCAATAGAGGTCACGCCTTGTACTAAAATTATTCTTCGTAAAATAAAATTAGAAAGGCTAGAAGAAAATTCTGTTTTCTTTAATAAATACAATACTGGCGGCTACATAGTAATACGATCTTTGCCTACGCACGCGCAGGCTGCCAGCAGCTGTAGTAGATATGAGATTACCAATAATTTTTAAAATATTTTATCGAGGAACAAGTGCTAAACTTGTTGCCAATACACTTTTTAGAGACGACCTAATTTTTTAAATAACAAAAATTAAAAAAGTCTACCCGAGCACAGCCTCGAACCTACCACCTCTTGGTCCACTAGCTGAAGCTCTACCTCTGGACCACGTTGCTAATGTGAGAAAACCCGTGCCGATGACGTTATATTTGATGACTAACATTGGCGTGGCTGAGAGATCGTATTTCTATGTTAGCCGCTAATTAATAATACATTAATACAGTGCAAATACAATGCGCATATGAGGTACCTACCTAATTAGTTTTTCTTTGTCTAACCCAAATGTTTTGAAAGAGTTTATTTCAAGTCATCAAAAACCTCTTCTTAATTAATTTTTTTTATCGAAGTTAATACTGAACTTCACGGAAATGAGATTTACGGATAGAATTGGATAAATACCCAACAGAACACAAGTAAACTTAACCCTTGCGAAACAATGGTTCCGCAATTCTTCCTGTCTAAACAAGTACTGACGTTGAAAGTTTGAAAGTAGAACAGTGAAATGCTGGCATCAAAATATTAGGATTTAGCCATGGGCCTTATTCGATAATCAAAAGTTTTAAAGTGATAAGTGTAAGAATAAGATAACTAAGTCCAGGGGCGGATATAGAAATTTTAAAGTTGCATACCTTTGTTGCTACTTACGGGACCCATGCCAAATTCAGGGGTTTAATAGTGAGTCTACTAGGAATGTGTTGGTAAAAAAATATTTTGTAATTTGCGAAAAAGGTTGAATTTTTGCTGTCCCTTAAAAGATGAATTTAATGATATAGGGTTTAATCGATTTATTTTTCAAAATAATAGATTTATGTAAAAAATTAAATTATGTATGATTTTTTTTTAATAAAAAGCACGATACACTGTAAGTGTATCGTGAATAAAAAGATAAGAAAACACCTTTAGACTCAGCTAGGTATTGTCAGATAACAAATAGACAGGTATCAAATCTTCATTCGTAAGCAGTCAAATGATGGTAGCTTTAACTAAAGGAGAAAAAATTGAGATTTTAATGATGGTTGGATATGGTGACCGCAGAAGAACACAACAGGAAGTATATCAGTTATTCATGCAGACCTATCCTAATCGGCCTGCAGTAACCCAGTCATGTGTAAGCAAACTGGTGAAGAAATTCAACGAAACGGGAAGTGTGAAAGACAAACACAGGTCAGGCAGACAAAAATAGCTACTGGTGGTGATAAGGCTCTGGATATTTTAATTGACCTACAAGATAATTCAAATCGATTACTTCAACAGTTTGGCTTAGACCACAATGTGTGTCACCAGTCAGTTGAAAATTTATTTGAAAGGGAAAAGATTCGCCCTTACAAGATCCACTCACTTTGGTTGAGAAGTGGGTCAATTTTTACAGCAAATTTTTCCGAATGAGTGGATAGGAAAGAGAGGCGAAATTGGGTGGTCTGCCAGATCCCCAGACTTCACCCCTTTGAACTTTTATTTGTGGGGTGATTTTAAAGAATGAAGTTTACAAAAGTAGGCCGGTTATTGTCTCTTTGATACTACATTAGTGTTATTTGTGTGCAAGACTTAAACATTTCTAGTGAATCAATATTTGACTCACCCTCGCATTTTCATAACAATAATCTTTATCAAGCCAATCTAAAAGCCTAATGAAGTCACTCGTAAATTAATAAGCTTTTTAGGAAAAAGAACATCGCGATGTCCTCAATTTTAATAATTTATGAATTCCGTAACCTTCGAACAAGAAAAAATTAACGGCCGGTGCGGGTCGCCCACAGGCAGTTAATCTAACTTTTTTATTATCACACGATCTGTATTTAAACAAAAAAATAAATGACCAGCAATAAAAAATATTATTACCCACAGGAATAACATTCATTTACGTCGTGTAGCTTTAATTTGCAGGAATTGCACGCTATATATACTTTTAAATAAAACAAACTTGCGGAAAAGTTTTGCAATTTCACCCTTAGGATTTCTGTTTTCAATTATGCATGCAGGAGCATTGTTTATTTTTTGATAAAGCTATAAGATAGGGATACAGCGTATTGTCTGCGTCATTGTTATTTTTAGTCTGTACTTTTATTACGCTGCAGGGGGAGAAAAAGTTTTATATCACAACACAACATAAGGACTATCGGAAGGGGGAGATATGTTCTATCTTATGAAGATTTTTGTAACCTACCAAAATGACTTAAATGGAATCGCCATCGAGCAGCAGCACGCTGAAATAATACCGCTTTAACGCTGTGTCTGTGACAGGGTTAACAGCGATTTGCTAAAAGGAAATTCCCTGGCATTGCCCTGACACTACAGAGAAATTTCCTGACAAGGCAATAGAACAATAGTTATTTACCTGACAAGTGCGGAAAGTGCAACTTTTCAGCACGCGGCGGCAGTTGCACGAACGACGTGAAGAGGTGTTCGGGCAAGCCGTCAACGGCGGAAAAGACACTTACCGCATGTGTTAGGTACAAAATTTTTCCTACGAGTGCCGGTTTACTTCAAATTTTATTATTACTAAGGCTGTGTACCGTTGTCAAACCTGGTTAACCACTCGGTATAATGCGGCAAACCAATGGTAACGCTGGTTCCTGAAAGAACCGGTTTTATTACGAAATGCAGATCGGTCGTTTTTACAGATGTCGACTCAACCTAAAAACATACCTTTCCTCCTGCTTCCAACATTTTAAAACAGATGATTTTTAACATTTGTGAATAAATAAATTTAAATCTAAACAAAAAAGAGAAACATAAACAACAAAATGACATAACAAACCGGAAAACCAGCGGGGAAGCATCGGTTCCTTCGGTGACATTAATGACAGATATTTTTCAGGAACCGCGTTTCCAATCTTACCAACTTTTCAGGTTACCGATACTTCGGGACACAAAACCGTAACCGAAGTTGACAACGCTATACGCCCTAATTGAAGAAAACGGTTTTTAAATATGAAAAACATGCAAAGAACTATTGCTTGCGTTAAATAAACATTTTTCTTTTTTTTAAATATCGTGAGGAAAAGTAACTTTGTGACACTTGTGCGGAAAAGTAACTTTTCCGTACTTTCCGTACACCTTTCTTTCAAGAAATTTCAAGAAAAAGTATTGGATATTTTAAACATTAGGAACGATAAATAGTAAAATTAAAAGTACAATTTGTGGCACATTGAAGATTCATTGCGGATTTCATTTTTTTCCCTCGTTTGCTTAGGTTTTTCTCACAAACATTGATATTGACTGATTTTCGTTTGAAGTGTAATGGATATTTGTGC
Source organism: Philopedon plagiatum (assembly GCA_963971165.1). Classification (NCBI taxonomy): domain Eukaryota; kingdom Metazoa; phylum Arthropoda; class Insecta; order Coleoptera; family Curculionidae; genus Philopedon; species Philopedon plagiatum. The sequence goes on from OZ020191.1 coordinate 12,347,890, forward strand.
GGGAAAGTACTAATTTCCGCATCCAAAACAGTGGGGAAAAATGCACTTTTCCGAACGCCCGTAGGAGAATAGTTTTAAGAATTCGAATTCCCTTTTATTTTACCTCAAAACTTTTTTTTACAACAGTTACTTTTTGTGGAACAATACGCTTATTTATGATAATAAAAAATATGTATAATAAATTAGACACTCTTTAAGGTTGAAGCACATTTAAGGTTGAGGCACACTGGTCCGGCCGGAATCGGATGGTATCGGATAGCAAAAATTCCGAAGGAAAAAATAAATGAGTTCTTTATGTGAGTTCGTACATTACCCCGGACGGGATTCCGTTCGTTGTAATGGTGAAAATTTTTGCTGTCCGATACCGGCCGGATAAGTGTGTTTCAACCTTTATCCGGCCGGAATCGGACGGTATCAGACAGCAAACATTTAAACCATTACACCGGACGGAAGCCCGTCCGGTGTAATGTGCGCACTCACATAAAGAAGTCGTTTATTTATTCCTTCGGAATTTTTGCTGTCCGATACCGTCCGATTGCGACCGGACAAGTGTGCTTCAACCTTTATTATACATATTTTTTTTATTAATAACCTAATAGTTTCAGAATATCGCGATGTTTGTATAAGATTAAATAAGCGTATTGTTCCACAAAAAGTAACTGTTGTAAAAAAAGTTTTGAGGAAAAATAAAAGGGAATTCAAATTCTTTAAATTTCGAATATACAGGATCTCTCAAAAAGTTATTACCTCCAGTGGCGTAACTAAGAGTTTCTGAAAGCGCCCTGCTATTTTGCACCCGTCTTGGCTTGCGGGGGCGTTATGTACGCCACTGATTACCTATAACTGACTAATGTCTTGTAGATAATATAATATTCTTGTTATTCAGGGAATCCCGGCAACCAGTCTGGTGAAGAAATCGATTATATATGAGGGCTTAAAGTTATACAACCACCTTCCAAACAATATAAAGTCTTTGAATAGTCTGATATTCAAGCGGAGAGTTCGATATTTGCTGTCTGACAGGCCTTATTATTCTGTGGCTGAATTTTATGTCCACTCATTTCAATTTTTTTAACCTATTATTTTTTATCAAGTTTTAAATTATGTGTATTGTTTGTGCACCTTCTTGAGTTTGTCTTTTATTAGTGTTGTTCTGCTTATATACTTTAAGATTTTTTTATGTATACTTATTTGTAATTGTTATAGTATGTAGGATCATGTATCACCTTCTTGCTTTGTCTATAAGATGTAAGTCTTCTGGCAATAAAGCGAATTTGAATTTGATATACAGTTTTAAACTTTTGGGCATCTGTAAATATCTACAGAAAGACATAAATGTAAAAAAAAATCGTTCAACTTCAATTTATTATTTAGAATGGCTTATTTGGGGGGTAAACAATGACATTTTCATGTATCTAAATTTACTCTAATAGAATGATTTTGTTTTGTAATTTGCATGGACATGGGTTATATCCGGTAAAAAATTAACAATTTTTTAATGAAATTAATTGACAAAATAGAACCAATAAGTAAATTCCATTTTCACGTAGATTTACTTCCAAACACTAATTTTCGCTTATTATATGTTATTTAAGTTTATTCTGCTATAATTATATTATTCTTCCTAATGTTATTATTCCTTTATTATGTTTAATAACGAACTGTGTAATTTCATAAATACCTTCTACTTTTAAACATAAAAAACGTGGGCTTACTCTGAGCAACTTTATTCATGCTATTTTTAAAACGACAGGATAGGGTGGGCGTTATTGCGCGAGGGCCTTTAGAAGAAAAGTTTCTAGTGAAATGATATACCGGAGCACAAAATTATCTATGTAATACATCTTTTATATGAATCTATTTCGAAAACTAAGTATATTTTTCCAGTAACTTCTTAATTCCAATTTGCGATTGCAAGAAGAAAAGTTACTTACTGCAACTTGAACTTAAGCAAATTGAAAATTTTCACGCCCGTAACTTATTATTATGCCGTTCGAAGTTTCATTTTCCAATCATGCAAATGCATCGCTAATTTTCGATTAACCTTGAAGATATAAAATGTTTTGCATACAATGTCCTATTTTTGTAATTATATTTTTAATTAGCTAATACTTCATCATGACTAATAGGCCCACGTGCTAACCTGGAATAATAATAGAACCAGGTAATTAGTTTGTCCACAATTTCGCACCTCTATCTATTTTTGAACCAGAAGTGGGATCTTTTATTGCTGCAAATTACAGAAATTGTAATTATTATGTTGCGTGCTTTGAATATCCTTTTAGGAATAGAAAGGTCTCAAATTAAAATTATTTCGTATTTGGTCGAGTAAAACGTCTACAAAATCTACATAAATTATAATATTCTATAGAATAACTAGCTTTCGCCCGCGACTTCGCCCGCGGTATAACAATTTTACTCCATTACTAACTTTGAACTCCCATTTCACCCCCTTAGGGGCCGATTTATTAAAAACTGTAAAACACGTCTTATTTAAACATTTCAGCCCAGATTCTCCAACGCTAGATCGGTCTAATTTGACAACCAAAAGATTTAAACTGACTAATGTAATAATAATAAACTATGAATTTGTTTCCGAGTTTTTTCGCAAATTTGCAACAAAAACGGCATTTTGGTCCTTATACTTTCCAAAATAATAGCATTAAATTATTCTAGCAACATGTTCTAAGATGAAAATCACTTGGAAACCAAGCAAATCGCCGAAATATTAGAATAAGTCATAGGTGACGAATGTCAGTCATAATGACGAATTATTAACAATGACGAGATAAAAACCTGTCAAAACTTAACTGATCAACTAGAAGATCTTAATATAAACCAGTAAATCTTAAACCTTTTTAGTAAATCTGAACGTCATTTTTTAGAGTACTTCTATTTCTATAGGAAGTTCTGAGTTACTAGAACCATCTAATATTTTTCCCCCTACAAAGTTTAAACCCCTGTTTCACCCCCGTATGAAGCCGTTAACGTAATTTAAGTAATGCAACCCTTACCCAGGGCTAACACCAGCCCCAGCCAATCTGGCTGCATCCCTTGGCAATCTTGTATATATTTATATGCTAATTGTCAAATACTGTGTACCTATATAAATACTATTATATATTAGACGTAAGAAAGCATTGTAAATATTAATTATGAATAATAAAAGATGTTTGAAAATGAAATATTATATTTGTGGTACAATCGCAGTTGTCAGTTTGTAGCACAAATTATAGTGTAGACAAATTGCTTTTCATCATCTTTTGACTGAACAAAAAATTTTACATTTGCTACCGATTTAGCGGGATTCTTAATACGGAAAAACTCAGTACTGGCTGGTACTGAAAAGTTTTTTTTTTGGGAAAAAACATTTGTTCTTGAAGATGGTTACAATTTATACAGTATTTTATGTGCAGATGTCGATATTTTTGTAAAAACTCTATTGTACCACGCATTCAACCGATTAGGAATTAAGCACGCATTGTATTGTACCACCATAACCTTATTTTTTGCGATTGTGATTGTTTATCTCATCTGTCACAATCACAATCTAATCTAACCTATTAAATTTTAATCTAATCAATGCAATGTTAATCAAAACATTTGAACAAAGGAATAAAATATAATATAAACAATTATTATTGTTATTTGTTACAATTTAGTTAATCATTTATTAATAGGTGCAAAAATGAAGTTCCAATTAAACAGAGATCGAAAAGTAAGTTTTTAGGTGATTTTAGGACAGTCTGTTTCATAATCAAAGGTCAAAACAACTTTCCAAATCAGTATGAGCAAATCTACAGGTGTTCCATGTATTTATTTATGTTTTAATGGCAATAATAAGCACTGTAAGCAATATTACCCATACTATTTTACAAAAGCAGTCACTTTCTAATAATGGATTGATCTTTTTAATGAGTGTAATATGAATAAATAAATTAATACCTTCAACTTTTAATAAAAAGCATACAAAAGATTAGACTTTTTTGAACAAAGAATCTAGATTTCTTTGTTTTTCTTGCGAAATTTCTTTAAAACAAAGACCTTAAAAGCTGTGTACTTTATCATTACAAAGAGGAATCTAGTTACACAATAACTAGGTATATACCTATGTCACCATATCGTTAATAGTAGTTAATGGTTATATTTCTCTAACCTAGCAGGACAATCTCTTAAAAGGTTTTTCTTTTACATTTGAGCACTGAATTGATACAGTCTGTGTAGGTTTTGGTTCATAATAGTCTAAAATGCTCAGTCACAAATATGGATGATTGTGTGCCCCATCGTTACATTAGCAAAACTTTTAGTTTTCAAGTTACTGTTTATTACCTGCTAATTAACAATAAAAAATAAATCAACTAACTTTATAATTGATCGACTTAATGTATGAATCAAAGTAACTTCTGTAAATACTTTATTAGTTCTAATTGTTTCGTAAAATTGAAGTTTTTTCAGACAGTACCTGAAACTCCGACATCGCCTCACCATGATGAAGAAAATGACATTTGGGGTCAAGCATTTGCATTGGCAGATCACGATGGTAGTCCTAGAGGGTAAGTGTAACAACTGTTAGCTTTCTGACATACACTTTATGGATAATAATCACTGTAAAAAATTTTAAATAAAAGGATTTTTAAACAAAAACTTGCCAAGTTCTATTTGTTGGATTAATAAATACAACAATGCTGGAAAATTCTTACTTTTTCTTTTCAGGTGGGGTAGAAAAAATAAATGGTGCAGACCCTCGTGTATTCCCATATCAATAATATGTATCCTTATCTTCCTTGTAGTGTTATTGCCTTTATTAGACCATGCTGCCGAAAAAGCCTTACAGGAGCTTAATGCTTCACATGGTATCTGTAATTCTTGCAAGTAAGTTTTAACCTACTTCACTAACTAATATTTTAAGCAAACTTCATCCACTCAAAAGATTTACACAGATGTTCCGAAAATCTAGGTAAATGCATAATTTTTTCTAATTTACTATTTTTAATTTTATATTAATTGAATAACTGAATATTAAAATAAATATTGGGTAAATATAAGACTTACCTTCTTTGGTATATTATTTTTAAAGATAGCCAGGCAACATTCTTCATAAGGGGTAAATAGCAAACCTATAAGTAAAGTAAACGACCGTTATACTTGATATACTTTCCAATTACCAATAATACAATAAAATTACAACCCCTTGTAAAACTCAATACCACTTTGTAAGACCGTTAAAAATGGGGTGGAGTTCACGAAAACTTAACCTATAATTCATTGGTGAGTCAGACAATAGTAATTATGCTACCAATTATACAACCGGATGCATTTAGGGTTGCCTATATAGGGAAACTGGCAAATAATGTTTAAACAATTCATATGTAATTCTTATCTGTCTGCATCCTTTCAGATTATCATTAGTAGAAAGTATACCTGAAGGTTTAATTTATAACGAATCAACTATAACTCATCCTTCCACTTACGATACGTGGACGGAGCTTATCGGTTCCGCTCAAAAATCAATAGAAATAGCTTCCTTGTACTGGACTTTGAGGCAGTCCGAGGTTTATCCTGATCCTTCTTCCATTAAGGTGAGAAATATAAAAACCTCTTTATTACCACACATTTTTAGTTTAATTGTACTTAACATTCGTTAATAATAACATCATGTATTTTGGTTTTTTAACGTATATAACGTTTTACATATTTTATATTAAAAAATTATCAGTTTAATATTTTGTAGGGTGAGAAAATATTTCAAGCCCTTCTCAAAGCGGGCACAGACCGTGGAATAGCAATAAGAATAGCACAAAATGCACCCTCACAAGCGTTCCCCAATGTAGATACGGAATTTTTAGTAAAACGTAAGGCTGCGCAAGTTAGGAGTCTGAATTTTGCCAAATTGCTCGGAGGAGGCGTGTTGCATACCAAGATGTGGATCATCGATAGGAAACACTTGTACATTGGTAGTGCCAACATGGACTGGAGAGCACTTACGCAGGTATGCATCAGTTTTTGTTCATTTTTTACCTTCTAAACACAGCCTACATTCACGCTCTAATGTGTAAGCCGTAAGGAAAGTGATGTATTTGTTCTTTTTGACTTCCGGTTTTAACATATTGTGCGGACATATTTACGTTTTAAATGTTTTGAAGCCGTTTTGACTATTTTTGGTGTGAAAATTGTGCCAAGATAGCTGAACAGAATGACGTGAGTTTTGGCACAAAGGCTTCTAGCGACCCGAGGATGAATCGGCCAGACTAAAATCGGCCACCCGAAAGTTGGGTGAGAGCCATGATACAAATAAAACATGATACAAATAAAAGAAGGTATGGTATGATACCAAACCGTGTCAAATTCGTCCGGATTCGCGCATGACGTCACGCCGTGACTTATTTTTGAAATTTATAACGCGCAATATAGAGTTTACGTTAGTTAAAGCCGATTTTATGTAAATTCTATTGGCAATATACTTTGCCTCCTGTTTATAATACAAATTTTATAGTATATGATTTAAAATAATCATATAAATAAAGGGATAAATACATACATTGATTACATTGATTAATTGTCCACATCACAACCATACACAGCACATCTCATTTTTACTTTTAAACCCCTAAAAGTAATATAAAAACACCAAAAAATAGTTGAAAACACAACGCGATCCCAGAATACCTTATCTAGTAGTAGATAAGGTATTCTGGGACGCGATCTTAAAAAAGACGTGTTTCGTTTACAAAATATCGCGGAATTGGTCACATCGTGACGTAAATGGCCACGCCTACCTGCGCGGTATCATATATTCTTTTATTTGTATCGTGCAAATAAAAGAAGATATGATACCGCGCAGGTAGGCGTGGCCATTTACGTCACGCCGTGACCAATTCCGCGATATTTTGTAAACGAAACACGTCTTTTTTAAGATCGCGTTGTGTTTTCAACTATTTTTTGGTGTTTTTATATAACTTTTAGGAGTTTAAAAGTAAAAATGAGATGTGCTGTGTATGGTTGTGATGTGGACAATTAATCAATCAATGTAATCAATGTATGTATTTATCCCTTTATTTATATGATTATTTTAAATCATATATACTATAAAATGTGTATTATAAGCAGGAGGCAAAGTATATTGCCAATAGAATTTATATAAAATCGCCTTTAACTAACGTAAACTAGTTTCAAAAATAAATCACGGCGTGACGTCATGCGCGAACTCGGACGAATTTGACACGGTTTGGTATCATACCTTCTATTTATTGTATAATGGGTGAGAGCCATATTCAGCAAAAAAGAAGTCACCTCTTTTCAGAGATCTTTTAATTCTCAAGTTCCGAAGTTCCACGAAATAGACGACCATATTCAAAATTGCGGCCATTTAAAATTGCCACTATTTCCTACTACGGCCCTGTCCATTGTTTACATATTTGCTGCCTGTCGGTGGCTTGCCAAACTGCATTTGGAATTGAAATTAAAAATGATATAACTAGACATACAGGATGTTTCGTCGGCAATTAAAAATATTTATATACATTTAGTTACTGCCCAGCCTTCTTTAACAAGGGAGCCATGCAATGGATGATCTGGCAACACAGCAAGGAAGGCTGGAAATAGTAAACAGTTGATACCTTGTCGTGTACGCACGTGCTAAAAATACCTACCTGTTTCCTAAAGCTTAACGGCCGCGGCGGTTTTTGGTGTTCCGTCAAACAGAACACTAATCACTTCGGTGTCCGTCCGTCCGTGTGTCTGTCACAGGCGATTTTCTCTGAAACTATTCGACGTAAAAATTTGAAATTTAGCACAGAGATAAAGTGTGGTGGCCCAATTATAGACATGAAGTATAAAAATTTGAATTTTGATTTTGGGGGTTAATTTCAGGTGGTAACTTGGGAAATGGAAAAAATCTCAAGGGCGTTATGTAGAGTGCCAAATGAAAGCTTATTGAAGCACAAATTCAACAATATGTATGATGTATTTCTTTTATTCATTTTTAAACACCCTTATCACCAAAAGGATCGTTCTGAAAAAAATCACGAACATTGGTAGGTTTAAATTGAACGAAAATGATCAGGATTGAAAAATTCTAGCGCGATCAATTGTCATAAACAATTTAATTGTTTATTTCCTTATAACTGCTGAACCACTGGTTTTAGAGAAAAAGTTTTTCGACAAAAAATATTTCTCAAGATGCACAGTGGTTCCGACTATATGGAGAGTGCGGTCATATTGCAATTAATATTTTTGGAAAATTAATAACTGAAAATGCAATTTTTTACTTTAAAAAACATTATTGTAAACAAATCATACAAAAAAATGATCAAGTGTGAGTCCAGCTAGCGTGATAAGTGCTTCGTAATACAACTTTTTATTATTATAATTTTTTTCTACTGTGTGCATCATTATACAAACCCTTGATATTTGACAGATTTGTTCTACTCTGATTTTACAAAGTGTAGAAAAGAGCCACCAGTTTTTATAACTTTATTTCAAGTTTCACTTAACAAGGGTTATGATTATTAAGCAAATTATTTATATGTTTGTATTTTCCATTTTGTGGGCTCTTATTTGATACCCCAGGCACTGAGCTTGAAAGTCAAAAAAGTCGTCACTCGTTTACCGCCAAAAAAACAACCCCTATAATTTTGATTTAATTTTTTTGTATTTTAAATCTGTAAAATGACATACCAGATAAAATAACCGATTTTGTACAAGTAATTTTAACTTCACATAAGGGCGCGAATTTATATACTTTCCATGTATAAATCGCGTCCGCAGTAATTTACGATTTTTTTTGTGACTAAAGATTAAGAATATAGCAATTAGTCAGTCAGTTTAATAACATATATGCATGCGATACTATACTATTGACAAATCAATTCATCATTTATTAAATTAGTGTAATGGAAGAAAGTGATAACCATAAAATGCCCTATCCAAAATTCGTGGAATGTTATGGAAAATGCAGACAATGGTTGTAAAATCATAAAAAGTTATTCACGAGTATCGATTCGCAAGTGTGTCAAGGTTTTATGAATATTTCGTGAGCCTTGATAGTAACCTTAGTAATATTTTATTACTGTAGAGGTCTTGGGTCTACGTTTAATAGATAGATTAATTATAGATTTTTTGTTTTAAATTGCTTTAAATGGGTCCCTTTTTTTATTCGTTTAGTAGGAAATGCGGTCAAAATTATATGGAAGAGAGCTTTTTCCGAATTATTTATGAGTACTGAAAATGCCCTAAAAATCGATTTAAAGTTTAAATTTTCTATAAGTAAGCGAAAACCATCATTTTAGGACCCCTAGGGGTCCGCGGTTTATTTTGCAGGGGTCCGCCAACGTGGTACATAAAATGAAAATAATTAGGCAAACATTTTACTTGACAATGAAATTGTCCAGTCGTTGTAGCAATTCTAAAAAAGATATTTTTAAGGACAATGATTTAATTCAGTTTTGGATTGAAATGAGCTCTCCGAAAAGGCTGTGAAACACTTGATGCCCTTTTGCACTACGTATTTGTGTGAACAAACTTTCTCTGGATACGTTCTGCTAAAATCCAAAGTAATCGGCTGGATGTTGCTCCAGATCTAAGATTAAAAATTTTAAATCTTAGATCAGATTTAGAAAGAATTATGACAGAAAAAACAGTGTTTCATTTTTCTCATTAAAATCCAAAATTGATGATTGATATAAGTATTATATTTTTAACTATTTTTCATATTTTACATTGTGTTTAATAAATTATCTTTGTGCTAGGAAAGAGAATACATTTTGTTCAGTTTAATTCAGTTCTCAGTTACTTTTATATATCCATAGGATGTCGTTTGCAATTTGCCAAAGCAGCTTTGAAGAAATCGGCATCTTTGAAATAAATATTGTTTTTTTAGAAAGTATATTTAAAAAATGCCGAAGTTGTTTAATTTATTATTTTTGAAGCTAAACTGTTTATGGGGGTCCGCATGTTCCTAATAACTAATTGGTTGTCCAAAGTTTCGAGACATTTGGGAACCGCTGCTGTAGATAATAGTTCAATTCGATTGGGTGAAACAGACCCATTGCGACATTGTTTCGCTCGTGTAAAATGAGAGACAAATGAGATTCTCAAAGCGACTGAACGTCTTTAAAAAATTCTTTCACTGATTGATTGTTCCTGGGTGTTATAATGGGCTATAATTAATTTTCAACCGGTGGCATCGCTCGTGCGAGACACAAAACATAAAAGGTCATCGTCGCCGGCTCAGGTTTGAAAAATTACCTTAACGTTTCGGTTAAAACAGGAGTTACACAAATGAACGCCACGTGTTTTCGATACATTTTAACTGTACACATTAAATTTGTCTTTGTGTAGCGTGGAAATGAACTAGAATGTTTAAGCTGGATTTTTCGGAAAACCAATTATGTTCCAAACTCTATCGTTATGTTAATTGAATAATCAATACTGCTGGTATTTGGAATGTCAATTTCATGCTCTATTTTATGCTTTAAGCACGGCGTTTATCTGACTTGTGGTCTCAAAAACGCATTATTTATAATTTAATGTTTTATTCAGGACGTTTTATGACGTGTGGCGTCGGACACTTATGGCAATTATACGCCCTTGACCGGGTTTTTCTTGTTATTTCACGAGAGCTTAATTTGTAACTGTCCTTTTTGTGACAAAAATAGGTCTCTGTAGTGATTAACAGTTCGACAAAGGGAAAATTACCGCCATTTAATATTTGACTCTTACTGAATTTTGATTTTGCTGTCATTGTTATAGGTCAAGGAAGAATATAATTTTAGACGATTTTACTGTTTGATATTGTTAGGCATATTTTGAGCAAATTAAAAACGTAAGTAAGTATTGTGATAAAATATGGCAACATTTTATCATATGTCACAGTACTATGTTTACTTTTCATTCGACTCCAAAGGGTCTTACGAGATAGAGCCGCCTTAAATCTGGAAACGAAAATAAACCTATAAATCCCGACGATCTCTTGACATTCAATATTTTTATATCAGTGATTCTTTCCATTTTTGTAGTACTTTTTTCTACCCTAGACGCTATTTAGCACGTGAAGAGAAAACATTTAATTAGATTTTTTTATATCGATCTATGTACAAGTAGTTCAGAAAAACTAAAGGAAATCGAAAACATAACCCTGAATTTTCATTTTAATTTTTAATGCTGAAAGTTGGTGCAAAACTGTTAAATCATGAATAAATAATGGTAAAATTAAAATTTGATTAGGTTGCTCAGGTTGCCTTGCATAGAATAGTGCTTATATAGTATTATTAAATTAGAAAATATGGCCTGGAGAATAACAATTATTCCAAACCATAGACAAATAGACAGCCAGAGCTGTCAGTATTTGCTGCGTGGAAATGAACTAGAATATTTAAGCTGGATTTTTCGTAAAACAAATTGTGTTCCAAAAATTGTGTTAATAGGATAATTAATACTGCTGTTATTTGGCATGTAAATTTTATGCTCTATTTTATGCTTTGAGCACGGCGTAGCAGAGCTGTCAGTATTGACAGTATTCGACGTAAAGTACTTGAAAATGTACTTCAATACCGGTATTTGACGTACAGTAATTGAAAGACTTTAAATTTTCGTTAATTACTACAAAGTATTGCAAATACCCTCACAAGTACTTCAAGTATTTTTTCAATATTTGAAATAATTTAAATAATCATTAAAAGTACTTCAAGTAAATCGGAAATATTTGAATTATTCTGTCATTTAAATAATTAAAATATCCCCAAAAGTACTTGAAATATTTTCGTTATTTCAATTACTTTTTAGCTAGCTACTTTAAATACTCTCATTGTACTTGAAGTACTTTACTTGCTTGATTTGAAAAACACATAGTTTCAAAAGTTTTGCATATATTATAGAAAAATGCTATATTGGAAAACTTTAAATGAAAGCTGGTGTATCATCAATTCTAACCACTATACAAATTTTTTTTTATGTTTTTATATAGGTTAGAGGTAAAAAAAATAAATAAAAGCGAAAATTTCGATAAATTAAAGAAAAATTTATTCTGAAAATCACAAAACCGAAACCGTTTAGCAAATTTTGTGAACATATTCAGTATTTGTCAAAATATATTGAAAAAAAGGAAATTTCAACTTTCACCCCCTGTATCTCCGTTATTATCAACGTTTGTACTAAAGTAAGTTAGGTTAAATCGATCCATTTTGACGCCAGGAAGCTACTGTTAAAGTATGGCCCGCTCGTCACCAAACACCCTGTATAATTAACATAATATAGTCAGTTCTTTTAATAAAAGGTATAATTTTTAATAGGTGAAGGAAATGGGTATAGCTACCTACAACTGCTCCTGTCTAGCTGAAGATGCTGCAAAAATATTTGAGGTAATTATTAGTTTATTCATTTTTTTTTGCTTAGAAGACAAAAGTAAAGCTTCAATTCTATTCAAAGACTTTTTATGCCATGTTTAATGTATATCTCGTATCTGAAAATGAATATACTATAAGGAATAAATAATGAATATTAACGTCATATTATCATTCTGCTCGTTCTCTTAACATCTCGACATTCTCGGATACGTTCTGTGTATATATTTAAGACAAAACTTAGAATTCAGAAAATTATTATTTACGTGGGACCTACTTGAGGATATTCGGTGAATTTAATATAAAACTACATAGTCACCAAGTTCGCGACAAATTCATAAGCATTACCTATCATTTTTTATTTAATTTATATTTAATGGATATTCATTACCCATTAGTGAATATACGTAATATACTCAAGTAAATATATAATGTATAGTTATTTAATGATATTTCGTTACGTGGAAAATCACTTATTGTTGATACAGTGGCATTTTTTGTTACGAAAAGTATACGTTTTCAACTGAAAATCAACGAGCAACAACAATATTAAAAAAAAAATAACAAAACATAGTCAAGCTGAGGGAACTTCCCTTAAATTATGTAAATATACGGATAAAAAACGCAATAAAAAATTCTTTAGAATTCTTTTAGAATTCTTAAGAAATAAATCAATTTTTCTTTCAGGTGTACTGGACCCTTGGAGAAGACAACGCAAAAATTCCACCACAATGGCCAACCAGTCTTTCCACTAAGTTTAATCTTGATACTCCTTTAAATTTACCTATTGACAATGAAACTTTTCAGACATACCTCTCTGTAAGTATATACATTTTATATTGTTATATGGTCTCAAAAATAATTATGTTGATTTAAACACTAAAACGACCCGTCATCGAGTTTGTTCCTGCAGCAGTTTGAAACCTGTCAGAGCCAATGAGATCCTCCGATTTCGCTCAGCAAACTGTTTTCCTTGAAGATGATTGGAGCTGACTGGTTTCACACAATTTTCATTTTAACCTTTTTTAAAACGAATTAATCGTAAAATGTCAGTCCCGTGCTTGTCCAAGTCACGAGTTGAAATGAAAATCAAGAAATTTCTCTTTAAAGAACGAGTTTCGGCAATTTATTTTAACGTTTTCTCCATAAAGAAGGTCAAAAATTTTAATTACGGGCAACAGTTTTCAAAAATCGATTTTTTCATCGCGTCCGAAGGTATGTCCTAAGTTAATGTCAGTACCGTGTCACCATGGGAAAAACTAAAAAGTTTGAGTAATATGAAGGCGGCATCACGTATTCAGGAGAAAACGTATTTTTTGTTATTTATTCTCCTACCTGCTCTAGTTGAGTGCACATAAGATATTTTTTTTCATTTTCTATACACAATCAATCTATTTTAAGCGCCATAAACCACTAGCCCGTCAGTTTCGTGCTTGTGGATATTAATGATTTTTTATCTGTAGAACAATTTTTCTTGGTAAGTAATAGTAATTTACCTTATAGGTCCAGTAGGTTACTTACTACAGTACGAGTTATAAGTCCGGAATATAAACATAGAGAAAATATATAGTAGAGAAATAATGTCAATTACGAATGCGGCAAATTTACCGAGCTGAATCCGTAAACAAAGACGGTCCTCTGCGGGCTTGCGCATTGTCGAACGTTTGCCTTGTGATAGACAGGACCGTACTTCAAAATTTATTTTACATGACGTGAATCTTTTATCGAGTAATAAATGCTAAATATATTACTTGTAATTATTCTTTTTATTAATGATAAAAATGTAACCATTAGTGAGATTTTAACAAAAAGTGTATAGTTTGTTGGCTTAAATCTGAGTTGTCTTGCTATACAAAACTGTCGATAATTCCTCGAAAATAGCTCAGTTTATATATATATATATATATATATATATATATATATATATATATATATATATATATATATATATATACAGTGCGTCTCTTTAATGTTTTTAAACGTTACATTTACAAAATTGAAAGTTGAAATAAAATATAAACATAGTATTCTAAACAATAGAAATAAAATATGCAACTGTTTTAAGAAGTAAAATAGTAAATCAAAAAAATTACATGTGTATATTTTATTGGATTGGCATCCCATCCTGTATAATTCTTGAACAAAGCAAGTTCTAGGGTAAGATGTAAATATTTTTACACCTATTTACAGTGTGTGCACTTGATACTTTGCTGAAAGCGCTACTACTTACGGCCCCATGTCAATCTAATCCACCGATATCTTAGCGATCCTTTGGCGAAAGCGCTTTTTTCTTTCGCCATCCCTTTTAAAATACTCCCCTCTACCCTAATCCACTAGTATTTTTAGTGCCCCTTTGACGAAAGCGCAAATATGCCTTTTGGACACTCACCCTTCTAATCCACCGATATCCTAGCGATCCTTTGGCGAAAGCGCTTTTTTCTTTCGCCATCCCTTTTAAAATACTCCCCTCTACCCTAATCCACTGATATCTTAGCGATCCTTTGGCGAAAGCGCTTTTTTCTTTCGCCATCCGTTTTAAAATACTCCCCTCTACCCTAATCCACTAGTATTTTTAGTGCCCCTTTGGCGAAAGCGCAAATATGCCTTTTGGACACACTCACCCTTATGCAATATAGGGGAAGGAGGCATTGACACTATATATGACCTTCTTACACCATCTTACCCCTTATACAATGCCCCTAATACACACACACCCCATCAGTGCCTTTCTGACACCTTGACCACACTCAATATACGTCACTGACAAATATTTCTACTTCTCCGTGTGTGTATTCACTTCAACACCGGAGTGCATTTAAGATAAATTATATTTTTTACCTCCTATTCTTTCACATATTCATATAATTTAAATTTGGAATTAAACTATTTCTATTTATGCACTACTTGTAAGAAATAGACTACGAAATAATTCCTTATATTTAAAAGTTTGATACATAATTGGCGAAACATATGAAATGTCTGTAACACTTTGTAAAGACTATTTTTGTATCGAAATAACAAGCTTCAGAGGTTCGCTATATTCGCCACCCCAACCAAAAATACCATAACATACAAATGACTGAGATTTTTTCGGCCCGGTTCTGTTCGCCGCGTTGCGTCATTGAGTTCAACAACCACTTTTGCTAGACGTCCCGAGTGCGCATGCCTCGAGAGGACCGTCGTTTAAAAATCTGACTGGCGCCCACTGCGCACAAACGCACTTTTTCGCCCATACATTGGACGGATTCAGCTGGTGTCGCGAATACGTTGTGATGGTCTAAATATATCTTGTCTATGAATATAAACGAGACCTAACGTACGTGTATCGTACAATATTTTATTTCATGCTGTCTATAATCATGTTTAAAATGAATAAAATTTAAAAAGTATCAGTTGGCAGTCTAACAATTGCATCACCTTAACGATGTTATAGCCATTGTTTTCCATAGCTAATTATGATTGTCTTTTGCTTACCACTGTCAAGTAAATAACAATAACATGATAGTGTTGCTAGGCAACACATTACGGTATCAGATACTGTAATGTTCGATTGACCGGCTGCAAATGAGTCTGGGAAATAGTCATTTACCGGACAGTACGAAATAAATGGTATTACGGTCCTTGCCTTAGGAGTCAATTTTTTAGTGTACCTATTGCTGTTTAATGTCATTCTTATGTCCAATTAAGACAAAAAAGTCAGTTCTGTGCCAAATTGTAGTTACAAAATTGACGATTTATACACCTTTTATACAATAATTCAGTAAATTAGCTATATTTTGGCTGATTATCAAACAACAAAAACAATATAGGTTCTACCTACCGCTTTTTACCATGTTTGCATTGTTAAGGATTACAAAAATAGCGTTAAAAGACTCGCTTTTGTGGCAGTCCCTGTCTGTTCCTTCTTAAAAGTATAAAGTTGTTCCTGCCGATTAGCGATAATCTTCGAAAACAAAAATTCCACCACTGGTTGGTCCTGAAATCAAGATTTTCAGTTCCCTAGAAAGAAGAGTAATTGTTTTTAAAAATCACAAATATCTTTACAATATTTTATATTTGTTTCCAGATTTGTGCATTTTAAAATTCAGGATAATCGTTAGCAAAACATCTATTATTTTTATTGTTTCCAGGACCCTAATTTGCTTATTATTCTTTCAGAGCTCGCCTCTCCCTTTCAACCCCGCCGGCCGAACCAACGACATTGATGCCTTAACTAACGTGATCAAACACGCTGAGAAATTTATATACATAGCCGTCATGGACTATTTCCCTCTCCTCATTTACACTCCAAAACAGATATTTTGGCCTGTCATTGACGACGCGCTAAAAACGGCAGCTATCGAACACAAGGTTAAAGTTAAACTGTTGATTAGTAAATGGAACCATTCCAGACCATCGGAAGACAATTTTTTGAGGAGTATAGCGAGTGTTGACAAATCTTATCCTGGGGTTTCCGTTGAGGTGGTGAGTAGTTTTTTTGTATAAAAATGATTTTGAGGGAGATTTACAAAGGAATAATATTCGACGACATTCCGATTACTATACAGCGTGTCTTCGGAAGTTCTTACCATATGGAAAAAAATTATTGATTTAAACGAAAAGAGTGCATCTTCATAAAAAGTTCTGCATCATGAGAAAAAAGCATTGCCATTCAAAAATTTGATCTAGGACATACAGGGTGACTCAAAAATGTAAAAGTCCTAATCCACGTGAAGGTAAAAAGACACAAAATCGTTATTTAAAAGTAAACTGCCACTGTAAATGTACTAGAGCTAAATTTTTTATGTTAGTTTGGAACATACAGGAGGGCCCAAAAATAAAATTAGTTTTGAGTATCGCCTTTACAAAAAAAGTATAGCTTCATAAAAAATTCTTGTGAAAAAAGAGCATGGTTATTCAAAAATTTGATGGAGGACGATACAGGGTGACTCAAAAATCTGAGTCACAATTTAAATTGAAATTTTTTAGCCACCCTGTATGTCCTAGATAAAATATTTGAATAGCCATGCTCTTTTTTCACAATGTAGAACTTTTTATGAATAGATACTTTTTTTGTAAAGGCGATAATAAAAAATTAATTTTACTTTTGGGACCTCCTGTATGTTCCAAACCTAATTATTCACTAAAATAAAAAAGTGAACTCTAGTACATTTACAGTGGCAGTTTACCTTTAAATAACGATTTTATGTCTTTTTAGTTTCACGTGGATTAGGACTTTTACATTTTTGAGCCACCCTACTACCGTACGTACGTTAATTTTGTTTTTTGTTTCTAGCGCCGATTTGTCGTCCCAGCCGACAAACAGCAACAAAAAATACCTTACGCCCGAGTGAACCACAACAAATACATGGTAACGGACAACAGCGCTTTCATAGGAACGTCGAATTGGTCAGGTGATTATTTTACAGACACGGCGGGAGTGTCGTTCGTTTTGCACGACCCTGTATTTGATAGGAACGCTAGTCACACAACGCTTCGAAGTGAACTGCAAGCCGTTTTCGAGAGAGACTGGAACTCTGAGTACGCGCATACATTTGAAGTGTGAACCGTTAGGATTTTTAAGTTTGTTTTTAGTTTATGCGAGAAATGAGTGAATTTTTATGGCGTGGGTGGGTAATAATAGCTTTTTTCGGTGGTATTGTCAATATGCACCAAAAGTACTTATTATGTGTATGACGAAAAAAAATGTCAGTACGCTCAAAGTGGATCAGACTCTCCATTGGAAAACGCGGTTTGCCAAGTCTTTTGAAGCCAAAAATGACTTTGCTTCTTAACGGCCTTAAAAAAGTTGTTAGACTTTTAGTAGTGTATTTTTTTTTAGGTCAAAGACTTCACTTTTTTAACAAATTTTATTATTATTATAATTATTAGTCACGGACGTGAATAATTAATAATTCCACTAATTAAACGCTTTTGTGGCATTATTGATTACTAGCGCCGTGTTTTTATTTTGTTAACAAGGTAACCCAGGTATGTTAAATATTAATCTTCAGAAATTCATTGTAAAAATATAATTGATACTAAAATTGATCGCGATATAAACTAAATAACTTTTTAATTCTTCGCCTTCAATTTCTGCAATGCAATGGAGAGTTTAGAGTATAAATGTCCCTTTTCCTTATTTATATTAGAATATATACAGGGTGTCCGAAAAGTCTTAGTATGGGCAAATATCTTCGCTATTAGTAAAGATAGACACCAAATTTTAGGTGTATCGTGATCGTTGATTAATAAATCTACTTTTTTATGTAATTTACCGTTTTCAACTCCCATAAAGGGCGACGCTAGGGAGTTGAGGTCAAACATTTTAAATGTAACCCTATGCCGTGTGGTACCTCATTTTAAAGGTCTTCAAACTCATACCTGAGGTCCGTATCTTAATTCGTTTTTAAATGCAAGCCTTTAAAAATTAAAATCGTGAAAAAATTCAAAATTTAATTACCTTTATTTCTCTTATTCTTATTACTCTAAAAGTTGTTCAAAATGACCAATATGAACTTCTTGGGGCAGTAATAAAGTGGATTTTGGAACTCACTTCTCACATTTTCGAGAATGGCAGGTGTTACTTCTTGGCAGAGTTCGAAAATCGACTTTATTACTGCTAAGAAGTTCGTGGTGGTCATTTTGAGCAACTTTAAAAGGAATAAGAGAACCAAAGGTACTTATATTTTTTTTCACAATTTTAAATTTTTAAAGGTTTGCCATTGAAAAACGAATTACAGACCTCGGGTTTGCGGTAAAATGTTTATTTTTTGAAGACCTTTAAAATGAGGTACCATACGGCATAGAGTTGCATTTAAAATTTTTGACCTGAACTCCCTAGCGTCACCCCTCAAGGGGGTTGAAAAAGCTAAATTACATAAAAAAGTAGATTAACCAACAAGATACACCGAAAATTTGGTGTCTATATTTACTAGTAGGAAAGATATGACTTCAGGGACACCCTGTATATATTCAATTTTTGGCTATCCCAGTAACACACGAAGATTTTAAATTTACTGTGATGTTCTGAAGGTAAACTAACCGTTGTGATACTTAAGAAAATATTTAAATGCCAACGCCATGCAGTGTTACTTGGGATACCCCTCGAAATCTTGAGGTAATAATGTGATCACGTTTTAGTCCTAATACTCTTCTTTTAGAAGGAAGTTTATTAAGTCTATTTGTTGTTCTACACTAGCGCAATTTACTTCTTACTACTACTGGCAAGCTAATTATTTTATGTCGAAAAATCTAAGACGTGCCCAGTAGTTCTAGATAAAAAACACAAGTGGGTGATGGCCACAAAAATGAGTCATATTAACACTATTTTTGTCCTCCCTAAAAATGTAAGAATAATATAACATTTTTTTTAACGAATACGGTAGAACCTATACTATATAATTGTGTAAAATTTACTTACCCTTCCGACGGCGTTTCGCTATTTTAATAAATAACTGAGATATGACGGAAAACCGAAAAAAGACATGAAAAAACATCTTTTGCAATAAATTGTTAATAAAAAATTAGCAACAAGATATTTTTAAGAGTTTCATAGGTTCATCTGGGCACCTTTAGGGACCCATTCTAATTATTTTCATCCATTGCATAATTTTTTTGCTTATTTCGACTCTCCAGATCTAACTTGCCTCCTCTACTTAAAGAATGTCCAAAATTGTTAATGCGATTGTTAAAAAAAAATCCATCACGTGCCCTTAGTTAGTAACGTCAGTACCGTGTCACATGTTTCAAATGTCAGTAACGTCATGTAACGTCAGTACCGTGTCACATGTATTCAAATACCTTGAAATTTCTGTTTCTAATGTGATTGTTTTAACTTTTTCTGATCAAAGAACCAGGATGACTCACTTTTAGGGCAATCACCTAAGTATTAATACACTTACATGTAAGGAGTTTGTAAATATAGGATATATACTCCATTTTATTTACCGGTATTCGCACATCTAGTAATTTCACTTAGTGTTAAGTGAAATAGTACTTAAGAAAAACTAGGATATTAAACCATTTTCTCTAAGCGAAGTATTCGTAATGTTTATCTATATTTCTGTTGTGTAACTCGATCTAAACAAGATAATCATGTTAAGTGCCTTTGTAATACAATTCGTTTTTTAAACTGTTATATTCATAAGTTTATCATGGGTATAGTTTAGGGAGGAATGACCTTTTATAAAATGTAGGTTGTAAGAGGTGTTATTTGCATTGAAGTGGTGAGAAATAGGTTGGAAAACATCTTTTTCAGTAAAATACTAGAATTTTTAGAAATTTTTTTGCATACCTTCCATAAAGCCTTTTTACATCCCAGATAAGTGTAAGAACAATTGTTGCTCCCTGAATTATCGTACGTATTCTACAATTTATATATTTCTTTAGAAGGTGCCTCAACAAAAACTTTTTTATAATTGAAATCGCTGCTTTAATAAAAAAATACTTTACACAGTAAGAGGAATGTCTTACTGTGTACAGTATACAGTAACACAAGTCTTACCGTGCACAGTACACAGTAGGACGAACGTCTTTTACTTAGGTATACTGTAAGACAATTCTTACGGTACACAGTAAGACGAACGTCTTACTGTGTACAGTACCCTGTATGTATGTCTTACTGTGTACAGTACACGATACGACAAACGTCTTACTGTGTACTGTGCACAGTAAGACTTGTGTTACCGTGTACAATACACAGTAAGACAACAAATGTCTTACTGTATACAGTAACACAAGTCTTACTGTGCACAGTACCCAGTAAGACAAACGTCTTACTGTATACTGTACACAGTAAGATGAACGTCTTACTGTGTACAGGACACAATAAGGGAAAGGTCTTATTGTGTACAGTACACAGTAACACGTCTTACTGTGCACAGTACACAGTAAGATAAAAGTAATTTTGTAAAATCAAATTAAAATTTTTAATGATAAAAGTATTTTTGTTAAAGTAGTGGTTCTTATTCAGTGGCGGATGGAGATATTTCGAAGTTGTATATCTCTGTTTCTACTTACAGGTCCCGTACCAAATTTAGGGGTTTTAATAGCGAGCCCACTGGAAATGTTTTGGTAAAGAAAAAAAAACATTTTGTAATTTGCGAAAAAAAGTTGAATTTTTGCTGCCTCTCTCTGGGAAAAAAATGAAAGCGTTTACGTATTTTATTTATTTTTTCTAAACAAATTTTCTATCATTTTGTTAAGAGTTTTTAAATTTTAAGAGAAAAAGTGTTATTAGAAAGTTATAGTCATTTGAATTTTTTTAAAGATAAAATATATTTAAAAAAATTCAAAATACTATAACTTTCTACTAATATTTTTTTCTCTTAAAATTAAAAAATTCCCAACAAAATTATGTCAAATTTGTTTAGAAAAAATAGCAAATAAAATACCTAAACGCTTTAATTTTTTTCCAGATGGGGGGCCGCAAAAATTCAACTTTTTTTCGCAAATTACAATTTTTTTCTTTACCAAAACATGCCCAGTGGGCTCACTATTAAAACCCTTAAATTTGGTACGGGTCCTGTAAGTAGGAACAGAGATATACAACTTTGAAATTTCTCCATCCGCAGCTATTATTTTTGATTTATTATAAATCAGAATATCATTGCTGCCTGAAAATATCCAACTATCTATACACTAAATTTGATAACTCTTTATTTAGGTAAAGAGCCTTTACAAGTATTAATTATCCTTTAGCTAGGCTTAGACTAGAATGCTCTTCATATTTTTATACTTTACATCTTGTATATATAGATTATAGTATAGGAGTTTATTGATATATTAACGTAGTATATAATGTATTTTTATCAGTTATATACATTAGTTTTGTTTGTTGTGCCGATTTATTGATACAGCGAGGTGTAACAGCAGATTAGAAATAGGAACATACCGGCAAGATGGTTCAAAAAATAGCCAATCCAAGCGATAATATAGCTACTCAGCATTACAAAACTGTACTCAATAACGGGCCTGTTTCACTCAACTAGTAATTGATACGAATCGCACCATATTTTGTCTAACCCAATACTAAATTCGGACACCCCTGAGTCACAAAAAGGCGATAAGGGTTGGACGGTGAAGCAAGGAATTTCACATTAACGCTTTTTGTTCTTTAAATATAACTTTAAATGGATCTCTAGCAAAAATTTTAAGAAAAATTTTCTGTACATAATTTTGACCGCGCTTTCTAATAGGTCAATAAAAATTTGTGAAACAGACCTATTGTTAAGTGGAAACACCCTCCGACGTTTCGCCTTTACACGGGGCATCTTCAGGGATCTGCACTTTGCGAGATCGAAACGCTGACCTTCAACAACAGCGGCTACTAACAAACAAGATTGTGTCTATTTCAAATAAAAATTAAACCTGTATTAAAAAATTATTGCAAAAATTCTATTTGAGACACTTTTTGCTGTGAAAAAAACTACGCAAAAGGTGCTCTTTCAAAAACTATATCTTCAAACTTGAAATTTTCAATAGGTAGGTAGAAAGTTGTGATTTTTTTTGATTTAATTATTTGTATATCTGTTTGTGTGCCTTATAAAAAAATAAAATTCCAAGATCTCAAAGAGCGTTTCTTTTATTTATATGGAATCGGGAACAATTAAAAACACTTAATAAACCGATATTAAATGTACAAGATTATTGTGCACAGATTTATGGAAGTACAATATTAAAAACGTTTGTGCTACTTAAAGTAGCACCTATTTTGTTTAACAAAAGTTTATATAACAAAAATATTATTTACTTAGATAGTAAGCGTTCGTACAATTGAGAATGCTCGAAATGTACGAACTTACAGAAGGGTGGGCCCAAACTCAAATATGTCAGGCTGTGATCTGGGCCGATTTTAGATAAAGAAGTTTATGTAAACTAAGATGCTTCATTTTTAAAATAAGTACAAGGTGTAAAAGTTTTAATTTTTTCTAATTATTTTCATTTCATCTTAAATGTTGAGATAATTGTCACCAAATTTGAACAAGGCCGATCTGTACTTTGAATTATAGTAGTAAAGAGTCGCAAACAAATGTAAGTCCAGGGATGTATCGGTAGTACAAACCGACGGTCGACGACACGCCAGCAATCGGCAGAGCGGCTATTTTTAGTTTCGCAGTAGCAAGCATTGGTGTTACGCCGGTTTGTTTCCTGGATACATTCTCGTTTAGCGTGGCCATGGCGATGTCTCCTCGCTTTGATATATGGATACAAAATGCAAAGATTTTTAGATCACTTTCCTGACGTAAAGTACAATGGAAAGGAAATAAAATGTTCTGTTGTAAAAATATATGTTAAATCGGCAAATGCCTTATTGGGGCTTTATATAAGATCTAATCAGGACCGGACCCAGGGCCAGGGGAGCCAACATTTAGAGGCGCCAAAACCACTTAAATATAAAGTATCTAAAAAAATCAAAAATGATGCCATGTAAAGAGCGGCATGACGAAATATTATTAGGTACTTATTGAAATTAAAAATACGTTATAAAATGTTTCAGAAATTGCAGAAGAAACTGCTTCTTCATCGACAATTTACCCCTCCAACATTTCCTTTAACTGCAATACGAATAACATACCCACTAATTTCCGGCTCCAGTTAACTTTAGTAGTGTTACAAACTGTATATTTAATTGTTTTAACAAGTTCTAAAATTGTTAATTTCTACAGTTTTTTAGTTTCGACAGTTTTTCGTTTGTTAATTTGCTAGTTAAAAAATACAACATAATATAAATTTAAAATAAATAAATTACGTGTACGTGAAAATTATTTAATTTATACTTTTCCTCCCTAGGGAGAAAAAATAACTTTTCCTCCCTAGGAAGGAAAAGTGCCCCTTTCAAACCTAAAATTATTGAGAAAAAGTAAATTTCCAAAGTGGGCGTAGAAAAAATATTTTTCTATTACTTTAACCGAAGGCTTTTCGTATTTCGCATTTTTAAATTACGCAATGCAGGCAAATAAATATTTGATTTCATTTTCAAATCGGACCCTAATTTTATTTCCAAATAGTGTAGAGACGCCCCTGGACTAACCTATGTTTGCAACTCTTTAATAATAAATATTTTATGACATACATTTTATTTACCTAAAATGGGGCCGGGAATCGCAACCTGAAATAATTGCCAAAGGTTTAGGAAACCTCGTATATTCTCATAGGGAAACATTAAAAAATAGTGCACAGTATCAAAAATAAAACCTAAACATCAAACTGACAACGTAACAAGTTTTAGTTTTCTTAAAACGACTGGAATCTTACACTTAAACTGAAACTTGTCCTACAAACAAACCAACTTAAAATAAAACTTTTTATTTGGAAAATCATAGTTCTTGAAATTAGAACGTGTCTAAGGGGAACAACGTTCAGACGTTTCGTCTTCGGTTGCACGAGGAATCTTCAGGGATCTTCACTCTGCGAGATTCGCAGAGCGAATTTCCCTGAAGATGCCTCGGGAAATTGTAGACGAAACGTCGGAGAGTTATTTCACTTTGACACGGTCGAATCCCACGAATTACGATTTTCTAAATGACTCAAGCCGTCAAAGCTTCCGTTCTATGTAAAGCCTTTCGCACTAGAACATGTTAAAACTTACCTAAATTTCTCTATAAATAATAAAATAAACTCTGTTTTGTAACAACTTAACCTAACAGTGCGTCTGGTCATCTTCGACGAAGTCTCTTGCGACGTCTCTAGTGACGCACTCGATGTGACTCACTTTGTTCCTAAACTTGACTCCGTAGTATTTGTGAGCGTGTTCCAGCAATTCGGGTCTGAACGTCGTCGTGATAAACTGAGCGTCTTTCGACAGTTCGTGAATCATATTAGCGACCGCCTTACGATGCTGAGCGTCTAAAGCCTGATCGATTTCGTCGAACAAGTAGAACGGGGCGGGGTCGCATTTTTGAATGGCGAAAATCAGGCCTAAGGCGACGAGAGATTTTTGACCCCCGGAGAGTTGGTTCATTTCCTTCATCTCCACGTCGGCCTCCGTGAAGGAGATTCTAACACCAATACCTGTTGAAATTATAAACAGTCTTATTTATACAATAATATGCCACAGTAAACATGATTTATTTATTATATACAGCTTGTCAAATATAGCTTTGCCTTCGAGTTAGCTCCGCCCATTAATGCGAAATAGACCGGTTGCATCGGTGGGGTTAGATACAGTCCGTAACACAAGTGCATGCTCTTAAATTTATTTATGTTCTGTCGTGGCGTGCGTTTCAGTATGGAGTTCGTGTCTAAAGAAGGCAGAGTGTTATCTGGGCAAAGTCGTGAAATTTGGGCAAATGTTATTCATTTTATGCGCGAAGAAGCTGAAGCGAATAAACCCATCCAGAATTTAAAGAAAGTCCAAGAGCGTGTTTCAACTGCTACCGGCGCTGGAGTGTGTATTCGCACAATTCGAGCAATAGTGAGATGAAAAAAGTGGAAAATGGCGAGTGCTCCTCATTTTTAACTACTAATAAAAAAAGAAGAAAACCATTGTGTCATTGCCAGGCTTCAATAATAACAATAATAAGACTGGTAGTAATTTATCATATGCATCAGGTAACTTAACGAATTTAGAGTTATAATTAGTACCTACCATAAATATAATTACCAAAATTTCCGGAAAGTATTTATGATACCACTCATAATCACAATTCAACCCCTTTAACACAAAATAATTTGTATTTGTTCAATCAAGCAAGCATAATCCAGGAACAAAATTGCTAAAATTTATGCTAAATTAATTACTAAGAAGGATAATCTTATTTAAATGATACTGAATATTATAAAGCTATTATGTAGTTTTATTTTTGTCGCTGTACTTTAAACCAAAGCAGAAGGTGCTTAATATAGCCATTTCTGTTATCCGAATGCTATCTCACTTCCTCGGCAGCGCAAGTATGAATTTTTCAGAGGCAAAGCTATATTTGACAAGCTGTACTTTGAAGATTTGAAAATTTTGGGACTACTGTATCTTTCCCAAAAGGATTCAAACCTCCAATAACAATATTCTGTCCAATTTAATTTGAGAATAATGACAGAAAAAACAATTGAACAAGGATTCACTCTATTGGTCAGTTCCATGGACAGTTTACACCCGAACATATTTTAGCAATCACAATATTCATCTTTACTTTCCTGATATTCACTGAAGCATCAGATTTCTTTCTATCCGTGTTGGCGAAAGTGCATTAGAAAAAGATAAATAAAAAGAGAATATGTTCAAATTTTTATCGCACCGTCTTCGCTTGTGGCAGTAGTGCTGGTTATATACTTTGAAAGATTTTAGTCATCGAAAAATTCTTTTCTTTCCTGATAAAATTACCAGCGGAATCCGATTTCTTTCTGTCCTTGTTAGCAAACGGGGCATTGGTAAAAGACAAATAAAAACGATGTTGTTGCCAATAAAAAAGAATAATCCAACGTTTTATCACAGCCGCCTTTGTTTGTGGAAGTATTTCTCGTTGTCTACTTTGAACGTTTTTAATCGGAATTGTCATAAAAAATAAATTCTAATCTGGCAAAATACTTATGTAAGTTTTATGATTTTATAGCAAAAGACCGTTGTTTTTACTGAACACAAGCAGCATTTGCAAACAATTCGTTTTTATTAAGCAAAACCAGTGTCAGCATAGCCACATTAACCTTCTTATTTTATACTACCCAAAATTGTTTCCTACCTACCCCTCTAAGAAACAATAGTCGCTCTAACCAATAATTTGTAATAAATAAATTGGAGAAAAAGGTTTTAAATAAATAAAGAAAAAATAGCCTAAATGAGTAAATATTTTTAGTAAGATAAATAATTTATAAGGATAAAAAAATATTCCCTATTCTCCGATATCTTATAAAATGAAAATGGATCTATAATACAGCCTACCTACAAACAGTGACGTTGTGTGAGTTAAAGACGCGATAAAAATTGTTTAATCGACTATATCAATTTCACAATTATTTTTAACTGTAAAAGTCTTAGTTCCAGAAGGATAGATACACTTTATAATGGCACTGTGACTTCAGCTTTAAAACTGAAACCAAACGTTTCTAGGGCGCAACTGTCACTCCTTTCTCAATAACTAAAGAAATCTTCTGTGATGCCCTCTGTTCTCAACTTTATATCGGGTAGGCGTTCCTGTTACTCATTCCCATAACGCCCGCTCCAAGTAATGTAAAGAAGAACAAATAATATTATGTACCTTAAGTAATATTTTAATAGTTGTTAGTCGTAAATTCACAGAACACAGGAATTTATGATGCTAATATTTTATATAAAATTTTTAGGTATATTTTTCCACTGCAAAAACATCTTCACACAAACAGGCTTCAAATAATGTCATGTTTATGTTTCTCATAACCTAACTTTCTAGTTTTTCTACCAGTTGTAAAAATTTTATGAGTATGAGAGAGAAAGAAGACAAGAGAAAAAAATGAGACATAATTGACCTCTCCGTTGTAAAATGGGTTTCTGTCTTCATTCTTAAATCAAACTGGATACGAGATGTTCAAATTGCTCTTAAAACGTAATATTACCGAAATGAAAAATAAAGTCATAAATATAAAATAAAAATTTATTTTTCTTGATTATTTCCCATAGGTTAGGAGATTTCGTGGATAAGAAACATTACATTTGAACAAAAGGAATGTTTAACAATGATAATACAATAACAAGGACAATCGGATAATCTGTTGAAAGTTGATGTTGATGGCCGCTTATTTGTCTTTAAAATTTCGTTGCAAATACTTATTATTTATTGCAACAAAAAAATAATCGTACAGCCAAATATGCTTACTTAAATTTGACGATACTGACCTTTAGTGATACCTATTTATGGAAAATTTTTGATTAACTTGTAACATGTTTACCGGTTTTCTTGCATCGGTAACGTGGTCCAGAGGCTTATGGATCGAGAGATGGTGGGTTCGAGACAGTGCTCAAATATTAATTTTGGCAAAAAGGAGCTTCGAGCGCCGTCGGGACGATTGTGGAACTTTCTGTATAGACTTTTGTGTTCTGGGCACTTGAAAAATGAGGGTTTCAGGCCACTTGCAGTGCTTTTTTGCCCATTGGCATAATACAATATTTATAGGAAAGTTTTTAATAGATTTCATTGTTTAATAAAAAAGAATTATACAAATTACACTGTAACAAAAAAAAAACAACAATTACTGTCTGGGCAAATAAGGCGGCTCTCCACGTGCTACTCGTC
The DNA here is from genome assembly GCA_963971165.1 of Philopedon plagiatum. Classification (NCBI taxonomy): domain Eukaryota; kingdom Metazoa; phylum Arthropoda; class Insecta; order Coleoptera; family Curculionidae; genus Philopedon; species Philopedon plagiatum. The sequence goes on from OZ020191.1 coordinate 12,376,409, forward strand.
TAAATGCACCTTTGTTTCTGAAGTTCAATTCCTCGTCTGATTGATTGATGTCATGTTGCGAAGAGGAAACAATAAATCGGATAGAGTAGTATGTGACGAGGGAAATCATCATTGAAGAAAAGGAAGATATGATATCAAACCGTGTCAGATTCGTCCGGGTTCGCGCATGACGTCACGCTGTGAGTTATTTTTGAAACTTGTAACGCGCAATACAGAGTTTAAGTTAGTTATAGGCGATTTTATATAAATTCTATTGGCAATATACTTTGCCTCCTGCTCATAATACAAATTTTAAAGTATATGACTTAAAATAATCATGTAAATAAAGGGATAAGTTAATTTAAAATAATAGATATTGGTAAATTGCCTGCCAATTGCGTTATATGTATTTATTTACGTAAAAGAAAATGTAAATAATTTTATAAAATAAAACTATGTCCAATAATTAAGATAATAATTTTTATTTAGAGGCATATTCTTATTAAAATATATATGTAACTTACCTACAGGGTCTTCCGAAAATATGTTATAAACAAGAATTTTGTTTGTTCCTATAATTTGTCAAATATTTTTTGCAGTGAATAAGATCTGTATGTTTGTCAGGGAAACATGTTTTCAGGGTAGTTTTTTTTTGTTTTTTACACTTTAAATAGAAAATTATTAAAAATTATCGTATTTTTGTATTCTTTGATTTTTCACATTTAAAAAATCTTAAAATGCCAAAAATTATTCTAAATAAGGCAAAAATATCTAAATTTATGAAATTACATAAAACAAGAAATTATTTTTTAAGAAAATTTCCCTTTTTTCAGTCTCTTTGTCGTATTTTTTCGATTAAAGTCTGTTGATTCGTTACCGTGGAGATTTTTAGCAATTTTATTGTTTGTCACAGTAAACTTTTTTATTGAAGCGGGATTGTAAAAGCATTAAACACATTTGACATTCATGACATGACACAATTCATGCTTTAAATTCCCTTCATAATCACTGTCGTCAAAATGTCTAGAACAGATTCTAGAATTTTTCACATTAATCTTATCTTCTCGTTGGCACAGATGCTTCCAAACACTTTGTGTTTGGGGGAGCTAACAACTTCAATATCGGGCATAAAGCCCTTGCATTGATTGTCCACATGACAACCATACACAACACACCTCATTTTCATTTTTCTTAAACGTGATACAAAATCACCAAAAAAATAACTTTAAAACACAACGCGATCTTAACAGACGTGTTTCGTTTACAAAATATGGCGGAATTACTCACAGCGTGACGTTCATGGCCACGCCTACCTGCGCGGTGTCATATATTCTTTTATTTGTATCATGGAGGGAAATGTGAATGTTTTTTGTGTTCTATAACAAATCTGTTATTGGTCTTGTAGTCTGACATTTTGCCACTCTTAAGCATACAATGTTACAAATAATAATAATCAGTTTGGTAAATCAATTGATTTAGGTGCAATCGTACGAGAAAATGCACACTTGCTTTCGGACTATAACAGACGTTGTCGATTCATATACGTCTGTATGTAGCACCCCTAGGTTAAGCTTTACATTAAAATGTACATTTATTTCTGCTTATCTCCTGACGTCACATGGCACGGAGGGCAAATGGCTGCTTTTTAAATTGTAATAAATTATAGAGAACAGTAAAAAAAAGTTATAGTAATTTTTTCCTAGTAATTTTCTTCAAAATAATATTTTTCGGTTTGTAATGCCCTCTTTAGACGATTTTGCAATAAAAAAATACATGCATAGGTATTCCTTAGGTTATCAACCAAAATTACAGATTTCCTCCATACCAAAAATGCTTAATTATGATGACTGAAATTCAGGTTTAGACCAAGATCTCATTCCCTCCTACTTTCAGGACCTTTAGTGTTCCATATCTCACAGGAACCAAATCTTATTACTGTGATTTCGCTGTCCGTCCGTCTGTAACTGTTTTGGAAATACCTTTATATTTTCTGAATATGTAGTGATATAAAATCGCATGTAACATACCTTGGAATATATCTGAATTAGTATCCTCCGGGGTAATGTCCCGTCCTTCGTCGCTATCTGCCGTCCTCAGAACCAATTTGGCTTTACCGGAAGGCACTAACTTTTTAAACACCTCCGAGAAATATCGGGAAACTTGCTTGAAAGTAAACTGGATCGCTTCTACCTTCCTCTGTTCCAGGACTTCTATGAGGTCTTGAATTCTCTTACCACTGTGTAATGAAATATAATTTATTTTTATGCACTTAAAACAACAAATTATACAGGGTGAGTTTAATATTTAAACAATAATGTCTTACAGGCCTTAAGATGGCTAGATATACAATTTGATATTACTGCTTACCCTCGTTCAAGTTCTTCCATTCTTTTCTGCAGCTTTTCTTTTTGGTCGGAGAAACTCATAAACTGATCTAAGGCTTTTTTGTTTACATGGCTGAACTTTTTCAACTGATTATTGGTTTTCTCTAATTCTTTAAATAGCTAAAAAGATTAGTTATTGAAAAATAACGAGGTGTAAAATTTGAGGCGACAAGTTGAACAATATTAGCCAGATTCACCGGTGTAATGACAATTAAGAGTTTACATTGGCAAATGTGAGACGAAGACAACTAAGTTTTGTACTACAGTGCGACCTCGATAATCCGGACTAATTAAAACCACGGTGATCCGGATTATTAAATAATTCGGATTACTGAAGCGGGACAGTTTTTTATTGGAAAGTGAAATATGTAATACAAAATAATTAGCAAATAGTACATATACATATTAACAAAAAAGTTAGTCATTTGAATTTTTTTTTAATTATATTTTAGGTTTAAAAAAATTCAAATGACGATAACCTTCTACTAACACATTTTTTTCTCTTAAAATTTAAGAATTGTCGACAAAATTATGTAAAATTTGTTTAGAAAAAATAATAAGTAAAATATCTAAGCGTGTTAATTTTTTACCCAGGTGGGTCAATTCAAAAATTCAACTTTTTTTCGCAAATTACAAAATATTTTTTTTTTCGCCAAAACATTCCTAGTAGGCCCACTATTAAAAAACCTGAACTTGGCGTGGGTCCCATAAGTAGCAACAGAGATATACAACTTTAAAATTTCACGGGCCGCGCGTAGCCAACACAAAGGCACGCACTGCTTATGTGAACGCCCAGACATCTGATCCGGCCGAATTTCGGAAGTTAGGGGAACCCCACACAATCGATTTTAGATATCCTTCATAATTTGTATGAAGAAGTCTAGAATTTAATTACAAACGCAGGTCCGGATTAACGAGTACTATCAAATCCGGATTATAAAGTACACAATGCAATTGAAATGCTTGGCCGGATTACCGAATAATCCGATCTACTAAAGCTCCGGATTATCGAGGTCGCACTGTATGAATTTCTGAGTTAATTTGCAAATTTATAGAGCAAGGGCAATCTAAGTATGTATTTTACACATCAATAAAAACAAATTTATTTTAGCAACAAGTTTGGAAACCAAGCAAATCGCAGAAATAGTAGGATAACCTATAAGCTTTTAATGAAGACTTATTAACAATGACAGGGCAAAAACTTGTCAAAACTTAACTGATCAACTAGAAGATCTAATTCTAAACCAGTTCTAACTCTTAAATATTTTTAATTAATCCTTTTTTTAAAGAAAAAAAGACGAATCTATTAGTCGATGTATGATAGTAAAAACTATCTATGTTTAATTTCTACAAACTTAAAAACGCCGTGCCTAAGGACAGCACTTAAAACCATTTGTTGAAAAAAAAAAACAAAAATCTGAAATAATTTTTATACTAGCTATGGAGGACATATACAGGGATCACCCTTATATGAGGCGATGGATGCAAAAACCACTTAACTCATGTTAAGTATTCACGAACAAAAATACAATTATATTATGTATTAAGATATTATTTAATGTATGTGGTGAATCGCATCTTATATTGAGTTGTAGGAAGTTGTATTATGATCAAACTTTAAAATCTCACCCTTGAATGTTATATAGAAGTGGAATAAATTACTGAAATAACAATAAACAATCAGAGTTAAGTGGTTTTTGCCGAGAACGGGTATGTTAGAACGAAAATAACAAAGTTCTTGGTTTTATATTTAATTTTATGCTTATTTTGTGTTCATTTACTCATTTAACGAACATTTTACGTTGTAGGAGCGACGTACTGTATGATGAATATTTATATAAACCGTTTTTAAATTTAGAGATACCATTTTTAGATACGAGGAAGCTATGCTTCTTCGTCGCATGACATTTCATCATTCGACAAATTGCCGTCTTCTGATGACGATGGGACATCTCTAATAATTAGAAAATCGTGGTTTTACCTTTTCCTTTTCAAATTTAAAATTCTTTCTTTTTTCTTTTTAGTGTCTTGTAAGACGTCAAATGATTAAATAGGTGATTCAAAAATACAAAGTAAACAAAACGTAAAAATTAAAGGATATGATAATTTGTTCCGAAGAGGTCGTAGTGTGTATGTTTCTGGAAGTTTCGAAAATTATTTTCTTCACAAGTTTCGTAAATGAATGGATACCATTGTTTGGTAAATATTTCGAAACAGAAAATTATCAATTTGTTTTGATTAACTTAATTCGAAAATGTGTCGCTACAATTTGGGAGCGCGTGTGCCTGACCAAAACTTCATAATTTTATCGAAAAATATTCATTTCCGCGTGTCGAAAATGTACCGACATTGTGGTTTGTAAAATATTTCGAAACAAACGGATCTTAAGTGTTTCTAGTAACTAATTTCGAAAATGTGTCGCAAAAGTTTCGAAACACATGTGTCCCGACACAATTTTATAAGTTGAATCGAAAATGTTTCGAAACATTTCCCAGCAAAGAATTTGTGTCCAATTTGTGTCTAAATATGCTACTTGGGATGTTACATAAAAAATGTCTTTAAAAAGTAAAAGTGTTAATATTTTGAAAACAGTTCAAGATGGGTATAGGATGTGTTACATAAAAAATGTCTAGAATTGACTGTAAAATCCTAAAATGTAAAAATATACAGAGTGATTCATTTAAAAAATTAATGTTCGTACGCGTAGCACTTTTCTGATCCACCCTGTATCAATTCAAGATGGATATAGGATGTGTTACATAAAAAATGTCTAGAATTGACTGTAAAATCCTAAAATGTAAAAATATACAGGGTGATTCATTTAAAAAATTAATGTTTGTACGCGTAGCACTTTTCTGATCCACCATGTATCAATTCAAGATGGGTATCGGATGTGTTACATAAAAAATGTCTAGAATTGACTGTAAAATCCTAAAATGTAAAAATATACAGGGTGATTCATTTAAAAAATTAATGTTCGTACGCCTAGCACTTTTCTGATCCACCCTGTATCAATTCAAGATAGGTATAGGATGTGTTACATAAAAAATGTCTAGAATTGACTGTAAAATCCTAAAATGTAAAAATATACAGGGTGATTCATTTAAAAAATTAATGTTCGTACGCGTAGCACTTTTCTGATTCACCCTGTATCAATTCAAGATGGGTATAGGATGTGTTACATAAAAAATGTCTAGAATTGACTGTAAAATCCTAAAATGTAAAAATATACAGGGTGATTCATTTAAAAAATTAATGTTTGTCCGCGTAGCACTTTTCTGATCCACCATGTATCAATTCAAGATGGGTATCGGATGTGTTACATAAAAAATGTCTAGAATTGACTGTAAAATCCTAAAATGTAAAAATATACAGAGTGATTCATTTAAAAAATTAATGTTCGTACGCGTAGCACTTTTCTGATCCACCCTGTATCAATTCAAGATGGATATAGGATGTGTTACATAAAAAATGTCTAGAATTGACTGTAAAATCCTAAAATGTAAAAATATACAGGGTGATTCATTTAAAAAATTAATGTTTGTACGCGTAGCACTTTTCTGATCCACCATGTATCAATTCAAGATGGGTATCGGATGTGTTACATAAAAAACGTCTAGAATTGACTGTAAAATCCTAAAATGTAAAAATATACAGGGTGATTCATTTAAAAAATTAATGTTCGTACGCCTAGCACTTTTCTGATCCACCCTGTATCAATTCAAGATGGGTATAGGATGTGTTACATAAAAAATGTCTAGAATTGACTGTAAAATCCTAAAATGTAAAAATATACAGGGTGATTCATTTAAAAAATTAATGTTCGTACGCGTAGCACTTTTCTGATTCACCCTGTATCAATTCAAGATGGGTATAGGATGTGTTACATAAAAAATGTCTAGAATTGACTGTAAAATCCTAAAATGTAAAAATATACAGGGTGATTCATTTAAAAAATTAATGTTCGTACGCGTAGCACTTTTCTGATCCACCCTGTATCAATTCAAGATGGGTATAGGATGTGTTACATAAAAAATGTCTAGAATTGACTGTAAAATCCTAAAATGTAAAAATATACAGGGATTTAAAAAATTAATGTTCGTACGCGTAGCACTTTTCTGATCCACCCTGTATAATTTTTTTCTTGAAAAAATGCATTTCATAAAATAAAATTTAGATAAATTAAGCGGTATTCCATATATAAGGGTGATCCGTTTCTTTATCATCATCGTATGTAAATCATTTTTTAAAACAACAATTATCATGTAAAAAAACTGACTAATTTCAATACTTACAGCTCTGGAAGACATTTTAACAAACTGGCTGTACAAGTCCTGCGCCGGAAGAGCGCCCAACTGATTAATTTTTTCTACACTTTCTTGTATTTTCGATTCCAACAGGTTCTGTTTCGAAGCGAATTTTTCCAAATGCTTCGCGTCTTCGTCTATCTTATCTTGAGCTTCCTTTTCCAGTCGCTTCCAAGTTTCCAATTCATTTTGCTCATGTTTTAACTAAAATAAAATGGAGATGTAAAAAACATCACTATAAAAACAAATGTATAATAAGAACACAAATTTGTTTGTTTTAAAAGGAGTTAGCAGCTACCATCCTCACTGTTTTGGTTTATTTAGACACATGAAAAAAAAATCATAATTCGTTAAAGAAATAAAAATTTTATTTTATACTTTATAAGCAAATAATTTAATAGAATTTTTACAATGCCTGTTTTTAAAGGTACTTACTTTCTTAGTCATTTCTTTAACCTTGGATTCCATTGAACTCAAATCCTTATTTACCTTCTCTATTTTTTTGTCAATTTCTTCTACCTCTGACCGACAGTTTATTAATTGACGTTTACGGTCTTCTAGTGAAATTTCCTAAAAATATATGTTATTATAAAAAGAAAAGAAAATTAAAAGCTGACATAAATTTGACGACAATGAAGGCAGGGAAAATATTATGCTTTGGATAACATAAATACGAAAATGTTTCATATGGGTGATTGCCCAAAAATGAGTAATCCTGTTTCCCTGTTTAAAAAAAATTTAAATAGTTACACTATAAACAAACATGTGTGAGACTTAAAAAAGTTAATTGATATTTGTTACTTTAAACCCTTTTTTTCAACAAATTAAACGCAAAATAATCAAGAAAGTTGTGTTAAAATAAAGAGTTTTATCTTCTTTTAATACGCCATCCTGAAAGAATGCCAAAATTTTTTATTATAGCCAATAGTTTTCAAAAACAGTTTTTTCCACCTGATCTTGGTTAATAAGATCAGTAAAGCTCGTTCAAGCTTTTTCGTTGGCTTATTGCCTGTAATAAACTATTATCGACAACAGCTGTAATATGATCAAACCTAGTTACTTATGGTAAAGTCGTACCCTAATGTTAACGATAAAAAAGCCTAAACCTCATTGATATTTAAAAATGGACCCTGCACAGGTAGAACACGTAAAAAAAGTACCTGTAAGGCATGTAACACTTCATCTCTTCGCCTAATCAAATTATTAGTCAACAAATTCTCCAGCTTATTCTTTTCGGCTTCCAATTTCATCCTGGTACTGAAAGCCTCCTTATTCTCCTTTTGCAATCGCTGTATATCGTCGTTCAGCGAGTCCACTTGTTGCTGATCGGTAACCGATAAGGAGGAGAGAAGTTCCTGGTGCAGTTCAGACTCTAAATTTTCTTTCGTCGTCTGCATCTGTTCCAGACTGGACTTGCATTGAGCTAAAGAACGTTCTTTAGGGCCTCGGAATTTTTCTATGTTGGCGAGTTCTTCTTTCATGAGCCTTAGTTCACCTAAAAAAAAAAGAATGTAAAGATCCTGAGTGACAACAAAAAGAAAAATATTCCAAATTACTAAAAAGAAATTTTGTAAGTAATCCCAAGAAAATGGTCCAGAAATTACGCAAGTGCTACCTATAGTGATTTCTGTTTTGTGTGTCTGTGCATCTTCTGCAGATATAGAAAGGGTGTTTTCTTCCTATGGACTCGTTCATTCAGATATCAGAAACAGACTGGGCAATGAAAAGACAGTTAAACTAGCATTCCTTTTATGTATTATAAAAGCGCGACAATATTTTTTTTTAAATTTAGGTTATGTTCTCCATTTGTGTTAAAAGGATTTTTTAAGTTTTATTTTTGTGAAAAGCAGCTACATTCCTTTTCAAGTATTATAATGACTATTATAAAAATTAAAATGCACCAAGGTTTTTTTTTATATCAAAAGGAGTTGAAAGTTTTATTTTTATGAATAAATATGATTTCAAGTATCCTGATTTTAGCTTAACCTTTAATTTTAATCATGATTTTTTTAAAATTAAAAATCACTCGATTACAATAATGATTTTAATCGCTGATTTTAATCAACTGATTTAAATCTCAACCCTGATATTTCCCCGACATTATAGTTTTTACATGGTGCCACGGTACTGACCTAGAATTGGACAAACTTTCGGCCGCAATGGAAAAAAATATTTTTGATTATTAAAAACTGCTGCAACTAGCTCTAATTTTGGACATTCCTTAAGGGGTTATATACAGTTAGAAGGCCTAAAAAAAGCAATTTTTCAAGAATTTTTCCTGAGAAGACTTTTAAATTCATTACTGTGAAAATTTGTACACATATTATGGTAACTTTTAACTGTATTTTAGGATTTTTGTATTTGTAAAAATAATAATTTTGAAAGCTGCTATAGCTGATTTCCAGGAGTTCCTCTCAAAAAAGCCATCTTGCGGTGACCACGATATCTCTGGACTGGATCATCGAAAATGAAAAAACCAAACGGATTTCGTTAAAGTAATGTATAATCTTCTAATTAATCGAAGGAATAAACAAAATAATTTTTTTTTGACAAAATGGCGGCTTCTCAGAAAAAAAATCGATTTTTGGCCAAAATTTTCGCCCTAAATTGTTTGTATATAAAAAAATATTTATCGGTGACAAAAAACCTTCGATTAATTACTAAAAAATATACTTAAGAAGCTTCTGTTAAAATTTGAGACAGATCGGTTCAGCCGTTTCCGAGGAATCTTGGTCACCGACTTTAAAAACACAGTTTTGAGAAAAACGCGTTTAAAGTTTCAAAAGCATGTTACATAGTGTGCAATCGCTCTGACACGTCTTTACAAATATGCGTGTAACTTCGAAAATAATCGCCGGATTGCCTTGAAATTTTCTGTGTGTGTACTGGAATATATGTACATTACGAAAATGAAATTCAAAAAATCGATTTTTTGAAAATTCTAACTGTATATAACCCCTTAAGAAGAATATGGTACAAAAAATTATTAAATCTCTTTCTTTTAAGATAAATCTCTTATTATTAATTCAACTCGTAACGGGGGTAAGTACGGAACTGACATTTTATTGTTAATTTTAAAAAAAAGGTTTACAGTAAAAATTAACAAAGCCCATCTTACATATTTTAGTATCTAAACTAAAACTTTCAAATTTTTGTTTATAATTTGAACTTACCTTTCACTTTATCATATATTCCTTTGGCTTTACTATTCTTAGTCTCAATCTTTTGCATATCAGAGACGACAGTGTTGATAGAAGCCTCTGTTTTAGCTAGTTCAGTCCTGATCGTCGTTAATTCTTGCTCGCACTGCCGGATTTGAGAAATGGTTTCGCCCCTGTTCTTTTGCATCTCTAAACGAGATCGCGAAGTGTTAAAATAACCTCCAGTTAGGGAACCTTTGGATGACACCTGATCACCTGAAATTGAACAAAAATTAAAAATCCAAAAAATCACCACGCAACTTCCTGAACACTTAAACAAACAGCTGTTAATTAGCAACAAAAGCGGGACTAGTGAATATCTTATATGATACAATACCCTGCGTGGTATATAGCCAAAAGTTATTGTTTCAGATTAGCGTTTTGTATTAATTAATAATGAAAATGTTGCATCAAATTTGATTTTACCACATTTTGAAAAAGGCCTATAACTAGTCAGTATCTTCAGAATATTTACCATCTAACGTTACACAATCCAATCCAGTACTTCTCGCCAGCTTGGTAGCTGCATCCAAGTGCCGACAAATAAGGGTTTTTCCAAACAAATACCTCATCGCTTTGTCATATCTTGGATCATAATGCAGCTTTGAAACCATAGCTATAGCATCCTAAAATATACAGGTAAATCAAACAAAAATTTGCCTGTGTCTCCATATACAGCGTATGTTCCTTTTCATGTGCAGTTGTGGTCAATAAAATCGCACATGGAATTCATAGTCTAAAAATTCCATAATGGGCTTTCTTAGGAAACTGACACCTAAATATGAACAGCATGAATGCGGCATTGCGTATTCAAGTTAAAACGCGTTTTATATCGTTTAATCTCTTTTTTGCTGCAGGTGAATGCACATAAGGTTAATTTAAATTATAATTTCCTGCAAAAAACAATCTATTTACTTATTATAACCCTCTATCCGTCAGTTTTGTGCTTGCAAATATTAACGGTTTTTATTTGTTGAACAATCTTTCTCTGGTCAGTAATCATAAGTCCTTGCCCTAGAGGGCAATTTGATTTGTAGTTAAAATGTCAGTCCCGTGCTGATACCAGTCACTAGTTGAAATAATATTCAAATTGTTCTTAAAAAAAGTTTTCATAATCCCCTTTAACATCTCCGTCTAGAAGCAAAAAATGGGCAAAACGTTGATTACAAGAATTTTCAAAAATGCAAAATTATTTCTTTTCCATCGCGTCCGAAAGCCTGTCCTTGGTTAATGTCAGTACCGTGTCACCATGTGAAAACCGTAAAATGTGGGGATAATAATGAAGGTGACATCATAAGGTTCATTTTACTATAATTTTCTGCACAAAACCAATCAATTTATTCATTATAACCCTCTACACTGTCAGTTTTGTGCTTGCAAATATTAATGGTTTTTATTTGTTGAACAATTGTTCTTGGTAATCATAGTTCTTTGCCTTTGAGGAAATTTGATTTTTAGTTAAAATGTCAGTCCCGTGCTAATACCAGTCGCTAGTTGAAATAATATTCAAGAAATTGTTCTTAAAAAAAGTTTTAATATGCCCCTTTAACATCCCCGTCTAAAAGTAGAGGATTTCCAAAATGTTGATTACGGGCAAGAATTTTCAAAAAAGCAAAAGACATTCTTTTCCATTGCGGTCGAAAGCCTGTCCTTGGTTAATGTCAGTACCGTGTCACCATGTGAAAGCCGTAAAATGTGGGGATAGTATGAAGGCGGCATCGCGTATTCAGATTGAAATGCGATTTGTATCTTTTAAGTTCTTTTCTGTTGCAGGTGAATATGCACGCAAGGTTAATTAATTTTATTATAATTTTCTGCATGAAACCAATCTATTTACTCATTGTAATCCTCTACCGTGTCAGTTTCGTGCTTGCAAATATTAATAGATTTTATTTGTTGAACAATTTTTCTCTGGTCAATCATAGTCCTTGTATTAAGACAAAAAATGTCAGTTTCGTAGCCGTCAGTGTGGTGTCAAATTGTAGCCACAAAACTGATGATGTATAAAATAATTCAATAAATTCGCTATATCTGGCTTATTATTATTAACAATGCTATCATACAACGAAAGCGTTGGTTGAACCGGATTCGTTAAAAACATTGTTTTGTTATTCTCACTTTTCTTATGGAGGACAATACGACAAAAATACAGTAAACATGACAGTTTTGTGGCAATTTCGAATTCTCCTTCCATTTAAAAAAGCAGTAAATTCGGACCGTCGTAAGCTTTCCGCTGTCCACTTAAGAAGCAGGCGCAATAAAGCAGAATTTTAACAACGACCGCTTCCCGACTTTACAAAAATAACACTTACTGAATCATTCGGGTAGTCCTGTTCCCTCACATTTAATCTGTTCAAAGGCATAAAAGTGACCTCCCCAGGCAATTTCTGTCTGTTCATTTCTTTTAAAATCATCGTCCCCACCCTGTCATTGTCGATAACGTGGTGGAACAGCCTGTTTCCAGCAGTCACTTCCACGGCTATGTAAATGCTTTTTTCGCATTCGAAGTTCTCTATTACCGGGCCGTAATATGCCGTAGCTACGTCTGCGAATTGTCCACCTTTCTCTGTAAAATAAATATATGCAGAATAGTTAACATTACAGTTCATAAGTAACCAAAATTAGCAAAAACACATTGAAATTCTAGTAAATTAGTAATTGCCTCAAAAGTGAGTCATTTTTGTGCTTAGAAAAAATTAACATCAAATTCAAAACAAAATGTTCGAAGTGTTAGTTTGGATACTCAAATATATGAATTGTACTTGAGAAAGTTTATTTTTACTTTAAACTTCTTTTTTAAACTAATTACCCATAAAATGTCAGTCCGGTGCCTGTACCAGTTAAAAGGAAGAGTTTCAGAAATTTAATTTAATACCGACTCCTGAAAGATTGTTCAAAATTTTGAGCACAGGTAAATTTAAAAAAAATCCATCGCGACCGAAAGACGGTCCTTGGTTAATGTCAGTAACGTGCCACGAGTTTTAATATCATTTAAATCTCTCTTCTGTTACAGATGAGTGTACATAAGGATAATTTTATTACCATTCTTTGCGCAAAACTAGTCTATTCTACTCAGCAGTTCCGTGCTCGTTGATATTTATAACATTATGTACATGAAATTTTCTCAGGTGAGAAAAAGTAATTTATTTGTATGCTTGCTTTAACGGATAATTTTTGAGGTGTATTTTTTAGTCTCTTCATTGTATAATTACGACAAAAAAGTCAGTTTCGTGACCGTCAGTTTTGTGTCACATATAGTCACAAAAGTGACGATTTATAACATAATTTTGTAAGCTATCAGACCAGAAAACGGAGTATTAGGTTCTATTGTATTAATTATTTCCTATTTTCGTATGTTTTATAGAGGACAAAAAATCATTTAAAATTGACTCACTTTTGTGGCACTCGGCCTAGTTTACTATGTATTTACCTATAAATGTGTCTAACACTTTCCTCACACTGTCTCTACCGTTCAAAATTGGTTTACCAACCATAGACCTCAACTGTTGATCGGCTTTGGCCAAATCCTCTTTCAAAGAGGATAAATTTGTTTGTACGTTGTTTTCCTTACGCCACAATGCACTAAAAATAAACGGGTTTTATACAGTGTTTGCAAAAAACTTTATTATACTGATTTTTTGCATTTTAATACTGTTATAGAGTTCGCAGAAGCTTAGAGAGTGTTTAACTTTAGTTTATGTTTGTGCGTTTTGAGATTTTAGGCTTACTTTATATTAGGATCCTAAAGTACTTAATAAGACATTTAAAATGATGTATCGGGGCCCAGACCGGCTTTTGTTGTTGATTTTTAGCGTGATCTTATAGACCAGGAGTTAGAAGCGTCCAACCCGTACCGGGAAGCTAATGACATGAGGCCTTTTTGTATCGACTCCTAGCATTTTGATTAACAGGGAATGACATGTCTGCCTGCCTGATTTTGCCCAGAATGTTAATAAAAATAGGCACTTCCGGATATTTTTTTAAAACAAAGGTAGGAAGCGATAGATGGTATAGGAAAAAACGCTTCTGCCGACCTTACTCCGCCCGAAAGTAGTGACAGAAGCGGAATAACTTACTCCATTTTTCGATAATTGCTATCCGCATGAACAAACAGCTAAATTAACACTTACCTTTTCAGAAATTTTTTGTCTGCCAGCAGTCTTCCATTCGGAAGGCACTTCTGCCGGCCACTTTTATAGACCGCCTGCCATGCGGTCTATATACCCCCCGGGATCGAGAAAAATGTTCGTGTGTTGATTAATCGTGATTTTCGACAATCTCAATTTTTTTTCCGAGATGGTTGCATGTGAAACGTTTAAATTTTCTGGGTTAATAGAGAGATAGTGCGACTAGCTCCGGTAAAAAACTCAGTTATGCAGGGTGTTTCGCTTTGGAGTTATTAAACGTCAAAGTCGAAATTTCCGAGAACTCGTATGGGATCGATTACAGGTCGCAAAAGTGAATGAAATCGATTTAAATTTTCGGAGGTTGTAGAGAACCCTATTAAAACTCGTGATGTTCGGAAAATGGGAAGTAACTCTTTTGAATTTTGTTAGGTAAAAAAATGCCACTTGCAGACCCATCTTTGGTACTTAATAGCTCGAAAACGGAAAGTCGCATCGAAAAACGGTTTACACGTCAAACTTTAGAATAAATTGATTGAGTCGGCCGATACAGAATTAGCACTTAAAAATATTCCTGCTAATACTAGCATAAAATATCAAGCATCAGACTTAATCAAGAAAGAATTTTTAAAACCTACAGTTTCTAAACAAGAAATTCAAACAGCTATTGACATTAAAACTAAATCTGAGGATATAATTTTCACTAAAGCAGATAAAGGCAATACTATTGTAGCAATAGATAAAACCGACTTTATTAAAAAAACGATTGATTTTCTTAACCCTATTAATTTTGAAATTTTAAAACGTGATCCAACAGATAAGTTTCAAAAAGCTATTAAACACATTATTCAAAATTGTAAAAGTCTATTTACAGACATGGATTCTATCAAACTTACCCTTATGAACCCTCAGCCACCAAGATTATATTCATTAATAAAATTACATAAAGATGGTTACCCTATCAGACCAGTAGTATCCTTCTTTTCAGCTCCATCGTATAAACTTTCCAAAAGACTTATAGATATAATCAAATTAAATACACAATTTTCACCTAAATTCGGAATAAAAAATTCAATAGACCTCATTAATAAGATAAAAAATATTAAAATACCTAATAATGCAAAGTTAATGTCCTTTGACGTTACCAATTTATTCCCTAGCATACCACCTAAAGAAACTATTAACTTGATTGAGCAACTTCTTTGTACAAAAAATATCAATATCATTAAAAAGCAAGAAATAATAGAGTCTATCTCTGTCTGCCTTGAACAAAATTATTTCGAATTCAATAATAATTTTTATACGAGCAAAAATGGACTAATTATGGGCAACCCCCTCAGCCCCTTATTAGCAGAAATATTTATGGATTTTTTGGAAAATAAAATCAGTAATCACCCTCTTTTTAAACAATTTCTTTATTGGTTTAGGTACGTCGACGATGTCATTACATGTTTTCTAGGTACTGATAGACAATTAAAAGTTTTTCTAGAATTTATCAATAGCTTACATAATAATATCAAATTTACTATAGAAAAAGAATTAAATGGCTCAATTAATTTTCTCGACTTAACTATAAAAACAGAAAATAATAAACATGTCTTCTCTGTCTACCACAAACCTTCTCGTACAGATACTACAATACCTAATAATTCTTGCCACCCCATACAACATAAATTAGCAGCATTCCATAGCATGATTCATAGACTTGTAACTTTCCCTTTAAATGAAGAAGATTTTTTGAAAGAGTTGAACATAATAAAACAAATTGCTATTAATAATGGATATGCCTCTAATCTAATTGATCAAATTTTAAGGAAAAAAACATACAAAAAAGCCATTGATTTAGTTTATCCACACATCAAGGACCATAATAAAAAATTTAACCTTATTACTTTTGTTGGAGAGCCTACTAAAAAGATTGGCAATTTTTTAAATAAACATGATATCAACGTTGCTTACAAAACCAATAATTCTTTAGGCAGATTCATTAGAAATAGTAAAACAAAAACAAACAAAAATAAAAAATCCGGTGTTTACAAATTAACATGTAAAGACTGTCCGAAGACGTACATAGGAACACCGGTAGGAATTTTGGTAAAAGGATACAAGAACATCACAATAGCTTTATTAAACATAAACAAGACTCTAATTATGCCTGCCATTTAGTAGAAAATCAACATAATTTTGATCCGAATTATAAAATTTTACATATTGAAAATAAAGGTGTCAAATTGAATTTGCTAGAGTCCATGGAAATAAATAAACTTAAAAACTCCAACGTACTTCTTAATGACCAAATAGAGCTTAGTAATTCTACCTTATTAAATTTGTTTAACACCTCTTTGTAAAAATAAAATATTTTAGGCATCTTAAGCTTTACTAGTAATTCTACCTCATTAAATTTTGTCTGATAACACCCCTTTGTAAAAATAAAATATTATATTCATCTTAAGCTTTAGGAAAACCCAAATGTACCAGATTAAATCATCTACCTACCCCTATTTTATTATATTATTTAATTACCCTAGAGGTTTACATTATTGCAATTGTTAGTCACCACTCATTCGTAAAACTTATTCCGAAGAAGCTAAAGTGTAGCGAAACATGTCAATAATTTTGTCAATATAGTGGAAGTTTACTAAGTCAAACTAGTAGTTTTTCTGGTTAACCCATAATATTAAACTTTAGAATCTTAAATACTTTCTTTTTGAAAATCTTCCCATACCTGAAGCCACTGGAACTTGGTAAAATTTGGGAATAACGATTTTTGATGCAAATTTTTGACGGTTTTTAATTTTTTTTGGGGTCAAAATGAATCCAAATCAACACCCCACATACACATTATCAGAAAGAGCTCGTCGAAATACGTGAAGTTTTTTCATTCTTTATAGGAAGGAAGCAATCGACGATTAAATTTCGATTTTTTTTGAATTTTTTCAATGACATCTATACATCCGAATCACTCTGTATCTTATCCTATCTAATTTCTTCCAGCTTTTTCAACACGCAATCTTATAGAGGGATAATCATACTTTAAAATAAATCCCGAACGGGCCATCCAGGAGCGTAAAAACTATTTTTTTCTATTTTTTCCAATCAAAACTCATCTTTAACCGGCATTATTCTATATTATTTCTCTTATTTACCAGTTCTTCCTCGATTTATTTCCTTCGTTGATCATCTAAGAACACTCCGCACAAATTAAAATTGCATATTTTTTCGTTAAAGTTATAAATAAATAAAACATGTCAAAATTTCGCACAAATACCAGTTTTTATTGCAAGATTGGAAGGTCCTGGACCGATTTCGGCTTGGAATGTATACCGGTATTTCGGTATGGAATCGATACAATGGACGTTCAATTACGGATTTTGGTACATTTCATTGGAATGCATGCAAATTTTCATGTCCCTTTCGGGGCAAAAACAGGTCGGCAGACATCTCATTCCCTGTTAATCCAAATTCTAGGAGTCAATACAAAAAGGCCCCACGTCGCTAGCTTCCCGATACAGGTTGGACACCTCTAACACCCCTACTATTAGAAACACATTTATTTGTTTTCAGTAAAGTGATTATTGTGACATTGACAGTAAGAAAGGTTATTGTCAGTGAGTGAAGTTTGGAAAACCGGAAGTTTGTGAAGTATTTCGGCCGTCCGGTACAATAATCTTTAACAGCTGCCTTAAGTTTTGCAAAGTTGCAAATCCTATGTTAAAATTACATATATTAAAACAAGATGCAACCATTGTATAGATAGGTACGCACTGTAAATTGCATACATTATATTTAAGTAAAATGAGTATTCTTACAACACCAAGTTGTCAGGCCTTAACTATACATTTTTAAGAAAATACTATTTCTTACTTACTTTCTTGTAGCTTGAAATTGATCCTTATTTTTCTTCAGCTCATAACACTGTTTATTATAGTCATCAATATAATTTTTCTGTCTCTCCAACTCCTGGGACTGTTCTTCAATTTTCTTTTGCAAGTCAACAGTTTTTTGAGCATCCCTTTTTAAATCTGCCTCAAGCTTGTCTTTGTGATCCTTTTTGTCTTTTAGTTGTTTATTTAAGGATTTTAATTCGCCCATAATCCATCTAAAATAAAAATATTTTATATTTTGGCTTCTTTACCAACAAAAAAAAATAACAAAGAGACTGAAAGTCAAAACTCTTCTTTAATTACTTGTCACGATCCTCTTTAGATTTGAAGTGACTTCCTCTACCCTGTTTGGCATACAGTTCTTTTCTTTTCTGTTCTTTTAAAGCTAGCTCACGAGTACATTCCTCTTCCCTTGCCTTTTTCTCCTCATACAAGGGCTTAATTTTCTCCAATTCAGCTTCTTTTTCTTTAATTGTCTGCGTCAAGCGAGCCAGCTCATTTTCTGCACGTTCCTTTGATTTATTATCACCTGAAAAATATCAAAACATATATTTCTTACACATTCGTTACCTTAATTTCATAATTCTGTCTGACAACAAAAAAATATAACATTCTACCTTGAAGTTCCTCAGATAAATCCTTGATCATGAAATCTAACTTGCTCTTTTCTTTAATTAAATGCTGATGGTCATTGCCTAAAATGTCTCGTTCTTCCTTGATTGTAGCAAGTTCCTTTTTCAAGTCTTTAATTTTTTTAGCAAGCCCTTTAATGTTGTCCTGGGCCTTTTTCAAATTCGCTGCTAGATGCTTCTGCTCTGAACCTGATTCTTCTCTTTGTTTTTTCAACTAAACAAAGTTAAAATATAGAATTAAAATAATTATTTTTTCAGTAGATAATTCATAAAACTTACATCTTCTAACTTTTTCTTGTTTTCATTCAATTCAACCTCGTGAATTATATATTCAAGAGCTCTTCTGACTTTATCATGATTCTGATATTGTTTCAGCTCCTCCTTTTCTTCTTCAAGGGTGGATAATCTCTCTTCAATAGTTGTTAAAAATTCTCTAATTTTTTCAATTTTTCCTTCGGTTTCTTTTAGGATAGCCACTGATTCTGTTTTTCTTTCATCATATACTCTTGTACCAGCTACTTCCCGTAAAAGCTTTAATCGATGGGTGTCTGGAGCTGTAGCCATTTGTAAAATCTACAAAATATATTATATCAGTAAGATAACATTCTTTTTGTAAATGTAAATTTTGTAAATGTTATTTAAGTTTCGAAGTAATCAAAGGATTACCTTTCCTTGTTTTACAATGTAATATGGATTAGAACTTGAAAACCCAGCTGATTCCAGTAAGTTCATGACTTCACTACGTGGTACAACTTTCTTGTTTAAAAAGTACTGGTCTTTTTTGGCACCAATGACACGTCTAAGATATATTTCTTCATGCTCAATCTACAAATCATAGATTTACTGATTAGGTACCAGAAATATATTTATACAAATTTGTACCACTACAAAAATTAAAATGACAAACAAATAAATGATTCTGATGATCAAATATCTACCTACTTGCCAATTTTTAGTGTGATTGATATAAGTAACAAAATACTTACAGGTACACGAGCATCTGCATTATCAAAGATTATTTCCACATAGGCTGTCACAATTCTTGGTCCTGTACCTTCATGAAGTAATGACTGCCTTTGTTCTGGTTTAAGATGGGAATATTCATCACTTAGAACAAACTGTATGGCTGTAAAAAGATTTGGAGTAGAACTGATTTGAAATTTCAGTACACTAGTATTTCTCTCTGTGCTGTGCTTATCACTTGGCAGCCGAGGCCAGAGTATACATTAAGAGCAACAATGTAATTTAATTTACACTTACCATAAAAGAAGTTACTTTTGCCAGAACCATTACGCCCTACAACTACATTGTGGCGTTTATCAAAGGGCTCAACAACAGTTTGATCTCGGTAGCTTTTAAAACCTTGTATGATAATCTGGAAAAACCGCCAAAAATAGGTTTTTCTTTCAGAGGTGGTTAAAATAAACATTACTTACCTGTTTTATATACATCCTGTAGAAGGCGACAACTTAATAACGGAACATTTACAATTCACACACAAGGCCCGATTTAAGTTTTGGCTTCGTTTACAGATTTTTTATTTTTCCGCCATTTTAACAATAACACTCTTCGTTTTTTTAGCAGCTTCGTGGCATTAGTACTACAAATTTAAATTAGCCCTATTAGATAAAGCAGCCAAATATTTAAAAGAAGAAGTTAATGAAAATTTGGGCGAGGTGGTAAATGCTGGTGGGTGGGCATATTTTAACGTTTAGCCGAGGCGTGTTCGATTGACAAAAATTTGATCACTTTACCAAGGGTACTTTACAACACTCCAATGCTATTTATCTGTTTCTACTCCCGTTCTTGATCCAATTACGTATTTCTGAAAGTTCGTAAACCGGATCCACTTTTTCAATCTAACACGCCTCAGGTTATGCATTGCGGTTACGGCCTTGGTAACGAACTGGTATTGTAACGATGTTATAACCATTTCGTAACCAAACGCCAAAACGTAATTTCAAATTCTATGGTAACCAAACTGCTAACCTCCAATAGTTGATATTTGATGGCAAAATAGAAGAGAAGAACTAACTGCAGTGAGACTCTGCAAGGCCGGAGAATCGTATTTGTTGTCACATTGTGTAACGCATTTCGTAACCACCTCGTTACCTGCCAAACGCAAAAATATGCCTACTAAGCAATTTCGATTCGACTCAATCAAATTTGCACTTGTGTATTTATTTACAACATTTATGTTTAATTACAAACAGCATTTTTAATTAGGGAATTAAATTTAATATAATTATTAAATATGTTTAAAACATGATGATTAATTTGGGATATTTTCTTTATAAAAATAAAAAATTATATAACAGGGAAGGTATTGTTGTCCTTCTCTGTCCCACCAAAAAAATATGGATCAACCTGGATCTGTCAAATTTTTTGACACTATTCAAGTCATTCAAGTGGACCGTGTTACGAAACGTCTGCAAACGTTTAGTTTTTCTGCAAAAAATCCACTAAAAAGCCTTCAAAAAGATGCAAGGGTTGACATTGTCTTCTCTTAAAAAACACAAGGCTGTAAGTAGTAAAGTTTTGTGTTTATAAACTAGCTTTAAGGTGACTTTAGAAAATTGTACCTTTTTTTAGAGCAGCGGTCACGTAGGTGTAGCAATTTTAAAAACTTGCGTTTGACTTCATTAGTTTTTCATCTATATTTTACGTAATATCAATAATTCGTATGCCTCGGCATTCACAATGTTCTAATGACAAGAATATATACCACAACCTATAAACTTAATACCCACCTCTCATCCTTTTATTAACATTACGTTAAAAGGATGGATGTTTGTTCAAGTTCAAAATCACTTAATACTTGGCCTTCAGTTAGTAAGCATATAATATAATAATTTTGTTTTTAGCTGATCCCCTTGTATGTCTGTGTTGGGGCTGGTTGTCTAGGAGCAGCCTTTTACACCTTAAGGTTAGCTGTTGCCAACCCTGATGTTGCATGGAATAGGACTGGTGAGGTCTCCAATGAGCAATACCGTAATAAGCAATACAAGGTTCGTAAAGAAACCACATGCATTTCAGTATAGTTGCAGCCAACTAAAAAGCAACTTATATAATTTATTTTTTAGTTTACAGTACCCTAAAACTGTTTGTAAATATGTCAGCCCACAATTTTTAAGTTGCTGTAACATTGTAAAAAAAATGGTTGCATATTAAAGTTGTTTGTACTTTTATTTTGATTACACTTTTCATAACTTAATAGGAAATTTTATACCTTAGGCTTTATTTACAGTTTAGTATTGTTTTATTTTAAATAGATGCTCCTAATTAATGACGCTTTGTTCCTTTTATAATTTTATATTTACTAATTTTGAATCATTTTTTTTGCAGTTTATGACCACTGGCAATGCTGGTACAGATTGTCCTGCTCCAAAATATTAATTATGATGTGTGCTGAACAGTGGTAATTTTATTCCTTAGTGTATATAGCCATAATATTTAAATAAAAGTTCTCTGATAATAAAATTTGTGTTATATACCCCTAGTTCCCCAAATAAAGCAGTTTTAAAATCACAGTGTTAGTTTTTTTTTAATTTGCTTAAAAGTGTTTTAAATTTTCTTTTAATATATAAGGTACTTTTCTAAAATAGTGGCCTATTTCAGTTTGAAACATCCACCAATGAAATAAATTTAAAAATTATTTTTAAGTTTATATAAAATTCAGTAAAGTTTTTATAACCTTGTTAGCAAAAGTATATAATTTAAATTTTTAATTTCAAGTAGTGCGGGACGGGATTCCGTCCGTTGTAATGGTGAAAATTTGTTCTGGCCGATTCCGGCCGGATAAGTGTGCTTCAACTTTTACGAACCCTACTTAGGTGGCGTACCTATCTAGTTGCAGCAGCTTTTTGTAACTTGACTAAATCCTTTGACCTTTGAGTTAAAATTCTGGTTGCGCCACTGGTTTGTCTTATACAATATTACCTCAGATCAAATTATACCAATCTTGTTTATTTATTGGTTTCTTTTATAATAGTTTTTGATATTTCAAATTGTAACTTCTGGGACCAAATATTATGGTACCTATCAATGTAATATTGTTTAAAGGATTCCACAAAAAGACGCGGTGGAGGTGGCGGTAGCGGTGGCAGCAGCGGTGAAAAAGAACCCACATTTGGAACGTTGGTATTTGAGTGCTCGAATTGTATTACGTGGGTTCTTTTTCACCGCTACCGCCACCTCCACCGCGTCTGTTTGTGGAATCCTTAATTTATTTGTGGTGTAAAGTTTGCACTTAACTTTTTAATGTTAGTACGTTATGTAATTCAATTAATTATCTGCTATAAAACAAAAAGGATTTTTTTTACTTAGACCTGGAATCTCCTGATCAGAGTTAAAGGTCATCGATTTTTTAGGTCTGGTGTTGTACACTGTATAGAAAACGTGTGGCAACATGGTCTATGCAATTGAAACGAGCCAATCGTCGCCGTTCTTTATCAATAGTACACACAGCATTGCCAGATCGTATAAAACATCCATAAAACTCCTCCTGCGAGCCATTTCACAATATTATTTTCTTCAGGTTCAGAAACCTATTTCGAATTTTCCTGCAATCGTAGGTGCAGACCTGACGTGAAGATCAGACTGTTGTAAAACAATCAAACCCTTTTTATTTTCTTTGTTGTAAAATGGCTTCACATTGGGAGGAATTTTACGCTAGCCATTTGCCTCCAACAGATTTTGAGGACAACAGGAAACTTTTGCAGGAGTTTTGTGAAAGACACAACAGAAGTGATGGAAGGATAGTTTTAGTTACAGTAAGTTTTGTGTATTATTTTGCAGGTGAAGGTTAAGGTTATGTGTATATAGGAGAAAATTTTATATATTTTGCAGTAATTGCATGAGTAGCCTAGCTAAAATTATATCTGAGATGTAGTTAAAATTTTTAGAAATTTAAGAGTATATTTGAAAATCAGGAGCTCATTCATTTTAACCTTAAACTACATATTTTGTTTTGCTATAAAATTTGAAACTTGGCTATAATTTCAAACTGCAGTGTTGAAAAGTAAGACCTAATTAGATTTCTTATGCGAACATGATTCCTCCTACTAGGTATGTTTTGAAGGCTTATTTTAGATACTTAAGTTATATTTGCTTAAGTTGGCCAGTAGAAAAAAATGGCTCAGGTTCATTATTGTAAATGATTGGAAAGCTAAATCTCAGCAAACATACTTGTGATGTTATGTAAATTCAAGTATTACATATATTGTATAATATGAAGTTAAAATCACAGTTTTGTTTGCTGGGATGCACCAGTTAAACCAGTTTTTGTGAATGGCTAAAGTCCAAGCAGTTGACAATAACATTCACACAAGTCACTTTTCTTTATTAACATACATAATTACTATAATAAATAACTTGCCTCATTATTTGTATTTTTGTTTTAGTCTGGTGGTACAACAGTACCTTTGGAACACAACACCGTACGATTTGTAGATAACTTCAGTGCAGGCACAAGAGGCTCTGCAAGCGCAGAGTACTTTCTAGAACATGGTTACCCAGTTATTTTTATGCATAGACTAAAAAGTTTAGAGCCATATACTCGACATTTTACCGGACAGAAGTTCATGGATATGCTGGAATTAAATGAAAGGGGGCCGAATACTACTATAACTGGTTGGTACATTATTTTAAGTAGGTATTAAATCAAAAATTGTTACATTAAACGAAATTTTAGTAAAACCAGACAGTGTAGATGTGCTGGCTCCAGTTCTAGCCTCTTACAAGGCCACTCATGAAAATGGAAGAATACTATATGTGAGCTTCACGACTATATATGATTACTTTTGGTTGCTTAGAGCAGTTTGTGAATCTTTAGCCCAGTTTGAATCAAAAGCACTGCTTTATTTAGCAGCTGCGGTGTCGGATTTTTATGTTCCAGCTCATCAAATAGTAAGTTTAGTTATTTGTAAGCATGATCTATATCCATGATACAAATAAAAGAAGATATGATACCGTGCAGGTAGGCGTGGCCACTTACGTCACGCCGTGACCAATTCCGCGATATTTTGTAAAAGAAACACGTCTTTTTTAAGATCGCGTTGTGTTTTCAACTATTTTTTGGTGTTTTAATATTACTTTTAGGAGTTTAAAAGTAAAAATGAGATGTACTGTGTCTGTTTGTGATGTGGACAATCAATCAATCAATGTAATCAATGTATGTATTTATCCCTTTATTTATATGATTATTTTAAATCATATACTATAAAATTTGTATTATAAGCAGGAGGCAAAGTATATTGCCAATAGAATTTATATAAAATCGCCTATAACTAACGTAACCTCTATATTGCGCGTTATAAATTTCAAAAATAGGACACAGCGTGACGTCATGTGCGAACCCGGACGAATTTGACACGGTTTGGTCCCAGAATACCTTATGTAGATAAGGTATTCTGGGGTTTGGTATCATACCTTCTTTTTCTATCATGATCTATATCCTCTAGAAAAAAATCAAATAATTAAAAAAAATATTTTTTTTAATTATACAGGGTGAGTTTTTACAGTGTTACAAGGCGATCTCTCGAAAACGGTTAAAAATATTTTTATGAAATTTTGGGGTACATATTTCAACATATTTTTGACATTTACCCCCTATCTCTATTTTGAGGAGTAGAGGAGTGGAGTGTAACTTTGGAATTTTAAATGGGATGTTGTACTTTTGTTTATGAAATTCTAATCTATGTAGAAAACGACGTATGTGTACAACAATTTTTTTGATTTACTCTTTCAGTTACAGAATTATGATCTATTAGGTTATAAAATAAAAAAAATATTACCATTTAATTTCAACGTATTTGTCTGTCGTGCTTGAGACGTTGTTCCAAATGTCCCCTTTTAACTTCCAGACACTTTCTCACTTTTTCTAAATGAATTTCGTACCATCTGTAACATTTCAGGTGTCACTAATGGTAATAAGCAGACAAATCGGATTCGGTTTTTCGAATCATCTAAAGTTGTAGGTGCAGTCGCCATCACTTTATCACAGGTTGGGCTGATTTAAATCAATTAATTTAAATCAAGATAAAATTCATGATTTAAATCAACTGATTTTTTTTTAATCACTATTTAAATCAAAGCCAATGATAATTTGGATAAAATTTATTGAACGAAAATAAATAACTTTGTCAATCTTTTTTAATTACAAAAACAAGAAACAAAGTTTCTGCAATACTGCAATGATGGAAAATAAAAAATATTAAACTGAAATTTTTAAAAAAATTTTGGCTAGGTTATGGTTTCCGGCGATTTTTTACTCGGAAATTTGCGCCAAGAGATTTTAAAATTTGACCACACTGCACACAACTAAAGCCACCCCTTTGTCCTCCTTCATCTTCAGACGAGTCGTGTTCGGTTAATCCTCGCGGACGAGATCAGACAGACGGCAGATGTGTAACAGCTGATCGACAGAGCACTCCGACGATCGCGGCATTTACCGAACGCAATTTTTAATCTATGTCGAAATCCATTGGGCAACTGGTGCCGTGTCAGTCTATTCCTATCCTCTTCTTTTCTATACTGTGGAATAGGGATAGAAATTCTCTTTCTCTGTCCCACAGTAGGGAAGGAAGGATACAAATACATTGGCATTGCAGCAGTTTTCTCAATGGAATTCGCTACTGTTTTGTTTTAACCTTAAACTGATTTTTGAATTTGAACTGTTTAGGTTTAAAACTCTTTCGGATTGTTTAATAACTTTCTAAACCACTATAACCGTTTTTCTGTGTTTTAAACAGGGATCTGAATTTACTAGTGCCTATTATTCAACTAGGACATGAACTTATAATGGAAGATGATGATGAAGCATCATCAAAAGTATACTTTTAAAACGCAGGTCCATGAAATGAAAAAGTTTTATCTTAGACATACATACCTCCGTTATTAATTTTATTATATTCTTCTTTGGTTCCAGACAGTTATAGGAGTTATTTTCATTTTGAAGAGTAATTGTGTGAAAATTGTGGTCATCTACTCTTGCGAAACTCATCACGAAAAAAACCCAAAACAAGGTACAGCAAGGAAAACGAAATAAATTACAAAGTGGTCAGTCTTTTTGCGACAACAATATTATTTTCTAAATTAAACAATCCATTCAATCCAATCCCCTTTTAACCTCATTTTTCATCTAAATATCTAAACAAGTGATCAGCTGATCAGATGTTTGGATTCTCCGTTCAATCGGTCAAAATCCTCCGACGAAAAAGATGAAGCTCAGAGTTCTCTGCCTGGGAATAAACGAACGCGGTGTATTTTTCCTCGGTTCGCTCGAAGACATTTACCGAACGGAATTTTGGCGCGCAGAGGCATCTGAGGCCTCGCCGAGGATTAACCGAACACGCTGACGGTGTCAGACAGCATGCTTAATACGTCCTCACGCTCGGCGGACCAATTAGTAGAGTTGTGCCTTGGTCAATTGACCAGTCAATTTACTGGTAAATAAAACTCCCCCTGTATAAGGAATGTTAAAAGTTAACAGTAAAATACATAAAATGTTAATAAAACCATTCTTAGATAGGCAAATATTATGTTGGATATGTAATGGAATGTTTTTGCTTTTCTTATGTACTTGCAAGTACAAGTCAGTATATGAGCTTAATGAAAAGACTGTCATTTTTTAGCCCACACATAAAATACAGTCGGGGGGAGGAGTTCCAAATATACAACTTCAGCTTGTACCAAAACTGTTAGCACCATTAGTGAGCTTATGGGTACCTCATGCATTTGTGATATCGTTTAAGCTAGAAACTGATGAAAGTATATTGATTACCAAAGCTAGAGAAGCATTAAATAAGTATAAACATAAGGTAAACACAGTTGTTTTTTTAAATAAATACCTTCTAAAAAATACTAACCAAATATACAGTGTGTGTAAAAAGTCCCGGATCAGCTGTTTATTTTAAAAATGAGAAAAGTTAGCGAGAAATGTTTCAGATAAAAGTTCTAGGGCTTTCAAGAATCTATACTTTCAAAATTAGTTCCAATATACAGGGTTGTTAAAAAATTTGTGATAGATCAGAATTACATTTACTTAAATGGAATTTCTGATTCTGCTTAAAATTAGATGTTAAGTTTCACTACTTTGCCCAGATAACACTTTGCATTTAATTTTGGACATGAACTCCATACTAAAATGCACGTCACGACAGTTAGAACGTAAATGAATTGAAAAAAGTATGCGCTTTTGTTAGGGACTGTACCTACCCCCACCGAAGAAACCGGTCTACTGCGCAAAAGTGGGCGGGGCTAACTCAGAGCTATATTTGACAAGCTGTACTTTAGAGTTATGAGGTTTGGGTATAGGGAACGTTACTTACATAAATTTAGTCTATACTTTTAGGCAGAATTAAAAACTAAAGCAAAGAATAGAATATCCCATTTACTAATTTTCAAATTACAGATTTCGAAAAGCCCTAAAACTTTCTTCTGAAACATTTTTGGCTAGCTCGCTAGTTTTTAAAATAATCAGCCGATAAACCTAAACCTAAGTTAGTAAGCATCAGTTAAGTAACCCCCTTAATTTAATTTTAGTTAGTGATTGGCAACATGCTTCAAACACGAAGTACCAGGGTCGTGTTCGTAACTCCTGACAATAATTACGAATTAATACTGACAAGAGAGCAAGTTCATAGCGGCATTGAAATAGAAGAAATTATAGTATCTAATGTAGTAGCGAACCACGAAGACTACATGAAAATCCAGAAATATTAAGGCATTTCCAGAGGTTTAAGTGCTAGATAAACAAAATTATTAGATAATCACTTCTATCAGGGTAAATATTAACTGTATTCATCCGTAAATGGTAAAATTATGCGGTATATTGGTGTCTTATTAGGCGAGAAAAAATTAATGGATTATAGTTGGTTTAGAATAAGAGGTATAGTAGAGTCGGATAGAATATATTAACCCAATAGCTTGGGTGAAGGCCTACATATCTTTAAAAGGGATCATACTATGCCTAAGGCTGTTAAATCTAGAAAAAAGAAGGGTATACTTAAAGTTTTAGAACTATATAGGAAATTCAAAATTGAATTTCCAGAGTGCCAAGTTTGTCTACAGATTCCTGCCTTTTAGATAAAAGAAGTATAAAGAGTTTAGGATTTTCCTAACAGCCCTTCAGTGTAGGAAAAAAACTCGAATTTTAATAGCTCTATTGTTTATTATTATCATTTGTTCTGTGTGTATGTTAACTTTTTCGAAGTTTAATTTTTTTTAATTAATCCGAGATTTGAAGATGCAGTGCAATTTCTTTCTAATAGACTAAGAGATAGCGATGTCAAAATCTACATAGTTCTTTTTATTAAAATTTCTGGTTCCTTTGTGTTAGAAAGCCAGTCTCAGTCACTAATACCAGAGTCTGGCTGGCAAGCCCCGTTGTGTGTCTACAGGGTGGTCCAAGAAGTTGCCAACAATTGTGAAATTATTTTATTAATGAGTTTATCAGGCTCTGCCCGTGAGTTTTTTTTTACAGGTGGGGCAAATTTTATGGGCAACTAGTGATATCAACGTAACAAGCAAGTTAAATTTTTGTAATTAAGGAAGGTTTTTTAATAATGTGTCTAATTCTGCCAAGAAATTATGTATCTACAAATAAATACCGCAAAAAACATAAAATACTAAAATTGCAATTTTGAGGTGACCTTTTTAAAATTACACGCAAACAGTTTTTTGCACTGTTAAAGCCATTTTTAACACAAGTACTCAAGTACTAGTACTACACTACTACACAAAGGTCACAACACAAATATCAAATGATATCCAAAAACATATTACAAAACAAAATTAGGAAAGCTTTTCTTTGTCTAACCCAAATGTTTTGCAATAGTATATTTCGCGGAGCGGTTCGAGTGTATTTCCATAGTGGCCCGGGACAACCCGAGGCCAATCGCGGCGTCGACGGACACTCGCACACCGAAAGCGATATTATTGGTGGGCCATTGCCAATTCCGTTATATACATATTTGTCTCTTTTTAACTTCTTAAAGCGCGTATGTTTGTTTCTCTCGTAGTTTTTATGCATTTTATAGTTTTCTATTTCCATATAAGCCTATGAGGTAAATTTAAAATATGGTCGAGCCCGGAGCAAGCTTGGCTTGATTATTTCTTGGCCAGTTTTCGCATGGAACTTGCACTTTTTTGAAAGAAAAGATAATAATTATTTTTTGGTTTTAAAAAATAAATTATTAGGTGGATTATTGAAAATAAATTTAGGTGGGTCATTGATCAAATAACCTTATGGACGAGCCGCGCCTGGAGTTTATCAAAATACTGCGGCACTACCTACTCCAGCTCTCGTTAAGAATTCGATTATTTATGACAAAAAGTGTAAATGTACGAAAGATTACAGGCGAAAAAAAGACGAAAGTCAAATAAATTCTTATTAGCAAGGTTTATTATTCGATCACTGAATTTTTCAAAGATAATTTTTAATGTTTTGTTTCATTGATTGTTTTAGTTTTGTCTTAATTAATTATGTTTTTTCAAGTTCACCGTATTTTGTTTGTGTATACGGACTTTATCTTTTTATTATTAATATTTGTATTTTATCTCTTTGTTATTTATATTTGTTTGGGAGGCGTTTGTTCTTTATTAACATGTTTGTTGTATATTTTAATTCTTGGCATTTTTAAAATTCTATAATTGTTATTTTGCATAATAAATGGAGAAAGTACGAGTTAAGTCACAATAAAGAAGCTTTAGTTGCTAGGAAACCATGTTTTTTTGACTGGAAAAGGCTTAAAATAGAATTTTTAGCATCCTATCTGTACAATAATAATTGTAAATTGTTTCTCAGGGATTTTTATTCCATGATAAACAATTAAATATTAGAAATCAGAATTTTAATATACTGTGTGTTCTTTAAATAAGTAAGGATTTATGATGCGTCGAAAAAGATTCATACATGTGACATTTTTAATTTATTTTTAAAATTTTTGATTTTACAAAAATGGTCCCTTTGACTACACGTAGTGTTTTAACTATGTAAATTTTAATATTTTTATATGTACAGTGTGATCCAAAAAGTTTGCAACAAGTGAAACGTTTTTTTATTAATGGCTTTAGTGAAATGTAAGTATTATTACTTACTAATTAGCCGTTATCAGAATTGTGAAAAGTCAGATAGCATACAGGGTAGGGCTGCACCGAGCCCTGTTTTTCCACTTGAAGTACCGAGTACTCGCCAATGGAAACTGGCCGAGTACCGAGTATTCGGCCACCGAGTAGTGAAATTTATCATCTTTTAATACACTTTCAGCAACCGAATATACTTGACTATGTCACTGGTCACCTGCTTTAAAAGATTCCTGGTCTACGTTCTAAAGGGTGATTCATTTAGACCTTCGTTTTTAAATTCTAAATAAAACACATAAAATGGAATTGGATGGCGGAATCTTTATTATGACCTGAAAGAGCAATCTTTGACATTTATTTTTTGAAAATAATTTCATTTAAATGCTGGCCGCGACTACGCCGTACGTGGTCCATTCGGAAGGTCCAATTTTCGATCACTGTTTCTAACATTGCGACCGGTATCTGCCCAATTACGCGAGTAATTTTGGCTTCTCAGTCCTGAATCGTAGCTGGCTTATCGACGAAGACTTTTGATGTAACATAACCCCAAAGAAAAAAGTCCAAGGGTGTGATATCACACGATCTAGGCGGCCAGTTGGCAGGTCCAAAACGCGAAATTATCTGCTCACCAAAATTTTTTCTCAATAAAGCTATTGTTTCGCGCGCTATGTGTGCTGTGACATTACGGGCTACAATTTCAGGCAACAACAGGCGCACACAGCGCGCGAAACAATAGCTGTATTGAGAAATCATTTTGGTGAGCAGATAATTTCGCGTTTTGGACCCAGTGTTGCCAACTCTCGAAAACTTTTCTCCCTAAAGCTCCAACCAAAAACTCCTAAAAACCCTACAATTACTGGGGAATTCCCCTAAAAATATATTATTATTATTGAAATAAATAATTAATTATTATTACATGAATCACACAATCAATCATAAATATAATTGAATTTATTAATATAAACAAAGACATTTATAATAAATTAAAAATTACAAATAAAAATAAATATTATTTAGCAACATTTTTTAATATTCTCTATTCATATTATCTAAGCCTTTGAATATTTTTGATAATATTTTTTCTTATCTGTATCTTTGGGCATTTTAATTCATTTGTCAACCAAACTGGTGACAAATGAAGTTTTATTCATTGCTTAACTGTCAACCGTAACTACAACCAGAGCCACCTGAAAATGTCTTATATAACAGTGACATTCGCATTCGCGTTTTATTTAACTCTGCAGTAACAAGCAACCGTACTAGATGTCACTAAGCCGCTATGTTAGAAATGAATGTGATGGGCTAGATTTGGTTATTTCTGAGCCTATAACATCACATCATATATTTAAATTAAAAAAATGAATATTCTAAGTTAAAAAAAACCCTGAAAATACCCCTAAAAATATAACCCCTAAAAAATCCCATTCGGCTCTTTAAACCCCTAAATTTGGGGGGAAACCCCCTAAGTTGGCAACCCTGTTTGGACCTGTCAAACCCTTGGACTTTTTTCTGTGGGGTTATGTTACATCAAAAGTCTTCGTCGATAAGCCAGCTACGATTCAGGACTTAGAAGCCAACATTACTCGCGTAATTGGGCAGATACCGGTCGCAATGCTAGAAACAGTGATCGAAAATTGGACCTTCCGAATGGACCACGTACGGCGTAGTCGCGGCCAGCATTTACATGAAATTATTTTCAAAACATAAATGTCAAAGATTGCTCTTTCAGGTCATAATAAAGATTCCGCCATCCAATTCCATTTCATGTATTTTATTTAGACTTTAAAATCAAAGGTCTAAATGAATCACCCTTTAGAACATCGACGGATGACGAACATGTGATATGTTCACGTGATTTAGCAAATCAATTTGTATTTATAATAATGTGACGAATCACACCAGTACGTCGCCCGACAGCGTTCTCGAACTCGGTCTACAGGTGATTCACCCAGCTACTAGTGACGGATAAACAACAGCTTTTTTGTGGTCTGCGAACAGTTTTAGATGTTGGGTTCCTGACTACCTTTTTTAATGGTACCATGTTTTAGTTTTTAGTTAAGAATTAATAAAGACGCTCTTTTTCCTATATTTTATTAATTTTTATTACTCGGCCGAGTAGTGAATATAAAACCGAGTACCGAGTACTCGTTACTCGGTAATATATTTGCCGAATACCGAATACTCGCCCTACTCGGTACAGGGGGAAAATTTTTAAAATCATTCCAAAGTAAAGTACCCTTATTTTTAAAAATACGACAAAATATTATTAGAAACAGTTGTTCACGATCAGAAATTATGTTCAAATATGAAAACTTGACCTATCAAAAAATAAAATTATATATTTTTTAATACCCCCGTAAAATTGATTTTTAAACATTTATACGGCCACATTCTCCAACGTTAGTCCGGTCTAATTTAACAACCAAAAGTTTTAAACTGACAAATGTAAGAATAAGAAAAATAAGTTTTGTGCTATTTGTTTCTGAGTTTTTGCGCAAGTTTATAAAGAAAAGGGCAATTTTAGTACGTTCTTTCGACAATAATAGAACTAAATTCATTCTAGCAGCCCATTCCAAGATAAAAATCATTTGGAAACCAAGCAAATCGCAAAACCAACCCAATCAAACTATCAGAATAATTCATACGTTTTTAATGACGACTTATTAACAATGACAGGACAAAAACTTGTCAAAACATAACTGATCAACTAGATCTTAATTTAAACCAGTACTACATCTTAACCTTCTTAGTGAATCTGAACGTTAAGGATTCCATATTTCGTAAAAATCTAAACGGAGAGATTCTTGAATGCTAATCCGGTTTTTGACAACCAAAAGTTTTAAACTGACAACTGTAAGAATAAGACAACTAAGTTTTATATTATGAATTTGTTTAGGTTCTGAGTTTTTTTGCAAATTTATAAAGAAAAGGGCAATTTTAGGACGTACTTTCGACAACAATAGAACTAAATTCATTCTAGCAACCCGTTCCAAGATGAAAATCATTTGGAAACCAAGCAAATCGCTGAAATATTAGAATAATTCATAAGTTTTTAATGTCGACTTGTCAACAAGGACAGGATAAGAAACTGATCAGCCTTTAAGCCAGTACCATATCTTAAATGGTAGTGACTCTGGAAACGTTATAGAATACGTGTACTCTTGACAAAGCAAATCTAAATTTGTGTAATTTTTTAGATTGATTTTTTTGTAATTCAAAAATGTTTCTTGTTGTAATGGCAATTATTAAAATCTAA
The DNA here is from genome assembly GCA_963971165.1 of Philopedon plagiatum. Taxonomy (NCBI): domain Eukaryota; kingdom Metazoa; phylum Arthropoda; class Insecta; order Coleoptera; family Curculionidae; genus Philopedon; species Philopedon plagiatum. Next base: position 12,410,259 of record OZ020191.1, read on the forward strand.
AAAAGACAAATATCATTCTTTCGTTTGTTAAGGTACCAAAGTTCTGGAAAAAAAAAATTATCTCGTGTAGATTTTAATAATATTAATACGAAAAACATTTCAGAATAGCAGAACAAAAATAAATTAAAAAAAAAATTACACAGATTTCCATTCATTACTCCAACTGTTCTCCTATTGTATTCAGTTTTGGCAAAATTTAAGGAACCCAAAGTTTTAAAAATATTCAATAATACGGGTGTTAGTAAATTAACATATTGCCTTATTTTGAAAAATAAAGGCACTTTACTCCTGAGCGATTTTCAAACTTTTGTTTTCCCCTGTATGCTATTTGACTTCTCATGATTCTGGCAGCGATTAATCTTATTTTTGGGTACACACCAACTTTTCATAACAGTACTTACATTTCGATAAACTAATTAATAAAGAAATTTACCATTTGTTTGGAAAAGTAAAAAAATCCATATTTTATATTTTAATGTTTTAGACACTCTATTAAACTCGTATTAGTTTTATATTAAAGACTACGGTTATTGCATGTTTTTCAAATGTATTTGTATCCTATTCTTAAGGACAGTTTGACTGTAGTACGTCATGTTTCAAGGAAGACCATTAGTTATTCTTGTAACAGGAACAGGAGTAAAAACTAGGCGTTTCTCCCCAGTTACACATGTGATTTTTTCTATTACCTGTGTACCAATTTTAAAAAAGGGCTTGTAAAAGCAAATAACCCATGTTTCAGATACAATTATGTATTGAATCTGTCAAGTCAAGTTGACTGTAGCTATACAATTTTTTGTTTGGAAGGTGGTAGAGGAATTCTTCCTCGACCGAGGTAGTACCACCTCACACATCCTCTTAAGGGGCTGGTGAAATCCCTACGGATGTTTCCAGCTCTGGATGTGTGAGTCGATTCCCCAGTACACCCACAGTACATAGTACTTAGACTTCGGTCTTCGTGGGGTGTCAGAAGATAAAAAAAAAACAGCATAAAACGTTAGGTATAAAAGGAAACATTAGAAAAAAAATTAACACCCTGTATCTTGGAGATGAAGCAACAAACCTGAAATCTTTAGTAAAGGTCCAAAAACACCCAATTTGTAAGCGAGATAATATCTATACAGATGGGGGAAAAGTGCTTAGTTTGACCTGAAATGTAATGGCGTCAGTGACAGTGGACCCAAGACGTACTTATTAATTAGATGTAGAAGACTCAGATAGTCTTTAAACCTTTTCTATGTGGAAATTTTAAAGTAAAACTTGTAGTTTTCCTAAGATCTAATCGATGTTACAATATCCCTGTAATGTATTATTACTATATATCTCATTTTGCTTATTTTTATACATTTTTGTACCTCGCTTTTCTTTGAAACCTATTTATTAACTGTTGTAAATCTGCAATTGTTGTATCGCACACCAAATGTACTGTATGTCCAGCATATCATGGCTATATATGTATAGAGTAGAGAAGATAATATAGAAATATATGTTTTTTTATTAAAAAAGGGTTTGATTGAAGATTGAGGACCCACGTACCGACGTGCTGCTCAATTTTTCGCAGAACAAGAACCGTATTTTTTCTTGTGATATTGTCACCAAACCATTTTTCCCTCACCCCCGGGTCGCCCTTCCTGCTTAATAAGGGGAGTTCGGTAGCGACGACGCGCGTCGGCACATCGGGCTGGTGCCGGTGGTGGGGCGGAAGGGGTCGACTTGGGAGGTGAGTTCAGAGGTAAACGGGAGTCTACATCTCGAGCCAAGCGAGACCGTTGCGAAGCCAGAGCACGCCCCAGAACCATTTTCCTCGCCTCGGCGATGAATTAGGAGTTAAGAGGTAGGACTCTTTTGGGTACTTATAAATTGTATAAAATATAAATATTCATTTTAACTTAGAAATAAATGCTGCAGTTATTAATGATGAAACCAGTGTTTTAATAAAGATCCCGTGACAATATCACAAGAATCTTTGTGATATACACGGTGCCCGAAAAGTCTTAGTATGGGCAAATATCTTTGCTATTAATAAAGATAGAGACACCAATTTTTAGGTGTATCTTATTGATTAACAAATCTACTTTTTTATGTAATTTAACGTTTTTCAACTCCCTTGCCGTGTGGTACCTAATTTTAAATGTCTTCAAAAAAGAAACATTTTACCGCAAACCTGAGGTACGTATCTTAATTCGTTTTTAAATGGCAAGCCTTTAGAATTAAACATCGTGATAAATCGTAAAAATTTAAATACCTTGATGTCTCTTATTACTTTAAAAGTTGTTTAAAATTACCACCATGGACTTCTTGGTAGTAATAAAGTGGATTTCGGGAATCTGCCGAGAAGTAACACCTGCCATTCTCGAAAAAGTGAGAAATGAGTTCGAAAATCGACTTTATTACTGCCAAGAAGTCCATGGTGCTCATTTTGAACAACTTTTAAAGTAATAAGAGAAATAAAGGTATTTAAATTTTTACTTTTTTTTTTCACTATTTTTAATTTTTAAAGGCTTGCCACTTAAAAACGAATCAAGATACGGACATCGAGCTTGCGTTAAAAAAATTTAAGACCTTTAAAATGAAGAACTACACGGCATGAGGTTGCATTTGAAATTTTTGACAACTCCCTAGCGTCGCCCCTCAAGGGGTTGAAAAAGTTAAATTACACGAAAAAAATAGATTAATTAACCGATAAAATACACCTAAAATTTGGTGTCTCTATCTTTACTAATAGGAAAGATATTTGCCCGTACTAAGACTTTTCGGACACCCTATATATTTGCGAAGATCTGCGCTTAACAGAATAATCTAAAAATGTATTTCAACTTCTGGAGTAGAAGTATAAAGACTTGCCTAAAAAATAATGATATCTTCTAACATACGTTTTGAAATGCGGAAGCAGGATTTTTTCCTGCGATTTCTGTAAACCAGCATGTTTTACTCCACCAGTCAAGGATAATAATACAATTAATATGATTCTATTTGTACCAGAAATTACCTGTTAAAGTAGCTAAATTTTAATTAACCAAACTCTTCCAAAATCTGTCTCTTTGTCTCTGTGACAGACTGAGTCAAAAATCATTATACAACATTTTTACAATAAATGACCCTTAAACAGTGACTATGCTCAATGAATTTCTCATTGAAAATTATGCAAAGAACTAAATCAAACCTAAGCAGACCGCCTGGAGTGCCTTATGTGAAGCAGATATTTAAAACTGAACACAATGTTAGAAGAAACTTGTTTGAATCCAGTTCTTTTGTATATCCCTCGAATAGGACCATGTCCTATAGATCCTATAATTCGGACATTCTTCGAAATTCGAGTACTCAAACGAGTAAAACGATGATATCCCTAAATATAAGTGATAGTCCCAGGATGTCTCCCGATAGTTTAAGCCCCAAAACTGATTACTGCAGCGAGCCCTGTCAAGAGTTGTATTTTAATTTAGATAGGCCTAGCGTGGTGGATACCGGGCTTAGTTTTAATAGGAAGAGTTGTGTTTTAAGGTACCTTCACAAACCGTCGAGTCCTAGAAAAGAAAAGGAAGAAAGAGAATCGTTACCTGAAAATTCTCTTACTAAGGTTTTTTTGGAAAAAACGAGATTAAAAAATTTGGAAGACACATCGCCACGGATTGCTAGTACACGATCTAGGTTCCTACAACAAACTTCTCCCTTACGAAATCTGATTCCACCTCGACAAGATAACGTTTTTAAAAGTCAATCTTTGGTCGAGAGCCCCAAGGGTTTGCATCCAAACAATCCACCAGGGAACAGGTTTAAAGTAAAAAGTGTTAAAGAAAAACCACCTCTAACAAATAACGTTAAACCAGTTAGATATTTCTGTGAAAAGGACTTAAATTTGAATTTAGGAAAATCGTCGCCAAAAAATACTAAAAACCATTCGTTTATGTCACCCACCTTTTCAAGTGAACAAAAAAATAAAATGAGAGAAATTAAGACTGTTACGAAATTGATTTCTCCTACTAGAAGAGGTAGGAGTGCAAGTCCTACGCAGAACGTTGAAAGGGAGCCTTCCATAATCAAAAAGGTACCTTATATTGACAAAAGTTCTTCATCGATTTTTCATGGGTGCACTTATGGAGATCAAGATGACTCTGCAATTGGGTTAGAGTTAAGCTTAAGGTCTCCGAAAACGGTATGTATTAATTTTTAATATTTTTTTATCTACCTACCTACATACAAGATATTTTCAAAAATGTGAGCAGGGCCTTGGGTACTCAAAATAATATCTACTATAGTCTATTTCTAAAAGGGATGGAGTAATAAAACCTAATTTTGTTTGCAAAAGCAATATAGGGTGATCTAAATAAAATTTGTGTAACTCTAATTATTTTCTATCTAACATGCTAGGTGAGTTTTTTAAAGTGTTATACAAGGCGAGATCTCGAAAACAGTTTAAAATATTTTCAAGAAATTTTAGTGAGTTAATAGTGAGATGGGGGTCATTTTTCTGCATCAACTAAGCGATGGCGTCAGCGTTAAAACTGTTTAGAAACTGTCTTGAAACGCTTTAATCGCAGAAAAACGTGTTTGGTTATAGAATAAAAAAATATTTACCATTTAATATCGAAATTGTTGTTCGAAATGTCCCCCTTCAACTTCCAAACACCTCACTCTTTTTCTAAATGAATTTCGGATCCGCTGTAACACTTCAGGTGTCAGTAATAAGCAAGCAAAGCGGATTCGGTTCTTCATGTCATTTAAAGTTGTAGGCGCAGTCGCCAACATTTTGTCCTTTATAAAACCCCACAAGAAACAAAAGTCAATTGGGGTCAAATCCGGGGACCTAGCAATAAACTGAGAAACAATCGTTAAAACGTCAAAATTGTGAACTGACTTAAGTAAAAATAACGCATTTCCATGGAAACGAATAATAATTCTGAAATAAGTGAACTTGATTTATTGCTAAAATTTGTTAAATTCATCCAAAATTTATTTACCCATAAGTCCGTAACCGAAAGAGCAAAACAAAAAAAAATTGTACACATAAGTACGTAGTTTTCTACGTAGATTTGAATTTTATAAACAAAAGTACATCATCCCATTTAAAATTCCAAAGTTACCCCCACCCCTCAAAATAGATGTCAAAAATATGTTTAAATATGTCCCCCATCTTTCTATTAATTCACCAAAATTTCATGAAAATATTTAAACCGTTTTCCAGATATCGCCTCGAAACACTTTAAAAAAGCCACCCTGTATACAGATTGCGCCTCCCTAAGGCGAGAGCCTCCTAGAATTCCCTCCCTAAGGAGAGGCCTCTAGGGGTAAGTTTTTTCGTAGTAACTTTTAAACTGTGATATCAAGAAGAAAATACAAATATTTATATGTATCGTATTTTGCATTAGATGCATGAAACAGTAGATGAGCCGTGCCAGAGTCGGACTAGCCTGATACTCGTAATTACAAAATTTTGACATCTGTAGACCTGGTTAACTTTAGACATTTTGTCATGTTCGTCACACTTTAGGACATTTTTGTAACGATCAAGGGATGTCGCAGTAGGGATCAACCTACCTGGGATGTTAATCTAAATAGGAAGTCCTGGGGATCATTTGGGCTGTAAATTTTCTCAAAATTGTTTTTCCTTCTTTTTAGGTGATATCAAATTCCACCATTTTGGAAAATAGCACGGGGTTTGGAGCTGAACATGACTTGTTTCAAGCCATTACAAAGTTAAGGGACGTTGATTGGTAAATATAATAAGATTTCTTACTTATGTTTAATATTATCTTGGTCATGAGATCGATCTTTTTTTAAGAATTGAGGAACATTTTTCTTTAAAATATTAAAGACCATTTTAGGAACACTTCACTAAGAGGGTTAGCGGAGATAGTGGAAATATGCAGAACAGCAGACTCAGATATGGTGTACCCTCATATGACGACTGTCAATCAAAGAATAATTGAAATGCTTAAAAGTCCCAGATCGCACGTATGCAGGACTACTTGTCAGGCAGTGGGGCACTTGTTTGAGTATGTTAAGGATACTAGAAGACCGGTAAGGGATTCTTAAATACTTTCGTGACACGTACGACAGCATAAGTTTAAAGGGAATTTGTTTAGGAATATGAAGTATGGTATTTTTTTAAACTTATGTTAGCTATTGAACTATTTGCTAAACAATTCGCTGCCAGTTCCACCCTAATTCCTCCTGCCAATTTCGCTGTTCCAACCCGCTACTTCTGGACCCCACAAAATGTCCGACATAATACTTAAGGTCAAACAAGTTCAAAAATTCGTCTATCCCTTGACACCAAAAAGTCCTCCATGCTGGATGGCATAACCGCAATTATTCTAAAAAATGCGCTTCAGAACTTGCACCTATTTTAACTCGTCTTTTCGAGATCTCCTATGACAAGGGTATCTCCCCAGAGAGCTGGGAAGATACCGTCTTCTCTCTGTTGTCAGCAAAGTTATAGAGTAAGCAGTCAACTTTCAAATTCTAAAATATCTAGAAAAACACAAAATCATCCATAACAGACAGTACGGATTTCGTCACCAAAGACCAGAGCTGATCTCCTTAGCTTTGTCACACATAACTGGAACAAGTCTCTTGAATTTCATGACAAATCTCAGATTGTTGCTCTTGATATTTCCAAGGCTGGCATGCCGCACTCCTCAGCAAACTACCTTCTTACAGCCTTTTTCCCACACTATGTACCTAGATCGGTAGCTTCCTCTCTAATCGGCGCATATCTGCCATGGTGGACGGTCACTCATCTAACTTCCATCCTATCCTGGCGTACCCAGTACTGGCTTACCAGAGCGCCGAACAAAAATAGGGGCGCCGACCTAAAATAGTATATAATCTTAGTATTTTATCTGTACTCTTAAACAAATGGGAGGGGGGGGGATGCCAAAAGACATATGGCATAGGGGCGCACAAATTCATAAACTGGCCCTGGGCGTATCCCAAGGTTTAGTCCTGGCACCAACACTATTTTTTCTTTACATTAATGACCTTCCTAATCAACTATCAATCACATCCACAGTTATGCTGACGATAGTACTCTTCAATCCAACATTCATTTTTCCAGACAAGTCTCGAATTAAGAGCTGGATAATAGAGGAAGATCTATGCACCTATCCCTTTCCCAAGATCTTAAATTCATCTTAGATTGGAGTGCCAAGAACCTTGTTCAGTTCAACGTCTCTAAAACCCAGTCTGGCTTCCTGTCACGCAAAAAATCCGGCAACACTTACCCCATCCACATGAATGGCCAAGCCCTACAGCACACTGAAAGGTTCGATCTTGTTGGCATCGCTTTCGAACATGATCTCAGCTTGCACAAACACATTACTTCAGTAGCCACATCTGCAGCTAAAGCTTGGTTTTCTCTTTCGAGTCAGAAAATACTTTTTCCTGTCCAACTTACACATTCTCTATGTTTTCCAAATAAGACCTAACCTAGAGTACTGTTCTCATATCTGGGAAACTTAACATCCTTGATTCTATCCAAAAGAGAGCCATTCGACTTATCAATGATCCAAGTCCCCACAGGAAAGCTCCCTTCTCTCGCTCGTCGCCGTGCTGTTGGGGATTTATCCCTTTTCTACCGGTACTTCCAGGGATCTTGCTCTGAAGAACTATAGCCGCTATAATTCCCCTCTTGACTGTTCCTAACAGAACAACAAGAAGCGCGTTAACTATGCATCCCTTTACTGTCCAGCTATAAAAGCCTAGAACATCCCACTTCTCTTGCTCATTCATACTTAGGGCCTCTAGATTATGGAACAAATTGTCTGAAGATGTTTTCCCCTCCCTACCTCCAGTCCTTAAAATCCCGTGTCATTACATTTCCCTTCTCTTCAGACGCCCACGGTACGTTATTACTTAGGCTTGAAGCCTAGTCTCAGAGTAAAATAATTCTTCAAACGTCAAATATATTTAATCAAATTTCGAATTTTGTAGGAATTTGATGAAATTGTAGATACTCTGCTACACAGAACTGCCGATTCAAACAAGTTTATTAGGCACGATGCAAATTTGGCCATGGATTGTATGGTAACTCATATACCTATTTTGCATGCTGTCAGAGCTATATGCACTAAAGTAAGTAGTAATTTCTGATATATCACCCGAAATATAAAAGTAACTTTATAAGAGCATCGCGGGAATTTTTGCAAGCAACCAGATATACACTAGAATGTAGTTTTGCCACTATAGGCGCTTGTGTCGGAATTAACTACCGAGTTTTACGCCAGATGGCCCCGAATGGCCTATCATTCATCTTTTTGTGGTATAATTCATTTTAAATACCTTTAACATAGACCGCAAATGTTTGTTTTTGTTTATAATATTTTGTAGAAAATGTAGGAATGGTTCATGTTCATGCTACAATATTTATTTTTATAAAATTCGCTATTGAAATCCTTTTTGTACAATGCTTTATGGGGGCGCCACTGTTTGCATTTTAGGTGTTATGCGAATAACATTTATTTACATTAAAATCAATGTGTTTTGAACTAGCCACATAAGATAATGTTTAAATTAGATTTTGATTTTAGGGCCCAGAACATAAAAACATTTTAGTTAGGTCGGCATCTGCACGATTGGTAGTATGCGCAGTGGTCATAGCAGGTCCAAGTACGGTCCTGAATCCTAATAGCAGCGACTACACCAGGAGAAGGATTATCTTAAACATGGTTAAATTTTTGAATGACAAAAGCATGGAAACGAGGTAAAGGCATGTTGGACATTATCATTATTATTTTGAGTTTTTATATGATCACAAAAATCATTAATGTTATCTATCCTTGATAAATAACTCAAATGTGACTTTTAAGAGTAATAATTAGCCAGTGGCGCGCCGTCGGGGGGCTAGAGAGGCAAGCCCCCCTCGTAACGGCGCCTCCGCGCCCCCTTTCATGAGAAATGGCAAAAAAGGGTTGCATTTTTTATATTACATATCAGTATTGATCTATTATTCGTATTTTTGTGGTATAATTCATTTTAAAGATAGGCGGCAAATGTTTTTTTTTGTTTATAATATTTTGTAGCATAATATGTAGGAATGGTTAAAGTTTATATAACTATTTATTTTTATAAAATGATGAAAATTGAGACGATAAGAACAATAATCACATTTTAAACTTCATTTAGTAAGTATTTATTATTTTTTAGAAAGTATGGAGAACGTCTCTACAAATTGCTCTGTACCGATCGAATGTTCGATATGTATTTACGAAGGTATCTAGAAAAAGAAACTTTCCAGGCAATAAAAGCATGTTTCAAGAAATATCATCACAAAAATGGAACCAATTAGTAAGAGTTCGGGCGTTACAGAATATTTTTTTAAGTCAAAATGAGCCAAAAGGGATTAAGCCGAATTATAATATCGAACACCAGATGAAAACATACCCAACTGTTATATACCTAGTTTTGTAAATAAAGTGTTTGTTTCTGGGCCTGTGTTTTTAACAAATATGTAAAAGGCATTTAAAAAAAAATACGTACATTTTTAATGTAAATCCAACAACGTATCAATATCAATAAAGTATATGTAGTGTTCGAACATGTTATTGTTAGATTTCTTTTTAGAATATAATATTAATTTAATAAAACGTATTTTTGTTCCATGAAGTTTAATTATAAATTTTTAACTACCTGATTCTGGAATCTATACATATATTTAAAAAGCAAAGATCATATTTTGTCTTCCTTATTTTGAAGCTTCTACAAAACATAGCTTGATGATTCTTTTTTTGAAAGAAAGAACGCTTCTTCTCATTGAGCCATCACTAAGAATTTTGTGTCTAAATAAGGCATAAACTACGAAAAAAGTTCAATTAATTCTGACGTAATATACACTTCTTGATACTACGGTTTGCTTGGGTTTTATTGGTAATGCTGTAACTTACATAACGTAAGATATATAAAAAAAAACGTCCTCAGAGTATGCCGTGGAATCAATTAATGTCTTGAATTATTATTCTTGAAAGGTAACCTAGGTAAAAGTTATAGGTGGATGCTGGATGAAAAGTATGAAAAATAGAACTGTCAAGTTCTGAAGTTTTCACTTTTAACTTTTAGGAAAATTAAATATGGTAATAACGACAGAACAATAGTTATTTATGATATAAGTGTTAAAAGTATAATTTTACGGCACGAATTTGAAAGTTTGCAGAATGAGCGAAGCGAATTCTGCAATTCAAATGAGTGCCTTAAAAGTACTTTTAACACAAATATCATACAAAATTTTTTCTACAAACGACAATAAAAAACAAAAATACAATTACAATTTTTAGAAAGTTTAACATATTCGAAACACATAGTTTTAAGTAGCATCGTAGATATAATATAAAATTATGAAGTTGACATTTGTCAAAAAATCTAACAACCATTGTTGGCGTTGTAGTACTTTTAGTAGTACTTTTAACACTAGTGCTATAAAGTACTTTTAACACTAGTGCCATAAAGTAACATTTTTAAGGCGTCTGCGGCGTGTTAAAAAATGCATTTTTAACACGTTTGTAGAAAAAAACTTTTTTCTACAACCGAGCGAAAAGTACAAATTTGCGCTTTCAAAAGAAAGCGCAAAGTTGGACATTTTCGAGGAACAAGCGTTTGTTTTACTTTGTCGCTCGCCGAGCGACAAAGTTACTTTGTCGCTCGCTTAGTTACCATGGACACCTTAATAATAATAAAGAAACGTCCAGCGTATCTGCGACTTTTGACACAAAATATAAACTGTCAAATTTGATATCAATAATTATTAATTACATTACAAAATATTTTTATAAAAATACCGGTTGTAGAAAAAATCATGTGTGTAATTCGAGCGCAAAGTGACATTGCCGCTCTCGCGAGATAGCCGCGCTCCGCTACGCGTCGCGCGTCTAACTTCTCGCTCAGAGCGGCAATATATCACTTTGCGCTCTTAATACACAAATAGCTATTTTCTACAACCGAGCGAAAAGTACAAATTTGCGCTTTCAAAAGAAAGCGCAAAGTTGGACATCTTCGAGGAAAAAGCGTTTGTTTTACTTTGTCGGTCGCCGAGCGACAAAGTTACTTTGTCGCTCGCTTAGTTACCATGGACACCTTAATAATAATAAAGAAACGTCCAGCGTATCTGCGACTTTTGACACAAAATATAAACTGTCAAATTTGATATCAATAATTATTAATTACATTACAAAATATTTTTATAAAAATACCGGTTGTAGAAAAAATCATGTGTGTAATTCGAGCGCAAAGTGACATTGCCGCTCTCGCGAGATAGCCGCGCTCCGCTACGCGTCGCGCGTCTAACTTCTCGCTCAGAGCGGCAATATATCACTTTGCGCTCTTAATACACAAATAGCTATTATGATCGAACGTTACTTCAGAAATTGATGGCCAGTGGGTTTATTCAACACGGGATGCCATTCAGGATTTTCAAACAGAATTTCCATACATAGTCATGGATTTCGAACAGTTTCGCCAAGTTCTCACTAGATATGTGGCTTTGTTTAGATAAACAGGAAATGTGAATAGAAAGAAAAGCATGGGAGACCCAAAGTTCGCACTGTACAAAAAGTCGAAGAATTGGGGCAAATTGTTAATGAACACCCATAAACCCCTATTCGGTGTTTAAGCCAGCAGGGTCTTTTGCTGGACGATGGATTAAAATGGTCTTCTCATATCGATAATTTTTGCTCAAGATTGAGTGGTCAAATTTATCTGCTTAGGCAACTTAAGAAAACATTCGATAAAAAAATCCTGTTAATGGTTTATTTTGCCAACATTCACTCTCTGCTGAGTTATGGTGCAGTTATCTGGGGTAACGCATCCCAATCCGACAAAGCATTTAAAATGCAAAAGCGGGCAGTCAGGACTATAGATGGTCTTGGCCCCCGTGATTCATGTCGAGCAATTTTTAAAAAACTTGGTATTATGCCTCTTCCTTGTATTTATATTTATCATACCCTCCTTGAAATCCACTCCCACTCTGAAAGATTCACCAAACTATCATACAATCATACGTACGGTACAAGATCTTCGAACACATTACTGATTCCAAGGTATCGACTTGTAAATGCTGAGCGAAATGCACTAAATGTATCTCTGTATAACAAACTTGGCAATGCTGTAAAAATATTAAACTACATAAAGTTTAAAATTAAAATAAAAAAAAATTTCTTAGAAAACTGCTTTTATTCTGTTAATGAATACATATGGAGGCACCGTCTGTGAGCTAAATACTTGTATATGTTTTTTTTTGTGTTTTTTACTAAAAATAAAAATATATTCTGTATCTAGTTGGTTACAATTGTTATTTAGTAATGTGTTGTTTATTATCTATTTTTATGCATTTTTCCTTTGACTTGCAACAAACATGTAAAGAATGTAACGTTGTCAAATAAATATCTATCTATCTAAATGTATCCTACGGAACCGGCAATACAATCCGGAAATGTGACCTGCATATGCACGCTTATTGTCCAAGCTCGGTCCAAGAATTGTTACCTAACGACAAGCCGCAGCGAATGCAATTTTCAGAGTGGTCAATGGGTAATTTGCATGATAATGAAAACGTATTTGAAAAAAAGCTTTTTTACTGACGAGGCATGGTTTTACCTCTCTGGTTATGTAAATTCTCAACAAATGAGAATGTGAAGTTCTGAAAATCCACATAGAAGCCTCTGCATTCACTGAACGTTGGCGTGTGGGCGGCCATATCGAAAAGAAAGTTAATTGGATCGATTTCTTTTGAAGGGACTCTCAATTCGGCGCGATACCGTAATGAAATTTTAGAAAATTTTGTAAACGCATTAGACGATGAAGAGATGCGACAAGGCTACTTCCAGCAGGACGGCGCACCAATTCACGTAACTCTTGATAATTTAAATTTTTTGGAAGAATTTTTTGAAGACCGAAGCATAAGTCGTAAGATACCAGTTAGGTGGCCACCACGGTCCTGCGATCTCACGCCGTGCAACTTTTTTATGGCCAAACATTAAAAACTCGATTTTTAAAACCCCTTGTGGAAATTTAGAAAACCTACGGGCAATTACAAATAAATTTCAGGAGATTAACAACTCCCCCCAAGTGCTCAAGTCACCAATGTGTTTGATGCTGTAAAAAGAAGAATGAGAACATGTTTGGAAGTAGAAGGTGGACACGTCTCTCCAGTGGCGCAGCCAGGAATACGCTCTGGGGGGGGGGGCGGTTGTTGACAAAAAAATTTGACAAATATTGCTTTATTTTCGTTAGATTTAGATAGGTATTGTATAATCTTTAGGCCTTGGGGGGGGGGGGTTAAACGTCAACACCCTCCCCCCCCCCCCCGTGGCTGCGCCACTGCGTCTCTCATAATGTTTATGTTCTTTGTTGAATATGTTGTTTTTTTTTTAAATTCTGTATTATGTAATGTAATTTTCTTAAAAATAAATTTTCAGAACCTCATAGTTCTATTTTCATTCGCCTAAACCTTTTACCTACTTATGTTATCTTTAAAGAGAAATAATTCAAGACATGCATGATTGGTTTAGTGGCATACTTAGAGGACATTTTTTATCTTGTGTTATTAACACCAACAAAAATTTTAAGGAAAAACAACTGTCACGATGGATATTGTAGGCCCTAATAGTTTTTCCCTGACTGATTAAATAAAGTCATTTAAGTCGTCCAAGTTCCGGTGCAAACAACTCTTAAATACCTCATTCCTGATAACGATAACGCACTGCTAATCTCCAGTATTTATAACTTAATAAAATAACGTGGCCCCCTTTATCTAAAAATGTTGGTACCCAGGTGAGTTCGCAGGTAGAAAATCGTACCTCCGCAGGTGGCTTAGGCAGGTACCTGCACACCGTTACCGTCGAAATTCAAAGATGCCGCTGAAAGTAAGTTTTTTCGAGCTAGTAGTGGGGCATTCACAATAATTATAAAATTAGAAAGAGTCGTTCAGCCAGCAAGGAAGTCCACAAGTGTGTTGTGTCTACTACTGTCGAGCTTTCAGGTTTTTCAGAGTAGCGCAAGACATCGCCGCGGTCATCAGCTGGTGAACTTAGTTTCTTTAGCAGTTCTTTGTTTAACAGTTCTGCGTCTGCGACGAGTATTTTAGATCTTCCGATTTTTTCTCGTACGAGTGCGTGGGAGTAGTTAATTTTTCTCTTATCTCGACGCGTAATACTAACGCAACAACGTGTGTTTTCAGTGTAACTTGACACTCGAAAAAACCGAAAATGTGATTTGCAGTGGTGAAATTTTATTAGTGTTTTGAAAAAGGTAAAAAACGATGGGTTTTTCCACGAACCTTCAGGGCAAGATTGCCCATGAGGCGCTCCTGTCTAGACAGGAAGCGGAACTAAGACTTCTTGATGCCATGAAAAGGTGTATAAATGTTAAACTTAAGTGCGATAGAGATTATGCCACTGCTCTGAGTTCGGTCGCTGCTCAGGGGTTGAAGATTGATCGAGGAGATGAATTAGCGGGTAAGTTGTTAATTTGTTTGATAAGCGAGGAAATTGAACGTGTTTAAGTGTGACTTTATTTGTGAAGTTTTTAGAATCTATTTTTTGAAAGTCATCTTAATTGAGAATTTAATTTTTATTGTTTCGAAATGATTTTAATTCGATTAAAAAATATCTAGTAAGTTCCTTACTAGGAGTAGTTTATACTTTTCCTTTAAAACAGCGCAAAGTTCTTGCAACGAGTGGTTTTAAAGAAAAACTGGAAAATAAAATTTTGATTTATTTAATAATCCATATAGTGCTTTGATTTAAAAATTTTATTAGCCACCTTTAATAGGTATCATTTAATTTATGTCTGTGAAGTTGCCCCCCAAATGCAAAATTTATTTAAAATTAATGGAGTTTCGATTTTCCCGAGGACTTTCCTGTGAAGAATCATTTCTTATATTATTGAGTAGTCTACACATTACGTTTAGTGGCGAATTCCTGAAATTATTTGTACTAACTGGACCTAGATAGAATGTTAGAGGATTCCTTGTTCTATAAGGCGGTAGGTTCATAAAAATTAATTTGCGATAGGATCATTTATACAGTAATTTATACAAAAAGACCAGAGATGCGCTAGCCCTTCGCCGTTCTAAGCTTTTTAATATATAGTTTTCCCTTAATTCAGTTTTAGGGACTGCTTAGTCATCAGTGTGCGTTTCCTTGTAAAATAAATACCTACCTCAAAAATTTGTTTTGCACTCTTTCAATCTTGTACTTATGATTTTCATAGAACGGGCTCCAGACAATAGCAGCATACTCAAGAATACTTCTGACATCTAATACAATACATTTTCAAAGTATTTGGAACTACGAACAACAAATCCATATATTCTGCTTGCCCTATTTGCAGTATCAACCACGGAGGTCCAAACGTTAGCCGCATATCAAATACCTACAACCCCGAGCGCCACATCCACACCCCCCATACTGTAGTCAAATCCTTTGGTATTCTTTTTCCTGGCAAATGTAAGCATGTAACATTTATTGATATTGAATTGCAACTTATTATTTATTGACCAGTTAAATAATCTGTCCAGGTTGTTTTGAAGTAGTAGACAATCTCTTTCACTGTTAATGTTTGAATACAATTTTAAGTCATCCTGACTTAAAAGTGTGAGCGTGAGACCCGTCATATTTTAGGTCCGGAAAAATAAAATTGCTACGAACGTTTGGTAACTTGTTTTTACCGCAAAGCATGTCGACACATCGCGGTGGTTATAGTTCCTGCGCCTATGGTCTGGCACTATGATGTACGAACCAGGCGCGGCCCGTGAAAATTTAAAGTTGTATATCTCTGTTACTACTTATGGAACCCATGCCAAGTTCAGGTTTTTTAATAGTGAGCCTACTAGGAACGTTTTGGTAAAGAAAAAAAATTGTAATTTGCGAAAAAAAGTTGAGTTTTTGAATTGACCCACCTGGGAAAAAAATTAACACCCTTAGGTATTTGGTTAATATTTTTTCCCAACAAATTTTACACCATTTTGTCGACAATTCTTAAATTTTAAAAGAAAAAAATGTGTTAGTAGAAAGTTATAGTCATTTGAATTTTTTTAAACCTAAAATATAATTAAAAAAAAATTCAAATGACTATAACTTTCTACTAAGACATTTTTTTCTATTAAAATTAAAGAATTATCGACAAAATGATGTAAAATTTATTTAGAAAAAGTAATAAATAAAATCCCTAAACGTGTTAATTTTTTTCTCAGGTGGGTCAATTCTAAAATTCAACTTTTTTTCGCAAATTACAATCTTTTTTTTTTCTTTACCAAAATATTCTTGGTAGACTCGCTATTAAAAAACCTGAACTTGGCATGGGTCCCATAAGTAGCAACAGAGATATACAACTTTAAAATTTCACGGGCCGCGTCTGGTACGAACCCTACACTATAAGTTAGGGGTACCATTTTAAATTGAAAAGTAGGAGTAGCTGGAAGTGCGGTGGTGAAACGTAAAATTTAATATCTACTGGATTTAAACTTCCCCTTAATGTCTAAAACGACGGGTTTTGTTTAAACCGAATTTACTTCAAATTTAATGTTATTGGTGAAATGAAAGCCCTGTATGTTTTTTATGTGGCTACGCCGAAAAGTCATTGTTTTTTTTATAGAAAATAACTATACCTATATACAGTGTCCGCCATAGAGTTGGATACATATGGGAAAATTTTCTATTATTAATATTTAAAAGAAAAAACTCTATTGGAGGTTAGTTTCTGCATGTCTGACCGTATGTCGCTGGTCTGACCTGACAACTAAAAAATCTGTTTTAACACATCTCATGTGATCACCTGTTTGGCGGGAATTTAAAAGAAAGTTGACGGTGGTATCGAAAAATGTTATTAAGAAAAGTTATTCAGAATGCACCGAGGATCCCATTTACCAATTTTGAGAAAAAATAAAAAAAATTAACCCCTACCATCGCGCATCGTTGGTCATGCAGAAACGAATTCCCAATTAGGTTCTTTAAAAATATCAATAAAAAATTTTCCCATACGTAACCAACTTTATGACGGACACTGTATAATTAAAATCACAAAATAGTAGGGATGTTAGTTGATTAGTCATTACCTACTCTTGTTAATATTTTAAATAGAACACATCCTTCAGTTATTAAGATGATAAAACATAATGAAGCGTGATTTAGAAAAATTCCCAGAAGGTTGATTAATGTTAGTTATTTTGGTTTGCATTCAATTATTGTTAAAACGATAAGAGCAATACTTAATCAAATATCTTGATAAATTAGTCCAATAAATATATTTCAAAAAATGTTCTTAATTTTGTTACAATATTTATCAGTTATCTTTAAATTTGGTAATACCATTGGCCTCTCAATCTACAAATATTCGACATAAGTGAAAACCTGGCAACAGCCATTCTCGAGAAGTAGGTGGGAGACCATATCGTTTGGTGGGTTTAAAATAACTCTGGAATGCCTGATTGTTCTAAAATGTAAATAATGGTACCTATCTATTTCATTCGACATCAATGGATAATACAATGCCTAGGAAAAGTCACTTTTAATCAAGGTTGGCAGGATATATATCCGTGATAAATATCCTGATATATATCTTGATAAATATCATGATATTTATGCGACGATATGTATCCTGATATACATATATCAATTTTTTTTTTTCTAAAATTCTATTCATCAGTATAAAAATATCGCCCCGCTGCCTCTGAGCCGGCAACAGCGTATTATTATTATGCTGCTTACGATGCGGTGATTCCCCAAATATTTTAGATCATCGCTTTTTGGGAAAGAGGCTCAGTAATATCCAAAAGGAAGAAGCATTTGAATATTTATCCAAAATTAATCCGGAGTTTGTTCCGTTTACGATGAAAGTTATGGCAGAAGACAAACCATTTTCCAAGTACCTATTTGGCGCTCATTTCAAAAGCACTCATCCGCTGCTCTGGTGGAAATCAGTAACTGTTCATGAATCGGATTGGCCCGATAAATGCACGTTTGTAAAGTTGTGTGACCAATTATTTACAGCAGTTGCTAGTACTGCAGGACTGGAAAGACAATTTTCAACATATGGATTGGTCCAGTCAAAACTGCGAAACAAGCTTGGGACTGAAAAAGCTGAAAAACTAGTATTCTTGTTTAAATATTTGAGCAACAGAGACGATTTAAAGAAACAACATGATCTTATTTGGGTTTGGCTGGAGCGACAGGAACAATTAGAAAATCCCTCTACAAATGAAAATGAAGATTCATCAGATTCGGACCAACCATTAGCCAGACTGATTTCATCGTAAACTTACTTGTTACCACTGTTACCAGTCACAGCCTTTTTTACTCGTTTTTTTGTTTTATATCAGAAATATTATTTTAGTTGTTTTCTTTTGGCTGTTGTTCTGTTCTCAATTTTTCTTTTAAGTTGAACCATAGTTAAAAGCAAAAACATATGATGTGTTCATATTCATAAACTTGTATTTTTTTACCTACATTTTACATTCCTAACATAGGAGTACTAAAAAAATGTTATTGTAATAGCAACTATCATTGAATAGAATTGAAATAGAAATTTACAGGTTTATAACATGTTTATATTAAATTAAGTGATTTTGAATTTTTAAAATATATCTTTACAGAAAACAGATGAAATAATTTAAAAATAATTAAAAATATAAATAAATATCCAAATTTGGATATATATCGGATATATATCGATATATATCGGATATTTGGATATTTATATAAATATCATGATATTTGCCAACCCTGCTTTTAATTAAAAAATCATATTTCTTCATTTCGCCAAGAAAAAGTGAAGAACGATCTTTTTTTTAAATGTAATACTCCAACATATTTAATCCTGAATTTCCGAACATGACTAAGTAAACTTTTCTGAAGGGATTTTATAGTTTGGGATAAAATTCCGATGATATTTTCATTCTATAACTTTAATATTTTCGTATAATCATTCCTTGTTATTTAATCAAGGCCATCATCATCGCCAGTCAATGATGTATATTTTTTTCTAGTCGTTTATCCTGAATCCCTAATAGTTCCGTTCATTTAAAGGTAAAAACGATATTTTAAAAATGGGGGGCTAACTTCACGCAGCCCCCATTATTGCCAAAACAAAAGTTTATCTACAACAGTGCTTAATAGTTCTGAAGAGGAGTTCTACATTAATTTGATATGACTTTCTAGGCCAGAATTTTATTACATTTTCTGTGCTTTTGGGAAGTAAAAAATTTAACAACGACATTTCATTATAATTCTATAGAACTGTAGAACGTAGAACCGTAGAACTATTGCAGTACTAACGGGAACTCATGAGTTTTGAACAGAACTCTTCTTATATACATGGGGGACAACTCCACACTTTTACAAAAGTAAAGAAAATAAGTTGTAAAGAACAAAATATCATAATAATTTAATAGAACTGCAGAACTATTACATCACTAACGGAAACCACAACTCTTGTTAAATACTATATTTTATGGGAGGTCAAATTCACGCCGTTCGCCCTCCATGAAATATCGTATTTAACAGGAGTTCTCGTTCAAATCTCATGAGTTCCTGTTAGTGCAGTAGCTTTACACTTCCATAGAATTAGCATGCTATTTTGTTGGTTACAACTTAAACTTTTTACTGTTGAGAAAGTGTGAAGTTAGCTCCCCATGAAATATATTATTTAACAAAAGTTCTGGTTCAAAACTTATGAGTTCCCGTTTTATTGAATTATAATGACATTTTTTTGTTGAATTTTTGACTTCCCAAAAAGCACAAAACATATAATACAATTTTTCTAAGAGTTCCGGCCTTGAAAATCATAAAAAATTGTAGAACTTCTTCGGAACTACTTATTAAGCACTGTAGATAAACTTTTATTTTGGCAATAATGGGGCGCTACGTTGAACTAACCCCACATTTTTTAAAATATCGGTCTTACCGTTAAATTAACGGAAAAATATAACGAATAGAGACATAACCTTTCCTTTAAAGTCGTAGAAGAATGAATTTTCTTTCGTTTCTTTTTTCTTTTTACTTAACTTTAAATTTTACTTAAACAAGAGTCCCATGAAAATGAAAATCAGTTAATGTCTCTCACTTAAAGTTGGTATAATATTTCAGCCACGCCTTAAAATTTTTACCCAAGAACTACGAGTACATGCATCGACTTTCTTTTCGCGGTTTTGAACTTGACAAGAATATTTTTACATATTATTACGGGAAATACCTACATACTAAATCGAAAATTTCTCTTATTCGCTACTTGATTGCATATTTATTTAGAAAAGTAATAAATAAATCAGATATTTAATTATGTCAATAGGTCTAGGTTTGGCCACACCTACTAGTACATATGCAGCATGTCGTTCTTGTCAGTATTTGTTTTGTTACTTTTTGTCAAAAGTTTTGCTTGGTCCAGGAAGAAGGTTGCCATCAAAAAGTCTTAGTAACGAATAGAAAATTTAACTATATATATATATATATATATATATATATATATATATATATATATATATATATATATATATATATATATATATATATATATATATATAAACTGCTGGCCAATTCAAGCGGGGCAAACTAAATTTTTGATAAAATTTAGAGTGGAATATTTTCGAAACGAAAAAAGATTTTGATTTAACTTTTTCAGTATGTAATTGAATAGTTCTTCTAGTTTTTATACTTCAAGGCACTATTGCTAGCAGTCGCTGCAACTCTATTTTACAGGGTGTTAAGTGAAACCCTGACTTTTTTGGAAAAGTTTTCCAGTTCCGAGAATCTAGGAAGAATTTTTTTTGAATTTTCTTTTCATACTAAAATGATCCATGGTCAAATACAAAAAAACAATTTCTCCGGATTTTCTCTATTTTCATTTGTTTTCCGTATACAGGGGTTAGTCGAAATTATCGACTTCTTCTTACAAAGGAACCCCTAATTTGGCCGTTTATTCACAAAAAGCGAAAGACCAAGTAAATTTGTAGTTTGAAGTAGTCCAGCTAACAAAATTAATACAAATTTTTGTACAGGGTGTAGCAAGTTTGGATCACGGGCTAGTAAATTATTATTTTTTAATTTCTACTACTTTTTCCTAAGTTAACTATTAATTATCACGTGCTACGTTAAAGGGTTAAAATTTGTTAGGTCCGATAACAGTACTGGATAGAAAGATCCTTTTTGCCCAAACGGGTTTTTCATTTTTTGTCTAGTCCCATTTTTAGTGATTAAACGGCTCGCATTTTGAACCTAACTTTTTGCAATTGCATCCATGAACGATTGAAGTGAGAGTGCTTTTTTGGTGGTACATAATGAATGTTTTATCCAACCAAAAAACATGTAGTGGCCAAACAGCTAATGATGCTTATTCGAAGAATTTTTTAGCATTATACAGGGTTGCAAAAAATATACCACCTATACTTTGCAGGTGGATTTCTGTTAATTTAGCGGCGTTTCTATTTCTTAGTCAAAAGATCTAGTAGGCCAAAAAATAAAACATTTTCTTTGCTATTGACAGTTACCAAGGCAACAAAGTATTCTTCTTTGAATTGGTGCGTTATTATCCTTTATAATGGCTCGATTAAGTGCAAAAGAACAAGCTAATTGTTTGCGTTTACTACAAGATGGGGTAAAAATTAGTATTATTGCGGATATGTACGGGGTTGGGCGAAGTACAATATCTCGACTGCGTCAACGCTTCCACGAAACGGGAAGTGCAAACTATCGTTATGGGGGAGGTCGCCAAAAGAAAGTCGGCATTGCAGATGAAAGATGGTTGGTTAGAGAGGCTCGTCGAAGGCGAAAAATTCCATCAGAGAAAATTAACCAGGAGTTCAGAGCAAGAACACACATTCGTGTGAGCAATAGGACCATTAGAAGAACTTTAAACAATAATAACTTAAGGTGAGTTACTTCAAATGAGATCTTATTTTTTGTACCAATATTTTTAGTGTTTCATTTTAGTAAGTCGGCTATTATAATATCGACGTCAGCTGAGGCGTGAATCTTGGATTTTGCGCACCGATATTATAAATGTAAACTTGAACTAAGTTGTTCATAAATTAAAGTTTTGATAGGCGACCCTAAACACATTATTTGTGCTTGCAGCGTAATGTTCCTTAGTTCTTCCCTAGAACTAACGTTATGAAAATTGACCTAATTTTGCATTTTAGTATAATAAAAGCTACTGTTGGTATATGGAGGAGAATATGGCTCCTCAGGAACCTTTTGGTGGTGGAGGCGTTACTGTTTGGGGTGGTGTAATGTTTAATGGCAAAACGGAACTTTTTTTAACATTAGAGACCATTAACGGTCAGGTATATAGGGACGAAATTTTAAGCAATATCGTTCTACCATTTGCAAACAATTTTGGGAACGATTTTGTGCTAATTGACGATAACGCCAGACCTCATAGAGCACGCATTGTGCAAGAGTTTTTGGAAGCTAATAATATTACCAGGATGGTCTGGCCTGCAAAATCACCAGACATGAATATTATCGAACACGTCTGGTCTAAATTGAAATTATTGGTAAGTTCTAGGGAAGATCCTCCTCAGACTCTAGAACAACTTGCAGACGCCATTGTTCAGGAGTGGGAAAATATTCAGCAAGAATTTGTCAATAATTTGGTAATAAGCATGCCTCGAAGATGCCAAGAGATAATAAATGTAAGGGGAGGTCCTACTAGGTATTAAGATTTGTTTTGTTTTCGTTAGTTGCAAGTTTTTATAATACCTTCAAGTAAAAAAAATGTTCTATAATTTAAAACGTTTTCTGTTTACCTATAAAAGTAACAACCAAAATTTACATTTTGGATCTCCTAAAGTAATGCCGGGAAAAATAACTACTAAATTTGAAAATTACGTATCTTTTCGAGTACTTTCAAAAGTAATTAAATCTTCTGAAATTTCTATACCTTCTAAAAACTACGCTATACAGAATTTTATAACTTGTTCAGTTCAATTCACTATCCATCTCCAATTTTTGACGAGAAAAATGTACTCCGTGACTATTAATTTAAGACACTTCTTATTAATTAAAATTTCTCAATGCCATGTACTGACTTTTTAGAGCAGTGGTAAAATATTTTTCTTTTATAATGAATAATCGAAGTTTACGAAAATCCAAAGATATCGAGAAACACGTGGCTTCTATTATAAGTAGTAACTTCTGCACAATCCTGTATAATGTGAAAAAGTTCCGAATGAATATTATTCTTTTTATCTGTATCGTTACTAGATTTTATTAATAATAAGTAGGACATTTTCTTTAATAATTATTAATATAGCAAAAAGGAACTTTATGAATACCTAAAGGACTCTAAAATCACATGATTTTCATATAAAATGTAGGTGATATGTTTTGGGCAAACGCGGACAAAAGCAGCGAATAAGCATCTTTAGCTCTATGGCCACGACACTTTTTTATTGGTTGGTTAAACCAATAAACGATGTCCACTTCAATAGTTCATGAATGCAATCGCAAAAAGTTAAGTTTTAAACGCAAGCCATTTGTATCACTAAAAATGGGACCAGACAAAAAAATTCAAAAACAGTTTCGGCAAAAAGTTCCAAGAAAATTGGGACTATATTCAATTAATTTGAAAATCACATGACTTCCATATAAAGTATAGGTGGTATATTTTTTGCAACCCTGTATAATGCTAAAAAATTCTTCGAATAAGCATCATTAGCTGTTTGGCCACTACATGTTTTTTGGTTGGATAAAACATTCATTATGTACCACCAAAAAAGCACTCTTACTTCAATCGTTCATGGATGCAATTGCAAAAAGTTAGGTTCAAAATGCGAGCCGTTTAATCACTAAAAATGGGACTAGACAAAAAATGAAAAACCCGTTTGGGCAAAAAGGATCTTTCTATCCAGTACTGTTATCGGACCTAACAAATTTTAACCCTTTAACGTAGCACGTGATAATTAATAGTTAACTTAGGAAAAAGTAGTAGAAATTAAAAAATAATAATTTACTAGCCCGTGATCCAAACTTGCTACACCCTGTACAAAAATTTGTATTAATTTTGTTAGCTGGACTACTTCAAACTACAAATTTACTTGGTCTTTCGCTTTTTGTGAATAAACGGCCAAATTAGGGGTTCCTTTGTAAGAAGAAGTCGATAATTTCGACTAACCCCTGTATACGGAAAACAAATGAAAATAGAGAAAATCCGGAGAAATTGTTTTTTTGTATTTGACCATGGATCATTTTAGTATGAAAAGAAAATTCAAAAAAAATTCTTCCTAGATTCTCGGAACTGGAAAACTTTTCCAAAAAAGTCAGGGTTTCACTTAACACCCTGTAAAATAGAGTTGCAGCGACTGCTAGCAATAGTGCCTTGAAGTATAAAAACTAGAAGAACTATTCAATTACATACTGAAAAAGTTAAATCAAAATCTTTTTTCGTTTCGAAAATATTCCACTCTAAATTTTATCAAAAATTTAGTTTGTCCCGCTTGAATTGGCCAGCAGTTTATATATATATATATAGTAGAAAAATGGAAGATTTCTTGGCCTATAGGTAATATAATAAATGTAAATGCGAAGATTTACTTCTTCGCTAGTGCAGCGAAAAGGCCGTGAATGAAAAATAAAAATAATGAGGACTAAATTTAGTTTGTCCCGCTTGAATTGGCCAGCAGTTTATATATATATATATATAGTAGAAAAATGGAAGATTTCTTGGCCTATAGGTAATATAATAAATGTAAATGCGAAGATTTACTTCTTCGCTAGTGCAGCGAAAAGGCCGTGAATGAAAAATAAAAATAATGAGGACTATCTTTGATTCTGGTCTGGGCGACCTCCTGCTATCGATTTCTGGGCCCTTACCCATCAGCGGGCAGGCTTACACCCAGGGTGGCTGAAGAACAGACCACGATTTGACCAGAATCAAAGAGAGTCCTTATATCCAAAATGTTCGGAAAGGATGGGTAAGATGTAGTGGCTCGCGCCAACTAGTTCACCCAGTGTTGCTCCAAAAATGTTTGGCTGCTAACACAATAATACTCGAAAGTATGTCGAATGTCGATTTTCTCGACGTCGACGGTACAAATGCACCATTGTACAACAATAGTAGAAAAATGGAAGATTTCTTGGCCTATAGGTAATATAATAAATGTAAATGCGAAGATTTACTTCTTCGCTAGTGCAGCGAAAAGACCGTGAATGAAAAATAAAAATAATGAGGACTATATCTTTGATTCTGGTCTGGGCGACCTCCTGCTATCGATTTCTGGGCCCTTACCCATCAGCGGGCAGGCTTACACCCAGGGTGGCTGAAGAACAGACCACGATTTGACCAGAATCAAAGAGAGTCCTTATATCCAAAATGTTCGGAAAGGATGGGTAAGATGTAGTGGCTCGCGCCAACTAGTTCACCCAGTGTTGCTCCAAAAATGTTTGGCTGCTAACACAATAATACTTGAAAGTATGTCGAATGTCGATTTTCTCGACGTCGACGGTACAAATGCACCATTGTACAACAATAGTAGAAAAATGGAAGATTTCTTGGCCTATAGGTAATATAATAAATGTAAATGCGAAGATTTACTTCTTCGCTAGTGCAGCGAAAAGGCCGTGAATGAAAAATAAAAATAATGAGGACTATCTTTGATTCTGGTCTGGGCGACCTCCTGCTATCGATTTCTGGGCCCTTACCCATCAGCGGGCAGGCTTACACCCAGGGTGGCTGAAGAACAGACCACGATTTGACCAGAATCAAAGAGAGTCCTTATATCCAAAATGTTCGGAAAGGATGGGTAAGATGTAGTGGCTCGCGCCAACTAGTTCACCCAGTGTTGCTCCAAAAATGTTTGGCTGCTAACACAATAATACTCGAAAGTATGTCGAATGTCGATTTTCTCGACGTCGACGGTACAAATGCACCATTGTACAACAATAGTAGAAAAATGGAAGATTTCTTGGCCTATAGGTAATATAATAAATGTAAATGCGAAGATTTACTTCTTCGCTAGTGCAGCGAAAAGGCCGTGAATGAAAAATAAAAATAATGAGGACTATATCTTTGATTCTGGTCTGGGCGACCTCCTGCTATCGATTTCTGGGCCCTTACCCATCAGCGGGCAGGCTTACACCCAGGGTGGCTGAAGAACAGACCACGATTTGACCAGAATCAAAGAGAGTCCTTATATCCAAAATGTTCGGAAAGGATGGGTAAGATGTAGTGGCTCGCGCCAACTAGTTCACCCAGTGTTGCTCCAAAAATGTTTGGCTGCTAACACAATAATACTTGAAAGTATGTCGAATGTCGATTTTCTCGACGTCGACGGTACAAATGCACCATTGTACAACAATAGTAGAAAAATGGAAGATTTCTTGGCCTATAGGTAATATAATAAATGTAAATGCGAAGATTTACTTCTTCGCTAGTGCAGCGAAAAGGCCGTGAATGAAAAATAAAAATAATGAGGACTATCTTTGATTCTGGTCTGGGCGACCTCCTGCTATCGATTTCTGGGCCCTTACCCATCAGCGGGCAGGCTTACACCCAGGGTGGCTGAAGAACAGACCACGATTTGACCAGAATCAAAGAGAGTCCTTACATCCAAAATGTTCGGAAAGGATGGGTAAGATGTAGTGGCTCGCGCCAACTAGTTCACCCAGTGTTGCTCCAAAAATGTTTGGCTGCTAACACAATAATACTCGAAAGTATGTCGAATGTCGATTTTCTCGACGTCGACGGTACAAATGCACCATTGTACAACAATAGTAGAAAAATGGAAGATTTCTTGGCCTATAGGTAATATAATAAATGTAAATGCGAAGATTTACTTCTTCGCTAGTGCAGCGAAAAGGCCGTGAATGAAAAATAAAAATAATGAGGACTATATCTTTGATTCTGGTCTGGGCGACCTCCTGCTATCGATTTCTGGGCCCTTACCCATCAGCGGGCAGGCTTACACCCAGGGTGGCTGAAGAACAGACCACGATTTGACCAGAATCAAAGAGAGTCCTTATATCCAAAATGTTCGGAAAGGATGGGTAAGATGTAGTGGCTCGCGCCAACTAGTTCACCCAGTGTTGCTCCAGCCACCCTGGGTGTAAGCCTGCCCGCTGATGGGTAAGGGCCCAGAAATCGATAGCAGGAGGTCGCCCAGACCAGAATCAAAGATAGTCCTCATTATTTTTATTTTTCATTCACGGCCTTTTCGCTGCACTAGCGAAGAAGTAAATCTTCGCATTTACATTTATTATATTACCTATAGGCCAAGAAATCTTCCATTTTTCTACTATTGTTGTACAATGGTGCATTTGTACCGTCGACGTCGAGAAAATCGACATTCGACATACTTTCGAGTATTATTGTGTTAGCAGCCAAACATTTTTGGAGCAACACTGGGTGAACTAGTTGGCGCGAGCCACTACATCTTACCCATCCTTTCCGAACATTTTGGATATAAGGACTCTCTTTGATTCTGGTCAAATCGTGGTCTGTTCTTCAGCCACCCTGGGTGTAAGCCTGCCCGCTGATGGGTAAGGGCCCAGAAATCGATAGCAGGAGGTCGCCCAGACCAGAATCAAAGATAGTCCTCATTATTTTTATTTTTCATTCACGGGCCTTTTCGCCGCACTAGCGAAGAAGTAAATCTTCGCATTTACATTTATTATATATATATATATATATATATATATATATATATATATATATATATATATATATATATATATATATATATATACATATATATATATATATATATATATATATATATATATATATATATATATATATATATATATATATATATATATATATATATATATATATATATATATATATATATATATATATATATATATATATATATATATATGTATATATTCTTTTAATTCTTGGGTCTAGACCCAAGAATTATGTACCTACGAGCCTATCTATGTATACCCCTTGCTGTATAATAAATTAAAATACCAAATAGGTATTATCCGCAGGATCTTAAACACCAAACGGCTTTACCGACACTTAACATCTTATTCCTCCATTATCTTTGCTGATGTAATAACAGACACCCAGAAACAGGTAGTTTCTCAGATTCACCTTATTGTAACGGTCTTTCGGACCACCTAAAGAGGATTACGTCATTAGATGTATGCGTCACCTAATCTGCAACAACCAGGCTAGTTTATGTACGGTGACCAGGGTCCCCATTTTGAATAGACGTCGGCGTCGCATTGAGAATGTCGCCATTTTCAAAGATCTTTCTTGTTTCCATAGAATTTTAAACTGACGTCAAAGAGCGCCCGTCATTGTGATTTCCTTTTTAAATTATTGTTGCTCATTTATCTCTATATACAATTTTATTATAAAAGAATAACCTGAGTGACTGACAAGCTTTCATTTGATGCCCTTGACTTTTTTTTCTATTTCTCAATTTACCTCCTAAAATTAACCCCCAGAGTCAAAATTCAACTTTTTATACGTTGTGTTGCTGATACGAAGTGACTTCTTGGTCCCTTCATTTGCGAAGTGGCATAAATCAAAAATATTTTAAGCTTTTAAAAAGTCCTTTTATAGAATTTTTCTCAGGCCTTGGAAAGGCTGTAGAACAAAATTATAAGTAGTGTCCCTTTACCGGGCATAACAGTGGGTGAAATTTCTTTTAAAGCCTTCATCAAATTAGTAGGAGATCGTTGAACAATGAGAGCGAATTCCTCACGACCGAGCAGGATGTTGTTACCGATTCAAAAATGTTAAGTTTTTTGAAACTATAATCGATGACGTTACGTTTCAAATACGGTTTGCAACTTGCCTTGAATACGGTTAGCAAGAAAAATTGGCTTAATAACAGACGTGTCTTAGCAGCAACAGTGAATTTGGCAGGAAAACTTTCTAGTTGTGAATTTACGCATTTTCTTTTTACTTTTCAGGAAGTTTGGTATGTTCCTCATGGAAAAACATGATGGAAGAAATGGAAAGCACTGCCAAACTTATCCGACAAAACGCCGATTCTGTAGAAAGTAAAGCTCTAGATTCTCTTAACGCCCTGTATGCGGAAAAAAGAAAAGTAAGAAAAGCGTACCAAGAGGAACACACCAGGATTTTACAACAGTTCACGCATGTAAGTATAAAGTTTTAGTTTGATATGCTGTAATTAATGTTTACACTATTTCCCGCATAAAAAATGTAAAAATAATGAAAAATATAGCTTTTAATAATAAAATTGTACAAAAGTACAATATTTCATTAAAAAATGTAAATATTAATTATTTTTTTAAAGACCTAAACTATAATAAACTATTCTCTCCCACACTTTTAACCATAGTACTAGTTTCTATATATTAAAAAATAATGACACCTATGGACATGTTTGTCAATGTATTTATTAAATAAAGCAATTATTTAATTTAAAATACTTCTTATTCAAGTGCATTCAACATTTAATTAAACTAGAAAGAATATATCAAAATTCAAAATCGCCAACCTCATATGCAACACATTTTTCTAATTGCTTCCTTAGATATCTGAAGGAATTTCTGATTTTATTCTGGAATATTGATCGAACAGTCTGGGTAATTCTGACATTTAGCACATCAATATTGTTTGGTATTGGAGTGGCATAAACAATTTGTAGTAGGAGTAGGAATACTTTTGGACTCCAATATAATTAGCCTAAATTTAAAGAAATATTTTTTTGATTATTTCAATTATGCTTTGTTGAGATAATATTAACTTTAATAAACTAATGTGACAATGGTCAAAAATAATACTATTATTTAAAATAGCATAGCGGCTTTTTCTGTGTAAGCGGACTTTCCATTATGCACTACATGTACGAGAATGGTTGGATTAAAGACTTCCCGGAAAATGACTTGGCATGACACCGCTTGGTTTCTTTCTCTGGGGTCTTTCAGAACTCCACCAGAGAACATTTAAGAGCTTACATTTACCCAAGAATTTAGGCGGATTATGGTTAAAAGTAGTAAAAGTACATCCGTAAAGGGTTCAAAAATAAGCTGCATTATTGTATAGCAAACAATGGAGCACATTTTGAACACTTTTTAAAGTGAAAATTCTAAAATTGCCATATTACTGAAATAGTACATTACGTATACAGTATGTCCACGGATATAGTTTAGAACAGGACAAATGCACCAAGTTTTGCAAGATACGTAAAAATGTCACTCGTAATAAAAGTGATTGCTTGTAAAATGAAATATGTTTTAAATTAAACTCTAAGCCGAAGTACAAGGTTTCATGAAAAAATTTAAATATAAAAGTAACGAGTTTTATCACATTATTTTTTTAAAGTCCCAACTATTCCCGTTGGTGGGGTTCTCATAAGTGAACACGTCCTAGAGGCGTTCTTAAGAG
Organism: Philopedon plagiatum; assembly: GCA_963971165.1. Taxonomy (NCBI): domain Eukaryota; kingdom Metazoa; phylum Arthropoda; class Insecta; order Coleoptera; family Curculionidae; genus Philopedon; species Philopedon plagiatum. Next base: position 12,440,547 of record OZ020191.1, read on the forward strand.
AAGCTCAAGCTACTCTCAAGAACGCCACACAGGACGACACTTTCTTGAGAGTAGGTCTCAAGAGAAGCTCAAAATACTCAAGAACGTGTCCATTTAGTCCGGGAATCAGTCTTGCGTATACCTTGTGGGCTACTTGCGAGAATTTTATTCTCAGATAGACATGCGCCTTAAAAATATTAAATTAAACGTGATAAAACAAGCTTTACTATAATTATGGAACCTAGCTATTGATAGTTGTTTTTTACTTTTATTGTATTTATTATTTTCCGTTGCAGACCAGGCAGCAATTAATGTTCATTACAAAATACTATTTACCTATAATTGGCATAGAAAAAAAACTCAGGTAATTGCCTACTTCCTATTTGCTTAAAATAGCCATAGACATGTATATCTATTGTCGATGAAAATAACCCATGTGCAGATAACGTTTAATACATAATAATATAAGAATTTCAGTGGAAAGCACAACTCAGTACCAGTTATTATAAATTATATCTCTTTATTAAATCGGTTTTTATTATACTTGTAATTATTATGTGTCATATTAATGAAAGTAAGACAAAACTATAAAGCAACGTGACTGCAGAATTTTTGCTACGCATATTAGCGGAAGTCTTAAGAGCCTTACGCGGAAAATATATTCCAAAAAATCACAATTTCTTACTGGTTCTACAACTGTAGAGTCAACCTTCCTTTTCGATGCGTTTTATTGTTAACTTAGAGAGTTTTGAAGTAGCTTTCCTCAAAACAACTTGAAGAATTTTTAGAGCACATCGGGTTATTCCCCTTTCTAAGCTGTCGATATTTTCAAAAGGTCGGCGAGGATACACTTTTTCCTTTAAATATCCCCAGAGAAAGTAATCGAGTGGGTTCAGATCCGGCGAACTCGCAGGCCAATGATTTTCTAAAAATCTTCCTATCCAACGCCCCTGGAATGTTTCCTGACGAAACTCGTTAACAGCTCGGGAACTATGGCATGGCGCACCATCATACTGATATCATAAATTATTTCTAATGTTAAATAGAAAGCCATTAACAAATCCAAACAACTGATTTCTCAAAAATTGAAGGTAAATATCCGGCGTTATATTGCCTCGGAAGAACAATGGGCCTATCATTTGGTTACCTAAAATATCGCACTACACATTTGTCTTACAATAATACGGATCTCGACACTGGATAACAAATCCTGAATTAGCTGTACTCCACCAACGACATTAATGTAAAACATGCATCATCAGAAAAAATGATTTTTCCAAATCAAATCAAACCGAATAAAGTCTCTAGGTTTCATCGTCTGGACAAGGGTAGGTTTGTATGAATGAAAATGATTTGCTTTAAGAACTCTTCCAGCAGTGGATTGACAAACAGAGCGTCTATCGCTCCCAGGAAGTACTTTTTCCAAATTTCTCAACGATGTCTTGGGATTTTCAACAGCGACTTGGATAATTTGTTGGTGAATATCCTCATCATCGTCGGCCTGAACTTGATTTTTTTATTGCAGCGATTTTTCCACTTCTTTTACAATTTTGCCATTGTGTCCAACAGTTTGATGGGATACAGATATTTCGGGATGCCTGTCATGGAAAGTCCCAGCGGCTATAGCTTTTGTAGTTGTCGACAACAATTAAAACAATTTGCAATTGTTTTAATTGTTTTGGGGGCATAATATAATCATAGGCAAAACTCTAATTATTACTCCCAAAATTTCCAACCCTCCACCCTATTAGGCGTAGTTAAAGGAGGCTTGGGGGTGGTTAGCACCCCCAAAACTCTAATTAGCACCACCAAACTAAATTTTTGGCCCTATACTACTATACCGACTAGCGTCTAGGGCTTAAGAACCCCCGAACTTGACTGCCTAACTACGCCTATGGACATAATTAAGAAAAATAAAAAATTGATAAATTGAATTAACTCATACTGCAAAGAATGTCAATGTCTATGTCAAAGACATTCTTAGTATATTTACCTGTACGAAATTTAAGATAATCACTTTTTATTAACCTATTCCAAATAATTCCTTAAAATAACTTTTCTTTGAATCTTGCTAAATAAGGATAAGGGTACTTTATTCTTGAGTATATTTTACGCTTTTGTCGCTACCCTGTATACTACAGGTCCTTTTAGATTTTTTCCATAGGGATTCTTAGCTTATTAATACGCATAACTTATCTACAACACAACAAAGTGTTTTTTTTCAACTCAACAACTCATATGGCAAGGATTTCGTGGGACACGCTGTATATAATCTTTCTAGAAATTGTTACTTTTCTTCCCAAAGTTGTTCTAGCCAAAGTTCGAGATTTAACTGCTATTAACCCACTACGATAGAATTTAACTGTACAAATTCAAGATTCATCAGTAATTTCCTTTCTGTACAATTTTTATTAATTTAACCAATTGATCTCTGGCCTCATGGAGCCTTGTTGACTAGAACTTAACCTTCTATCAACTTAATTTTTTAGATCGCTTTATATCAACCAGATTGTCTGGTTTAAATATCAGTTTAACAAGGGGCAATAGTAGGTTAATATCTACATCTACAGTAGAGTGCAAGCGCGGTCGTACAGGATGAGAAATGGGAGAAACTACCCCTATTTCCCTGAGTTTCCATTATTATTAATGTTGTCCATTGTCGAAAATTTAAGTAGAAAATAAAACAAAAGCGATATCCGCCCATCTGCCGCGGTACTCGCCGCCGACGGCACCAACGCCGTATCACATCACGTATGCGCGAAGCTGAATGGGGAGCGTTTCGACTGAGTCAATATTTTTGGTCGAAAAACGCTTTCTCGAAAACCACTGGTTCAGCAGTTACAAGGAAATAAACAATTAAATTGTTTATAACAACTGATCGCGCTAGAATTTTCTATCCAGATAATTTTCCTTCAATCTACACCTACTTCTTAATGTTCGCGATTTTTTTCAGATTTTTCTGAACGATTCTTTTGGTGATAAGGGCGGGGACAGCAACTTTTAAGCGTTTTTCCCGAAAAATGTTTAAAAAATGCATAAAAAAATACATCATATATATTTTTGGATTCGTGCTTCAATAAGCTTTCATTTGACACCCTACACCAAGGTTGGGGAAATGATTCAGGGGAGGGACATATAAAATCATTACAACATTTAGGCGGGCCCAATAGAATGTATTACAAGTAGCAGAAAAACAATCAAATTTATGAATCTATTGTTTAGACGTACTAGGTTGGTGTGACAAACGAAATTTTGATTGTTCATTAATTACGTCGTCGAAATTTGGCTCTATGTTACTAGAACTAATCCGCAAAACGCACTCAAGGTGTATTGTATTTGATGGACCGCCATTTTCCCATCCCTGTCCTACACGATGCCCTTAAAATTTTGTTTGCATTTCCCAATTTACTCCCTGAAATTAAGCTCCAGAATCAAAAATCAACTTTTTATACTTCACGTCTATAATTGGACCACAACACTTTATCTCTGTGCTAAATTTCAAATTTTTACATCGAATAGTTTCAACAAACAAAACGCCTGTGATAGACGGACGGACGGACGGACACCGAAGTGATTCTATAAGTGTTCCGTGTCACGGAACACTAAAAATCGTCCGCGAACAACCAAGAATCAATAGCATTTATTTAGGTGAGAATTGCTTTTCTTTACTTATCTCTGGAAGGTGGTAGAGGAATTCTTTTTCCACGCATCCCCTTAAAGGGCTGCATAGGCGTAGTTCGGCAGTCAAGTTCAGGGGTGCTTAAGCCCTAGACTCTATTCAGTATATGGCCAGCCCCCCCTTAGCTACGCCTAATAGAGTGGAGGGTTGTACATTTTCGGGGTGCTAATTAAAGTTTTGGGGGTGCTAAGCACCCCAGTCCCCCTTAACTACACCTAAAGGGTTAGTGAAATCCCAACGGATGTTTCCAGCTCTAGATGTGTAAGGTTTCGGTCTTCGTGCCTCAGAAGATAAAAAAAATCTTCCGCCAAAATAACGTTGAATATTTGTTGCCTCAAAGAATACTTAACAATATCAAAAAGTCAGAACGTCGAAAGTTATATTTTTTATTTGTCTAGACTCTAGACCTACACAATGGCAGCAAAATTAAAATTTAGTGAAACAGCCAATTTTTATACTCAACAACTTTTAAAACACCCTTGTAAAAATTTTGATCTGTTGCCAAAAAAAAAAATTAAACTAAATTTAAAGTTCTTTCATTAACCACTTCATAATTTAAATAAGCTTATCGGAAATCTTAGGAATCTTATTAGACAGACATTTTGACAGTTAATTTAGTATCTTTATCCAAATTAGACGTTTGTTTTATATTTTAGCACCCATATTTTTTTGTTCTTGTAGAAGTGACACAGAACTATTATAATAGACAATAATAAAGCTAACTTTCTACATGGGCACGGCATAGGCACAACTTACAGCTCCACAATTACAAGATGTCTGATGTTGCAATCTATTGAACACATCAAAGATCTTAAGTTCTTAGAAATAATATTAATTAGGTATTTTGTTATTTTATATGACCGGTTAAACATTTTGAAAACAGTTTCTATGGAGAAGTTCTCAGATTATGTAGCAAAAAACAGATGATACTATTCATACATAAATTATTCTATAACACACGCCAGATGATACTATTCATACATAAATTATTCTATCGCCCCACGCCTGCATCTGAACTTTTAAAAAAAGAACGGAACGGTCAAGTGCAAGGTATATTTGCACAATTGGTGTTCCGTGCCATCAGTCCCTCACTTAACCTGAGCAAACCTCGGCCGCCCGATCTCCGTCCATCTGCCGCGCTACCCGCCGCCGATGGCACCAACGCCGTATCACATCGCGTATGCGCGGAGCTGAGTGGGCCAAATTAAAAAAAAATTTAAAACGTGTAAGGATAAAAGTTGTTCCTTAGATCGTGAGAAATATTGTTTGTCCCTAAACTTTTTGTCCAAAATCAATTGTTTAGCAGTTATAAGGAAATAAACAATTAAATTGTTAATAACAATTGACCGCCCTACAATTTTTCAATACTAATAATTCTCGCTCAATCTACACATAATTCTTAATGTTCATGATTTTTTTCAGATTTTTCTGAGCTATCCTTCTGGTAATAAACGTGGGGGACAGCAATTTTAAAGCTTTTTTCCCGAAAAATATTTTAAAAAATGCAATAACAAAATACATCATACATTTATATCGTTGAATTCGTGCTTCAATAAGCTTTCATTTGATACTCTATACAATGACCTTGACATTTTTTTTTCATTACCCAATTTACCCCCCGAAATTAACCTCCAGAATCGAATTTTCACTTTTTATACTTCATTATACTTCACGTCTGTATTTTTCTCTGTGCCAAATTTCAAAATTTTTACGTCGAATAGTTTCAGAGAAAATCGCCTGTCCTGTGACAGACGGACGGACGGACGGACACCGAAGTGATTCCATAAAAATTACACAAATGGGAGAAAGAGATAGTGATATGGGTCGGGATGCTAAGTGTTACTATAATCCAGGGGTCGGTCGCCAAGTAATTTTTGGGGTCCGTATACTTTTGAAAAATTTTATCGAGGTCTAGGGAGAAAAAAGGAAAAACTTCTAATCTATTGACACGGGATTTTATGGATTGGAGGGTGGGTGAGGAAGGGAAAACATCTGCAGGCAATTTGTCCATAATCTGGAGACCCTCGGTATGAATGAGCGAGAGAAGTGGGATGTTCTCGGCTTGCAGTTGGACAGTAAAGAGATGCGTACGTAATGCGCCTCTTGTTCTGTCAAGAACAGTCAAGGGTGGCCAGTTCTTCAGATCAAAATCCGTGGAAATATCGGTAGAAAAGGGACAAATCCCCAACAGCGCGGCTCTGGGAAATAGGAAGGAATTTTCTTGTGAGGACAGGGTCATTGATGAGTCGAATGACTCTCTTTTCGCTAGAATCAAGGATGTTAAGTGTCGAAGGTGATGCTGCTCCCCAGATGTGGAAACAGTACTCCAGGCTAGGTCTTATTTCGGAAACAGAGAGTGTGTAAGTTGGACGGGGAGAAGTATTTTCTGACTCGAAAGAGAGAACCAAGCTTTTTAGCTGATGATGTGGCTATTGAAGTAATGTGTTTGTGCCAGCTGAGATCATGTTCGAAAGTGATGCCAACAAGTTCGAACGTTTTTTTTTTCTGTAGGGTCTGACCATTCGTTTGGATGGGGTAAGTGTTGTCGGTTTTTTGCGTGACAGGAAGCAAGACTTGGTTTTTGAGGCGTTTAACTGAACAAAGATTTTGGCACCCGAGTCTAAGAATAAGCAATTAAAGACTTTGAGCAAGGGATAGGTGCATACATCTTGTGTCTATTATTCAGCTCTTGATTCCAGACTTGTCTGGAAAAACGAATGTTGGAGTAAAGTGTACTATCGTCAGCATAACTGTGAATGGGATTGGTAGTTGAAGAGAGCAGGTCATTAATGTGAAAAAGAAATAGGATTGGAGCTTGGAGTGAACCTTGGGTTGATTTTAAATAGTAGTGTTACAGTTATAATATTCAGGTTTAGTAAAAGCGCCAATTAAAAAAATGACTATAGTGGGACAAACAATAAAAACAAATGTGTTGCAATTTAAAAAACAGAGCTAAACATTGTACAGTTACAATAAAGACTGCTAAGTAGGTAAGCAAGTCGATCTACAAAGATACAGTACCTACTTGTGAAAGACTTTTTAAACGAATGCTATATTGTCGGTTGAAGGGATATCTAATTTTAAATCTTAAATTACACTTTCCTAAAAATATCTTCATATTTCGAAAATTCAGACACACATGCGCAGATATATAAAATATGGATTTGCACACATCAAACGCTTGAAATGTGAAAACGAAAGAAATGAAACTACTATAGCTATAAGAGTACACTATAATCGCTGTGGACATAAATAAAATTACATAAAAGTAAATGTATTTTTACGGTCTGTAAAGCCTATTCGATGGACGTTTTGTTTAAATATAAATCAATCCTAATTTAAGCTTATTTATATCTGCATTCATTTTTTTAAAATAATAAAAACAGACGGACTAACACTGGGCCAGTCGAAAAGTCTAAATTTATATTTTACTAAAAATACAATGAATGATCTCATAACATGTGTGAAATTATGCAGATTTCTATCAGGTTTTAAGAAAATGAGTTATTTTTCTTATTCTTCAGGAAGATTTTTATAATGCATTCAGCAACAACAGCAGTGCAGTGGTGTAATGTACACAGGTATACTAACTATTCTCTCTTATAGTATCATACAGGTACGTTGAAAAAATAGAGTAGTGAAATTGCAGCAAAAATCATTGGTTATTAGAATTGCCAAAAATTAAAAAAAAAAACAGATTTACTTTATTTAAATCAGATTTTTATTACCTAAGTCGTGTTTTAAATTTTTAAAACTATTTATCCTGAGAGAACAAGTAAATAAAGTAAATAAATTAAAATTTACAAAAGATTAATGATCTTCACGGCTTGTGCCCTTAGTTAAACATGATAATTATCTTTGTATTAATGATAATTGTAGAATAATTAATAACCTTATCTTTTGCATAAATACGTTCCCACGAAAAGTAGGTTAAAAGCCGTTTATTCGCTCCTAAAAACGCGTGTGTGCATGACAGCACGCCAAGCTAGACTTATGTTGTAATCGTGTATATTTATGTATTGCTTAGCTATTATAAATACCAATAATCAGCACGATTATTGTTATAATAAAATAATACGTTGACGTATTAAAAAAATAGGCAATGCAAATAGGGTAGGTATACTTCGGATTGTTGATTCACATAATGTAGAGTTTACGTTCCATCAGAGACTAGCCAATGCTGACAATCTCTGGAACAATTTTTTTATCAGGACTATAGATTTAGTAACAACATGCCATTATTTATATTTTAGAGCAATCGGAGATTCCAGGGGTACTCGTAATCTGGTCAACTATGTGGTGCCATACCTACCTTTTGCGAACGGCTGTTGCCAGACTGTCAGTTATGTGGCATATTTTCAGATTTATAAACTATACTGAAATAACGCAATTACTGCAATATCTGCAATCGTAAATACCACAGGCTAAAAGCATGCGACTAAGGATGGCTATATCAAAGTGTTGGCAAAGTTACCACTGTTACCAGCAAGATAAATGACAATGATGCCTCTAAAAATAGAATTAGCAAAAACAAGATAGACATACAATTTATCTTGTTGGCAACTTTGCCAACACTTGGATATAGCCACCTAAGGACTAATAAAATATACCATTATTTTTCGTGGTAATAATTTTTTAGTAATTTACTTCCGTTGCATGGTGACGAAATTTAGAGTGAGAGTGGCAACGTCGCTTAACGTGGCGTCTACTTAGAAATTCCATAATCGTCCTCAAAACATCAAAAATATAAGTATATGATGCAATGCTAACACGTTTACCGGTTTTGTTGCATCGGTAACGTGGATCAAAGGTAAAGCATCCGCTTATGGACCGAGAGGTGGTGGTGGTGGACTTTTGTCATTTAAAAAATTAGGAGATCGGCTCTAAAAGGTGAACTGGAAACGGGTTAGCACTCCATTCCCGTAGAATTTTTTTAAAACATTAATTTAAATTTACAATAACTTGGCAACGCAGCACTCGACGCATTACTATTTCAGAATTGTGTGCTCCCACCAAGCTCTTGTTCAGTCGTGGCCTAATGTCACCTAAATATTGCCAAACTTTCCAATTCTGCGTACCGTTCGAGGTTCGAGAGTTACTGCAATGGGCGGTATTGCCCGAAGAACGTTATTACCCGCATTTCCCCTAAATATATTTATTATACGTACCCAGTGGCGGCTGATGAAATTTTAAAGTTGTATATATCTGTTGCTACTTACGGGACCCATGCCAAATTCAGGTTTTTTTTATAGTGATTTATCGGAATTTTCGAGTCCGGGATTAACACCCCTAGTAGCAACAGAGATATACAACTTTAAAATTTCACCAGCCGCCACTGTACGTACCATTATTAAATTGTAAGGGCTCTCAAGCAAAAAGCTGCTGCGGTTAAAATGGCCTGCAATGAAAACCTGCCAAGAGTGTGAAGCGAGGTTAAAACATATGTACAGCTGGCCCAAGCCTGCTTACAAAAGAAATCGCTTAACATCGAAGTTTACATTCGAAACCGGCCGTGTAGCTGACAAGCGTAAAGGGTTGTACCTAGCGTGTCTTATGTTTGTTTTGAAATGCAATTGTGTGTTTTTGGATGATTAATAAATTATGGAAAACAAACAGAGGGACAGATTTTGCAATTAAACTGACAAGGAAAAAGGTTTATTTTTACATAATACTAAAGCTCTACATAATTTTTTACTCTCAAACATTTTCGTGATATTCCACACAAATATCCTGTATACTCTGTTATTAAAGGCTAATTTCACATTAGATTTGTCAGTATTAAACTCTTCTAATTATTTCCTGTCCCTTAATTTCGTATTTTCCATATTCAACCGTATTATTACAATTTTATATAAGAGTAGCAAAAAAAAATGGTTCTAATTATGAAATTTTGAAGAACAACAATGTGGTATATTATATAATATTTTATGTTAAAATGCACATTATACTCCGATACAAAAAGGATTTCAATAGCGAATGTTATAAAAATAAATATTTGTAACATAAACGTTAACCATTTCTACATATTCTACAAAATACCAACAAACCCAAACAAGCATTTTGCCGTCTATGTAAGGTCTTTGAAATGAATTATACAAAAAAAATATGAATAATAGGTCAATAATGATATATATATATATATATATATATATATATATATATATATATATATATATATATATATATATATATATATATATATATATATATATATATATATATATATATATATATATATATATATATATATATATACAGGGTGTCCCGAAATTAGGGGGCCAAGGTTAAACAGTGCATTCTGCATAGGAAAATAACACTAACTTGTTTAATAAACATGTATCGAAAAATGCCCCCTAACGGAGCTACGGCCTCCTAAAGAGGGGCCCATGATGATGGTGTTTTTCAAATTATTCCTACAGGGTTGAACATAAAAACATGAGTTTTTGGTATTTTGGTAATTTTGACATGCTGAATCTAGATCTAAAATCAAAACTACCAAAAGTTTATCATAGGCGTAACATTCGGGGGGGGTAATGGTACAAAAACAGCCGTAACTTTTTTATGAGTTAATGTTTTAATTTTTTTTTCTAAAATTATGAAAATCCAGAGCTTTCTACCAAAAAAAGGTACTCTTGATTTACATCGCCTAGATTCACCATTTGTGAGAAAAATGCCTTTGAAAGTAACACTGTTTAGCATAGATATCCCATATTTTCACTAAAACTTAGTAGTAGAATGCATAACTCTAAAATTGTTTTTACAAAACCACATAAACGTTAATATGCTTATAAAAGTAACATTATTTTTTAGAAAATTTGGTAAAACATTCGATTTCATGGCCCGGCACTAAGTTTTATTGGAAGATTAATTTTTACTTGATCCGTCTTTGCTAAACAGTGTTACTTTTAAAGGCATTTTTCTCACAAATGGTGCATCTAAGCGATGTAAATCAAGAGTACCTTTTTTTGGTAAAAAGCTCTAGATTTTCATAATTTCAGAAAAAAAAAATTAAAACATTAGGTCATAAAAAAGTTAGGGCTGTTTCTGTACCTTTACCCCCCCAAATGTTACGCCTATGACAAACTTTTAATAGTTTTGATTTTAGATCTAGATTCAGCATATCAAAATTACAGAAATACCAAAAACTTATGTTTTTATGTTCAACCCTGTGGGAATTATTTGAAAAAAACCATCATCATAGGCCCCTCTTTAGGGGGCCGTAGCTCCGTTAGGGGGCATTTTTCGATACATGTTTATTAAACAAATTAGTGTTATTTTCCTATGCAGAATGCACTGTTTAACTTTGGCCCCCTAATTTCGGGACACCCTGTATATATATATATATATATATATATATATATATATATATATATATATATATATATATATATATATATATATATATATATATATATATATATATATATATATATATATATATATATATATATACAGTGACCGGCAAAAAGTTCGCAACATATGGGAAAAATTTTTATTAGGTGAGTATTGGAAAAACTTTTCCGGGGGATCGGTTCTGCATGTCCGATAACCTAAAAATCGATTTTGACATACGTCACGTGACCACTGGTATAGCGTCAAATTAAAAAAAAAATTGTTAATTTACAAAAAGTGAGGTTAGTTGACGAGATATCAAAAAAAGTTATTTGAAAAAATTGCTTAGAATTAAATTCTAGGTCCTTGTGCAAAATTTTAAGATTTTATTTAAAAAAATTGGAAAACTCAATTTTTTTTAAATATTTTTTTATCGATTTACAAATTTCCAGTTTTTTTCGTTTATATAGCTTGGCTAATGTAAAGCCCATGTATCTGGATGAAAATAAACGAATGTAGTAGTTTTTTCTACAATTAACAGGACAAAATTAAAAAAAACAGGGTTTCGCCGGACGCTAGCTGTTGCAATGATTTGTATCTAGCAGCAGTGTCAAAATTTTAGAGACATTTCAATGAGATTACATTGAGAAAACCTTAATCGTCTTAAATATATCTGAAGTTCGACTTTTTGTAAAGTTAAGGGGAGTAAAATAGATAATAAACAAAAAATTACCTGTTTATTTAATCGAAATTTCATAAACGAAAACCAATGTAAGAAAAACTTAAAAGTAGTCAAATTCTGTACTAACAACATAAAAAATCATTGTTTTTCCTTGGGTGCACAAAATTTAAAACTCAGTATGACCACCATTTCTCTCCATACATACTATTGTTCTCGAGCGCAACTCTCGATTAACATTTCGGAGCATTTTACGATTTATTTGCAATACACAATTTCTAATGACATTCTCTAAATTTTGTATATTCCTAAAGGGTCGATGTTTGTACACAGAGTTCTTTAGGTATCCCCACATAAAGAAATCTAACGGAGTCAGATCTGGTGATCTCGCAGGCCACGGATTTTCAGAAAACCGTCCTATCCACTGGTTTCCAAATTCTTGATCCAGCCATCTCTTCACCTCATTTGTGGAATGAATGCTAGCTCCGTCTTGTTGAAAGTATAAATTTCTTCTTTCGGCTAATGACAAATTGTCTAAAAAGTCAGATATCTCAGTTTGTAGAAATTCTAAATATCGTTCTGAATTTAAATTGTCTCTAAAGAAAAAAGGTCCCACTATTCTGAGGTTGAAAATTCCGCACCACACATGAACCTTAAAACTATATTGGTTTTTACTCTGAATTACAAAGTCTGGGTTTTCGGTGGCCCACCATCTACAGTTTTGTGAACTGACGGTTCCGTTAGAGGTAAATGTAGCTTCATCCGAGAAAAGAACGTTCTTTGGGAAATTAAAATCTTCCTCAATCATACCCTGGAACCAGGCACAAAAATCGAAGCGGGCGTCATAATCCCTATCTTTTAATACTTGTACAAATTTAGGTTTGTACGGATGAAATTTGTTTCTTTTTAATATCCTCCGCACAGATCTTTCGTGAATGTTAGTGATCTCCGATATTTGACTAACTGCTAATTGGGGTGTTTCTGTGATCGACAAACACACATCCAGAGAACCTTCGTCACCTGTTACCGGTTTTTCATGGGAAACTTTATACTGATTTTCTACCGATCCCGTTTCTTTAAATTTATTGACTAGACGAGATACTGTGGAATAATGGAGGGATTTATCGGGGTGCCTCTCATTAAAAATTGCTGCTGTTTCTCTATGGCTTTTGTAATTATCTCCAGAAATTAAAATAATTTCTATCTTTTCCTGAAGAAGTAGTGTGGGTGCCATTTTAAGGAATAAAATATTAATAAACTTATGTAAAATATCAAACTTAGTAAGATGCGAGACATAAACCAATGACATAGGTTGAAATCAAACAAATTATAATTTGTTTGACATTTTTCTGTTGTTTTTAACCTACTAGATTATTTGGTTGTTTTAATTTCAGAGCCTGCTTTGGTAGTTTTAAGTACAACTAAATAGACCTGGTTGTTAAATTTATGTGCGAAAAATCTTAATAAAATCTTGATACAGTCATTTCATTAGATTCAAACCATTGCAACAGCGAGCGTCCGGCGAACACCTATTTTTTCGATTTTGTCCTGTCAATTGTAGAATTGTAGATCTGACTCCGTTAGATTTTTTTATGTGGGGATACCTAAAGAACCCTGTGTACAAACATCGACCCTTTAGGAATATACAAAATTTAGAGAATGTCATTATAAATTGTGTATTGCAAATAAATCGTAAAATGCTCCGAAATGTTAATCGAGAGTTGCGCTCGAGAACAACAGTATGTATGGAGAGAAATGGTGGTCATACTGAGTTTTAAATTTTGTGCACCCAAGGAAAAACAATGATTTTTTGTGTTGTTAGTACAGAATTTGACTACTTTTAAGTTTTTCTTACATTGGTTTTCGTTTATAAAATTTCGATTAAATAAACAGGTAATTTTTTGTTTATTATCTATTTTAATCCCCTTAACTTTACAAAAAGTCGAACTTCAGATATATTTAAGACGATTAAGGTTTTCTCAATGTAATCTCATTGAAATGTCTCTAAAATTTTGACACTGCTGCTAGATACAAATCATTGCAACAGCTAGCGTCCGGCGAAACCCTGTTTTTTTTAATTTTGTCCTGTCAATTGTAGAAAAAACTACTACATTCGTTTATTTTCATCCAGATACATGGGCTTTACATTAGCCAAGCTATCTAAACGGAAAAAACCGGAAATTTGTAAATCGATAAAAAAATATTTAAAAAAAATTGAGTTTTCCAATTTTTTTAAATAAAATCTTAAAATTTTGCACAAGGACCTAGAATTTAATTCTAAGCAATTTTTTCAAATAACTTTTTTTGATATCTCGTCATCTAACCTCACTTTTTGTAAATTAACAATTTTTTTTTTAATTTGACGCTATACCAGTGGTCACGTGACGTATGTCAAAATCGATTTTTAGGTTATCGGACATGCAGAACCGATCCCCTGGGAAAGTTTTTCCGATACTCTCCTAATAAAAATTTTTCCCATATGTTGCGAACTTTTTGCCGGTCACTGTATATATATATATAAAATGCAAGCCTTTTTTGGTATTTTTGATTTACATGCCTCTAGATTGTTTCTGAAAACATTCCTTACACACTCACTGCGATCTTATCAAATTTGCGCCGGATAATTTTGGCTTGTAAACGAAACAAATAACCCAATAATTTTTTTTTCGAAAAACATCTCTTTGGAAAGTAAATGTTTTCGAAAAACAGCTTCTTCGAAAATGGATTAACGAAATTTTTCAAAAATATAGATGCTTCTTAGAAAACCGATTTATGAAATATTTTGAAAATATCTCCAAAAACCCGTATTTTGAAAGCATTATTTTTTGAAAAATGTCTCCAAACAAATAATTTTTAAAACAGGTAATTATATTTTTCGAAAATATATTTTTTGAAAACAATATTTAGAAAACTAAATTATGAACATAGTAGCTTCGAAAATGTGAATGAAAAAAAGACGAAAAGAGATCCGGAACAAACCCAAACGAACCTTTGTTGGGTTTGACAAGGTTTTCTTAGGTTTGGTACGTTACTGTGTTGTAAATTACTTTTTCAAATCTTGAAAAAATTAATGCTATCCGAAAAAATATAATTTCGAAAAATATGTTCGCTGAAAAAATGTATTTTTGAAAAGTGCTTTAAAAAAAATTGAAAAATTGGTTTTAGACAAATTATTGTACTTTCGTAAGTACTCGTATATCCCCGCAAATAAGCAGAAGGCATAAATAAAAAAAATACTACAATATTTACATTTACACTTCCATAGTAATCAAAGTTTGTCCTGTAGCGTGTGAACGGGCTAAGATGACCAACACTTTTAGCTGTTTCTTTTTTCAACAAATATATTTTTAAGAAAATATAGTTTATCTACTCCTATTAAATTATATATTAATTATTCAACTACTTTTGAACAATTAATAGTATCTATAAACAAACAACATGAGTTATAATAACTCACTCCTATAACTCACTATAATAAATCGGAAAAGATTTACGAACCGAATATCAAGGTGGCTCTGTACAAGCCGATTGGCCGAAAGGAATCAGTCCATTATTGTTATTGAGGGAAGTAATGTCACTCGAATAATTTTGACGTTTTCAAAATTAAGTTAATACCTAATTAAGTTCTTTCTCTGTACTTGTATCTTAGTATTTATTGTTATAGTCGTAGATAAAGTATAGTATTCAACTTGCGGTAATGGTCATAACTCACTTGATGAATTACAGCACTCGCCTGCTCGTGCTGCAAACTTCATCTGCGTGAGTTATGACCTACATTACCGCTCGTTAAATAATATACTATTTAATTATCTAAACTTATAGTTATTTATGGTACTAGTGTGTTATGTTGAAAATAAGTCACGCGAGAAAGATTTATACCACGAGGCCGTCAGGCCGAGTGGTATAAGTTCTCAAGTGACTTAGAAAACATAACACACGAGTGGCATACAATGTTTTATCCAACACATGACAAGTGGAAGAAATCGTTTTTTTATGAGATAATAATTAATAAGTTTCGTGATCAAATCAAAGCTACTTGCATCTCAGTATCCTATAAATGTCAGAATGACTTGACAGTGATTTTATACATTTTGGTCAAAGTTGGTTGATTGTTTGGTTGCCACGGGCATGATACATTGTTAGCAAATGTTTAAATAAATTTTGACACTTGTCAGTTTTCTCTGCAGAACAGGGAAGCTTTTTTGAAGAAAAAACCTATAGAAAATGGAGGAAACCGATGAAAATTACGTTCCTGAGGATATCCTTACGGAAGCGGAAGAAGCAGCGATGCAGATTTTGCCAGAAAAGTCCCGAGATGCTTATGACAAGGAGTTCAAAATGTTTGAGTCTTGGATGAATTCACGGAAGATAAAAGGTATCGATGAAAATGTTCTATTGGCTTATTTTTTACATTTGCAAAAAAATTAGCCCCATCGTCGCTATGGACCAAATACTCGATGCTTCGCTCGACTATTCACCTTTACAAAAAAAAGACATTTCAAAATATGGCAAACTAATGAGCTTTTTGAAAAGCAAATCACAGGGATACAAACCAAAGAAGTCAAAGATATTAGAACGACCTGAAATAGAGAAGTTTTTGAACGAAGCTCCCGACGACGAGTACTTGTTGATGAAAGTGGCTTTGATAATGGGGATTAGCGGTGCATGTAGATGCGATGAATTGGTCAATTTGAAAATAGAAAATATTCAAGACAAAGGGAAATATTTTCAAGTAGTTTTACCAGACACTAAAACCAAGAAATCGAGAAGATTCACCATACTTGAAGAAGGATTTCCAGTCAACCCGATCAATTTGTGTAAAAAATACATGTCTTTGAGACCAAAGAATATTAGCTCTAGCCGCTTTTTTGTTTTTTACAAAAATGGGAGGTGTACCAGCCAGTGTGTGGGAATAAATACGTTGTCGAAGATACCTTCAAAAATTGCAATGTTTTTGAAATTGGAGGAACCAGCGCTCTACACCGGTCACTGTCTGAGAAGGTCTTCGGAGACTCTTTTGGCCAATGCAGGGGCTAATATGACTACTTTGAAGCGTCACGGAGGATGGAAGTCCTCGACGGTAGCAGAAGGATACCTAGAAGAATCGGTGCATAACAAAATACAAATTGCAAAAAAAATACTTCTAATGTGTCGGCGTCTTCTAGCACTATCAGCAGCTGTACCGATATGGGAGTGTCTGGTTCCAATGAACCAACGAATTTTACAATGACTTCAAATTCGAATAAACCGTTATCGTTTTCCTTTAATTTCAATATCAATGTGAATTCTGTTTGTAATAGTAATAAATAAATAGAATACTACTTTAAATATGAACGTGAGTTATAATCCATAACTCACTAGTGAGTTATGGATTATAACTCACTAGTGTGTTATTTGATAGTTTACTTGTCTAAAATGGCATTGATAATGACAGTCATAACTGTCATGTGTTGGATAAAATTATGAATGAATGAAATGTCAATGAAAAAATGACAAAAAGATCCTAAACTAACCTAAACGAACATTTTTTGTGTTTGGTAAGGTTTACGTTACCTTGTGTTTGCTATGTTACTCTGTAGTAAATTCCTTTCAAAAAAGTGTTGATTTTTAATATGAATATTTGAAGTCTTCTTTGAAACAATGTTTAAAAAATGTTCTTTCTAAAAACATGTTTTCTCGAAAAAATTTATATTGAAAAATTCCAAGTTGGTTTCAGAAAAGCAACATTTGAAAACATCCCTAGTTTTCGAATATCTGTATTATTGAAGAAGTTCTTTTTTCGAGAATATATTTTCGAAAAAATGTGTTTTCGAAAAATTTTCATATATCGGTCCAAATGGACAGAAGGTATAAGTAATTTAAAAAAATGCTAGAATATTGGTAAGTTAGGATGACAAGCCATTCTGTTTTCGCAAGAACAGGTTTAGATATTTTGACCATTATGTGTACATTTCTTAGAACTCTAAACAACAAAAAAGGAATGTCGCACTCGAGCTTGCCCGTTTTTTTTTTTTGGTCTGTACTTTTATTTAGCTCGGTGGCGTGCCCCCCCCTCCCCCCCCAAGACAAAATTCTAAATCCGCTCCATAGGTAGGTACCTACTTAGTTAATAATGATAAATGAAATGCCCATCTGCAATACAGAAGGGTACCTATAATTTTATTTTAAAATATTGCAGACAGGAGTTTTCTCTCAATTCTTTGTATTGGAACGCAAAAGTTTGCCAAATTAACTGATATTTTAATACATGATTTTACCAGGGACATAAATTTAATCCCACCATATTGTGAATTACTTTAAAAAATTCAAAGCTACGTTAAACTATCTTTTACTTTTAACACTGAATGGGGATTAAACATTGGATTCAAATAGTTTTATTGTACTTCTTGGGCTTTCGGTCAGTTTAAATTAAAGTCTTGAAATGGTTTTGACGTTTCGGTTTATTTCATCTCTAAACCATCATCAGAATCCTAATAACAAAGGTGTAATAGTAATATATTTTTCTATGTAAGTTTTATATAAACAAGAGATAGTAGAATAGGACATACCTTTTAAATTGATTTCACTTAAACACTACATTTTAACAAAATGACTTATTGCAACAGGGTTTTAAACTAGACTGATTTGTGGATGTTTACAGTAAAGAGCTTTGGTTTTATTATTCTAGATGTTTAAGGGTAGGGACACAAAAATTTTGCTTTTATTTTCGTTTTACTTTTTTATGATAAGGTTGTTGTAAATGGTACTTAAATTATCCGTATCTGTTCTATAGTTTAGGGTGTTATGGGTTTTTTTAATATGTATCATTTCCTTTATGTTTCGTTTTTTGTAGTTTGATTCATAATCCAAGATTTCTACGTTATTAAAATTAAAGTTGTGTAAATATTCTAGTGAATGATTTGATAGAGCTGTTGAACTGTGACTAACATTTCTAATACTGTTTTGATGTTCCTTAATTCTGTTTTTAAGATATTGCTTGGTTTGCCCAATATAGGTTTTTGGGCAATCAAGGCAATTTATTTTGTAAATGAGTTAGAACAGATACGGATAATTTAAGTACCATTTACAACAACCTTATCATAAAAAAGTAAAACGAAAATAAAAGCAAAATTTTTGTGTCCCTACCCTTAAACATCTGGAATAATAAAACCAAAGCTCTTTACTGTAAACATCCACAAATCAGTCTAGTTTAAAACCCTGTTGCAATAAGTCATTTTGTTAAAATGTAGTGTTTAAGTGAAATCAATTTAAAAGGTATGTCCTATTCTACTATCTCTTGTTTATATAAAACTTACATAGAAAAATATATTACTATTACACCTTTGTTATTAGGATTCTGATGATGGTTTAGAGATGAAATAAACCGAAACGTCAAAACCATTTCAAGACTTTAATTTAAACCGACCGAAAGCCCAAGAAGTACAATAAAACTATTTAATCAAAAACGGTCAAGAAACCAATATTACTAACTTACATTGGATTCAAAGTTTTTTGCAACCGGCTGTTAGCTGCAAAGACTGCGAGGCATTATTGGTGGCGGCAAAACAGATGTAGTAAATAAATGTATCTGTGTTTGGCTACATAATTTATGATTTAAGTCTTAGATTGTGTTGTGAAAAATAATCTGAGATTCAAATATACACTCATTGGTTAAATTAACACGCATTACGTATATTTTCTTATCGTACACGTTGTCAAACATCATTTTAAGTATTGTTTTCTATGTTTGCACATGTTTATTTAAGGTGGTAAACCTACTAAAATTCTAATCTTAAAGTAGGAGTGTTGTTAAATTTAAAAAAGAGAGCTCTTATCAATATGACTAGAATTAAACTACCATTCTGAAGTAAGGCGGCTTAGTTGGTATTATTATCATGAGGAGACGCAGCCATTCATTCATAACTATAGCCTTTTGTTTGCATCAAACATTGTGCGTGTGTAGGACAAGGACGAACCGCTATAATTCCGTCTCGGCGCGCCACCGTAATGGCTTTCCTGTATTCTGTTTTCCACCAAGCAAACCTCTGAAAAGACCATCCATTTTTCCACACAGTTGGCACTGACGCATCAGTTTATTGATAAAGTTCTGTTAGAAAACAAAACAGAAATCACTTAAATATTACTACACGCGTATGTTCCGACCTGCCTGGACAATACAAACACAAAATTACGCCTAGATTTATCAATGAACCAAACGACGCTATGTAAAGCGACGTTGCCACTTTCACTCTAAATTTCGTTACCATGCAATGGAAATAAATTACTAAATATTTATTATCACGCAAAATAATGGTATATTGGTATATTTTATTAATCCTTAGTCATATCCCAGTAAACCAACGGTACTCCAGAAACAGTTGGCCGTCTGTCGGCACTGGTGGGAAGTCGGCGGATATCAAAAATTTAAAAAAAGTCTACCCCAACACAGCCTCGAACCCACGACCTTTTGGTCAACTCGCTGAGATTCTACCTCTGGACTACGCTGGTAATGTAAGAAAACCTGTCCGATGCCATTATATTTGATGACTAGCGCTGGCGTGGCTCAGATCGTATCTATAAATTTTTGTATTCAACCGCTAATTAATAATACATTAATACAATGCAAATACAATGCGCATATTAGCTACCTCATTAGTTTTTCTTTTTCCAAACCAAATGTTTTGAAAGAGTATTTTACGGGGCGGCTTGAGTGTATTTCCATAGTGGGAGAGGTCCGATATTATTGCTGGGCCGTCGACAAATTATGTCTCTTTTTAACTTCCTAAAGGTCGTATGTCTGTTTCTCTCTTAGTTTTAATGAATTTATATCGTCCATATAAACCTACGAGGTCAATTTAAAATACGACCCAGCCCGGAGCAAGCTTGGATAATCTTTCGACGATGGCTTGGCTTGATTCCTTCTTGGGGAGTTTTCGCATGGAACTTGCACTTTTTGAAAAAAAAAGATTCTTTTTTGGTTTTAAAAAATAAATTATTAGGTAGATCATTGAAAATTTTAGGTGGGTCATTGACCAAATGACCTTATGGACATGCCGCGCCTGGTATAAAGTACTGAAGTAAAAATGTTTAAGGGGTGACTCATAGTGGCTAAACAATATTTTATTTTATATTATATTTTAGGGCATTTTAAAACTTTTTCAATTTGGTATTTTATCCAGTAGTCCCTATATAAAGGAAACACTGTGCCCAACGCCAAGAAACTATTGGTGCATGGGCAGTGAGGGCGCTAAAATATTTGTTCGCTTCACTAAAAATAAATGCTAGCGCCGGCCCTGGTAATATGCTTTAGCCTGTGGCAGGAATACTTTCTGACTCGAAAGAGAAAACCAAGTGTTTTAGCTCCTGACGTGGCTTTTGAATTAATATAATTGTGCCAGCTGAGATCATATTCGTCGATTGTTTCTTTGTTCTGTAGGGCTTGGCCATTTATGTGGATGGGGTAAGTCTTGCCAGATTTTTTTCGTAACAGGCAGCAAGACTGAAAATTAAACAAGACCTCTCAATTTAAACCCTTCATTGTCTTATCAACAGTGAACCTGACCGTTATTTATATCATTTACTAAGATTTTACAGGTGCCTGAAATAGCATGAACAGAAATTTGATATTGATAACATTCCAACAGCAAAAATAAATGGAATAATTTGTTTGAAGGCTTCTTAATGATCTATATAACGAAAACAATTAAGATTAATGAATACATGCCAATATTTCAGTTAACAAAGACAAGTTACTGGACTATTTTTAGCGAAACAGCTAAATCTATTTCCTCTCTGCAGCAGGTCTTCCGACACCTCCTTCGTCGGTGGGATTTTGGCCAATTAAATAGGCGCCTTCAAGAACGATGTTATTGATGTTGGTACGAAAAAACGGTCAATTTATTTCTTTTTCAATCTGTGGTTTTAACTCTTTTAAATTGAACCGCGATTTACCCGACGTGCTGAACTTATAAATAGAAATCTACCTGTTAACTACGGTGGAACATCTTTTAAACGGATTTGTATACCTAGACATTACACAAAAGTCAAGGTTAGGTAGACTGTTACAACGGATTTGATAGCAGCAGCTTTGTAATATAATTTAAAATAATATTTTCGAAAATGCTACGTGGTGGAGAGATCTACGATGGCTTAAGTTAAAGGGCAACACGCCTAGTTTCTAGTACCAATGCAAAAATTATTGAGCATAGTATTATAGCACAAGAATACTAAACAATTAGTATTCTTGTGCCTATGGCACTCGCGGCTTTTTCTTTCCTTGGTTTTAGTGGTTTTATAGTATATAAATCTTTTAGTTTTTGTAAATATGTAGGTGAAGTTTTAGAAAATAAAGTAACTCATTTTTCCCTGTGAAATTGGGACCGATTATTTTTTGTTATTTGTGAAAATTTGTCTATAGTCTTTAGAGAATTTAGTCTTTATTGTCTTTAGACTGGAGTTTTTTTATACATTTGATTGCCGTTTTATTTATAAAAAAATATGTTTACTATTCACACTTCTACCTTTGTTTTTTCTTATTCGCAAAAATTTGCCGTATATTGTCATGTACATATAATTTTAAAACCAAAAATTAAAAATGCAATTCGCGTTGATATGTATGTATGTAGGTACTGTCATGCACGGGGTTTTCCGCTTTTAAACTATAAAATTTAACAATCAGAACAAGGTTAAATATTGGTTTTATAGTTGCTTAATGCACAAGTCAAATAAGTAACACAAATTTAAAAGTCACGCTTTTGACCGACAGTTAAAGTTTCATTATAGTGAAAAATCAGTATTTATTAATAAAGATGCTGTGACGTATGTATGTATATAAACAGAAGATTTATTTGTTTATTTACACTTTCCACACCTGTCGTACAGTCATATGGCTTCGCTAGTGGCACAAGAGCGAGAAGAAAGTGTTTTTATAGCACCAGGCATATGGATTGTAACAAGCATAGTGAACAATCCGTACCAACAATTATTTAAATATATGCATAGGTTATAAGAAAGTGCTTATATTGGAATGGAATACAATTTTTCTATCTGCTTGGTGTGTATTAAGATCAGATTCTGGACAAAATCTTTAACGAAACTTTAACAAGTTATATACTTTTGGAATCTCCAGAAAATTCGTTATCAGAAGAAATAACCGACTAAAAAAACTTTTTACTATGGGGCTACATCATTGACCTTCAGCAAGAGGAGATTCAGCCGTCATTCATAAACTAGCCTTTTGTTTGCTTTACACATTGTGCGTGTGTATGTAGGACAAAGACCAACCGCTACAATTCCGTCTCGCCGCGCCACCGTAATGGCTTTCCGGCCGTCTGTATTCCACCAAGTAAACCTCAGAAAAGACAGTTCCCGATGAAAATAACCCATTTTTCGACATAGCTGGCACTAACGCATCATTCAGCAAGGTTTATGGATAAAGTTCTGTCAGGAAAAAACAAAAATCACGTAAAATGTCACCACACACGTATATTCCGACCTGTCTGGAAAGTACAAACACCAAATTACGCATTTCAGATTCATCAGATTTATCAGTGAACCAGACGACGCCCGGAACCCAGAAACTTGGCATTTATTCAAAATATGAAACGGAAGATTGAAATTACCTTTGTTTATATTTCTTAACTAGACATACCACTCCGTTATTTCCCCCACCCTAATACTATGGACGACCTTTCTCAAGAGAGAATATCTCAGGCGACCACTAGCGTGCAATCAAATGGTGATCTGTGTTAAACGTTATTTAGTTATTGGTACGATTTTGCAAAGTCAGTGCTGTTTTAGTATACGCGTTACAAACTTTGCTTAAGTATGGATTCAATACCTTTAGGGATGTACTAAATATTTGCACTTATTTGGTTTATATTGGTTGTGCTACGGTTTTACCATACTCTGTGTAAATAGAGTCTTACAACTAGGTTTCAAAATTCACCAATTATATTATTTGGATAGTATTTTAGTTTACTTCCACGCGCTTCCACACTGACCTTTTTATAAATTAATAAAGTAGGAATATTGTACTTCTAAACAGAAAAACAGACCGTTGCCCATGTTTGCCCCTTTTAGTTTAGTGACCCTATTGTACTGTGCGTTTCTTTATTAAAACATTATCCTACCGAAGCGTTTCAGATGATAGTTCCTCCTAATATTTCAGTAGCAGATTCAAGCATGGAGAGCGGAGATGATTCTCCTTCAGATCCTTAATAACTTCTATGCAAAATACACTGCGCGCAAAATAAATTGCCGTTTTTAACCTATTCGCATTTTCCCCATAAGATTCATTACTGAGGCAGGTTTTCTTGTAAAATGCTCCCCAGCAGATTTTTTAATCATGCACCAAATCCTTAGAAACCCGAACAGTTGAGAATTTTTGCTTATTTTTGGCTGCTTATTTCGATATATTCCCGGATAGTGTAAAATCTTTCTGCTTTGTTGAGTTGCCGTTTGCTTAAACCATTAAATTAAACCAAAGTCACGGTCACAGGGCATAAATGAATGACGTCTCATGGGGAAGTATACTTGAATCTCTGAAAATCTTTTGAGTTCAACAAAAAGCGGACCATGGTATTGTTTTACCCACAACAGTGGGTAAAGTTTTTTATACTTCTGCAACCCTTCTTGATCTATATTTGATTTATATATTTTCGGAATCTCGAGAAAATTTGCTGTTAGCAGCGGGATGGAAAAATTAGAATTAGGTAGTCTCCGACCAAATTGGGTTTGAACTAGACCTATTCACACAGACATTATAATATGCCCACATAAAGGTTCATTAACGTTATAAATATGACGTTAATGTCAACTTTGCACAAGAGGCATCATTTAACATTTGTTCTGCTTTACCGTTTGCAAATATAATATCGTGACTTGCTAATTTATTTCCATATTTGAAGGTTGGTCATACTAATCTCTCCAACCAAACCTTCGTATATCATTTGTATTTTAATATAAATTATACACATATGCACAGTCACACAGCAGAACAAATCCCATTGATGTTTTTACCCAATTTGAAGAAGAGGTCTTGTTGAGTGGCTACCTAAATCACCGGATCTATTGCCAATAGACTTTTGTCTATAAGGTCACTCCAAATCCGTCTTGTATATAATCTGACTCAATTAAGCAATTGCAACAGAAAATTACTAAGAGTTAATTGAACTACCCAATGAAATGTATATAGGTGTATTTGATATTTTTTCCGAAAAGACATAGTTTTTTTGAAAAACATCTTTTTCAAAATGAATTTATATTATAATAGTATATCAATTTCACTAGAGCGCGTTATAATAATATCAAATAATGTCCTGTTTGGGATGCATGTGTGAAGGTTGTTTGTATGCAGCGTTGCCGCATTGAAAATAAACTAAATGTGCTTCCCACATTTTGTAAAAAATCCTGTATTTCCAATATTTAATAAAAACCGTCGATTTTTTACGAAAATGTTCAAACAATATAATCTTGATATTCAATTGTGGAGGACTGCACGAAGATATTTTTTGAAATTCATTGTCGATCGTTATGATAGGTTATATTTTTAGCTTTAATTCCTACAGAATTTTAAAAATCGAGCTTTGTTTACTATTTGGGCTACCAATAGTCTGGTACAATTTTTTAATATTTATTAAAATAAAACGGAGAAATAGGAAATATGTTTTTGTATTTACATTTTTCGGCTTTACTAAAACACTTTCATTAAACTTTGTATGGTGCAGTATAAAGCTTTTTTAAAGATATTTCTTCTTTACATTAATTACCTGCTCAATGAAAGGTTCGATCTTGTTGACATCGCTTTCGAACATGATTTCAGCTGGCACAAACACATGACTTCAATAGCCACATCGGCTGCTAAAGACCTTGGATTTCTCTTTCGAGTCAAAAAATACTTCTTCTTTTCTAACTTATACAATGTACGTTTCCCAAATAAGATGTAACCTGGAGCACTATTCCCACATCTGGGGAGCGGCGTCACCTTCGATACTGAACATCCTTGATGCTATCCAAAAGAGAGCCATTCGAATCATCCATGACCCAGTTCTCACAAGAAAACTCCCTTCTCTCGCTCATCGCCGCGCTGTTGGGGATGAGCGATACTTCCACGGATTTATCTCTTAAGAACTAGGCGCTATCCTAAGAGAACAACAAGAGGCGCGTTACATATGCGCCCCTTTACTGTCCAGCTGCAAAAGCGCAGAACCACTGCCGTAACTACGCTAAATTTGACTGAAGGCAGGCCAGGATTTTTGCGCCCCTATAACAAGACCTATAGACTATATTTTCCGCCCCTTGTCACCGGCGCCCCAAAGCAAGGGCCTACTCTGCATACACCTAGCTACGGCACTGCCTAGCCTAGAACATCCCACTTCTCTCGCTCATTCATACCTAGAATCTCCAGATTATGGAACAAACTGCCTACAAATGTTTTCCCTTCCCATCTCAACCTCCAATCCTTTAAATCCCGTATCAATATATTACATTTCCCTTCTCTTCAGACGTCCACGGTACGTTAGTACTTAGGCATGATGTGTACGTGGGCTGTCTCAGATAAAAAAAGGTTACAAATAACTTAGTTCCATTTTAAGCAAAGAAATACACAGCACAATAGGCCTTAATATGATGACGTATAATAATCTCAACTAGTGCTTTTAAATTCGTTTATTTTACAAATTAATCCCCCAGAATTATCAAAATTTGCTTTACCGGTGTCACGATCTAAATATAAATTCACAACTGGAAATTAGTTTACTATGTTATAGGCTATTATTTACTGATCGCATTCATATTCATGCCAATTTTTTCGGCTATTGCCTTACCACTGGCACTACATAAAATTACACACACTGACACATAAAGTTGGTTTGTTTCTATTAGTTCCAGATTCACGGATTTAGTGCATCAACAAAAATAAAACATTTTGTATGGCCGTGTTTATAATAAAAATTATTTTTGATTTTTATTAGACGACTTGGTTATGTTTGCCTTGATGCGTATAGAAATGATTGATTGATTTTGATTACGAATGGTAAAGTAAGAAGTATGTAAAGTGTGATCACTCAGAATTGAAATCCTTTATTTTTCCCGATGACCGGCATTGACTCCGCCCCCTGAGTGGTCTTCTTGGGAGCTCTGGTTGGGTTTTACTTCCCTATATAGATAAATTTCTGAGATAGTTATTTTTTCCATATTCCAGTATCCTACTTCATATTTTTTACTTTGTCTTGTTATTGCTTCATCGAGTACTAGGGAGAACAGTGGGGGGCTTAGAATGCACCCCTGTCTTACTCCTATAGAGCAGTTTCAAACATTTCTGATTTTTCATGTCTTATTAGTTAATTTTCGTTTGATATAAACTTTTAATTCCCTTAATCAGGCCTTTCGAGACAGCTCTCTTTTCTAAAATTTTCCAAATGTCTGCTCTTCTGACCTAATCAAATGCTTTCTCCAAGTCAACAAAACAGACATGCACTCTACCCCCTCATTTATTGCCTTCTCTGCCCTTGTCGGACAACAAAAATCCCATCGTTTACCCATCGATCTGGTCTAAAGCCAAACTGACTCTCTTCCAGTATCATTTCCATCTGCTGTTTCAATCTCTTTTACAGGACTCTTGCATATAATGATATATTCTATTGAATTTAATTTTGAATGCATTTCACATTCTACAACAGTAATTTTGTTTAAATAATTTACGCCTGTACAATTATTATTTTAAACGATTACAGAGAAGAATCAAAATCTGGCAGAAAAGATTACGCATCCAGACTACTGCAAAAACTCTTACTAATTGAGATGTTACAGTGACAGATTACTGTGATTCTATCGCTGGCCAATAGAAAATTTCTCACTGACCAATAGGAAAGTTTAAAAGCGCCAATGTAGCCAATGAAGTTCAGGAACTTACTAGTTCACGTTGACTCGAACCGCCCTCCCAGAGTAATATCGAAGAAAAAGTATTTAGACATTGAAGGGGAAGTTTAAAACCAATATTTATTAAAATTCACCCCCTTACCCCAGCTACCCCTACTTTCAAATTTGAAATGGCACCCTTACCGTGTGATACATCGTTTTAATGGCCGTCAATATCCTGATATAACCACATTGAAAAAAAATGAATTCGGTTGATTCCTTAAAGAGTTACGGATACGGAACCCTTCGCGGATACCTAATTCTACATTGTTACCAATGTAGTGGTGTACACCAGGCGCGGCCCGTGAGCTTTTTAACAGGTAGGTCAAAATTTTGTGGGCAACTAGTGAAAGCAAGGCAACAAGCAAAATACACTTTTTTAATTAAGGAAGGTTTTTTAATAATGTGCCTAGTTCTGACAAGAAATTATTTACCAACAAATAAACAGCGCAAAAATCATAAAATATGTACTGTAGTATATTGAACACTGCTACTCTAGATGTTTGACTCTTAGTATTACTTTTCTATGTGTTTTATAGTCCAAGATTGTTAGCGGCTTCCCATTTTGATACGTCCGCGTCTCCTCAATAGAGGTCGCGCCTAAAAGTATGATACAGGCTGCCAGCTGTAGTAGATATGAGATTATCAATAATTAAAAAAAAAATTTATCGAGGAAAAAGTGCTAAACTTGTTGCCAATAGACCTTTTAGAGCCGATCTAATTTTTTAAATAACAAAAATTAAAAAAAAAGTCTAGCCGAGCACCGCCTCGAACCCACGACCTCCTGGTTCATTAGCTGAGACTACCTCTGGACCACGTTGCTAATGTGAGAAAACTCGTGCCGATACCGTTATATTTGATGACTAACATTGGCGTGACTGAGAGATCGTATTTCTATGTTCAGCCGCTAATTAATAATACATTAATACAATGGAAATACAATGCGTATATTAGGTACTTAATTAGTTTTTCTTTGTCCAATCCAAATGTTTTGAAAGAGTATATTTCACGGGGCGGTTCGAGTGTATTTCCATAGTGGGAGTGGCGCGATATTATTACTGGGCCGTCGAGAAATTTTGTGTCATTTTAACTTCCTAAAGCGCGTATGTCTGTTTCTCGCTTAGTTTGATGAATTTATATCGTGCATATAAACCTATGAGGCCAATTTAAAATATGACCCAGCCCGGAGCAAGCTTGGATATCTTTTGGCGATGGCTTGGGTTGATTCTTTCTTGGGAAGTTTCCGTATGGAACTTGAATTCTTTTGAAAGAAAAGTTTGGTTTTAAAAAATAAATTATTTGGTGGATCATTGGAAATAAATTTAGGTGGGTCATTGACCAAATGACGTTATGGACGGTGTACCCCAGTACACCTGTTTTGGCTAACATGGCATAGTATTCAATTTTGGATTTCCTGAAAGAAGGAGTATTGTTAGCTATGATGATAAGTTTAGCCTTGTCTTGTCTA
Organism: Philopedon plagiatum; assembly: GCA_963971165.1. Lineage (NCBI taxonomy): Eukaryota > Metazoa > Arthropoda > Insecta > Coleoptera > Curculionidae > Philopedon > Philopedon plagiatum. The sequence goes on from OZ020191.1 coordinate 12,469,581, forward strand.
AGGGTCTAGAAGAAAAGATAATAGTAATTATATAGTAACAGAATAAATAATTGTTGAATATTAATAATAAAGGTGTTTCTCTATTTGAATTTGTATTGTGGATTTTTTCAAATACAGTGGACAACTGGACAATATCTTAATTTTTGCGCAGAACTCTATATCAAGCTCCGTTCTAAGATTTAGACCTACATAAACTCAAGTAGGTATAACCAAATGTAAAACCTTCATAGAACAGCAATCAGTTTATGGCTTGATATAAATAAGTTGATACAAATCTTTCTTTAAAAATATGGTTTATTATAGTCTAGCCAATAATAAGCACATTTTGAACACTTAACAAAATAAATTTTCTAAAATTGTCATATTACTCGGGGGTAGCTGGGGTTGAGAGGGTGAAGTGTAAAATTCAATATGTATGGGTTTTAAACTTCGCCTTCAATATCCAAATTGACGTGTTTTTGTTTAAAGCAAATCGAGTTTCAAGTGTATTTTTCGAAAAAGTCTATAGATATGGGGCTACCCTGTATAATTTTCGTCTTGTTACTAAAATAAGATTAGTGTACCAAAATTTAGATATAACTCCCAATTGGAGATTTTCTTTGTATTCTTATGATACCGACCGAATAAATGGTATAAAAAGGAGAGACCACCTTCTATTGTTATGGAAATCGACGGCGATTCCTTCATCCTTTTGTTAAAACTTGTCTCGTCACAGGGCCTTTACCACTAATAAAAAATGATTAGCCGCTCAAAATAATTATATCTAGTTTAAAGTTTGAATAAAGGCTTTGGCCCTGTGCGCTTAGAGTTTTGTACCTATAAGAATCTATCTATCTCACTTTTACTCAAAACCTGCAAAGTCAAAGATGTATAAAATTAATAAACAAACAAAATCCAGACTAGTAACAAATTAGTACCAAACCCGAGCAAATAACTTTAAATATTAGATCAAACTTTTAGCAATAGAAGTAAGTTGTCGGTAATAAGAAAGGTAAGTAGACTAGTGTAGTAAGTATCAGATACGCGTTTAGTCTTGAATGTAGTGAAATAAGGTAACATATAATGATTAATAAGTAGACAATAGAATTAACAAAAGTGGCCCAAAAGCTGAACAGTGATTTTGGTCTTGGAACGGATTAGTAAAGTAAGAATCAAGCAAGACAAAGTCTGACCGCCAGAAGAAGTATTGAGATAGAAGGGTACTACGACCCGAAAGAATATAACTTACTTCTGGCACTGACGGCCAGAAGAAGTATTGAGATATGAGTGTAGGTACTACGACTCGAAAGAATGTTTAACAGGACCTTGCATGGAGAAATAATGGGTTCCGGGATACTGTTGACCCGGAAGAGTTTAACAGGACTTTGCCTTGTGGGGGTTCTGTGACCGACTATTGGAGATCTGTGACCCAACTATGGGGGGTTCTGATGACCCAATTGGTGCACTTGTCCGAAGGTTCCTTGAACACTAGAGGCTGGACTGAGGAACGGGGGGGGGGTCTAATGAACCTAGAACAGGACTTGCCTCGAGAAACGGGGGATGACGACACGATATAGATCAGGACTATGCCTGGTTGGAAATGGCGGGGTTCTGACGACCCGATAGAGAGAGAGAGGACTTTTTCCCGCACTTACTACTTTTTTTCACCGACTTATTTGCGAACGTGTGTCTGGTTGGACACTTGACCGACTTTCGTCCCGTCGCACTTGACACGACGCAACTAAGTTCCCAGTGAGTTACTGAATAACTGACGTGCCTCTCCGACGGCAACGAAGTTGAAATGAAAAGTACCACCCTTTGGGGAACCCGCCTGTTAGGGGATGACTAATTAGAGTAAGACTGGCGATGACGCGTACGAATCATATTTTAGCAGATATTATTTTAATTGTTAAAAAGATGAAAGGGATGGATCACTGATGCCTTGGTAGAACTAGGACTAGGGGGTAGGATATCCGTAGCTATGTTTGCTGGCTTTTTTATGAATTTTGGAGAAGTGTATTTTTAGAAAGCTAAAGCAATAAAACTAAAAGATAATAGATTTTCTAACGAAACTAGGCTTTTGAAGTTTCGCGGACAAAGGTGCCGGTTTGGAAGAAATAAATTGAGAGAAAGATTTTCTTTAGATGTTCTCTCTGAAATGGGCTTTGTGTGTAGCCGACTACTGCATATTTAAAATACAAGTTAAATAAACAAGAGATGCTAGCTTGATTATTATTTTCAAGGGGTTTTATAGATACTTTATTGATTTTTAATATACTTTATTAGAAATAAAGACAGAAAAATAGAAATTAAACGAACTGTTGGGTTTCCCCAACAACGCTAGTGGCTTTTTCTTGCTTAATTCTTACTTTACTATCAGTCTGGAAAATACCTACTGAAGTGTCCTTTTCTGTATAAATTTTGAAAAAGACTGAAACAAATTCCTTCAAACTTTTGACTGTCAAATTAGACCGTTTTCTTTTATCTGGCACAGCCTACGTAGACTTCAAGCCTAAGTACTACTTACGTATCGTGGGCGTCTGAAGAGAAGGGAATCTATTGACACGGGACGTTGGGAGGGAAAGGAAAAACATCTGCAGGCAATTTGTTCCATAATCTAGAGACACTGGGTATGAATGAGCAAGAGAAGTGGGATGTTCTAAGGCTTTTGTAGCTGGACAGTATGGAGATGCATGTGTAACGCGCTTCTTGTAGTTCTCTTAGGAACTGCCAAGGGGGAATGATAGCAGTTAGTTCTTCTAAGCAAAATCCGTGGAAATATTGGTAGAAAAGGAACAGTTCACCAACAGCGCGGCGATGAGCGAGAAAGGGGGTTTTCTTGTGAGGACCTCTTTTAGATAGTGTCAAATTCTCCTCATATGTGGGAACAGTATTCTAGGTTAGGTCTTATTCGGGAGACATAGAGAGTGTGTAAGTTGGTCTAGCGATAGTAAATCTGGCCGTATATTTTTATTTTCTTTAACAATAAAAAATAGTCTGTCCCTTTTCCCAAGACCACGACCGTAATAAAATTAGTTTTTAGCGTTGCAAAGAAGAGATAAAACACTCTGTAGCAGACTACACAAACCCGACCCGACAGTATATTATTTATCAAATATCGCGCCGCGACTACAAAGCATTTCTCGGAAGAGATGGGCAAGATCAAGTTTAACGTCTTTTAGGACCTGTATAATTATGCACTCCGAGAAATATTGGTGCTCTTAAATCTTCACTTAAAAGCGGTAGTTAACATTTTTCATCTTCGTTAAATTGAGGATGAATGAACGATGCATTTTAATGAGAAGCTGCCGCGAATCTGTGAGAAAATTCGCTTGTGTATCGTTTTTCGAGGGCGAATTCTAATTGGAACAACAATGGACTCGTTCAGTCAATTCGCGTTTTCAATAAAATGTTAATTTTATTGCACAATCAGTCAATCGAAATACGCACACAAAAAATTTCGTTAATTGGGCGGATAATAACAAAAATATTAAGATTTAAAATTCGACCAAATTCAAAAAAATTCAGTTTCTCGTCTGACGTCATCCTACGGAAAACAAGTGAACACCTAGTCGGCAATGTAGCGAATCTAATTAAGGATAGGGCAACACCGCCATGCACCCCCTTCGGCTGCTTTGGTACTAACAGGGAATGCTTACATTTTGAGCAATTTCTGTGGCATTTTTTAATCTTCGAAATTAATTTTATTTTGAAACTTTTTTAGCAGTGCTCAAAATACGATGCGATTCGTATCAATTACTAGGCTTATTAAAATAAAATATAAATATTTTCGTGTTCAGCCTTGTATGCGAGTTAAAGGTTAAAAGTTAGCTGTTACAAGTACAAACAAGAAGAGTGTTAAAATTGTTATTAAAAAAGTATTACATTTTAAACCTAAGATTCAAACTACTATACTTACTATACTATACTATATAAGAAAATTACTGTATTTTGGAAAAATTCACTTTTCCGTTTCTAACAAGTGCACGTGGTTTGGAAAATTTGTCAACAGCGCAAATCCGCATATTGTGTTTAATTGATGTAAAATATTTCTTAATTTCTTGAACAGTTTTCTAGTTCAGTATAGAGTAATGGGATAATTTTCGAAAAAATTTGCTTGACTTCTGTAAATCAGTCTGTTCACACAAAAAAATTTTTTTTTCTAAAAGACGAACTGAAATTTTTAAAAGATTAAGTATGATACAGAATTTGTTATGAAATAACATACAAAGTTAAGCTGCTACTTCAGGTCTTCAGAAGAGACTTTAGAGAATAAAAATCGGCAAAATTCAAGCTACTTGCACAATTAGTGTTCCGTGCCATCAGCCCCCTACTTAACCTGAACAAACCTCGGCCGCCCGATCTCCGGTCGTCTGCCGCGCTACCTGCCGCCGACGGCACCAACGCCGTATCACATCTCGTATGCGCGGAGCTGAGTGGGAAGCGTTTCGACTGAGCCAAATTAAAAATTCTGAAAAAGTTGTTCCTTACATCGTGAGAAATATTTTTTGTCGAGAAACTTTTTCTCTAAAACCAATGGTTCAGCAGTTATAAGGAAATAAACAATTACATTATTTATAACAATTGATCGCGCTAGAATTTTTCAATCCTGAAAATTTTGGCTCAATCTACACCTGATTTTCAATGTTCATGATTTTTTTCAGATTTTTCTGAGCGATCCTTTTGGCGATGAAGGTGGGGGACAGCAATTTTTAAGCATTTTTTCCGAAAAATGTTTAAAAAAATGCTTAAAAAAATACATCATATATAGTGCTGCATTCGTCCTTCAATAGACTTTCATTTGACACCCTCCACGATGCCCTGAAATTTTTTTTCCGTTTCTTAATTTACCCTCTGAAATTATCCTCCAGAATCAAAATTCAACTTTTTGTACTTCACGTCTAATTGAGCCACCACACTCTATCTGTGTGCTAAATTTCAAATTTTCAAGGCCAAAAATCAATCTTCTAGGTATATCTTTGCCTAACGCCGAACATTGACCCACTTGACCAAGTGAAATGACTTCTTTTGCGACAAGAGATGAAAAGAAATTGTAACTTGACTGGCTAGGAACGGCGACTTAGCTCAAAACGTGCTGTGTCACTAACAACCAATTTGCAAATATTAAAATATTCCTTTATGGAAATCTTTTCTAATTCTCACACTTTTTATTTCAATGAATTTTTCTACAGGGTCTTCAGAAATAGTAGATAGAACATACACTAATACTGAAAATGAGCCTTTTTAACAGCACTAATATTATAATTTTATGAATCTGAGGGCCCCCGTCAAATTCTTGCAGATTTCAAACACTACATATAATTATATTGCTTTGTTAAAGTGCTGAAAATTACCAATTAGTTTTAAATGTAATTGTCGTCTAAGCACCAAGACCTCTCGAAAAGGGCTTCAAGTCCTCAAGTCTTGAGAAGAAAAAGCTTTAAGCACGCAAATTTAGTTTTGGTTCGTTGTCTAAACGCTTAAAAAAATATTCTTTGAATTGTAAGTTCCTAATAAACAAGCACTTTAAAACGACTTGAAGCACTTTAAAAGGAACTGAATCACTTTAAAATGGCTTAAAGCACTTTAAATGGGCTAAAAGAACTTTAAAAGGGATCAAAGCCCTTTAAAAGGAATTAAAGCATTTTAAAAGGGATTAAAGAACTTTAAAATAGCTTACTTATTTCTTTGAATTACCAATTACTAGATACTTATATAGAGTAATTCAATTATAAAGCCCCGAAGGCCCGAAATTATATATTTAACAAAGGACTTGCAGCACAGTGCTTGCAAGAACTGAACAGGGCTTGAAGTACTATCAGGGCTTGTAGCACTGACAGGGCTTGAAGCACTGACAGGGCTTGAGCACTGAAAGGGATTGCCAGCCCTCAAGCTCTGCCCAGCTCATCGAGTCACCAGTACAATACAGTTACAGTAATATTTTTGTTGGAATATTTTACATAAATATTCTGCAAAAATTCAGACCTTCCATAGGCGTAACATGTGAAAATTAACCAGGGTATTAAATTAGAAACTAATATAAAATAAACATAAACTCTCAAAACACACAAACATAAACTAAACTTGAAAAGCCTATAAACTTCTCCGAAGTCCGTAACAGTACCACACGAATAGTTAGTATATTTATTCGTGTGACAGTACCATCGTGTGAAATACCAAGAAATGTTCACCTATCCACAAATAATACAAAAATGTAATCGAGATGATGGCTGTTGAACTTATTTTTAGTTGTATGTTAAGGTGCGTCTAAACGGGCAACATTTTTACGGCAATGTGTTGCTGCAATAGTGTAGCTGGAAGTTGCCGGAAACACTGCCAGCCATATGTAGAAATATTTTGCAATATATTTCGGATTGCCCAGTAATATAGCCAAACATGTTTAGTATTTTTAATGTGTTGCCGGTCGATCGCTCCGCAATCGAAAATACTTGCAATATTGCCGAGCCTTCTCTATTTTTGTCTCCTTTTACGACATATGTGCATTCTTTTTTGACGTGTGTTGTTGTTTATCACGTGCAGAATTTGGAAGTTACCTTTTTGTTTATTCTTTTGTTTTGAGAAAAATGAATACATGGTCAAATGAAAACATTATTGACTTCATTAATGAAATACATTTACATGTCCTATTTTATTTAATAGAAACTCGAAGCCACTTTTTGACATTCTTGTAAAGTTCCTGAACAAATGTTTATCAAGGATTAATTCTTGACTTAAATTATCTAAGGTGTCATGCCTATTGAAGTACGGTCGAATCCACATTCTTGTCTTTTTTTATTTTTGTTTAGGACAATAAATGCCGCTGCCACAAGAACAATTTCGTCAGCCGTTGCGGAAATATTGCCCAGATATACATTTCCAGATATATTTCTGCAACAATGGTGATGTACATATTGCCGGGCTATAGTTGGATAATATTGCAGTCATATATTGCAGAAAAACATTGCCCGTTTAGACGCACCTTTAGAAAATGTTAAAATTGTTTGACTTGTAATGTTTGTCATTATTTCTTAGAGGTAAAATGATTTATTAATTTCTGAGTATTTATTATTTGTTACGTTTTCGATCTGTGGAAGAACAATGACAATGATGACTTCGATGGGTATGTTTAAAATACAATATCATTATATTATGACACTGGAAGTCATCATGTCACAATTAATTCTTTCCAGTTGTACTGATGGAATGAGGTAATTTGAAAAATAACAAAAATCTTCTAATTTGTTAAGTTTTTTCAGGTTTAACAGCAGACAAAATATATTTATCTCTGTTAGCTAAAATGTTCTATTTACTAGGGTAAAAACCATCAACCTTTAGCAAGAGAAGACGACACCATTCACTCATATCCAGTCCTTTTGTTTTGTTTTATATATTGTGCGTGTGTTGGATTAAGAAAGGATAGAGGGAGAGAGAGAGAGAGAAACATTAACCATTTCTACATATTCTACAAAATCCTATAAACAAAAACAAACATTTTGCCGTCTATGTGAGGTGTTTGAAATGAATTGTACTAAAAAAATAAATAATAGATCAATACTAAAATGTAATATAAAAAATGTACGCATTTTTTGGCATTCTTGATTTACATGCTCTTAGATTGTTCCTGAAAACATTCCTTACACTCTTACACATCTCACTGCGACCTTATCAAAATTTGCGCCGGATAGTTTTGGCTTCTAAACGAAACTTATAACCCAATAATTTTATTTCCAAAAAACGTCTCTTTGGAAAGTAAATTTTTTCGAAAAACAGCTTTTTCGAGTATGGATTAACGAAACTTTTCAAAAATATTTTCTCGAAAACGTATCTTGAACTTACATTTTTTCAAAAAGACCTGACCGCTTTTTCGAAGATGCTTTTTAGAAAACCGATTTATGAAATATTTTGAAAATATTTTCCCTAAAAACCCAGATTTCGAAAGTATATTTTTTGAAAAAGTCTCCAAACAAATAATTTTTAAAACAGGTACATTTTTCGAAATTATATTTCTTCGAAAGCAATATTTAGAAAATTAAATTATGAACCCTAGTAGCTTGGAAATGTTAATGAAAAAAAAAAAAGACAAAGAAGATCCTGAACAAACCCAAACGAACCTTTTTTGGTTTGATAAGGTTTCCGTAGGTTTGGTACGTTACGTACGTTACGAAAAAATTAACACTATCCGAAAAAAATTAATTTCGAAAAAGATGTTCTCTGAAAAAATGTATTTTTGAAAGGTGCTTCAAAAAATATTTGAAAAATTGGTTTTAGACAAATTGTACTTTCGTAAGTACTCCTATATCTCCCCCAAATGAGCAGAAGGGATAAATAAAAAAAATGCTACAATATTTACACTTTCATATTAATCAAACAATCTGTTCTGTCTGTAAGCTAAGATGACCAACTCTTCTAGCTTTTTCATTTTTCAACAAATATATTTTTTGATGTTAAATTAAGTAAATTTTTTCGAAAGACACCTTCTTCGAAAATATATTTTATTAAAAAGAACCTTTTAAAAATACATTTCCCGGAAATATATTTTTTAGAAAACAGTTTTTCTAAATTTCAATTATGAACTCTACCGACTTAGAAAATGTCAATGGAAAAATGACAAAAAGATCCTGAACTAACCTAAACGAACCTTTTTTGGTTTGATAAGGTTTCCGTAGGTTTGGTACGTTACGTACGTTACGAAAAAATTAACACTATCCGAAAAAAATTAATTTCGAAAAAGATATTCTCTGAAAAAATGTATTTTTGAAAAGTGCTTCAAAAAATATTTGAAAAATTGGTTTTAGACAAATTGTACTTTCGTAAGTACTCCTATATCTCCCCCAAATGAGCAGAAGGGATAAATAAAAAAAATGCCACAATATTTACACTTCCATATTAATCAAACAATCTGTTCTGTCTGTAAGCTAAGATGACCAACTCTTCTAGCTTTTTCATTTTTCAACAAATATCTTTTTTGATGTTAAATTAAGTAAATTTTTTCGAAAGACAGCTTCTTCGAAAATATATTTTATTAAAAAGAACCTTTTAAAAATACATTTCCCGGAAATATATTTTTTAGAAAACAGTTTTTCTAAATTTCAATTATGAACTCTACCGACTTAGAAAATGTCAATGGAAAAATGACAAAAAGATCCTGAACTAACCTAAATGAACCCTTTTTGGTTTGATAAGGTTTCCGTAGGTTTGGTACGTTACGTACGTTACGAAAAAATTAACACTATCCGAAAAAAATTAATTTCGAAAAAGATATTCTCTGAAAAAATGTATTTTTGAAAAGTGCTTCAAAAAATATTTGAAAAATTGGTTTTAGACAAATTGTACTTTCGTAAGTACTCCTATATCTCCCCCAAATGAGCAGAAGGGATAAATAAAAAAAATGCCACAATATTTACACTTCCATATTAATCAAACAATCTGTTCTGTCTGTAAGCTAAGATGACCAACTCTTCTAGCTTTTTCATTTTTCAACAAATATCTTTTTTGATGTTAAATTAAGTAAATTTTTTCGAAAGACAGCTTCTTCGAAAATATATTTTATTAAAAAGAACCTTTTAAAAATACATTTCCCGGAAATATATTTTTTAGAAAACAGTTTTTCTAAATTTCAATTATGAACTCTACCGACTTAGAAAATGTCAATGGAAAAATGACAAAAAGATCCTGAACTAACCTAAACGAACCCTTTTTGGTTTGATAAGGTTTCCGTAGGTTTGGTACGTTACGTACGTTACGAAAAAATTAACACTATCCGAAAAAAATTAATTTCGAAAAAGATATTCTCTGAAAAAATGTATTTTTGAAAAGTGCTTCAAAAAATATTTGAAAAATTGGTTTTAGACAAATTGTACTTTCGTAAGTACTCCTATATCTCCCCCAAATGAGCAGAAGGATAAATAAAAAAAATGCCACAATATTTACACTTCCATATTAATCAAACAATCTGTTCTGTCTGTAAGCTAAGATGACCAACTCTTCTAGCTTTTTCATTTTTCAACAAATATCTTTTTTGATGTTAAATTAAGTAAATTTTTTCGAAAGACAGCTTCTTCGAAAATATATTTTATTAAAAAGAACCTTTTAAAAATACATTTCCCGGAAATATATTTTTTAGAAAACAGTTTTTCTAAATTTCAATTATGAACTCTACCGACTTAGAAAATGTCAATGGAAAAATGACAAAAAGATCCTGAACTAACCTAAACGAACCCTTTTTGGTTTGATAAGGTTTCCGTAGGTTTGGTACGTTACGTACGTTACGAAAAAATTAACACTATCCGAAAAAAATTAATTTCGAAAAAGATATTCTCTGAAAAAATGTATTTTTGAAAAGTGCTTCAAAAAATATTTGAAAAATTGGTTTTAGACAAATTGTACTTTCGTAAGTACTCCTATATCTCCCCCAAATGAGCAGAAGGGATAAATAAAAAAAATGCTACAATATTTACACTTTCATATTAATCAACCAATCTGTTCTGTCTGTAAGCTAAGATGACCAACTCTTCTAGCTTTTTCATTTTTCAACAAATATCTTTTTTGATGTTAAATTAAGTAAATTTTTTCGAAAGACAGCTTCTTCGAAAATATATTTTATTAAAAAGAACCTTTTAAAAATACATTTCCCGGAAATATATTTTTTAGAAAACAGTTTTTCTAAATTTCAATTATGAACTCTACCGACTTAGAAAATGTCAATGGAAAAATGACAAAAAGATCCTGAACTAACCTAAACGAACCTTTTTTGTGTTTGGTCAGGTTTACGTTTATTTGCTGTTACTTTATAAGTGTTGTTTTTTAATATGAACATTCGAGATCTTTTTCGAAACAATCTTTAAAGCCGCGTACAGACCGAAGTTCCAACGCACACCAAGGCACATGTGACTAGAAATTCGGAAGCATGTAAATTGGTGTGTATGGCGTTGGCGAACATATCCCAACGCATTCCAACGGTTTCCAAGCGACCGTTGGCGTTGGCTTGCGTTCGGTCGTTGAGCGGTACTTCAAAGAGATGTTTGATTTGGTGTGGACGAGATTTGAATGTTTTCAGTCGTTGGCAAGTATTCCTCGGGTCTGTGCGTTTTGTTTTTGACAAATGTTGTGTTTATTTCGCCTTTTTATATGAAATGGACAGATGATTTAGCCTTAAACTAATTGAACTATACCGGGATAACCCTATATTATGGGATCCTAGCAATATGAATTATAAACTCTCCAAAAAGAAGATAGATATTTGGCAAAGCATTGCTACTGAATTTAGGTGCAAGGTTGCTGAAATAAAGAAAAAAATAGAGAGAAGGTTCTGAAATGATCACTGTGATCACTCCGAAATTCCTCCAGCAACTTACTTGTGTTATTAATACTTTTCTGTTTTTATATGGTGTTGTCATCCACCAGTGTCTTGGTCGACGTTTCTTTTTCTTATTGTTAAGTAACGAATTTACAATTAAAAATGCGGCACTTTTACATAATGACTCATCATCACTAGATGACATATTAAAATACCTCTTTCCGTAGAAAATGACCGAACCGTATCCAACGGTATCCAATTCGAAACTACAAACGCGGTGTGGACGACATCGTAAAATGCTTTCCAATCGTTTCCAATCCCAACGCCTACTGGCACATTCGTTGGAGTTGGCGTTGGTTTGGATTGGGACTTGGTCTGTACGCGGCTTAAAAAACATGTTTTCTTGAAAAAATTTAGCTTCAAAAAGTGGTTAAAAAATTCGAAGTTAGTTTCAGAAAAAAAAACTGAAAACATCCCTAGTTTTCGAACATCTCTATTACTGAAAAAGTTTTGTTTTCGAGAAAATATATTTCCAAAAAAATGTGTTTCAGTTCAAATGGACAGAAGGTCTTTGCGTAAATTAAAAAAATGCTAGAATAGTAAGTTAGGATGACAAACCGTTCTGTTTTCGCAAGAACAGGTTTAGATAGTTCATCAATTATGAAATAGTGTACCTTTCTTAGAACCGTAAACAATTAAAAAGTAATGTCGCACTCGAGCTTGCCCGTTTGTTTTTGGTCTGTACTTTTGTGTAGCTCGGGGCGACATTGCGCCCCCCCTCCCCCTTGAAAAATTCAAAATCCGCCCCTGTTATGGAACAAATAGCCTGCACATGTTTTCCCTTCCCCACCCAATCTCCAGTCCTTTAAATCTCACGTCAATAGATTACATTTCCCTTCTCTTCAGACGCACACGGTACGTTAGTACTTAGGCCTGAATCTGAAGTCTATGTGGGCTGTCTCAGATAAAAAAAAAACCTGTAAAAAGACCGTTCCGAATGACAAGAGCTCAATTTTCCACATACTCGACATTGGGCAGGTTTTTAACAAACTTTATGGATAAAATCCTTAAAAAATAATCAGAAAACACCGAAAATTTCACTACAACGCATATTTCCACTGTTGAACAACCCTGTACACAAAAACGTATTACGCCTATACAATTATTTAATCCAAGAATAAACAGTAGCGGCGTTGCCACTATCACTCTAAATTTCACCACTATGCAATGGAAATAAATTACTAAAAATTTATTACCTACTAAGACAAATAATGATGTATTGTTATATTTTACTTAGTTATACGTTGGTTGGTGGCCTGTGGTTTTTACGAATGCAAATATTATTACAGTGATTCTATTATTTTAGTGTAAAGTTTATCAAACTGCAAATATGCCACATAACTGAAAGCCTGGCAACAGACATTGTCAAAAAGTACGTGAGGGACCATGTAGTTGACTAGATTAAGCGTGGCTCTGGAATCTGTGACTAATTTAAAATGTAAACATATCTCCTTGCTTTTAAATCAATGGTAAAAATCAATCGTTTTCGAGAAAATCTACTTTTAATTGACCTGAAACTGTGTGTTGCGAGTATAAACACTTCATTTACGGACAACGTCCTAGATTACCAAAATTAGGCCATTGTGATCTTTTACGTGCTACTCCCATTCAATTTCTCCTGTCGACACAAAATCAGTGTGATCGACAGAAAGTGACCGTTGAATTTATTTTTGTTTCTATCGAAAACGTTACGGTTGTCTTGTTATTTTCACAGTTTTATGGGAGAAATGATTTACACAACCAAATCATTTCCGAGTATTTATTTGTCTGTTATAGAACGTTTATAATAAGTATGAGTGATATACTGGCTGTTATATTTTTATCTTATTTGAGTTTTTAAGTAAATACGCCAAAATATATTATGTATTATAGGTTGAAGATTCTTCAGTATGTACTATGTCCCTAATCAAATATTTTTGAGCTAGTATTAAGATTAAAAGTACCTATATACAAATAGTATAGGTGGTTTCGGGAAATCAGATAGGCCGACAATATTTTATTTCGATTCTATTCCAGTTTGGTTTTTAATAAATAAATAGTTTAAAATTCCCATTAAATTTTATATTGGTTCTCTAAACAGACTATTTTTGTTTCAATGACAATTCATCATTTCAAGGAAAGTACTTTTTTTAATAACCCTGAAAAAGTAAGTTTTAATTCACTTGGTTTTATCAGAATTAGGTTGTGGTGATTTTCTTAAGATCCACTCTAAGGCTACGGTTATAGTGGATGCGTGTTCTGACGAACTGGCGTTCTGACGAATACGTCAGAATATTTGTTCAGATAGCAGTGGTTATAGTAAATGCATATTCTGACGAAATAGTTTTATTTTATTAAATATCCAATATGGATGATACTAATAGTTTTGAGGACGAATATTAGTCCTTTGGTAAAAATTTTACTTATGCCCAGAAAAACCGAATACGTAAATGAAGTATTTGCTTCAAGACCAATTAATTAAACCGACCTAATAAGTTTTCAGATTATTTCACCAGGTACATTTTTTATTTTAATCCTTACTAAAATAAATACTTACCATTACTATTCATTTCTTTTGAAATTTTTTCCCATTTTTGTCGAGAAACATCCCGATTGTGGTAGTTTTCTCCTTTTATATCCCACAAACATCTATTTTGGAAAACTAAACTGATAAGTTTCCCAGCATCAATTTTCACACACACAATTCGCATGAATTCGCAAGAAAAATCAAACTCATTTGAACGACTAACTTGTTCTGAACAATTCGTACAAAATCTGACGAATGATACGCACGCAGTATAACCGCAAACGCTATATTACTATTATTTGATCGATTCGTACGAGTTCTGACGTGTTCGTCAGAACGCCAGTTCGTCAGAACACGCATCCACTATAACCGTAGCCTAAAGCATATGGGTAAGTATTAATAAAAATAGACCAATATAATATTATTTTTTGTGAAAATCAATTTATAGTAATTTATTTTCATTGTATGGTGACGAAATTTAAAGTGAGAGTGGCAACGCCGCTTTACGTGGCGTCGCACATAGGAGTATTTGCTTTAAAAAACTGGACTAAAGTATCTATAGAATGTTTTTACTATAAAATTCTATAAAAATACTGTAGGACAATAAATTAGCTCTATTTTACAATTTCTCAAATACTACAAATTCGCAGTTAAAAGCAAATAAATGAAACTTGAAATTAGAAACTAAGTCAAAAATCAGAGTTAAAACTAAAATAAACCTAAGAAAAATCTAAACAAAATATAATAAAGTAATCCATTATTCTAATAGGTATCTGAATCCGTTTCTGATCCTCCATATCTATTTCCACTTCCATTTATTCTGCACTTTTGTTACCTTGGGTGTTCTGGAATTGGGGTGGACTATCTGCTGCCATTAGCTTAGAAGGTGGAAAGATGTGGAAATAATATCTTTAGAATTTCTTAGAAGATAGTCCAAGCTTTCTATCTGTGTATCGTTTTTAGCGGGCAGATAAACAAAAATACCTTAAAATAAAAGTTTTATACGAAAAAATATTATTTTATTTCATTTATTGCCTATACGTATAAAATTTAAATCTAAATCTACCTAATACCGATATATTTTTTTTATAGAAAATTGCAGCCTTACCTGGATTTTTCATAATTGCATCACTAAATTTTGAATATGCTTTGAAAACAGCCACTATTCACACAACAAATTGCCGGGAACAGAACCATGCAATTTAGGCTACAAGGGACTTTGTTAATTGGACTTTTGTCCAGTTTTCTTGCTCAAATACTCCTATGTGCGTCGTCTGGTTCACTGATAAATCTGATGAATCTGAAAGGCATAATTTTGTGTGTGTACGTTCCAGACAGGTCGAAATATACGTGTGTAGTGATATTTTACGTACTTTTTGTTTTTTCCTGGCAGAACGTTATTCATAAACTTTGCGGCATGATGCGTCAGTGCCAACTGTGTGGAAAAATGGTTTTTTTATCCGGACCTGTGTTTTTAGAGGTTTGCTTCGTGGAATACAGACGGCCCGGAAAGCCATTACGGTGGCGCGCCGAGACGGAATTATAGCGGTTGGTCTTTGTCCTACGCACGCATAATGTATAAAGCAAACAAAAGGCTAGTCATGAATGAACGGCATTCATAACTGAACGTTCAAATGGACCGAACATTCATGAACGTTCATTCAAAACTAGCCTTTTGTTGGCGAACAAAAATTACTGTTTCACACATGGATTTATTATATAAAAGGATTCGATATCCGTATACTGTGAGCGTATCGAACGTGAAACGTGAAGCCTTATATTTTGTTGTTTGTTATTCTCTTGGGGGAGCAGTTTACGAACTACGAACATAGACAAGACTACGAATTACTACGTAATTGAATCAAGAATGGTAGTAGAAAGAGATAAACTTGCATTGGAGTGTTGGAGCTCAGAAGTGTTGCTGTCTGTGCTGGTTGTTTAGGAAAACGGCTGAACCTCGGTCTGAACACTCGGTTACACGTACGTCTTTGTCTAATGAACTAGAAAAGAAAAAGTGCGACGTATAGATTTATAAATGACTCGGAGCGACTTTAAATAAACACCTTTGGAAATAACATAACCTATAAATAATAAAACCTTTTTAACTTAAATTTATTATTATTTAGCAGAAAATAAAGTAATTTAGGGCTTTTATTCCTTTTAGCAAATCTTGTAATGCTTCTAACGTATTTTTTGTACACAAATACAAGGTAGAATAAGATGTGGCCAATGTTTACAAATTGTGTTTACAGTGTCGCTTAGAATGGTTTGTTTTGGCTTCAAAGAATGTTACATCATCCCGTATCCTTTTATTTAATAAATCCATGGTTTCAAATAAAATATTCCCGGTAACAAAACAGGTTTCAAATTTATGCATCTTTCGGAAACACTAGGTTGAGTTTAAATACCAGTTTGCAAAACTTTCCATATTTAGTCCGCCAAGATATAAACAAAACCGTTAATTATTAAAAAAAATCCATGTTCCCGGCCTTCAAATTGGTTGCAAATCTAATGGACTGGGCAAAATTAGTTAATCAACGTGACAAAACTCTCGGAATTCTGCCCGCCAAGTTATGAAAACAATTATTTTTTTACGATTTCACCATGTTCCCCGACCTTGGAAAGGGTTGCAAAATGAAATTCCTTATTTTCAATGGTCTTCCATTCATCCAAAATTGAAAACTTTCATAATTATTACTAGATGTTGAATTTTTACGTCCAGATTCACTAAGAAAGTTTAAGAATTAGTACTGGTTTAAATTAAGATCTTATAGTTGATCAGTTATGTTTTGACAGGTTTTTGTCTTGTCCTTGTCATTAAAAACTTATGAATTATTGTGATATTTCAACGATTTACTTGGTTTCCAAATGATTTTCATCCTGGAACGAGTTGCTGTATTGAATGTAGTTCTATTATTGTTGAAAGCACGTAATAAAATTGTCCTTTTCCTGATAACTTTGCGAAAAAGCTAAGAAATAAGTTCATAGAATAAAACTTAGTTGTCTTATTCTTACACTTGTCAGTTTAAAACTTTTGATTGTCAAATTAGACCGGACTAGCATTGGAGAATCTGGCTGTTGATGTTTATAAGGACCGGCCTAGTGCCTCGTATCATCAAGCCGCGCTGAATTGCCTAGCAAACCTTAAATTGTTTCGTTAAAATATATCCTAGTCGTTTTCGGTCAAGTGCAAGCTATACTTGCACAATTAGTGTTCTGTGCCATCGGTGCTCCACTTATTCTGATCAAACCTCAGCCGCACGATCTCCGCCCATCCGCCTTATCACATCGCGTATGCCCGGAGCTGAGTGGAGAGCGTATCGACTGAGCCGAATTAAAAATTGTGGACAACGTCTAAGGATAAAATTTTTTTGGGTTTGATATTTTTTGTCGAAAAACTTTTTCTCTAAAACCAAATGGTTCAGCAGCAATGGTTATAAGGATATAAGCAATTAAATTATTTATACTGATCGCGCTCGAATTTTTCAATCGTGAAGACTTTGGCTCAATCTACACCTAATTCTCAATGTTCATGATTTTTTTCAGATTTTTCTGAGAAATCCTGTTGGTGATAGTGGTGGGGGACAGCAATTTCTAAGCGTTTTCTCGAAAAATGTTTACAAAAATGCATACAAATACACATCTATATTATTGAATTCGTTCTTCAATAAGCTATCAAACCCAATTTACCCCCTGAAATCAATCCCCAGAATCAAAATTCAACTTTTTATACTTCACGTCTATAATTAGATAATTAGACCTAAATTTCAAATTTTTACGTCGAATAGTTTCAGAGAATATCGCCTGTGACAGACGGACACCGAAGTGATTCGCAGATTTCTGAAAGCGCCCTGCTATTTTGCACCCGTCTTAATCCTTTGTATTGAGGGGGGCTGGAGGGAGCCCCTGGCTTTGGTGCCCCCCCCCGAAACGCGGGGCTTGCGGGGGCGTTATGTACGCCACTGTTTAGCACGGCGGTCACGGAACACAAAATTATCTCTAATTTTTAAAAAACTGCCCCTATTTAAAAGAAAATAATCATGGATTTACATGAAGCTTCCATTTCAACGTTTTTATTTAAAGAGTTTCAAGATTTCTGCATTTCGATACTGGCGTGGGTGTATATGCGGCAGTAAACTGACTTTATATCCTATTTCCTGTTAGTTAAAATAAAACAAAATGCATCTAACATCTTAATAGGTTAAGATCTCTCGAACAGCAACTGCATTAAACTTAAGTATAATGGAATATGCAAACGCAACAACAATCAGTCATGCGTCAGATCGGAGTGAAACGTTTTAGCAGAATTTTCTTCAATCACAATGTTATTTTGTTATTTATTTCATTGGTATTTCTTCTTCACCTGCGTTGACTTCGTCTTTTCCCAACATATGTTGGGGTCAAAGTTCCTAGTTGGTCGTTTACAGTCCGTTCCTGAGTTTCTCCTCCTGTTACCTTTTCTCCTAAATCATTCTTGACTCTTGACTTCATTTACCCATCCCTTCTTCTACCTCTCCATAATACTTTCCTAGTTATTGCCAGTGGCGGCTGGTGAAATTTCAAAGTTGTATATCTCTGTTCCTACTTACAGGACCCGTACCAAATTTAGGGGTTTTAATAGTGAGCCCACTGGAAATGTTTTGGTAAAGAAAAAAAACATTTTGTAGTTGCGAAAAAAAGTTAAATTTTTGGTGTGCCCCTCCTAAGAAAAAAATGAACACGTCTAGATATTTTATTTATTATTTTTTCTAAACAAATTTTACATTTTGTCGAGAATTCTTGAATTTTAAGAGAACAAAATGTGTTAGTAGAAAGTTATAGTCATTTGAATTTTTTTTTAAATTATATTTTAGGTTTAATAAACTAAAAAAATTCAACTTTTTTTCGCAAATAACAAAATGTTTTTTTTTTACCAAAACATTCCCAGGGGGCTCACTATAAAAACCCCTAAATTTGGTACGGGTCCTGCAAGTAGGAACAGAGATATACAACTTTGAAATTGCATAAACCGGCACTGATTTCAAGACAAAGAATTTAAATTCCCTTTTAATTTTTTCCTTTTTCTGGAACTAACCTAGACCTAACCTAACCTAGAATACTGTTCCCACATCTGGGGAGCGGCATCACCTTCGACACCTAATATCCTTGATTCTATCCAAAAGAAAGCTATTCGACTCATCTAAGACTCAGTCCTTACACACTACTCCCACAACTTTTTGAGAAACCGTGTATATTCTGACTAATTTTCAAATTATAGATTTCTGAAAGCCCTAGAACTTTTATCTGCAACACTTTTTGTTAACGTGGCTAGTGGCTACTGGCTAGTTTTTATAATAATCGGCCGGTCTTAATGACTTTTTCCTCACATTGTATAACGAAATAACTCATGTTATTCAAAATGCAAGCTATGCATATTATATACCATGAGATTTGTTGTAGTCAGGTGTTTATTTACGTAATTTCACCTTTTTCGTGTCGGCTTGCGCTGGTCGCGCGGTCGCTTTATCTTTATAATGTCGTGGAAGTATGTGAGGGTACCGTTATTAAATGGAAAACACTTATCTATTTTCAACGAAATGGTATAATTTAAAATGTAGACCTTGCAACTGATAAAAGTTGAAAAAAAATGTAATTGCTTTAAAAACACCTTGAAAAGGCAAAAATCAAATCTTCCACTATTGAAAGGACTCGTGTCACTAAATTTTGATGGTTCTGCCATTATATAAACCAGGAAATAGTAGAATGTTGGACGTTCTTACTTTTTGATACTGTTAGGTATTTTTTGAACAAATAAAATACAAAACACTTAAGTCTTCTTATAAATCGCAGTAGCGTTTTTTTAGGTTTATTGAAAATAAAGATATTAATGCAAAAATGTATTTTCTGATGATCCGTTCTACCAGAGATCCAAAGAGACAAATCAATAGTAAATAAACCTTAACACAAAAAAAAATTGCTGATGTGATTGATAAGAGTATAACTTAATGTGATAATAATATAACTGTGTTAAAACCGATTACTCATTACATTTTCCGTAAAGTTTTTAATACGGGCCTGCAGAATCTTCGTTTTCAACTTTCACAGCAATTAATAGACCACAGAGATATTCTATTAGTCAACCCCGAATGGCCGATTTAATTTATTTAGCTTTTGAGAGACGAAGAACAGTCGCTCAAACCTATTTTAGACCAGCTCAGACCTATTTTAAAAAAATCACAATCGTAAGCAAAGGAAATTACAACTTTTTTTGTTTTCTAGTTTATGTTTTCCAAAATGTTTCATATCATATTTTAACTACTTTATTTTTACAACTTAAGTTGTTTTTATATTCTGTTTTTATACTTGTCTTTTTGATGGTTGTATACAGGATGTCTGAAAAGTCTTAGTATGATCAAATATCTTCGCTATTAGTAGAGACTATAAAGAATATAGACACATTCTCGAATACACCGAAATGGGACCGAAAGATCTCCCTTGAAACATTTGGGTGGGTTTACTGGTTTATGGTTTAGAAATTTGTTTGTTCAACATTATAAATATATATAGTACACATACCAAATACATACATACACAATGGTGGACAAACAGATTTCTAAGCCATGAATTAGTAAACCCCCAAAATGTCTCAAGGGAGACCCGCTTTTTGGTCCATTTTTATTACACGCCAGTGTTCGTCTATGTATTATTTAGTCTATGTTATTAGTAAAGATAGAGACACCAAATTTTAGAGGTATCTTATCGGTTAATAAATCTACTTTTTAATGTAATTTCAATTTTTCAACTCCTTTGAGGGATGCCGCTAGGAAGTTGAGGTCAAAAATTTTAAATGCATGTTGTGCAATGCAATGTGTGTTACCTCATTTTAAAGGTCTTGAAAAAAGAAACATTTTACCGCAAACCCTAGGTCCGTATCTTAATTCGTTTTTAAATGGCAAGCCTGAAAATCTCTTGACATTCGATATTTCTACATATTATTAATTTTTTTTATTTTTTAGTACTTTTTTCTACTATACTCTACTATTTGTCGAAATATATCCCCCACAATTAACCGCTTATTTTTTTCTATATTGTTACCTTACTGATAATTAATTCAAATTGTCCGAATAAATACCCAATCAAACAAACATCCTTCGATACCTATTTCAAGAAGAAGTAAGGAAACATCCTGCATAAAGCTGTCGGCAAGTTTATTTTCTGCGACTTTAATGTTGTTGTGTCAAAATACTAAACACTAGTAGCTTCTGTGACTGTTTTGATTAACATTTCACTATTTGTTTATTTCAAATGCAAATTTTAACTTCCTATTTACATACGTTTGCTATTAAAAACAAGACAGTTTTTGGCCGGTAGTTAGATCAGACTTCTTCGTTTCTGTCTGGTCCACGAGGTCAACATTTTTGGTTAAACGTTTCCACAATGCCCGGCGTCGAGCTTCTTAAGGCTTAACCAAGGAATAGTCCCCGTAAAAGAAATGATAACATTGATAACAATGAATTACCGACAATAGAATTAATCTTATACCGGTTGTCTTTTAATTTTCTGACCAATACTCAGTAATGTCCTCTTTCTTGTCAGGCGACAAGACTACGCATTGTCCCAGTTTACCGCTAGTCATCAAGACCTTACTGTACATTGTCTACTCAGCGGATCTACTGCTAAATCAACCATGATTCGTTGTCATTCCAACAACCTATGTATATGTATGTAGGTACGCTTTATTTAATACATAAGATTCCTATTTATTCATAAAATAAGTTACTATCTTAGATTATATAGGGAAGAGCAGGTGAAACTGAAACTATTCATTCATAACATAAATCATTTTATCACCACACGCCAACATCTAAATCTAAAATTATGTTAATGAGAGAAGGAAAGATAGTGATATGGTGGGTATGACAATGAATGTTACTATCATCGTTCGCCCATCTCATAACATACATCGTCATGCAGGACTGTCAAATGTCAGATACAGAGAAACATTATGATGAGACCATATTAAATGAATGTCAAGTATTGTTGGCAATAAAACAGATCCAAGTAAATTATCTGTTTTTCGCTACGTAGATATAATCTAAGGTTACTATTCATTTTCAAGTTGATGCCAACCACACACCACACGAGATGTCAAAAAAATCGACTAAATTGCGAATTTCACTATATCGTGAATGAATATTAAAGATCAAAACAATTGGGTTGAATATCACAGTCATAGCCTGAGGCAGTCACATATGATATTACCTCAAGACTATCCCATGTAACCTAGATTTTGCATGGCATGGCTATAGTGCTAGTTATTTGAAAATTTAACGTGAGTACATACAGTGTGTTTCACTCTAAGGTGTCACATTTGTAAATTGATTCACACTGCAGGTGTTAAGATTAGATGTTATACTCTGTCAAGCAGGATTCGTAAGTAAAAAAAAGAAATCGATTCCGAATCCTTTTAGAATTGTGCCACGAATCCTATTTTGAAAAAGGAATCGATTCCTACCCAGCTACCCAGGATTTTAATGGTTTAGAGAATATTGACAAAAAAGACAGCAATAAGCCTGAGCAAACCTGACCAAACATAAACAAGGTCAATACGTGCATGTTCGCTGTATTTTTTCATTCACCCTTTCTAAACTGTTCAAATTTAATTCTCGAAAAAATGCATTTTTCTCTCATATTGTAGCTGTGTAGTATGTTTATACTCTAGCTCTGGAAGTTCTCCAACAAGAGTCTGAATAAGTCTCAATATTTTCCCAATTATCGTTTTTAAACACTTAAGATACACATTTTTCTACACTCGAAATTTAGTAACTTTTCTCCATACTATAGAAATTTAGTAACGTTTTTTTCCATACCAGAAATATTCTGAATCCTTAAAAAATGGGTTCCATATTTAACACATACCGCTCCGCGCCGCAGTTTTCTGAACAAAAGTAGAAAGAGAAGAGGGGACGTATATTTTTACAAACGTATAGAAACATTTTTATTCCGCATACTGATAATGGCTTATTATTTAATCAACCTTCTAAGCTGATCTAACAGTCATGAGACAGAAAGCAAATTTGATGAGACAGGCAATGAC
Source organism: Philopedon plagiatum (assembly GCA_963971165.1). Lineage (NCBI taxonomy): Eukaryota > Metazoa > Arthropoda > Insecta > Coleoptera > Curculionidae > Philopedon > Philopedon plagiatum. The sequence goes on from OZ020191.1 coordinate 12,492,498, forward strand.
AAAGACTCTTAGATTTTGGTTAAATAAAAAGCTACTAATATTGTTGTTGCGGTACGGTTTTCCCTAGACACCATGTATACATAAGTAGAATTTCTTGTTTGTTTGTGGCCAAGCTCAGAGAAGGAGTAGCAAAACCGTATTCTAGCCTAAATAACCTATCACAAAGATTAAACAAACAAATAAACAAACTTCTTATTTCCATAAAATTACGCGCAGTACCCATGGTAGTACCAGCAACGGGTAGTGTTTGTTGCGGTCTAGTATTGGTTCATTGACTCAAGATGTCGTCGTTTTGAATGGAGGTGATTGTCCGTCCTCTTTTATTGCGGCTTAGTTGGGCTAGGTGCCATCGACATGTACACTGGAAAAAAGGGCTTCATATACTTTTATCTGATTTGGAGCGCTAACAGATTAAGTAAAATTTAAAAACCACGGGATTCACTAAAAAGGTTTAAGATGTATACTTTATCCAAAGTCAGTCTGATGACACAAAAAAGCTTTTAACGGGCTTTAAAGAGACCGACCTCATAACCAGGGTTGTCAGATATTTTTTAAAAATTCTTTAAGTTCTTTTTATTAAAAATGTTCTTTTTATATCAGTATTCAATTGTTAGTCAGTAACTCTCTTTGAAAGCTAGTTTGCAAATGTACTTTGAACCAAGAAGTTTTGAGTGTCAAAGAAAAAAGAACAAGCCATTCATTAATATTATAATAATTTTTGTAGTCCTTAAGAAATATTATTTATAGAAAAATAATTAAAATCAAAATAAAAAGGGTTTTCACTGTTGTTAAAAAAAAACTAATTATTAACAAACTCTTATGTTTCTCCTTCCTATACTTACGAAAATTTTGTAGAACTGGCAACACCCTGGCGACAGCAGGCCATGTTATCTCGAAAATAATGCAAAGACACAGACAATTGCAAATTTATATGTTCTAGAGAAGAACAGCGGAATATTTTGAGCGAATGCAAATATTTCTATCCACCTGCTTAAACCATGATTATGCAGATAAAATATAATTTAATCAGTAAAATCATCAATTTATAGCTGGTTTTACTGAATACATTAATATTTTATTGTGTCATACAAAAAAAACAACAAATCGTCTTTAAAACAATTAAATAGGTACTAGCTTAAAAATAAATTAATATATTATTAAACATACCACCTTTAAACTACCCGCCACGAGAAAACGAGCTAGAGCGACATCTGGTGGTAGGATGAATACTATTTTATTGATTTTTATTTAAATTTCGTGTTTCTAAGTTTTACTTAGGAGTTAACATTTCTAACCTCTTATATATTTTTTGGTTGTGTGTAAAACTTCTTGTGCTTTTATATGAGTTACCTTTATAGGTATTTTAGGTGTTATAGGGATGAGAAATCTAGAAAAAAATCACGGGCTTTAGGTTTTGTATGAAATTTTTGACGATCCAGAAATACATGTATTAATCTTGGTTTTAGCCATGTCAGATTTTATTTTTATTGCCACTTTTTGTACTTTAAATTTGAGACGAGAAACATACAAAGTCTTCATAGAGTAAGTTTGGTTAAAAATTTTGCAGTAGGACTTCATGCACTATACAACTCTGTTTATAGACAGAAATTATCATATGTGTAATCTGTCTTACACTCGCTGACAGAGATAAACAATAGCTTCCCCTCTATTAACAGATAACCATGTATATGTCACAGAGGCCTGCCTCTAAACTAAAAATTGTAAACTGTATTTACTTTATTCGTGTGGTTTCTGGGTTGTTAGGTCGTCGTCTTTTGGTCCCTTACTCTTGACGTTTCGCCAACACGGGCGGTTGGCATCTTCAGAAGGTGCGCTCAGTTTGACTTCTGAAGATGCCAACCGCTCATGTTGACGAAACGTCAAGAGTAAAAGACATCCGGCGACGGCCTAGTAATCCAGAAACCACACGAATATTGAACGACGGCTGCGAAAGTCTTACACAATAATTCATGTATTAACTTGTATTGTAACATTTTTTTTTCGTGTACCTAACGCTAATAAAAATAAACCTTACAAGAAAATACGTAATGTAAACATAGAACAAACATTACTTACATATATAGAAGTAATAAAAAGATACCGACCGCACGACCGACGTCACCTGCATAATAATTTTTAGATTTATTTATTATTGGTTACCATCCCACTTTGTCAATATTGTTTATATCATAATAATTTTTAGATTTGTTATTGGTTATCATCCCACATTGTCAATATTGTTTTCAAAAATGTGTAACAGGGCAGTGTAAGTATGTATTTTGCACCATAATAAAATTAAATTTATTTTATCAACAAATTCAAAACAAAATTATTTGGAAACCAAGCAAAACGCAGAAATATTGACGATTTATTAAAAGTGACACGACAAAAAACATGTTAAAACCTCATTGATCAACCTGCAGATTTAAATTTAAACTACTAACCGAACATATAACACATGCTCGGTGCTACTACTAAGTCTGAGGGTCGTTTTTATAGTCGTTCCTTGAGGCTTCCCTAGACCTTGAGGTATGATTTCAGCAGGGTGTTACCCATACTTAAGGAAACATCAAGGCCTGAGGAACGACTATAAATACGACCCTTAAACCTTCTTAGTGAATTCCGCCAGATTAAATTGTATCCGAAATATTATGACCTACTTTTATTTAATTTTGAAGTGCTGAATCCAAACTTGATAATGATTTGATGTCAATCATTTCGTATTTTAGATTTTCTCAGGTTTCTCGGTCGATTTCTGATAGTTTCAGTCACGACAGATGATTGTGGCATTTAAAACAAACAAATAAACCTTCCATTACGTTGTCATACAAGAACATGAGTTGCAATAAATCTTTACACTTATTTTGTTTATGGAGAACGTTTTTATTAAGATGCTTTTAGTACATGCTCCCTGTTGAACTGTAGGTTCCGATCCTACCGACTGCGCCATTTACGGTTCTATACATATAAGGGCAAGCGACACTCTAGACTAGAATGAGATCATGAGATATTCATTCATGTACTTACAATCCAGTTTAAAATTTGGGATTAGTTTGACAAAATTGATATTTGACTGGAGAGTACAGTCGTCAGCAGAACTATGAATGGAATTGGTAGAAGATGGCAGATTATATTACTTATGGGAAGAAGAAATAAGAAAGTTATCAAGTCCAACATAACCTGAACCTTGTGGTACGTAGTACTGATATGTGGGAGGTAAGTAAGGGATCATCCACCAAGACAGGCGTCGATGGAAAAGCAAAATCAAGCTCCGATCCAGGCACATAGTTTGGAAGCAAGATCGTACGAAGGAAATTTGCCAAGGAGTGCCAAGCAACATATGTTATATGTTGAAATTAGGGCCTGCAATCCCGGACGTATATTTGTATCCCGCGATTTTCGGGATCGAACAAACAACGGGATTGATCCCGAAAAATTGTAACTTTAATGAAGGCCAATTATTTTTATTTATAACATTGTAATTTTAAAATAAAGACAAAACAAAGTTTATGCAGAGGACACATAAAAGTATAAGAATTAAAAATAATTTGAATTCATTTACATCAGTACCTACTTATATTTATCTTCCAGGGTTGTCATATCACGCGGTAAACCTTAATTTTAGGAAAAATACTGCGATGATGCTTGAACCGTCAATTTACTTAGCTTTTTTAAAAGATATTTTATAATTTATTCATTCCGGGATTTTTCGGAACTGAATTTTAAACAGGATCTCGGGATTTCGGGATCCCGGGATTGCAAGCACTAGTTCAAATATTATGATACGTAAATAAGTACAGTAATTGCGTTATTTTAGTAGAGTCTGTCAATGTGCAAATATTCTACATAACTGAAAAACTGGCAACAACCGTTCTCAAAAAGTAGGTGAGGGACCAGATCGTTTGCCGGGTTATAAATAACTTGGGAATCCCCGATTGCTCCAAAATTAAAATAATAGTATCTATCATTGATTCGAAATCAGTGGGCGGATGATGATGATAAAATCAATACAATAAAATTATTGAGTTGATGACTTTCCACATAACCTTGCAAATAACAGATATAAGAAAAAGGGTTTACATTAGGTATCTACTAATTGAAATTCTTGAAAATAGCCTTTAATATTGGACATGCAGTGTAAGGTAACACGTAAAAATTTTCAAAATGTACAGGAAGGTACCAATCGTTATAAAAATATTTTATCGCAATATCAGGAAGCGATAAGCATACCAATCAGTGGGCATGGTGATGGATACTTTAGAATTAATTGATTAACATTAAGCGCATCATAAACATATAGATAGACATTTACAGTCAACATCTGTCGACTTTTTACTTGTATTTGTAACGCTAAATTCTGAGGATTTGGGTTGCCAGTAAGTGTACTAGAAAACGAGGTGCACAGAAGTTGTAACAAATAATAATAATATACTCTTCCTCACAAAAAATTGCAGGCTTTACGCTCGATACTTTAAAATTACTATGGTTATCGATGTTTCTCTGTGGCATGGCGAAGCCGATATCCGTTAAGGACGTCGAATTAATTTTTTCATGAAATGAAGGTGTCGAATCCCACGTATCAATTCCTTTTTGTTTATTTGTTGTGAAGCTAGCTTTTTCTAGCCATTAATGTAACTTTGTTTTTTTTGCAGTTATCAGATGAAGTAATAAGGAAAAAAACCGAATACCAAAAATACCTAGAACTGTATAAACTGATGAGGTGCAAATTCGAGGAGATCTACATAAAAGGTAAGTTAAGGAATGCGAGAAACATGCTGTCTATTCGTGTTGTAAGCAATAAAAATTGCGATAAATGTCAACACCTGTACGGGGGACTGTGATTATGCTCGTCTATTTTAAGAGTTAACTTCAGATGGAATGTACAAAAAAACTTGATATTTATGTTTTAATTGGCAATTAGAATAAGGTAAATGTCATATAGTTAGAATTGATAATAATAAAAACAATGAATATTAAGGAATCAAAATATGAATATATACAGGATGTCCAAAAAGTCTTAGTGTGGGCAAATATCTTTGCTATTAGTAAAGATAGAGACCCCAAATTTTAGGTGTATCTTATTACTTAATAAACCTACTTTTTTAAATAATTTAACTTTTTCAACCCTAGGGAGTTGACCTTAACAATTTTAAATGCAACCCTATGCCGTGTAGTACCTCATTTTAAAGACCTTCAACAAAGAAACATTTTACCACACACACGAGGTCCGTATCGTAATTCGTTTTCAAATGGCAAGTCTTTAAAAATTAAAAATCGTGAAAAAAATTAAAAATTCAAATACCTTTATTTCTCTTATTACTTTAAAAGTTGTTCAAAATGACTACCATAACCTTCTTGGCAGTAATAAAGTCGATTTTGGAACACACTTCTCACATTTTCGAGAATGGCAGGTGCTACTTCTGGGCAGAGTTTGAAAATCGACTTTATTATTTTTACTGCCAAGAAGTTGATGGCGGTCATTTTGAACAACTTTTAAAGTACGTAATAAGAGAAATAAAGGCACTTAAATTATTTTTTTTTTAATTTTTATAGACTTGCCATTTAAAATCGAATTAAGATACGGACCGCGGGTTTGCGGTATAACGTTTCTTTTTTGAATACCTTTCAAATGAGTTACCACACGGCATCGGGTTGCATTTAAAATTTTTGACCTCAACTCCCTAGCGTCACCCCTCAAAGGGGTTGAAAAGGTTGTGTGTGTATGTAAGTTAATGCCACTGGTTAGAACCAAATGGCCAGTTTGAAAAGGTCGGTGTCTCTATCATTTACTAATAGCAAATACATATATTTGCCCATACTAAGACTTTTCGAACACCCTGTATATGTTTGTATGTATGTATGAGTGTATGTATGGGTATATGTATGGATGTGTATACGGAGGGCGGTGTGTTCTCGATCATCATTCCCAAGGAGTGTGATATACAGGGTCTAGAAATGCAAGATTTTCAAGGATGACAGGGATCAGTTGTTGGTGTTAGTTTGTCCGACCACGAAGGCATGATCGGATGTATTGAGTTGAATGATCTAAAAAGTGTCAGTTCAATATTTAAGTATGGTAGACTGTTCAGTAGAAGTAACTATGATCGTTTTGATCAAATCTGTACTAGTGTATGTTAGGAAAGCGCTTTTAATTCTTCTGATCCTATTGGTGCATTTCATGTACTGCTGACAAATTCGTTTTGTGGCGCTTTTCCAAGACAGAAAATTAAAGTAAGTAATTATACTTTTACAGCGTTGTTCCTTGGATAATAAAGCATATTTTGACTTTGACTTGACCCTAGTCCTAATATTGAAATTTGGCAACCCCGCATGACAGTATACGAGATGTGCCCATATCGATAGCTTTGTTTTGGTTGAAATTTAGAACTGTTCTAGAATGGTTCGTAACTGCGTTTTTGAATTTTTGCCACTTAGTTTTGATTAAAATCAAATTTGAAATAAAGCCATATTATTTAGTTAGAATGCAATGGATCAGAATTTTTAAAAATATATCTTGATTTAATTTTCGCATCAGTTCTGGTTGAAATAAATCGTGAAATATTCGATAACGCAGTCACGAACCGTTCTAGAACAGTTCTACATTTAAACCAAAACAAAGCTAATATCTATCTTTCTCCTTTCTCCCTCCCATTCGTGTAATTCTCTTAGATGTTGGCGTGTGTCGATAGAATGATTTATAAATAAGTACCTAGTTTCTGTTATTTGCTACATAATCTAAGGATTAATTTCATATAAAAATTTAATTATATTATCACTTTTTAATTCTCCCATGTATATTAAATATGAAGTGCTAGGTAACTGAGAAGCGATGTTAAGTAGTTAATTATCGGTATAAAAATAATTATCATAAAAAGTTATTAACCTCAAAAAGACGTTTATTTGATTTAATGTAAAGAAACCAAACACTTTATAAAAAACTAGCTAATAAAGCGTGGGTAGGCGACTTGTAAATAGGTGTTTCCGATACTTAACGAAAAAATGTTTGTCAAAAGTATTATAGGTTGATCATTTTCTCAGTTGTCAAAGGAATTTAACAAACTTGCAGTAATAAATAGGTGTTATTGTTATTATCTGCTCGACCTTTACAAATTATGATATTATGAAGTAAATACCGTAATAAAAGCAATAAGGAATTCCAAATTTATATAGTGTATAAGTAAATTTACAATGGGATCTTTCACTACACTTCAATTTCATAATTTTAATACCCTTCATCAGAGTAATAATGTCATATTTTCCCATATATTCGTCATTTTCTCCAAATTTCTACACATTTTCTATATTATTTATTTAACATTTCGGAAACCACTCTACGTGCTGCAAGTATGTCGCTGGCTGCAATTGCATATCGCTGGCCTCGCCTTTATTTTATGAACCCTGGCCAGTTTGTACTGTATGTATAAACTGTTCTTGAGAGATTCATATAAATAGCAGGTCTGCGGGATGCAAGGGGATCCGTAATAGTGCATCCGTAGTTGCATCTTAGTATCGGTACGACGGATCCATCGGTGCCATTTGGCACCGATGTCATGAGCGTCAAATGAGTCAAGTAGCTACCCCAACGCCCCGTAAGATGCTAGCCCTACAACTAACAGTCCAGGATGTGAACATATAAGTTAAGGTCCCAAAATCTTGTGATATTAATATTAAGTTTGTTGTTATTAATGATAATTAATGTTAAATATAAGTAGTGTTTTTGATAAACCGCAGCCTATTTTATCAACCACTAAGGCACATACGTGACAATATTATAAGTGCTTTACTATAATATTATACTAGAAAATGACGTCGCAAATTTGTTGCCAATCCAATGAGAGACGGTTGCGTCTGCTATTTCGGGGGAGGATAATCGATTGGCTACAGTAATCGTGTGCGATCGGCATTTTGCGGACACGTGTTGTTCTCTCAGCGTAAATTGTTAATGGCTTTGTTTGGGCTAGTTATCATAATTATTAAGTATTTTTTTGTTTGGGAGAAGATCCATGGCTCATTTAGAAGATATTGTTACGGACTTCGCAGAAATTATTACCCACCAAATGGTTTTTTATCTTCGTACAACCCACAACCTAAGCAAACCTAAGGTGGGTTGTATATTGCAAAGCCGACCCACACACATTACAGCCTAGTACTAAGGTGGGTTGTATATCGCAAAGCCGACTCACAAACCCAGTGCTGGAAACATCCACAAGAATTTCACCAGCCCTTTTAAGAGGGTGTGTGCGGTGGTACCTCCTCGATCGAGGAAGAATTCCCTTACCACCTTCCGGAAGTACTGTAACCTCTACAAAATGATGTAGGTGGCGGCCACTTAGCGATACTCTTGAAAAAGTTCGAGAGAGGTTCTCTTGGTTGGGAAGCAGCACAGATGTTAAAGAATGGTGCAGAACTTGTACCGACTATGCTGCCAGCAAAGGATTAAAGATCCGCAGCCATGGCAAGATGAAGCAGTACAATGTAGAAACATGTTTTGACCATTGTCAGGACCATTTCCTGTTACCGAATCTGGGAATTGCTACGGTTTAGTGGCGATGTAGCAAAGCTCTAAACGACTTTTGTTACTAACGTTTTTCTGTATTTCTCGAAATAAGGGTACTTTACTCTTGAACGATTTTTATTTTTTTTTGCCTGCCCTGTATGCTGTTAGACTTGAAGCCATTTTAATTGCACCTAATATGGTTATCGGACATGCACCAACTTTTGGCGGTATTTATATTTCGGTTGTTTATGTTTGTTTTTGTTTATAATCTCCCTAGAACAAATGGTTTTTGTAAGGCCAGCACAAAATTAAAAAAAATGTACGAATGGTTAACATTTATGTTACAATATTAACTTTTATAACATTTTTAACTTTTATAAAATTTGATATTGAAATCCTCTCTCCCCTAAATCCGCGACTGCTTCAAATGATCAAAAGCATTCTTATATTTAACCACTTTTGAAGACCCTTCAGCGCGCGCGCTCTAGCGACGCTCTGACTGTCTGACTCTGACACTTGTTGCGAATAATTTTTATTTTTTTGCGTTTGCCAAATAACTGCTTGTCAGAAATATTAAATGTTACTTCACCTGACGTGCTGACGACACCTATTGTACACAATTTGAAACCCGCCTGACGCCACTAAACTTGCAAATCTAAAATAGACTTGGCAAATATTACGCGAAGGGAAATCAAGGAGAGGATCGAAGTAGTATTTCATCTGACTTAGCACACAGCTGTTCAGAGTTTTTTTTCTAAGTGAAAACTAGTTTTACTTCAAAAGCCAATTTACTGATAGTAATTTAGATATTAGAGGTAATAAATCTTTTCGTGTAAACCGGCGTTATGTATAACCTCGCAGTTTGCTATGCTATAACAGATGTAGATAGGATTTGCAGTGATATTTTTTTTTGGAATCTTTCAAAAAGCACTAAAAAGTATGAAATTATATTTTTAATTATTTATTGCTGAGCGTAAGCTTAAGTGCCTTTAGTTCATTCGTACACCAAAGTTTTTAACTTTGAAGTCGGCGCAACTTCCTTTTAATTACGAAGATGGGATGTAAAGATTCCAGCATCACCCAGAGAATTACAGTAATATTGACGAGTGCTTACGCTGCCGCACTCTGCTAGTTAAACCCAGAACTTAATGCTACTTTACCAGTCGTAACAGCGCCCTTGCCCTTCATGAAACCATGATCTGTTTTGGTACACAGCAGCTTTGCTGGATGCTCAGTACTGTTTACGTATTAAAATACTATTTGTTATGATTTTATAGCCTAATACTCGTATATCATGGTTAAAACCTACAATTTACAAACAAATGAATTATTTAAATCTACCTAGAAGTCATTATTATTGTAACTTTATTTTTTTTCTATGGGCGCGTCCGAATTTTTCAATAAAAATTATCTGGAGATTCACTGCCAACTACCAGGGGCGAATTTTGTCTTGGGGGGGGGGGGGGTGGGTGGGTTTGGCAACGTCACCTCGACCTACACAAAAACATAAACGTTCTAAGAAATGTACATTATCTCACAATGGGCGAAATATCTAAACCTGTTCCTGCGAAAACAGAACGATTTGTCATCTTAACTTACCAATATCCTAGCATTTTTTGTTATCTGTCCATTTGGACTGATACATGAAAATTTTTGGAAAACGCGTTTTTTGAAGCACGTTTTTTCGAAAATATATTTTCTTGAAAACAGAACTTTTTCGATAAGACAATTATTCGAAAACTAGGGATGTTTTCAAATTTTTTTTAAACCGACTTTTCGAATTTTTTTTTACCCACATTTCGAAACTACATTTTTTTAAGAAACCATGTTTTTGGGAAGTACACTTTTTCGAACATTGTTTTGAAAAAGACTTCGAATATTCCTATTAAAAATTTTTTTTTTCTAAAGTAATTTACTGCAGATTAACAGAGCAGATACAAGGAACACAAAAACGGTTCGTTTAGGTTAGTTCAGGATCTTTCTGTCATTTTTTCATTGACATTTTCTAAGCCAGTATAGTTCATAATTTAAAGTTAATTATTAGATTCATTATTAAACTTAAATTTGTTTTCTAAAAATATATTTACGTAAATTTTTGTGGATCCATTTCCGAGAAAGCATCTTTCGAAGAAGCTGTTTTTCCAAAAAATGTACTTAATTTTTAATTTAACATCAAAGATGTTTGTTGAAAAAAAGACTGAACAGTTGGTCATCTTAGCTTACACGCGACAGGACAAATTGCTGATTAATATTCATATTAATGAAACACTTTCAAGTGTACATATTGTAGCATTTTTTTTTATTTACGCCTTCTGCTCATTCGGGGGAATATACGATTACCTGCTTACGAAAGTACAATTTTTCTAAAACCAATTTTTGAAATTTTTTTAAAGCACTTTTCAGAGAACATATTTTTCGAAATTAAAATTTTTCGGATATTAATTTTTTCAAACAACGGGTATTTGAAAAAGTAATTAACGAGAAAGTAACGTACCTAAGGAAACCTGCTCAAACCCAAAAAACGTTCGTTTAGGTTTGTTCAGGATCTTTTTTGTCATTTTTTCATTAACGTTAGAGTAAATAATTATATTATCTAAATGCTGTATTCGAAAACATATAGTTTCGGAAAATGTACCTATTTTTTAAAGACAATTTTGGAAAAAATTACTTTCGAAATATGTGTTTTCGAGAAAATATTTCATAAATCCGTTTTCATAAAAGCATCTTTGAAAAAGCCCAGGATATTTTTAAAAAAATGTAGGTACGTTAGAAGTATGTGTTTTCGAGAAAATATTTTTGAAAAATTTCGATAATCCGTTTTCTAAAAAGCTGTTTTTCGAAAAAAATTACTTGGTTATTTGTTTCCTTTATAACCCAAACGATCCGGCGCAAATTTTGATAATATCGTAGTGAGATGTGTAAGGAATGTTTTCAGAAACAATCTAAGATCATGTAAATCAAAATTGCCAAAAAAGCTTGCATTTTTTATAGTACATATTAGTATTGATCTATTATTCATATTTTTGTGGTATAATAATTCATTTCAACCATGGATTTATTAGGACTGGATACGGGATGATTTCACATTCTTTGAAGCCAAAACAAACCATTCTAAACGACACTGTAAACACAATTTGTAAACATTGGCCACATCTTATTTTACCTTGTATTTTTGTACAAAAATACGTTAGAAGCATCACAAGATTTACTAACAGTAATAAAAGCCCCAAAATATTGTATTTTTCTGCTAAATAGTAATAAATTTAAGTTAAATAGGTTTTATTATTTATAGGTTATGTTATGTTAGGTTATTTCTAAAGGCGTTTATTTAAAGTCGCTCTGAGTCATTTATAAATCTATATAAATCTATACGTCGCACTTTTTCTTTTCTAGTTCATTAGACAAAGACGTACGTGTAACCGAGCGTTCGCAGGCGTTTTTCCTAAGCACCCAGCAGACAACAACACTTCTGAGCTCCAACACTCCAATGCTATTTTATCTCTTTCTACTACCATTCTTGATTCAATTACGTAGTAATTCGTAGTCTTGTCTATGTTCGTAGTTCGTAAACTGCTCTCTCAAGAGAATAACAAACAATATTTATATTATATAAGGCTTCACGTTCGATACGCTCACAGTATACGGATATCGAATCCATATTATAATAGATCCATGATTTCAACGACTTTGCACAGACGGCAAACGTTTGTTTTTGTTTATAATGTTTTGTAGAATATATATAGGAATGATTAACGTTTATGTTACAATATTTATTTTTATAAAATTCGCTGTTGAAATCCTTTTTGTACAAGACTTTGGGGGGCGCCAACTGGGCGCCACGTAAATCCGCGCCTGCCTACTATGACCACATACTCTCCAATAAAAGGAAAGTAATTTGGCGCCCCAAAATCATTGTGGCCCCCCCTACCCTTAAACACACGGCACGCCACTGTACTTTGAGTAATTTGGGGGGCGGGGGAATTACCTAAAGTTCATTTTCTACAGTTTACCCTTGGGTTGCGGACTTGAAACGTGATCGTACGAGCACTGAATATGCCCCACGTTCTGGCAGGCCAAAACCGGTAACTTGTGCAAAACGTTTATAAAACCGTTTCGAATGAGAAATTAAGTGAAAAATTACTATTCTAAAAAACGAAATCTGTTCGCCCTGGAGGCATTGAAGTAGTGAATTTGAATATATTACTCAACGTGGTACTATTTTTTATACCTACTTCCGTCTACCTACTTACATTCACTTTATTTTCGTATTTTAATTGTAAACTTGTTTTCAAATTTTTGGATTTCCGACATTCACTTTCTGGCGTTAATTGCCATATACGTCTACTTCTTAAAAATTGTCTTAATTATTAAACAATAATTATTAACTTAGTTTACTTGCGGTGTAGGAAAATTTTAATCTAACAGGTTTTACTAGATCTTGTAATCTAGATTAAATATGATATTCGATAAACATAATTCCTTTATACATAGTAGTAACCATTGTACTACTACTATAACTAATGTACACTGTTGCATAATGGACGAAATATCTAAATCTGTTCATGCGAAAGCAGAACGCCCAGAACGGTTTGTCATTTTGACTTATCAAAATTCTAGCATTTTTTTTTATTTACACTTTCTGTCCATTTGGACCGATATATGAAAATTTTTCGAAAATATATTATTGAATACAGTAATTCGAAATCTAGGGATATTTTTTAAAAAGTTTTGTTCGGAAACCAACTTTTCGAATTTTTTTTAACATGTTCTTAGAAAGTACATTTTTTCAAACATTCTTTCGAAAAAGACTTCGAGTATTCATATAAAAAATATCACTTTTTTGAAAATAATTATAGCAGACACAAGGAAACGTAAACCTGACCGAACACAAAAACAGTTCGTTTAGGTTAGTTCAGGATCTTTTTGTCATTTTTTCATTGTCATTTTGTAAACCAGTAGAGTTCATAATTTAAATTTAGAAAACTTATGTTTCCTAAAAAATATATTTTCAAAAACTGAATTTTTGAAAGATTCTTTTTAAACAAAAAATATTTTAGAGAAAATTTTGTAGGTCCATTTCCGAAAAAGCATCTTTCAAAAAAGTTTCATTTAACATCAAAAAAGATGTTTGTTGAAAAACCAGAACAGCTGGTCATCTTAGCTTACCCGCGACAGGACAAATTGGTTGATTAATATGAAAGTGTAAATATTGCAGCATTTTTTGTATTTATATCTTCTGCTCATTTGGGGGGATATACGAGTACTTACGAAAGTAAAATATTTCTAAAACCAATTTTTCAGATTTTTTTAAAGTACTTTTCAAAAATACATTTTTTCAGAGAACATCTTAGAAATTAAATTTATTCGGTATTAACTTATTCAAGCAACGGCTTTTTAAAAAAGTAACATACCAAACCTAAGGAAACCTCATCAAACCCAAAAAAGGTGCGTTTAGGTTTGTTCAGAATCTTTTTTGTCTTTTTTTCATTAACATTTTCCAAGCTACTAGAGTTCGTAATTTAATTTTGTAATAGTATATTTCATTACCAGTCCGGAAAAAAGGATTTTTCTGTGCGCGCTTGACAAATTCTCGTGTGAGGCGCAGCCGAACACGGGAAGTCAAGCAAGCACGGAAAATCCATTTCTGGACGTGTAATGAACGATATTTTTTATTATACTTTCTTCTGAGAACATTTTATTAGAATGAATTTAATTGACAGAAAATTAACAACGCTGACAATATGGTCTTTGGCAGGTATGATGCGTTTTCATGGTAACTTTCAAATCATTTAAAAGGTGATTTAAATTTGTCTATGTCAGATAAGATTGACAAAACGTCAAAAAATATTTCAGAAATTCATCTAAATATTCAAATATTTACGAAATAAAATACAAAATAGGTACATATTAAATATCAGATAGCATATAGACTTTCTTCAGTTTAGTTTATTTTCCTATACCTATATTTCTATTTTAAAGCCAAAAAATAGTCGGTATCTTCATTCAGCACACTGAAAGAACTGGAGACCAGGAAAATTTTTTCCGTGCGCTCTTTCCGTGCGCTAGCCCGAAAAAGCCCATCTTACATTATTACTAAAACAGATGAAAATAAGGTGTTTTCAAAGAAGTATAATAAAAATACTGTTTTTGAAAAAATATATCTTCGGAAAATGTAAACCTATTTTTAAAAAAAATATGTTTTGAAGACCTTTTTAAAAAATGTACTTTCGAAATACTTACGTGCTTTCGAGAAACTATTTCAAAAAAACATCTTTGAAACAGTCGTTTGAAATATGTATGTATTCGGGAAAATATTTTTGAAAAATCTGTTTTCGAAAAAGCTGTTTTTCGGGTTTTTCGAGAAAGTTACTTAAAAAAAAAACTATTTGCTTGTTTCCTTTAGAAGTCAAAAAGATCCGGCGCAAATTTTGATAAAATCGCAGTGAGATGTGTCAGGAATTTTTTCAGAAACAATCAAAGAGTCAAAAAAGTCTTGCATTTTTTATATAACATATTAGTATTGATATTGATCTATATTCATATTTTATGGTACAATTTATTTTAAAGACATTACATAGGCGGCAAATTCTTGTTTATGTTTATACTATTTTGTAGAATATGTAGGAATGGTTAATGTTTATGTTAAAATATTTATTTTTATAAAATTCCCTATTGAAATCCTTTTTGTACAAGGCTGCAGGGTGGGGGGGCGCCCCCTAAATCCGCCACTGCATAAACCATGATTAAACGGGACTGCAGCACGTGTTACGAAGAAAAAGCGACGTGCCACTCTCACTCTAAATTTCGTAACCATGCAATGGAAATCAATTAGTACTAAAAATTCTGTGGTATTCACCATTGCGCGCTGTAGTTTAATTTTTTTATCATTTTGTTTAGTGCAAAATTACTTACGAACTTATTTGCTTTTTTCCAGCTGGCCGAGGCGGCCGGAAACTCGACGAAGTTAGAGACAAATACCAGAAAGCGTGCAGGAAACTTCATCTAACTCACAACGAATACGTGCTACTTCTGTGCGAGGCAAGCGAATTCGAAAAAGACTTCAGGACCGTACTCCTGCCAGGACTCTTAGAACATCAACAGTCTTTACAAGAGGCGTTTATATTAACTTGGTAAGTTCTCAGTTTATTTATTATCAAGCATTTATTATATAAGATATCTAAACCACTTTTAATATTTTTTCTACGCCCTTAAATATTAACAAATAAAAAGAATACATTTTCTCAAAAATGGTTCTAAAATTTTTTTATCATTTTGTAAGTTAATAGTACGTTATAAACTTAACAATATGCCATTATGTTAAGTTATTTGTAATATTTTTAGGAAACAAATTCTTCATGATGTAGCTAGTAACTCTGATCAGACCTCAGAAAAATTTCGAGAGATCCAAAAGAGGATCGAAGCGAGTATAGAATCTGTAAAACCTACCGAAGAGTATAAAGACTTTACTGAAAAGTATAAGTAAGTAAAAAATTAACAATAAACTGTCAAATCTATTTATTTTTTAAATATTGTCTTGTTTTGAACCTACTGCAACATTTTTTGAAACAATTTTGTAAAAGGCTCTGTGAACGTAACGTCGGTTATTGTAGGTTCGTTCATTATCTCTTTACTAATTAATTAACATCTTTTTTAAGGACTACTCCAACTGAACCTGTCAAATTCGTCTTCGACGAAAGTTTAGTAGAAGAATCCGCTGGTAAACTTCTGCCCAATCAACTGACAGTTGACAATTTAACTGTCGAGTGGCTCAGGACCAAACTGACTGAATTAGAAAGTAGTATAAAGGAAAACCAAGAAAAACGGACTGCTTTAACGAATGGATATAACAGCGATACTTTAGTTAATGGGAAAACCACGCCCAATAACGAAATTAATAATAGGTAAGGGCTTATACATATATCGACACGATTATTTTAAAATGAATTTCTAATTGGCTATTTCTAATCGCTATTTATTTTGTAAATCAGTTTCCTTGACAACGGTCGCTAGGGTCATGGTAATTTGCCATGGTTACCAATGGCGGTTGCTATGGCAATGGTTGCCATGGATACTAATCCATACATCTAGCGATATCACTGCGCAATGCAGTGAAATCGCTGAGTTCTGGTTAATCTCGCATTTTTTAAAAATAAATTTAGTAATGTGAATTTTAGGTTATCAATAATTAGTCTAGAATCGTCAAAAAAGGATGTAAATGAACTAAAATGTCAAGAAAGGAAGATGTTAAAGCAAACCGAGCTCATCAAGTCCGCCTTGAACGAACTGGGATGTGAAGAAGTGCCATCCGGATGCGATATATCCATAGATACGCAACCTGCTTTTATAGAGAGTCCTAGGGAAGAGGTATGCATTTTTTTAATTCATGAAAATGAGTATTTTAGAAGCTTAGCACACATTTGATAAAATAATAATATACTGGGTCCTGGAAAAATCTACCGAGATAATTTTATAGGTGTTTCTTTGCTCAAAAACAAAAAAAAAGTTCCTCTTAATATATGTAGGGTCGAAACGCTTGCTTTTGAGATTTCCTTTACGAAATTAAAATGAAATATAAAATAAATAAGAATACCCAGAATAAAATGAAAATTTTATTACGTTAGTAGTCAGCGTTAACGGACGTTAATAAGTTTTTTTTGGTTTTGGTCTAAGAATCATCTGAATTTTTGTCGCCAGAGTTTTGCAGGAAAAATGGAACAAATTTTGCAAGATACGTAAAAATGTCACTTCTAATAAAAGTTTTTGGTTGTAAAATTAAAATAAGATTCACGTTATCAAAAATTTAATTTTTTATACAGGGAGCATAAAAAATACTAAACCGTAATTTTGCGTAAGAGTAAACATACGCAATGTACTGGACAACCATCTTGTTGAAAATACATTTTTTGGCGAAAATTTAGGGCAAATTTTCGAGTTCATCGCTAAAAAATGTAAGATATTCTATTTCAGGTGTTATTAAAAATATATGGGCCTATAATGCAATTGACATACCTTATATCGCGCACCACACGTCCACTTTTACAAAATATTGTATTCGCCTCATTACTCTAAATTCGGGGTTTTCTGGAGACGAGTACCTGCCATGCTAGGATGCTATAGTTCCATTAGTAGAAAATGCACATTATCAGAAAACATAATAAATTTATAAAAATTGATATTTCCACTTAAAATTTGGTCTATCCTTAAACAAAAATGTAGTCTTTTCGCTTCATCTCCCTCTTCTAATGTTTGGTTAAAGTAGGGTTTGAACGGAAACAATTTATTTTCTTTTAAGATCATCTTAATATGAGTTTTTTCACAACTTCTACAAGGTGTTTAGCACGATTTCTAAGCAACATCACTTGATTTTCTCTAACTGCTAACAGACTGAAGAACTAAAACTGTGGCAGCATCGTTTTGGTCATATTTCTTCTTCTTCTGCGATTCAAAACCGAACCAGTTGTTCTTTGGAACTTTTTTGTGTGTTGTAGATTGTCAATTTAGTTATTGGGATTCCTACAAATTTCTCCCTAAATTGTTCCATGATGTAGCGGTATGATAAGTGGTCATCCCCATAACACTGGACTATAAATGATAAAAATCCTTTGTTCAGTAGATAGCATTTTGATGAGAAGTATTTTAAATTACATAATTGCTTAACACGTCCATTGATGTCACTATTGTTTAATATGTAGAAACTAGTACTTTGGTTAAAGGTGTGAGAGAGAATAGTTAGAACTTAAAAAAAATGCAAAACTCGTCACTTTTAATAATTAAATTTTTTAATGAAATCTTGTACTTTGGCTTAGGGATTAATTTAAAACATATTTCATATTTGATCTTTTGGTAGAAAATGATGAACGAGGTAAGTTTACTCTTATGTAAAATAATGTTTTCGTATTTTTTATGCTGCCTGTACTAAAAATTAAATTTTTCGTAATGTGAATCTTATTTATTTTACAAGCAGAAAACTTTTATTAGGAGTGACATTTTTACGTAGGTATTTTGCAAAATTTGATCCATTTGTCCTCTTCTAAACACCATCCGCGGACATACTGTATATTAAAGAATTTTAAGACGTATTTTCAAGGAAATGAAACACTAAAAATTCTTGGAGTATTTACATTTCCAAAATTAAAGACCTATTACGTCATGTTTTAAAATATTGACTATAAAACGCACCAAATAAATGTTGTTATTAAATTGCTTTGTAACTTTTATGTTTATTTAGTATTTGTATCAGATCGTAGTAAAAAATACATATTTAGAAAGTAGAACATTAGCAAAAAACGAACTTCTAACAAAAATAGAATTTATTATGGTGATGGGTTACTAAATATTAACCCTCAATTAACACACTTACAGGGTGACGGGTCTCAAAGCTCATTCAAAGCCACATTCGATCCTCATCGTTTCGTCAACATGTTGCCGAGAGCACTTCGGAAACCATTTAGGCGAAGAAGTGCCCCTTCTTCGCCTGTTGCTCCACCCAGAACTAAGGGCCATAGGGAGTCTGTCCCTAGGAGCGAGGGCGGGGATCCTGTAGGTGTTTGGGTTTAGATTTGGCTTAGTGCATGTCATTACTTATTTGGGATTGCATGTTAACAAAATATTTTTCACAGCAAAAACCAGTTGAAGTGTTGAAGTTCTGTCGCGAAGAGCAAATAATAATACAGTACCTTCATTTCAAAACTAGCCACCTTCAATAAAACTTAATTTGAAGTAAATTTGCTTTAAACAAAAAACAATGACATGTCAATTTGGGTATCGTTAGTAAGTGTTCAAAATGTGCTTATTATTGGCTCGACAATAATAAAGAGTATTTTCGAACTATGCGCTGACGTTTCAATATGACTAAGCCCCTTCCGCCTTCCCCCACTTGATGCACTACACTACATGGACGAGAATGGTCGAATCCAAGATTTTCCGGAAAATGGATTGGCCGCCGAGATCTCCAGATATGACACCGCTTGATTTCTTCCTCTGGGGTCTTAAAACGGTCGTTTACTAGTACTGTCTCCCCTTTACATGTTTCGAATTTTACTTTATACTTGATAGTTAAGCTTTGTTAATAAGAAATTCTGGTGATAATAAAAGCATTTTGAGGTCGAGTCTGAATACAGTTTAAAAGTATACCAAATAGAAGTAATAAAATTACAACAAAGGTAATAAAATTAAAATAGAGTAATTGCACATCAAATATGTGAAAGAATATAATTTAAAAGAAATCCTAAGACCTACTGTATAGCAGGCGCGGCCCGTCCATAAAGTGATTTGGTCAATTTTCAATGATCTACCTAATAATTTATTTTTTTATTTTTAATATCAAAAAAGAATCTTTGTTTCAAAAAAGTGAAAGTCCCATGCGAAAACTCCCCAAGAAAGAATCAAGCCACCGTATATAACGGTGGTCAGGCCAAGCTTGCTCCGGACTCGCCATATTTTAAATTGTTATTATGTCAATTATGTGTGTATATGAACTACATAAAATGCATTAAAGCTAGGACAGAAACAAACATACGCGCTTGAGGAAGTTAGAAAGAGACACAATTTGTCGACGGCCCACCAATAATATCGCTTTCGGGGCGCGCGTGTTTGTCAACACCGCCGCGCTGGGTGTCGGGTTCGGGTCGGGTTGTCGCAAATTCTGACTCACTAATTTCAGTCTGACCAATTTATTATTAGAACAATATTCGCGATACATTTATACATTTAATATAAGCTTACCTAATTTTATTTTAAGATATTTAGGTATTTACTAATAATAATAATTGTGTTGTGCCTATAAAACATTAAAACCTACAGTAATAACAGTAACCCGGCAACACAGCATTCGACGCTATGTCAGAAATGTCAGTTTGGTGATGCCGCAACCGTCAAGCTTGTGTTTATCGTTTTGTTAAGTTCAAGTGTTTCGGCTTTGACCTAATTTTAGTATGTGTTTTGTTTGGATATTATTTGATATTTGTGTTGTGTTTTTTGTATAGTACTAGTACTTGAGTACTTTTAAGTTAACAACGATTTTAACAGTGCAAAAAATACTGCAGTGTAAAATAAGTGGTTTATTAACATTTGAAAAACGTTTAGAAATTAAAGGAAAATGACGCCCCAAACCTCTTCTGGATCTAAAACAGACCACGAAAGATAGAGGGAAAGACATTAACGAAAAATAAATCTAAAAAATGAATCATACACTTTACAAGCTAAGATTAGAATCGGCAAAGAAGCGAATAATAACTCCTATCTATAAGAATTTTTTTTGATTTCTTTATAAACGGTCAATATTCCAATGATGTGAGGCCCAAAGGCAATCTGGAATATACTTGAGCCCCATAAATTTGGGAGATCTCGACTCTACTTTGTTTTTACCAAGGGTAATCTAGGGTTATTTTTTTGTCGAGTGTTAAAAGAGTGAAAGTCGGAATTCTTTGATATCTGCCTTGTCTGAGTGAATTAAACAAGCTACCTCTAAAACATATAACCTGCCAGTGTTAAGACTTCTAGCTTCCGGAATAGATATCTGCAGGAATGAAATCTATTTTTGAGTTAAAAATAGGTCCGGTGCCATAATAGGGCTTCTCAAAGCTACATGCTGCCAACCAGAAAGCTCGTAAGCCACTTTGCGGCTTGCCCCAATTCCACCATATTCCTCCAATTTCTCAACAATATTAAAGCTGGCCAGTTTTGAAATGAAAGCCCTATATATGCATGAGCTTGCTTACAAGGAAAGGGATAGAACTGATACATATACACTTTTAACCCACTTTTTCCTTGAAATCAATTCGGGAATCACACCATCAAATATTTACTATGGGTGTACATATATATCGAGTGTATAATATTCTAGAGGCGTATGGTCCATAAAAGAACATTGGGGATACGCCCCTATGTTATGAACTCTCGATATGACTATCACTAAGCGTATATGTATTTTGTTCTGATAATTGTTTGTTTCTTCTTCGGTATTTCTATGAATCATTTTAAAAATATTACTTTTTAGGTATCTCTCACTACAAACAAATCTTTGGTAGACGAAGAATGGTTCCATGGTGTCTTACCCCGGGAGGAGGTAGTGAGGTTACTCACCACTGATGGCGACTTTTTAGTGCGAGAAACCACGAGGAACGACGAGTGCCAAACGGTGTTATCTGTCTGCTGGGGAGGCCACAAGCATTTTATTGTACAAACGACTGCCGAAGTAAGTTAATATATTTCCAAAATGTTTACCGGTATGTTTTAAAATGGCGGTTATTTAATGTTTCTAAGGAACTTGCAACCTAAGATTTTCTTTTCAAACGTTTCCTTCTAGATTAAGAGTGACCAAGGCTAACGTCAAAACCTACAGAATTTTATTGTCATGAAAGGAGTCTGTTTAAAACTAGTCTTAGTCACCAATATCAGAGTCGGGTTGACAAGCCCCTCTGCGCGTCTACAGGGTGGTCCAAGAAGTGTGTAGCAAATGTGAAATTATTTTATTTATGCTGAATAATTTGTTTTCAGGGTCATTATAGATTTGAAGGACCAGCATTCCCTAGTATACGTGATCTTATTTTGTACCAGTATAACAGTGGATTACCAGTTACTCAAAGATCTGGTGCCATTTTATATAAGCCCATCCACCGAGAAAGATGGGAGTTAAACAATGATGACGTCATATTGTTGGACAAAATTGGACGGGTAAGACAACTGAAAAATTTAAATCCTACTACAAGTAACAAAACATTCATGAATTTTGGAGCTAAGCACGATATTTTTTAGGGTAATTTTGGAGATGTTTACAGAGCTCAGCTAAAAAATAGCAGCGAAATAGTAGCTGTTAAGACGTGCAGGGTAACATTGCCTGAAGAACACAAAAAGAAATTTTTACAAGAAGGTAGAATACTTAAGCAGTATGACCATCCAAATATAGTCAAACTTATAGGAATTTGTGTACAGAAACAACCTATTATGATTGTGATGGAACTCGTCCCAGGTATGATACAGTGTGTTTCGAATTTCGTGATAGTTTTTATTTTAATTATTGTGAACAGACATACAGCTTTTAGAAATTAGAATTTGTACAGAACCCAGAACTGCCAAATGTATGCTTTTTCTGTAAAAACTTAAACGTTACATACCTGTCACACGGAATGTTAAAAAAGAACCTAGTGGCAATGTTAAGTTAGGTAATTTGAGTTTGATTAAATAATTTTATAGCTTAGGCCCAAAGATTTTTGTTGAAAAAATCACAGTATGGTAATTATTATAATTTTTGTCTTTGTTAAAACAAGAATGATTAGGGAGGGACATATCACTCGAAATTCATAAAAGATAATTTTACGAAAAACGGAAAAAGTCCCAAACTTAAAAGATCATTTTCAGCCACGCCCGACTTAGAAATTAAGTCATTTTTTGTTTTATTTGAGTTTCTTGTTACTAGGCGATCAAGAAATATGTTTAATTTTAAAACAGTTCAGTTTTAGTTTGCTATATATTCAAGTTTAGTTGTGGTTTGTTATTTATCAAAGACCTGATTTGAAAACACGGAAAAAAGAGATTTATGTACAGGGTCTTCCAACGAGGACTGAACAGGGGCTCATTTTTGAGCTTCCTTGTATTTAAAGAAAAATCTAAAATAGCCAATCGATGTACTTTTTCCTGCAGAATTCAAAAATGAAACCAAAAATTTATTTGAACCAGAAACAAAAGAGTTACGCTATGGATAAGGTGTTTTTTAAATGGAATATAGCTTTTTTTATACGATTTTCGGATCGAGTGATTTTTTTTATGTCCGTTCTGATTAAAATATTTAATATTGTGACAGCTATTTTTATTAAATTTTAATGTTTTATCCAGTATAATTTAACTTCAACCTGTTTGAAACACACTAGGTAATAAAGGTAAAATCACCTTGAAATCCTTCAAAGTCAAAAAATTTGACAAATTTACAATAAATCTTCTCCTTGCTTCTCTTGCATTTTCTTGGCATTTGTAGAACAAGATAACAATCTGCAATCTCTCATCTAATGAATATTTCATTTCGGCAATATTATAGTAAATTTGTCAAATTTTTGGACTTTGAAGGATTTCAAGGTGATTTTACCTTTATTACCTAGTGTATGTTTCAAACAGGTTGAAGTTAAATTATACTGGATAAAACATTAAAATTTAATAAAAATAGCTGTCACAATATTAAATATTTTAATCAGAACGGACATAAAAAAATCACTCGTTCCGAAAATCGTATAAAAAAAGCTATGTTCCATTTAAAAAACACCTTATCCATAGCGTAACTCTTTTGTTTCTGGTTCAAATAAATTTTTGGTTTCATTTTTGAATTCTGCAGGAAAAAGTACATCGATTGGCTATTTTAGATTTTTCTTTAAATACAAGGAAGCTCAAAAATGAGCCCCTGTTCAGTTCTCGTTGGAAGACCCTGTACAAGCAAAGAAATGTTAAAAAAAAATAGTAGGGAGCTGATTCTTAATAACTTGTTTATCTTTAGGTGGTTCTTTACTGACATTTTTAAGAAAAAAAGCTTCCGGTTTGCCAGAAGGACAACTTATGAAAATGTGTTTGGATGCAGCAGCGGGTATGCGATATTTAGAGTCGAAAAATTGTATTCACAGGGATCTAGCAGCTCGTAACTGTTTAGTTGGTAAGAACTTATATATCTATATATTTTTTTCAACAAACTATGATGAAAACTATTTGGACTGATAAAACCAACACTTTTTAGCAGCGCTTTAGCTGTGGAGATCTTATTAAAACGTTATAAAAGAATTCTTATTTTTTAAAAAGTCATAAAACGTGAAACTGCACGTTTTTCTTTTAAAGCAACTGGAATAGGTAGCTACAAGTCATTGTAGTGCTTATTTTATGTTTTAAAAAAATGCTTTCTCATTATAGGTTACAATAACACAGTCAAAATATCTGATTTTGGAATGTCACGGGAAGAGGAGGAATATATTGTCTCTGACGGCATGAAACAAATTCCTATTAAATGGACAGCACCAGAAGCTTTAAATTTTGGTGAGTTAAAAAAGTTTATGTGACATAATATATACAGCATGTCCACGGATGGCGTAGACAAGAGGACAAATTAACCAAAAAGTGAAAGACACGAAAAAAGGTCATTCTTTATAAAAATTTTTGCTTGCCTTAAAAATAAGATCCCTGATGCCAAAAATTTGTTGTTTTTTTTCTACAGGGTATGCAACAAATTCAAAAACGTAAAATTTGGTTCAGAAAAATTGCCTTTTTAAAATTTTAATGCAAAACGTTAAATAACAAAGTTGTTTCATACTTTAAAAGAAAAAGGTCGATTTTTATTTTCGTTAAGCACATTTTGAATATGGATTTTTTTACATGACCTTTTTCGGATCTCTTATTTTTTGGTCCATTTGTCCTCTAGCTAGATAATTTTCTAAACATTAATTTTTTCTTAGGAAAATATACATCATTATGTGATGTATGGAGCTATGGTATACTGTGTTGGGAGATATTCTCTAGGGGTGGGACACCATACACCGGAATGAATAACTCTAAAGCAAGAGAAAAAATTGATAGTGGTAAGATATTTTTGTCATATTTTAGCATAATTAAAACATTTTCTTCCAGATTAACTACTGTTAAAACTAGTGAGATTTGACAATGAAAGGTTTAAATTGACAAACACGAGGACAAGACAACTAAGTTTTGTAATTCGATTCTGAGTTTCTTCGCAAATTTATAAAGAAAAGAGCAAGTTAGGGACGTATTTTCCACAATAACAGAAGTAAATTCATTGCAGCAACAAGTTCTAAGATAAAAATTATTTGGAAACCAAGCAAATCGCAGAAATATTTTTTTTTTATTTTTATAGATTTTTCGATAACCCTACAATACTGGAATTCGAATTATTATAACGCTTTTGACGTCACAGCCAATGGGATCACGTTGTAGAAGTTTCGAAATTCGCGCGAAAATTTGTAGTAGAAAATCCTTTGTTTTTGTTAATAAATTGTACTGATAAAACTGTGGTCTCCTGTAGATCATTCCATAGGCTATGCAATTACTTAAAAAATGTCTTCTTAATAAGTTAGAACACTTTTCCTTTTGTATTTTCTTACTGTTGCCTCTCAAAATTTGAGTTTCACTCGTCTTAGATATTTCGATTTTAATAGAATAGTAACCATTAAGAATTTTGTGTTTGTATAATCTTCTTTGCTTTGGTAATGTTAATCGATTAAATCATTCTTCATATGGAAGGTTTCCAAGTGCTTTTATCTTGAAATGCTTTTTGAATAAGATATACAGGGGGTCCGAAATATTAGTAAAGATAGAGACACCAAGTTTTATACATTGATTAATAAATCTACTTTTTTGAGTAATTTAATTTTTTCAACCCCCTTGAGGGATGACTCTAGGAAGTTGAGGTCAAAAATTTTAAATGCAACCCTATGTCGTGTGGTACCTCATTTTAAAGGTCTTCAAAAAAGAATCATTTTACCGCAAACCCGAGGTCCGTTTTTAAAAGGCAAACCTATAAAAATTAAAAATCGTGAAAATTAAAAATTTAAGTATCTGCCTTTATTTCTCTTATTACTTTAAAAGTTGTTCAAAACGATCACCATGAACTTTTGTTAGTAAATCCTCGGGTCTAAAATTACGTTTTTCTTTTTAAACTTTTTAATCTTAGCCATTTTTCTCTTTAGATTTTTCAATTTTAGCTGTTTTCTTTTTAGATTTTTCCATTTTAGCTCTTTTTCTAATTTCTTGTTTTATAATGTTTAGGATATAGAATGCCAGCTCCAGAAAATACCCCAGACGAAATGTACAGGCTAATGCTGAGATGCTGGGAGTACAAGCCCGAAAATCGGCCAAACTTCGAACAAATATACACAGTGGTCGAAACACTTTGCAACGCATACAGGGCAGCATTTTGCTAACGAAAAATGAATAATCTTTTTTTAGTCTGTGATTTTTTTGTCCATATAGAATATAGATAGAAATAGAGGTATTATACTTATTGTGGTTTTTTAAATTTTAAGCGGGAGATGGCTTCAAGAACAGTATTCAGCTTCCAATATTATGAGTATTTTTTTTATTGTCGTTCAGTGATTTGCTATACAAAAAAACACATAAAAAAGATTCACTAAAAAATCAAAATTTTATTTTGTACTTTTCTTTTAAAACTGCGCGCCGCAAAAATTCAACAGATGTATTGAATAAAATTATGATTTATTTAATGGATTAAAAGCCTTCTTATGCACATATATACATATATATATATATATATATATATATATATATATATATATATATATATACAATTCAAAGGTACACGTGAATGACCATAAAATTATTTTGTCAAGTTTCATATTTAATCACTTTTCAGTTCTGGACGACACTTTCATACGTTATTGTACCTTGCAATTAAAGATAGTTTTCCTTTTATGCCATTTATAGTTTTTACTTTTTTTGACACCCCGTATATGCTGGGTGATAATTTGAGTGTTATTTTCTCAACATTTTTTATGAAGAATAACTTTTTTCTGCAAAGTCAAAAATAAACAAGATTCTTATCTGTTAAGATGGTTTCTGGACATGCTGTATACTGTAATGTTCGTTTTTAATAGTAAATAATTCAACAACATTAAAAACAACACAAAATAGTTGTAATAAGCGTTGAATACTGCTCTTAAGTTATGTACTCTGAATTATAGTGATCAATAGGCAGTTTATTATTTTAAAATATTGAGCATGATACAAATAAAAGAAGATATGATACCGCGCAGGTAGGTGTGGCCATTTACGTCACGCAGTGACCAATTCCGCGATATTTTGTAAACGAAACACGTCTTTTTTAATATCGCGTTGTGTTTTCAACTATTTTTAGGTGTTTTTATATTACTTTTAGGAGTTTAAAAGTAGAAATGAGATGTGCTGGGTCTGGTGTGATGTGGACAATCAACCAATCAATGTATGTATTTATCCCTTTATTTATATGATTATTTTAAATCATATACTATAAAATTTGTATTATAAGCAGGAGGCAAAGTATATTGCCAATAGAATTTATATAAAATCGCCTATAACTCACGTAACCTCTATATTGCGCGTTATAAATTTCAAAAATAGGACACAGCGTGGCGTCATGCGCGAACCTGGACGAATTTGACACGGTTTGGTATCATACCTTCTTTTATTTGTATCATGAATATCGAGGTAAATTTGGCAGCTATGGCAGGGATAAATATATTAGCAAAAAGTAGCTAAAAAAGTGACCATTTATTTTTTGGATGCATTCGCAGGTTCGTTAGTAAAAACTACGGTTTTTTTTTTCAGCTCACTTATTTGCTGTAAAAAACCAATGACTTTTCGGTGTAGATCATTGACATTTAGCAAGAGACGACACTATTCATTAATAACTAAAGAGTTGCAAATACAGTATATGAAGTTCCAGGGCTGTATCGGTAGTACAAAGCGACGGTCGACGGCACGCAGACAGTCTAGCGTATTAAAAAAAGCGTAGATCTAGCATATTAAAAAAAGATAAAAGAGGCGTTTTTTGAGATACAGCACATTTAGTGTTTTTTTGAAGAATTTTGAAAAACAAATTACACCATCGGTAAGCTGAGGAAAAATACATCGAAAACTACGTTTCAGTTATTTTTTAATGACGTCCTCATTGCTAGATCATGAGTTTAAAATGGCATGTTTTAAGGCTCGCGCGTCGCGCTGGAACATCTGAGGCGATTCGCCCCATATGCAAACAAAAATGCAAAAAAAAACAAAATTGTAGGAAAGGCAGCTGATTAATCATCTTAAATCATATTTAATAAAATTTTTTAAATTGCAGAATTAATGTATATTTTTACTAGAAATAATTTGTCATTACGGAACTATAATCCGTAAGAACTGTTTTTTATACATAATTATTTTCTTCGTAATATGTTTTTGTTACATATGTATATAAAGTCAGATTTAAGCAGTGTGTATTATTTTTTTATGTTGTTACTATCATTTATATAATTTACATTTTTTAAAATGTGTGTTATGTAAGATAGAGTGTGTGCCCAGTTGTTTTTACTGTGATTTGATTAATATTATATTTTATCGAAATAAAGATTTTTTTGACTAATAACTTTCGCATTTTATTTATAATTTACAAACAATAATTTTAATAATAATAATAAGTAGGGTTCGTAAGAGATATTTTACGTCAATACTGAAAAATGAATGAAACAATGCTTTGTATTAAGTGCAAAAATTTTTAATTTATTATCAGAGCGCTTTCGACCTTATAGGTCATCATCAGTGCTTCTTGTCAGGATGCCAGTCAGAAATCAATTTGAACGAATAACAGTAGAACATATTAAAATATTTTTACATCACAAAATCAAACAATCATTTTACAAAACAATTTCAAATTCGGCTTAAACGGTCATATTTTTGATGGTGTAAGATCACACATTCTTTAATACTGAAAAACACTTATTCAGTAAATTTGTGTACGGTGGGTACTAACCAGGCGTGTGCGGTGAAATTTCAAAGTTGTATATATCTGTTCCTACTTACAGGAACCGCACCAAATTTAGGGGTTTTAATAGTGAGCCCACTGGGAATGTTTTGGTACAGAAAGAAAAACATTTTGTAATTTGCCAAAAAAGTTCAATTTTTGCAGTGCTTCCACTGGGAAAAAAATGAACACGTTTAGGTATGTTATTTATTATTTTTTCTAAACAAATTTTATATCATTTTGTCGACAATTTTTAAATTTTAAGAGAAAAAATGTGTTAGTAGAAAGTTATAGTCATTTGAATTTTTTTTTGATATTATATTTTAGGTTTCAAAAAATTCAAATGACCATAACTTTCTAGTAACACATTTTTTTCTCTTAAAATTTAAAAATTGTCGACGAAATGATCTAAAATTTGTTTAGAAAAAATAATAAATAACATACCTAAACGTGTTCATTTTTTTCCCAGTGGAAGCAATGCAAAAATTCAACTTTTTTCGCAAATTACAAAATGTTTTTTCTTTACCAAAACATTCCCAGTGGGCTCACTATTAAAACCCCTAAATTTGGTGCGGTTCCTGTAAGTAGGAACAGAGATATACAACCTTGAAATTTCACCGCACGCTGCTTGTACTATCCAATTTTTGATGGATTCGTCAGTATAGCTCTGAAGTCTTTTACCGGCCATTAAATAGGGAGATGACCATGGATTTATTAAGAAAGGATTCGATGTAAGGACATTAAATTCCCAGTCTACTACCACTACCAACTATTGATATCAATGTTACAAGCAAAATACACTTTTTTAATAATGTGCCTATTTCTGCCAAGAAATTATTTACCTCCCAATAAACACCGGAAAAATCATAAAATACTAAAATTGTAAATACAATGCGCATATAAGGTAATTAGTTTTTCTTTGTCTAACCCAAATGTTTTTGCAATAGTATATTTCACGGAGCGATTCGAGTGTATTTCCATGGTGGCTCGGGACAACCCGAGAACCGACTTGAATTTTTTTAACTTCCTAAAGCGCGTATGTTTGTTTCTTAGTTTTAATACACTTATATAGTTTTCTATTTCCATATGAATCTACGAGGTCAATTCAAAATACGGTCGAGGCCGGAGCAAGCTTGGCTTGATTCTTTCTTGGGGCGTTTTCGCTGTACTTTTTTGAAAGAAACGATAATTATTTTTCGGTTTTAAAAAATAAACTATTAGGTGGCTCATTGAAAATGAATTTAGGTAGGTCATTGCCCAAACGACCTTATGGAGCCGCGCCTGCTAATAAGTAAAGCTATCAATAAATTTTAAAAAATAATGAACTTTCAGTTCTTGTTAAATTCTAAGCGTGAACTTATGGGTTTTATGTGGAATGAAAAAACACTTTTCTTTATAAAAAACAAAATCATATATTTTATAAATAGAGATTGATTAATTCGTCGCTTACAGCAGATGGCGTTAAAATTCCTAAATCAGTAAAAAGAAGAGTAATGTATTGAGGAGGAGTATAGTCGACAAGGGGGTGTGCAACCCTAAGATTTTCAGTATTTCTCACGTCAGACGTATACTAAAAAAAAAACGGTAAAAATTACAGAAACTATTACTAATCTTAGCGGCTTATTTTAAGTAAAGCCGTAACTTTTTTTCGATTTATTAACCAATTTTTAAATAATATCGCAATTTAATATTGTGTGTAAATTTTGTTACTCGAACTTTTTAACTTAGAAAACATTTTACCTTGTATTCATCAGGCAGATCCTGTTGGTTTAGTGGAAAGAGTCTCGAAAATTTGAAGCTTTCTGTTAAAACATAAAATGGTTTTTTCATTTCTTTTGCACATACTGCCATTGTGTAACTTCCAATCTAAAATACAAATATGAAGGGTGTTAAACAAATATGAAAATTGAAATTTTTCAGAGGCAAAGGTGTATTTGACAAGCTGTATGGTGATATCTTCTCAAATTTAAAAAGTTTCAACAAAATTTTAAAAAATATTAATGACAATGACAAGTATATGATATACAGCTTTGTACCCATAAAATACTTTGAACTGTTTTTTAAAGATTTTTGCTTCTCACCTTATTTACTATACCACCGCTCTCCATTACCCCCTCTGCACCAACCATAATAAAACTTACTTGTTCCATAATATAACCTACTGCTGAGTCAACAATAAGAGTACTGGGGATTCCCATAGCTTGTAGTTCTTTGCACATACGTGCACTAAAAATTATTATCCTCTATATTTCTACATTTCCATATAATAAAGTTTCTAAGAAGGTTTGGCCCTAATATAAATTTGTAGCCAATTTAAGGCCAAGTTAATCAATCAAAATTTATCTTAAGTATTAACTTAACACGTTCCCTACCAAGGGGGTTTTCGGATTTCGACCCCAAAGACCGAATATAAATAATTATGCAATAGTAACGAAAATGCGAAGTATTATTAATATTAATGCCTAAAACATATTAATTTGGAGTTCCTGGGGGATGTTTTTTATAATTTTGATCTGGCTCATATATGAGACAGCGGTCTATTGTGTAAACAAACAATAAATTGACCACATGGCTCATATATGGGACACACGATAAAAACAATTATTTTGACTTACGTATTTACTGGATGTCTACATAGACATAAAAAATGTTCTATTAACTATTATATAGCTAAGCAGTGTTTATGGTAACCAAAAAAAAAAAATTCTTAAAAGAAAAAGAAATAAAAGAACGCATTTGAAGAAACAAAGTAACCTAATCACCGCCTTCATGGTACAGGGTCTTCCAACGAGGACTGAACAGGGGCTCATTTTTGAGCTTCCTTGTATTTAACGAAAAATCTAAAATAGCCAATCGATGTACTTTTTCCTGCAGAATTCAAAAATGAAACAAAAAATTTATTTGAACCAGAAACAAAAGAGTTACGCTATGGATAAGGTGTTTTTTAAATGGAACATAGCTTTTTTTATACGATTTTCGGAACGAGTGATTTTTTTTATGTCCGTTCTGATTAAAATATTTAATATTGTGACAGCTATTTTTATTAAATTTTAATGTTTTATCCAGTATAATTTAACTTTAACCTGTTTGAATCATACACTATGTAATAAAGGTAAAATCACCTTGAAATCCTTCAAAGTCAAAAAATTTGACAAATTTACTATAATATTGCCGAAATGAAATATTCATTAAATGAGAGATTGCAATAAATCTTCTCCTTGCTTCTCTTGCATTTTCTTGGCATTTGTAGAACAAGATAACAATCTGCAATCTCTCATTTAATGAATATTTCATTTCGGCAATATTATAGTAAATTTGTGAAATTTTTTGACTTTGAAGGATTTCAAGGTGATTTTACCTTTATTACCTAGTGTATGTTTCAAACAGGTTAAAGTTAAATTATACTGGATAAAACATTAAAATTTAATAAAAATAGCTGTCACAATATTAAATATTTTAATCAGAACGGACATAAAAAAAATCACTCGTTCCGAAAATCGTATAAAAGAAGCTATGTTCCATTTAAAAAACACCTTATCCATAGCGTAACTCTTTTGTTTCTGGTTCAAATAAATTTTTGGTTTCATTTTTGAATTCTGCAGGAAAAAGTACATCGATGGGCTATTTTAGATTTTTCTTTAAATACAAGGAAGCTCAAAAATGAGCCCCTGTTCAGTCCTCGTTGGAAGACCCTGTACCTACTCCGTGAAGCAGGGATCCAATAGCAAAATCGTTTGACCGTTTTTGTCCTTGCAATCTTCACAGACAAAAAATGTCTGACTTCTCTTTTGTTTTGAAGAACAAACACGACACTTTCCTTTTGGTTTAGTTTTTTTTTGGGTGCTTTTGCTGTATTTAGCTTTAAAAAAATCTAATATTACCAATTCTCTGAAGTGAAAGTAGGTAGTTTTCTTTGGTTTAGTTTTATTGTATATGTAAGTACCATTCCATAGAAAAACATCTACCAAGTGAAAAAAAAACCTTTAGATACCACTGAACGGTCTTCCTTGGAGTGGTATAATAGGATACAATTTGGTCGCTCCTATCGACCCCGGACATGTGCTTGTTGTAATCAAGTATAGCTATCGGCTTTTCTTTTTCTAAACCTCTTCTATTGGTGCACTTGTCAGAGCCAGCTGAATGTAATGTCGATGTTACAAGCACCTCTGTTTTGTCTTTCCATTTTAAAACCCGTATATAAACACAGAACAACGTAGTACAAACAACATGTGGTGTGACTAGCTACAAATCAACCAAAAGTACTAGTACGCACAGACCACTTGTCCCAGATGTGAGTCGGACTTGCCCATAGACCGCATCAAAGACTTTAATACGCTCGCTGGGATTATTACTTTTTAAATGCCAGTTTAGTTTAGCATAGCAGCCGACTCATATATGAGACGGGTGGTCTATTAAAAAATTTGTTGCGACTCATATATGGGACGCTTGGTAGCGAACGTGTTAAGATGAAGATTCCATTATTTACAGCATGATACAAATAAAAGAAGATATGATACCGCGCAGGTAGGCGTGGCCATTTACGTCACGCCGTGACCTATTCAGCGATATTTTGTAAACGAAACACGTCTTTTTTAAGATCGCGTTGTGTTTTCAACTATTTTTTGGTGTTTTTATATTACTTTTAGGAGTTTAAAAGTAAAAATGAGATGTGCTGTGTATGGTTTTTTATGTGGACAATCAAGCAATCAATGCAATAAATGTATGTATTTATCCCTTTATTTATATGATTATTTTAAATCATATACTATAAAATTTGTATTATAAGCAGGAGGCACAGGATATTGCCAATAGAATTTATATAAAATCAGCGTATAAAATCGCCTTTAACTAACGTAAACTCTATATTGCGCGTTATAAATTTCAAAAATAAGTCACGGCGTGACGTCATGCGCGAACCCGGACGAATTTGACACGGTTTGGTATCATACCTTCTTTTATTTGTATCATGCATTTACAGCACAATGTTGACATTTAATTTCAAACAAGTCTGAAAACTAGCTTTATGGACAATCTAAAAGAACCAAAGGATACAGGCGACAAAATTTTTCTTTTGCAAAAAAACAATGTTATTATTGTTTATTATAACTTACCCACTCTTGTCTGGTGCTGATACAGTAACAAAAACTTGAAACCTCTTATTTTGATTATGTGCTTCATATAAAGTTTGCAATACTACTCGTGATCGTGAATGGGTAAGGATTTTCTAAAAGTACTTATATTATAATATAGTAGCTATGTATATATATATACATATATATATATATATATATATATATATATATATATATATATATATATATATATATATATATATATTATTTTTTTGTTGTAACAGTAGCTGGAAATCAATAATATGACATAATTACTTACTGAGCCATCTAAGATAAATCTTGATGCTAATTTCACAATTTTCCCTCTTGCTGCATCCAGTTTGTTTAGAAATAACTCTCCCCTTTCTAACATAGTTTGTTTACACTCAGTAAAAGTCTAAAAATATAAAAAGCAAATTTAAGTAAAAGTAGAACTCCATTCTTGTAATACATAATATAAAGGATGTCCGCGGATGGGGTTTAGAAGAGAAGAAATGGACCAAATATTGCAAGACACGTAAAAATGTCAGTCCTAATAAAAGATTTTGCTTGTTTTACGTTATGCAAAATTCAATTTTTTATACAGGGAGCATAAAAAAAACGAAAACGTTATTTTGCGTAGGAGTAAACATACCTTGTTTATCATATTCTACCAAAAGAACAAATATGAAATATGTTTTAAATTAAAACCTAAGCTGAAGTAAAAGATTTCACTAAAAAATTTAAATATTAAAAGTAATGAATTTTATCACATTATTTTCCCAACTCTCACACCTTTAACCTTTAACCAATCCAAATACATCAATTTTTGAAACACTCATTGTACTAGAAAATTAGTTTACTTACCTCAAATAATTTATTGTTAAATATACCTAAATAAAGCTCAAATTATTCGATTATCTTAACAAACTACAGATGAGCCACCAGTTTATCAAAGTAATGAACAAAAAATAACATGTGCAGTAGTCTGCCTGTTTTCTGGGGATGAGTATAGACTCTCAACTAGACTGGGGACCACATATGGATAACCCGGCCTCAGTGCTTGCTAAGTATGCCTATGCTCAGAATATGTATGGAAGCAGCTCTAATTGCTTCATGCTCATGTTCATTCAATGATAAGGTATGGATTGTACTCTGGGGGAATGGCAGGGAGGTGGACAGAACATTAATCTTACAAAAGCGTTGTTTAAGGAATATTTTCAACCCGAAACAGCAAGACTCATGTAGACAACCGTTTAGAAAGCTAGAGATTCTTAGTTGTCTCCACTTACATTTATGAGGTATCAGTTTTCATCAGATCACACAACGCTCTGTTTTCTAGTCATACAAAAACACATTTTCACAATACTAGGAATAAATCTGATCTAGTATACCTATAACAGAACATATCTTTCTTATATTCAGAAGAATGTACACTGTTCTATTATCAGGATTTTCAATAAACTACCTGGTAGTCTTCAACAACTTCATATCTAAAAAGATTTAAAATCAAGCTGAAAAATATTTTGGTTAAAAGAACCTACTACACAATGAAGGAGTATTTTCAGGGTACTTTTAGGTGGTAGCTTTTTATATTTTTGTGTGTAATGTTTTCTCAGTTCTTTAGAGCTATTTTAATTTATTTTTCTTTTTTTTTGTTATATACTCATATATGTTTAAGTGCTTTTATCCTGTGACATGTTCTACACCTACGGGTAAATTGAAAGGAACTAATATAGATGAGTATGAGTATGAGTACTGGTTTCTGCATATTAAATAATAATGACACCTATAGAGATATTTGACAATGTTTCTATTAAATGAAGCAATTATTTAATTAAAAATATTTCTTCTTCAAGTGCAATTTTTAAATAATATGAACATTTAATTAAACTCAAAAGAATATGATATAAACTAAGCAATACAATAAAGATATCAAAATTCAACAACTCCACTTTCACATTCATCACATTTTTCTAATTGCTTCCTTATATTAAATATCTGAAGGAATTTCTGATCTCTTCCTGGGAAATTAAACGAACAGCCTGGGTATTTCTGCCTTTTAGAATGTCAATATTATTTGGCATTGGGGCAGCCCTATAGAAACATATCGGCAAACCTTAAGTCTTGCTCTGCTTCATTTAATAAAGGCATCGACAAACATGTCCATACATAGGTGTCATTATTAAAATGTAGGAACTAGTACGCTGGTTAAAGGTGTGAGAGAGAATAGTTGGAACTTTAAAAAAAGAATGTAATAAAACTCGTTACTTTTAATATTTAAATTCTTTAATGAAATCTTGCATTCGGCTTAGTGTTTAATTTAAAACATATTTCATATTTGTTCTTTTGGTAGAAAATGATAAACAAGGTATGTTTACTCTTATACAAAATAATGTTTCCATATTTCTCATGCTCCCTGTATGAAAAATTAAATTTATCATAACGTGAATCTTATTTATTTTACAAGCAAAAACTTTTATTAGGAGTGACATTTTTACGTATCTTGCAAAATTTGATCCATTTGTCCTCTTCTAAACCCCATCCGCGGACATACTGTGAACATATTGTTATGTAGACCTATTTGTTAATGCTGGTAAAGAAATATTATTTAATTTGTAATGGACAACTAGTACACTGTTAATAACAAGCTTACCCTTAGCCTATCCATACCAACATAAGTAATAAATCTTAAAAATAGCTCACATCCAGAAGTTATCGCGGCTACTGGGAAATTAGCATTTTTCATACTATTGATGGCATCTTTTAAATTTGCTTCCAATTCTTGAACTGTTTCAGCTAAAAAAGTATACAAAAATAAAATCAATGTGTGTACAATTCTTGCAGAAATCCCTCCGACTCAAACGCAATTTATAAACCAAAGCCATAAATGAAGAGGCTGGCAAAAGCATTATTTAAATATTACCAGATATAAGACCTAAAAGCTCTTACACTGTAACTGCCTGATAACTTCCATAAGGGTCCGTATAGCAGCAACACCAGCAGAAACATCCTCTTCCTCTTTAATTATTTTCCGAAAGTACTCTTGAACTTCTACAATTAAAATGATGTTTAAGTTTAATAAAGTAAAGGGGCTTGGAGGAAAATTTACTCACTTTCACTATCCATGTCTGTACGTTTTTAGGAAAATTTAAACAAAAACAGAATTTTTTTTCATGAAATCAAAATATAACCTTAAAAATTCCTCTTCAAAAATACTCAAAGCAGGATTTTACTATAGGGGCTAATTTTAAAAAGAAGAAATAGTAATTTTTCTTGCTATTTGACAGTAATGTTGGTACAATTGTTGTAAAAATTGATTCATCGAACGGTTGTTTGCTATTTCATTATTTTCATATTTTCATTACTTGTTTCACAAAAGAGAAAGCAGGAAGAATTAAGAACATCAGAAAATTCGTTGGGAAAGATCAGTTTTTGCTTTGTAAATAGCTGTAAAAATATATTTAATGGAAAAGAAAAAAACAAATTCAATCCCAGGGACTGTGTTAAGTACCCAGAATGGTCATTTGCTAGTCTCTTCTGGAATAGCTTCCCTAGACTCACTTTTAGGTAAGTTCTAGGTTATCTTTTATTCTTTGTTCGTGAGACCCCAGGTCAATAAATTAATTTTTTCTCTTTATTACAGGAGGTGGATTACCGGTTGGCACAGTATCTTTAATTGGTAAGTAGATTTTGCAAATTTGTGGATGATTTCCAATTTGCCTAACCATGTTTTTTTTTTACAGAGGAAGATTTCCGAGGCCTTCACTCGAAGGTTATACTTAAATATTTTCTTGCAGAGGGTTTAGTCTCTAAGCATTCCATACTTATTGCTAGTCAAGATGTGAATCCTGCTAATATAGTAAGTACTTTTTATTATTTATCATATT
Source organism: Philopedon plagiatum (assembly GCA_963971165.1). Taxonomy (NCBI): domain Eukaryota; kingdom Metazoa; phylum Arthropoda; class Insecta; order Coleoptera; family Curculionidae; genus Philopedon; species Philopedon plagiatum. Next base: position 12,530,454 of record OZ020191.1, read on the forward strand.
TGCAGTAATTTTTACAAAGTTGTAATTACATGAAGGTAGAAATCTGTTTTGAAATATTCTTTGATGTATTGAAAATATAATTTCCCCTTGTTTAAATATTAACTAATGTTTATCAATTTATCACTTTGGTGAAAGTTTACATCAGTGTGTTTTTATAACATCAAATATAGTATTTCCCACATGGTTTACCAAAGTAAAAACTTGATTGTGGATTATAAAATGTTTTTTGTTGCACTGGAGATGTTTCAAAAAAGTTTGTAATACCTCATGGTTAAATTAAAATTAATGTGCAACATGTGGACCATTCCAAAATTACATCATTCATCATATTCAGTGTTTGTTGATCATAACCTCATTTCGGCATGATATTTGTTTTAGATATATTTAGAATACCTATGTTGCGGTTTCTATATCAAAGTAGAGTGAGATGAGGAAGCAAAATTAATGGTTTCTTTTAAAAAGGGACACAAAATTAACACTTCTGTCAAACTTTGTATCTTGTTGATCTTATTGAAGAAATATAGGGTATTACAAATTCGATAGGTTAGAGATAGAGATAGCGAGTTGCTTAAATTGGGGTAAAGATGCGTAACTTGGTGCGGAATTATAAGCCATTGAGAAATTAAAAGTATTCCGAATATTTTCGGAGATATTCCAGAAAAACCGAAATTTCAAATTTTGGTTTTTATTTGTTTACGGCTTTGTTTTTCAAGCTACAAAAAAATTTTAAGTGCTTTGTTAAGATACACTAATAATAATTATTATTAAGCAATAGTGAGCGGAACTCCGATAAGTCTATTGTGGGGCTAGCAATCTCAGACGTATATTTGGATCCCGGGATCGAAGAAATGAGATCCCCAAAAAATTGTAACATGTATCCAAGTAAATTATTTTTATTTATAACATATGCAGTAATTTTAAAATAAAAAGAAAACAAAGTTTATGCAGAGGACACACAAAAGTATTAAGAAATAAAAATAATTTGAATTCTTTAACATAAGTAGGTACTTAAATAATTGTCCCAGGGTTGTCATGTCATGAACATTTGCATGTTCTTGGATGGATGATCTAATGTTCATAATGAGCAAATAATCTGTCGTTTTAACAGCAGAAGATGCAAATAGTGTTCTTTTAGAAAGCGTAGATACATCAGGTCATCCTCATACCGCTGATTATCTTGCAACATTGGCTGTTGACTCAATAAGTAAGTGCAAAAATAAATATAACTGCAAAGTTACTAGTGTTGTGACAGATAAGGCGGCCAACATGGTCAGTATTAAGAAAAAAATTACCGAGTCGTTAAATTATCCTATAATTACATATGGTTGTGCGGCGAACTTACTTAGTTTGCTTTCCAAAGGTTTAGAACTATTGGTTAAAAAACATATAGTACCAATTGTAAAATTCTTTAGAAATACCCTTTTGCCTTCGCGCCCTCTACTGGTCGGCGCCCGGTTCCCATGTAATCGTGTTTTTTAGGCATTTTGATTGGAGTGCCCGCAGATTTTTTTCAAGATAAAAAAAATTAATATATTTTTAAAGATTTTATTTGTAGTGATTTATACAAATACACTAATAATTGTAAAGTATGACAATCTCACAATTTCAGGGGGGGCGCAGCACCCCCCCCCCCCCCGGGTGTCCATTATTGGAGGAATTATTTTTCTATACTAATATGTATATAAAAGAGTAAATTGACTGACTGACTGATTGACTCACTCATTCATCAATTCCCAGCTAAAACTACTAATGCTAAAAAGTTGAAATTTTGCACCCAACTTTATTTTACGCCGTAGACGTCCACTAAAAGGATTTTGCAAAACTCGCCCTCTAAGGGGTTAAAAGCAACCCCTAAAAATTAAATTTATTTTTTATTTTAAAAACTAATAAGTTTTAAGGAAAACGCCAAAACATGTCAATTTTATTTAATTTTTTTACATAAGGCCACTTTTTTCGTGTTGCAATTTTGTCCCTAGGGGTAAAAACACCCCTATCACTGATTTAGCAAAGCCTAACCTTAACTATCAAAGATTGAAAGTTGAAATTTTGTATATAGCTTTAGTTTAGGCCCCAGACGTCTAATATGAAAGGATATTGCAAAAGTCACCCCCCCCCAAAAGGGTAAAATCAACCCCTAAAAATTAAATAACTTTCCAAGCTCAAACCGCTTGACATACAAAGCTAAATTTTGGCATACATGTTTATTTTAGGGTGTAGGATTTCGATAAGCAGGGATTTTTTTAAACTCAAATTCCAAGGGGTTGAAACAACCCCCTAAAAATGAAAATAATTTTTATCTCAAAAAGTATTTGCTATTTAAAAAAACTGTAAGACACGTCAATTTTATTTCATTTTTTTACGTAGTATGCCATTTTTTCTATGTTCGATAAGTAGTATACAGGGTGTCACGATAACGAAAACTACTAATGCTAAAAAGTTGAAATTTTGCACACAGCTTTATTTTACGCCGTAGACGACCACTAAAAAAGGATATTGCAAAACTCACCCTCTAAGGGGGTAAAAGCAACCCCTAAAAATTAAATTATTTTTTATTTTGGTTGTCAAGTTAGACCGAACTAGCGCTGGAGAATCTGACCGTAAATGTTTAAACACGTGTTTTACAGTTATTAATAAATCAACCTCTAAGGGGGTGAAATGGGGGTTCAAAGTTTGTAATGGAGTAAAGTTGTTATGCCGCGGACGAAGTCGCGGGCGAAAGCTAGTGTTTAATAAAATAAAGGATTTTTTAAATATAAATGCCCATTTTGTTTCGTTTGTGATAAAACTGAAACGATGAAAGTGATTTATCTACTCATTGGATAAGAAAGAAAAAGTGACAAACGAAGGCTTAAGTGGAGTACAAAAAGTAGCTCTTTATTGCTGCTCGAATAAGTAGATATTTCACACTCCGTTATTTCATTATTAACGTATGAAAAACTCGGCAATATAATATGACGCTCATAAATAATTTGGCCCCCTCCGCCCCTAGAGTCTGGCTACGCCACTGGTAACACCCTTTATATGCATGTTGTACCTACTCTAAATAGTAAAAATGTGCAACAAATATGAAAATGAATGTATCTTCTGTGATTGTTGCCTTTATATTTGAATCGGAGACCAATCTGCTTGGCAGAAATTAATTAAGTCAAACTATCGTGTCTAAAAAAAAAACAAAGATCTATCCGGAAGATGTTGAAAAATCTGGATCAAGGTTAAATGACATATAGAAGGTTTTAAACATAAAAATATTATTTGATTTACTATTCAATCTAAAAGTCAGCCACAGGAAATAAACAAGTCATATCTAATTTACTTTTTACAGCATAATTTTCTGCAGTTAGCTTGATAAAATGAGCTATAAATTGTTTCTTGCTAACAATAGAATTATTATCATTCAAGTGCATACATATTATGCTTTCTGCTCAGTAAATTTTATGGAGGTAAAAAGCTAAACTGACCTTTGCCAACAGCCATTGTTGTTAGGTATAAAAAATCTATAGGTACCAACTTATTTCTAATCTGTCCCGTTTAAAATAGGTGGCCGGCCAAATTTTTTTATATTATTATTCTGATTGTGATTTTGTGAAATCTATTTTACATTCTATGCATCCATGACCTTGAATTTAATTTCTTTTAAGTACCTAGTTACTATTTTTACAAAGGTTTGTTTAGAAAAATAAACTGCTTAATTCGCAGTTAGTTTGTTGTTTGGTAACTAAACTTTCTAGGTCGCTTGTTCAGTTTTGTCATAGACTTGTTATTTATCCTTAATTATATCCCTTTTTGTGTTGTTTTTGCTTCCTCAATGTTTTTCATACTGACAGGAAGTCGCAAAAGTATAAAGAGTTTTTTTTATTAAAAACATTATTGCATATTTTTTTTTATTTTAGAATATAACTCAAAAATATATTTAGAGTTCAAAACGTGGTTTTCGTATTTTTTACTGGTCATAGTAAAATAATGACTCAAAATATATTGGTTTTAAATGTAAGATCTTGGGTTAAATAAAACGTTAATTTTTTAAATATCAGTGAACAACTAGAATAAATAATGTCTTGTACGGCCAGATTCACTACTGCTATAACCGTTCTAATTTGACAATTAAGAGTTTAAATTGACAAGCGCAAGAATAAAACTACTAAGTTTTGTTCTACAGTATGCCCGCGGATGGGATTTAGAAGAGGACAAATGGACCAAATTTTGCAAGATACGTAAAAATGTCACTCCTAATAAAAGCTTTTGCTTGTAAAATAAATAGGATTCACGTTATGAAACTAATATAATATATCAAAATTCAAAAACTCCACACCCATATTCAACATATTTTTCTAATTGCTTCCTTAGATATCTGAAGGAATTTCGGATTTCTTCCTGGGATATTAAACGAACAGCTGGGTAACTCTGCCTTTTAGAACGTCAATATTATTTGGTATTGGAGTGGCATAAACAATTTGTTTTAAACGGCCCATAAAAACATATCGGCCAACGTTAAGTCGGGGCTCCTTGGAGGCCACAAAATTCAATTGGACCATTTCTACCAATCCACCTTGGACCAGATCTGCGGTGAAGCCATTCTATTACCTCGCGAGCGCAATGTGCTGGGCAACCATCTTGTTGAAAATATATTTTTTGGCGAAAATTTAATAGCAAATTTTCGAGTTCATCGCTAAAAAATGCATCCAGCATTTCTAAGTAAGATATTCTGTTGCAGGTGTTATTGAAAAATATGGGCCTATAATGCCATGGACAGACACCACATGTTCACTTTTGTAAAATATTGTCTTCGTCTCATTACTCTAAATTTGAGATTTTCTCGAGACCTGACATGCTGTGATGCTACAGTTCCATTAGTAGAAATTGTACATTCATCAGAAAACATAATAAATTTATAAAAATGGATGTTTCCACTGAAAATTTGTCTCTTACCCATAAACAAAAATCTAGTCTTTTCGCTTCATCTCCCTCTTCGAAAGTTTGGTTAAAGTGCCACGGTGGGGTTTGAACGGAAATAATTTATTTTCTTTTAAGATCATCTGAATATGAGTTTTTTTCACAACTTGTAGAAGATGTTTAGCACAAATTATTTCTCAGGAACATCACAGGAGTTTCCCTAACAGACTGATGAACTAAAATTAAAATTGTTTTGGTCATATTTCTTCATCTTCTTGAGATTCAAAACCGAACCAGTTCTTTAAAGCTTTTTTATTGTGTTGTAGGTTGTCATTTCAGTTATTGGGATTCCTACAAATTTTCTCCCTAAATTGTTTCCTGATATTGCTGTATGATACTTGGTCATCGCCAAAACACTGGACTATAAAAATCCTTTGTTCAGTAGGACAGTAGATAGGATTTTGATGAGAAGTATTTTAAATTAAATAATTGCTTCATTTAATAAAGACATTGACAAACATGTCCATAGGTGTCATTATTGTTTAATATGTGGAAACCAGTACTCTGGTTAAAGGCGTGAGAGACAATAGTTGGAACTTTAAAAAAATAATGTTATTAACTCGTTAATTTTAATATTTAAATTTTTTAATGACATCTTGTACTTCGGCTTAGGTTTAATTTAAAACATATTTCGTATCTGTTTTTTTGATAGAAAATGATAAACAAGGTATGTTTACTCTTACGCAAAATAATGATTTCGTATTTTTTATGGTTCCTTTATAAAAAATTAAATTTTGCATAACGCGAATCTTATTTATTTTATAAGCAAAAACTTTTACGAGTGGCATTTTTACGTATCTTGCAAAGTTTTGTCCATTTGTTCTCTTCTAAACTCCGTCCGCGGACATACTGTATGAATTTATTTTTGAGTTTATTCGCGTAGTCATACAGATAAGGAGTAAGTATGTATTTTTCACAAAAATCGAACTAACTTTATTTTAACAAGTTCCGAGATAAAACATATATTTTGAAACCAAGCAAACCATTCAAATCACAAAAATAATAATGACTCTTAAGTTTTTAAAGTCCAATTATTAACAACTAGCAGATACCCGCGGCTTTGCTCGCATTTAGGTACTCTGTATGGGTATAACAAAATCTGTTGCACATCTTGGAGACATTCCTCGAAACCCCAAACATCACTATGTATTCTGTGTTCAACGCGCTCGTAGTTTTGGGTCAAAATTGAACAACCAGAATGGTCAGGCCAAAAATGTGTTAAAAGCTATTCGAAGATCTAAATTTAAATTAACCTTAAAGCGTTTTCGTGGATCCCGGAATTAGCATTAAGATTTTGGCCTTACAACGTTGGTTTTATGCATGAGTTTCATAGTTTCCAAGTTAGAATATCCAGAATTCAAAATGTATGTAAATAAAAATGTATTTACCAGACCTTGCTGTTTGAAATTTTTGAATTCCCAACCATCGCGTCATTTAAGTGAATCACCGCCGAAATTTTTATTAGCAATATTATTTTTTCCTGATAACGATTTTTGCATATCATGAAACAGGTTTTATTAATATAGCATTGTTTTGCGTAATAAATGTAATACAAAATTTTGTCAATCGAATTTTTGCAATTGGTAAAAGTATTTTTATTTCAAAATCAACATAGATAAATTATGCAGATATGAGGTTCGAATACTAAGTTTACTTTACACAATCTCCGATTGGCTGATTATTTTTTTTAAATGACACTTGTTAGCGAAAAATGCTTCAAATACGGGTTCTAGGATTCTAGGGTTTTCAAAAATCTATAATTTGAAAATTAGTTTCTACCGAAATCCGCCGGTAGGGTTACCGTAAACTCTTCTGTGGCGGAGTTCTGTAAACTGCCGTTTTAAGCAACCCCAGAGAAAGAAATCAAGCGGTGTCATATCAGGAGATCTCGCCGACCAAGCCATTTTCCGGGAAATCTTTAATCCAACCATTCTCGTACATGTAGTGAATAATGGAACGTCCACGTAGAGTTAGAAAATAGTATTTGTTATAGTATAGCCTATAATGAGCACTTTTTATAAATTTACTAAAGTGAATATTCTAGAATTGTCATATTACTGAAAATAAATTATTCGATACTGTGTCAGGTTGCCCATAGCTCATTAAGGAATCAACCGAATTCAATAATTTTTAAACGTGGTTATATCAGGATTCTTACGACCTTGAAAACGACATATTATTATGACATACCACAAGGTAGGGGTGTCATCTGAAATTTTAAAGTAGGGATAACTGGGAGTGAGGTGGTGCAATGTAATATTAAATTTTATTTACTAGGTGGCTGGTTTTGAAATGAAAGCACTGTATACCTAATAAAGTTTGCAATAAAAGCTATATTTCAACTATGTATGTTGTTTCTCTGCCAATATAAAATGACTCGCATATGTGTGTATTATAGTTAGTGCTTGTTACCTTCAAAGATAGCATTATTTTTTTAATTACAAACTAAAAATTTCAGCTGCATTTTCTAGTCAACTGATAAGAACAAAGTAACAAAGTTGGCAATAATTATATAATATCCTCATTAAAATTCTTTGGGTCTTCCCATGTTCTATTATATGCGGACGACCTGAAATTCTTCAGTGTTGTGAATGCCAGCTCGAATGGTTTACTATCCGACTTGGACAATTTTGTTTCCTGGTTCTCCGCAAACTATCTAAATATTAACATATCCAAATGCAGATCTACTCTTTCTACAGATGTAAAAATCCCATTACTCATACATACAGAATTAACAACGAAACCATTGGAACTGAGGACTCATTCAACGACCTCGAAGTTAACTTTGACAGACAATTGTCCTTTAATAAACACATTGATAGCATCATTCTCAAGGGCGTCAGGATGCTTGGTTTCATAAAGCGCAACACCAAATATATCCACGACATGAAAACTCTTGTGTCTCTACGTCTGTCTCGTGCGGAGCATCCTTGAATACTGTTTGGTTATCTGGACTCCAGACTCCAGGTTACTCAATTCATAAAAATATACTCGAGAGGGCTCAAAAGACATTTACAATGTACCTATTGGACTAACTACGGCCAAACCGCCTTTGTCAGCAGAGTGGAACTACAATTCTGTATACTCAGACCGCGATATTTTTAACAGCACTTTGTCAAAACTGAAAGGATTAATATTTTCCAATAATTTTAATTGTTTTATACTCTTTCCTCTCTGTTAGGTTACTCATCATCATATTCGTGCTTTTCTTTCTTATTTTTTAGGTGTTTTTCAGTTTTTCTGTGCTTTCTTTGTATACTTTATTCTTTATTTTCTCTGTACCATTTGGAATTTATTCCGTAGTATATATAATATAAAATATATAAATAAATAAAAAAATGCACATATAAAAAATTCTTTTACAATAATTAAATTGTATTTTTTGTTGTGTGCACTTCCTTCTACACATTTTTAAAACATAACCGGTGCTTAATTTAATAAGTTTAATTTTGTACAAAAAATAAGCAGCATAGCAATATAGCAGTTTAAAAAATATATCCACAAAAAAATAATCAATCTGAACTTTCGTTTCTTTTTTAGAAATATTTTTTATTTCTTTGCGGTCTTTAGGATGAAATTGCGCAACGTTGCCATAATGTGCTTTTTTTCTCACAGAAAAATATCCAAAGATGTTACAACAGTCATTTTATGGTAAATGGGACACACTGTATGCCCCTTTTAGTTTTCCTTGTAGTAAATTTTGGTAATTTCGTTAATTAAGCCTCTTAAAAGGAAGTAAATTCAATATAAAAAGAACAGAAACAATTGCATTATCATTATTAGAAAAATTAATAATTGCACAGTAAGTCAATCAAGCGTATTATTTTGTTTGAAGGTCTGAAAAAAAATAATGATGCAGGAAATATGATTTCCTTAAATTGTGGAATCATGCTGTTCGCATAGTTATCGTTTAAAGTTATAAATGGATTTGGAATATTATAAATTCGTTTTAAATAATTTCAGTTAAGGAATATTCTTAGGTACTTTTTCCATTGTTCATGTGGATAAATAGCCGTGAACTTTCAACCTACGGATTATTTAAAAGAAAATCCTGACCAGCGTTTGCTTAAATCGGCAGCTTATATGGGTGATTTACTGTATTTTTGTTCTCTATAAAAAATGCGAAATAGTAAAAAATAATACTTTTAACGAATGCGGTAGAACCCATCATACCCTCTTTTATTGAATGATAACCCAGTCAGTATTTTTTAAAAATATGTTAACACGGAACTGACCGCCATATGCACGATACTGACAATAGGACGCACCAATTATACAACAGTCTCTTTGTAATAATTTAAAATAGTGTTTTATAGCCTGCGGTGTTGCATGTGCATCTTGTTAACTTGCATGGGTCTTTACTTTTTATATGTACCTATGCATAACTTTACTTAAACAAAAAAATCGTTAAACATTCTAATTTCATTTGGATACTCACAAAAATGGTTGCGGCAAAACTTACAAAATTATACTAAAATATCAGTAAATCGTCAGTTTTGTAACTAAAAGTTGACACGAAACTGACATTTTTTGTTATAATTTGACATTAAAAAGAAATAATACACTAAAAAAATTGTCCTCTAAAGAAAAAAAAGGCCAAAACACACACTTGATTTTTTGTTTTAAAAAGAGTCTACACCATATACTTACTATATAAATATACCACGGGTTCCCCATTTACCCAATGTGCGGTTTTTGATGCCAACCATATGAAATGGAGATATAATATAATCTCGCATAAGTCTATCTTTTAGTCTGATATTTCGTAAACTGCGATTGCGCTAAATCTTGTGTTGCTATTGGATATCTAACGGCGCCACGCTTCATACGTTTCTTGATAGGGCTGGTTTTTTGGTATAATTGAACTAGTTTATTTCTTTTTGTACATCAGGGCATAAGTTAGCACACTTCAAAATCAACCACAAGAACACCGAATACAAAATACAACACGACACAAAGAAAAAATGGCGAATGGCGATCCAACTGTAAACTAAAAAAAAAACCGAAAGCCGAAAGAAGCCGAAATATACGCACAACAGCCGATGATTAGTACAATTCACCATCTAATTCTGTACTATTTCTGACCAATGAAAAAATTCGTATGAACGCATGCGCATATACAGAAGTATCAGACTAAAGGATAGACCTATGCGAGATTGTATATCTCCATTTCATATTGTTGGTATCAAGAATTCCAGACAACCCGCAGTATATTTATATAGTAAGTATATGGTCTACACACATTTCAAAGTTTTTTTTGTTTTTAAAATGCAAAAATAAAGACAGTAGATTCCCAATAATCAAAGAATTCTTAAAATCTCTCTTGTTTACTGTAATGACTTCTTTTTATTTCTTCCAGATTAGGGAGTTACCTGCTGTGATTGAAAGTGATCCGGAGCCAGATGAGCCTTCACAAGGGCAGGCTGTTAGTGATAAAATGAAAATAGCTTTCCGATATCAAAATATATCTTCCTCGTCGGCGGAGGGCTCGAATATAAAACATATCGGTCATCACTTTGACCTATCAAAAAGTATATCGTTTAGTGATATTGAAAACTCAGATATTTATTATTGGACAGGCCAAAGAATAGAAACAGGTACGTATTGTGGTTCAAAATATATTTTATTTTAGGATCCTAAAAGTTTTTAATGGTATTCGTAAGCGTGGTGAACAAGTTAAATCTGAAAAACGCAATTTGGCAACGCCGAGTATCAAAGTATCCAAAATCCGAAAATTTAAATTTTGTATCACGATAACAGAAACTCCTTGAGGTATTTTCTGCTCCTGATACTTGGCCCAAATTAGGTAATATGTCTTAAACTTTAGGGAAAAACCTCGAATTTTTGTGTTCTAATAAGAATATCTCTAAAAATAGGGACTTTTGGGCAATTTGTCAACCTTGCTTATCAGGACCAGACAATACATCCTCGCATTTCTTTTGCCGCAAATCCGAATCCCATATGTTTGATGTTTTTATTAAGGGAGCAGAAAAGTGAGGAGGTATTTCTGCTCCTGATATCTAACGTTGCTAAACTGAGTAAGATTTCCTATATTGTAAGGAGAAATTAATCTAGAATTTATGTGCTCCTAATAGAAATGTTCCTAAGAATTAGGAATTTTTGCACAATGTGGCAATGTTTCAATTCATTGCGGTTTTAGAGCATTTAAAAACCAATAATAGCTTAGGATATTGGATGTTAAGAGTTGAAAACCGCGGGATAACGCGGCCAAGTAACATCGTAAAAAATTAAAAACAATTAAAGTGTTTACCTTTTACATAATATGAAATGTTTATGACCGTTTAATAGATTTGGCCTAAAATTGCATCATTACATGTTGGTTTCGATTATAATCGTCAACGGTATTGTGAAAATGTGCAGATATAATTAAAAAACGATCTTTCTGGATTGTAAGAAGTAATATTCACAAATTTCAGATATTGAACGATTACGTCGAGTTCCTCTTGGTTATTTAAGTTTTGGTTAGGTTTCTATTAGGGCTGCGAGTAGGCCGAGTACTCGGTGCTTGGGTTTGCTTGGGTACTTCGTACTCGGTTTTATGTTCACTACTCGGCCGAGTAGTAAAAATTAATAAATAAATAGGGAAAGAATGTTTTTATTAATTCTTAACTAAAATCTAAAATATGGTACCATTAAAAAAAGTAGTCAGGAACAGCAATAAACATATTTTACAATTTGCAACATAAGTACTAAGTAGCAGGCGAGGCCCGTTAGTTTTTTTACAGGTGGGGTAAATTTTGTGGGCACCTAGTAATATCAACGTAACAAGCAAAATAAACATTTTTAATTAATGAAGGATTTTTAATAATGTGCCTAGTTCTGCCAATAAATTATTTACCTAGAAGTGAACGCCGCGAAAAAGATAAAATACTAAAATTTCATTTTTTTGTTTAACTTGTTTTAAATTACATGCAAACAGTTTATTGCACTGTTAAAGCCATTGTTAACAGAAGTACTCAAGTACTAGTACTACACTACTACACAAAGGACACAGCACAAACATCAAATAATATCCAAAAACATATTACACATCAAAATTAGGAAAGCTGAAACACCTCTTAAACTAATAAGTGCCGGCGGCACGTAATGAAATGTAAACAAAAATTGCAAATACAATGCGCATATTAGGTTATTAGTTTTTCTTTGTCTAACCCAAATGTTTTTTAGTAGTATATTTCACGGAGCGGTTCGAGTGTATTTCCATAATGGCCCGGGACAACTCGAGAACCGGCGGCGTCGACTGCGACGAGCGCGCCGAAATAGATATTTCGATTATATATTTGTCTCTTTTTAACTTCCTAAAGCTCGTATGTTTGTTTCTCTCTTAGTTTTAATGCATTTCTCTAGTTTTCTATTTCCAAATAAACCTATGAGGTCAATTTAAAATACGGCCGAGCCGATGGTGGTAAAAGACCGCAGATGATACGCGACGCACAACAATCATGGTAAGGTTCACTTTTATTCGTTTTTCTCTTCTCGCTGTGTGATCCAAACTCCCAAGGCTATTCACACCATGCAACCGGCCCGGCCTATCTCTGATCCTTCGGAATTACTTCATTATGCTTCTAATCTTTAGTTTCTAGTTTAAATTTTTAAAAGTACCTCCCTCTGATGGAAATATTTATGACAGTTTGACAACGATAGTCACCAAATAACAAAAATGAAAATTACAAATCCAGAGTTTCTTAAACAAAATTTGTAAAATCTGTAATTTTTGGTTCGTTTATTTTATCCCCGTAAAGAGGCGCCCTCAACGGCAAATTTCGATCGATTCAACAGGCAAGAATGAAGTGACACTCTTGCGTCAACACATCTAGACGGCAATGCTGTTAACTTAGTAAATTCGTCATATTTGAGTTTTTCGCAAAAAAAAGTGAGATTGAGAATTTAACTCCAGCACGTCACTGCTTAGTTCTTAGTAATTTTTGTAAGAAATTCTAAGAAAATTTTTTCAGGTATACTGAACTTTTCTTGGGTTTTCAGGTATAAATTCATTTTTAAACCCAGCATTTAATGATCTCCTTAAGTCAGTGAAAGATAAAATTAAAGAGGGAAAATTTTTCCTGAAAGACAATCCTGAGAAAAAGACAATACTTCGAATAGGGATACACTCTCTAGGTAAGTGACTTTAATTTTTAAATAGCTTTGTATTGTATAGTTGCTTTGTATAGTATAGTTGTATATATTTGTATAGTTGCTGAACCCCCTAGTCAGTATTTCGGGGTACGATTCCCGGGCTGATGTTAGGTAAGAAAGTTTATACAGGGTGTCCAAAAAGTCAATTATAAAAGCTATTAGTAAAGATATTGACACCAAATTTTAGGTGTATCTTATTGGTTAATAAATCTACTTTTCATGTAATTTAACTTTTTCAACCCGCTGAGGGGTCACGCTAGAGAGGTGAGGTTAAAAATTTTAAATGCAACCCTATGGCGTGTGGTACCTCATTGACTCACAAAAAAACATTTTACCGCAAACCCGAGGTCCTGTATCTTAATTCGTTTTAAATGGCAAGCCTTTAAAAATTAAAAATCGCGAAAAAAAATTAATTTAACTGCCATTATTTCTCTTATTACTTTACAAGTTGTTCAGAGTGGCCATCATGAACTTCTTGGCCGTAATAAAGTCGATTTTGGAACTCACTTCCCACATTTTCGAGAATGGCAGGTGTTACTCCTTGGCAGAGTTTCAAAAACGACTTTATTACTGCCAAGAAGTTCATGGTGGTCAGTTTGAACAATTGTACTTAATAAGAGAAATAACGTTACTAATTTTTTTTTCACGATTTTAAATTTTTATAGGCTTGTCATTTAAAAAGGAATTAAGATACGGACCTCGAGTTTGCGGCAAAATGTTTCTTTTTGAAGACCTTTAAAATGAGGTACCACACGTAGTGCTGTGCGATATTCATCAATGTTTTGCAAACATCGATGATTCATTTAGAATTTTCGATGTTTTGGCATCCATGTTAGAGGTTCCGAAATATCGATGTCAACATCGATGTCTGATTTTCGAGTGTTTCGATGTTGATAATTATAAAACAAACGATACTTTGAAATAGATACAATAAATATTAGTAAAACATTTGTTATATTACTTGCTACCTTAATTTTGTCATACATAATCACCTCCTTGAGTTTCCTGATGTTTCCTTCCGAATAAATAAAAATAATACATATCAATATCATATTCTAAATTATAACTTTCCTAATCAGTAATCAATAATCATGACTAGTAGACACAGGTAACAGTTGAAAAGTAACAGTGACCCTAAAACACGGCCGATGTGCGTGCACATACTGCATTACAATTTTGCGATTGCGATACCGCCGATATGACGGTATGTTATTTTATGACTATAATATCACTAACCACACGGCATTTAAAATTTTTGACCTCAAATTCCTAGAGTCCCTCAAGGGGGTTGAAAAAGTTAAATTACATAAAAAAGTAGATTTAATAACTTTGGGTCTCCCATGCCTTTCTTTCTATTCACATTTCCTGTTTATCTAAACGAAGCCACATATCTAGTGAGAACTTGGCGAAACTGTTCGAAATCCATGACTATGTATGGAAATTCTGTTTGAAAATCCTGAATAGCATCCCGTGTTGAATACACCCACTGGCCATCAACTCTTCTATCATTTCTAAAGTAACTTTCGATCATAAAATCGTTTTGTTCTGCCGTGATTGCCATATTTAATTTTCTTAAAAATAAAAACTTCAGAACTTCACGGTTTTATTTTTCATTCACCTATACCTTTTACCTATGTTTTTTTGTACTTTATGCCTTATTTAGACTCAAAATTTTTAGTGATGACTCAATGGGAAGAAGAGTTCTTTCTTTCAAAAAAAGAATCATCAACCTATGTTTTGTAGACGCTTCAAAATAAGCCAGACAAAATCTAATATTTGCGTTTTAAATATATAGTTTGAATTTTGTTTTAGGGTCCCCAATGTGGTTACCTCACAGAAAATCCGTACACTCAATAGATAGTAGTAGTCAAGATTTACATATGTTTATATTTTGCCTCAGGGCGTTAGTTAGATCTGCACATGCGGTAGCCGTTATTACAATTCCATCATATTTGTACGACGAAGTAAGTATATATTTTTATATTGAATTGATGTAGCCTTTACTTGATGAAGATCCATTATAAAACTATTTAAAATTTGCTGAAACGTGCTGATATTTATGATTTTTTCTCCTTTTTTAGGAATCACTTGGGAGATGCATACACTCGAGCGATATAGCAATGAAACTCCAATCTTTCAGCGGTACCGTATTGGAAAATAACCAAAGTTTAGATGATTACCACGGATTTTTCTATTTAACCAAATTAGCTGCGATAAACTCTCTAGCGTCGAAGCACCCCGGGTCAATAGAACACGT
This sequence comes from Philopedon plagiatum, assembly GCA_963971165.1. Classification (NCBI taxonomy): domain Eukaryota; kingdom Metazoa; phylum Arthropoda; class Insecta; order Coleoptera; family Curculionidae; genus Philopedon; species Philopedon plagiatum. Next base: position 12,545,818 of record OZ020191.1, read on the forward strand.
CTTCAAATTACGTAGGAAAAAGTTCAATATTGATGTACTGCATTTACCTCCAGGTATGTTTTGTCACCTAAGTTCGCTGACCTATTTTATGGTGCCTGTTTCGTGGTTTGATACAGAAATGTAAGAAAACGTTACAGGAATCTTGCTTTTTGTTTCCCAGTTTTTCTCAAAAACTATCCCATGATTCTATTGCCATTTCTAGTGCTCTAGTGTACATAATTTTGGCCGTCCTTTCTAATAAGCAAATAAAAAAAATTGTAAAACAGACCCATTTGGGCGAGGTAGCTTAATATAAAACCACAAAATAAATATACTAACCAGAATGATATCTCTCAGGCGGTACGTCTGATCTAAGCATCTAATGCCCAGGGACCTTGGGTCAGCGTTGAACCAAAATTTTATGATATTCCATAGGCGTACCTAGGAAATGTTATAAATATTTTTTCTAATGTAACTGACATCGGTCGTTGAAAGTGATGGCTGGCAAGTGAGATGCTAATGCTTTACAAATAATTTTAGGCCTTTCGGATATATCTTCTTCAGCTTTCCTTTTACACGCATTAGAAACAGTTTTTCTATTTAATTTTTGTTCATGTGCCTCATGACTGTGAGCGCCATCGTTTCTTAAGATTACGTTATCAGGACCAACAGCATAAACTTTGGCTTTATAGTTTAACCTTTTTAAGCTACACCTCCAGGAAATTTCTCCAGTTTTTAAAACTCTTGCCTTTTGAAAATATAAAGTTTTCGAAGACAAGCAAATCTTTTCCACGTTGACTTTTTATTACTGAAACCGAATCAAAATGCCAATGCATTATCTATAATTTCTTAGAATATTATCAATTACCTATTATATTGCATTTAACTACCTGAAGAGAAGCTCCCACTAAAAGCTCCCATTAAAAGACCCCTTTGTGAAAACAGGTACATATTATACATAGGTTACATGTTGCAATTACCCCAAGCCTTTATTACCTGCCTTATCGATTTACAATTAGGAATTTTCGGAAATGTTTACTGAATATAAAGAAGCACATAAACCTAATATTCCAATTAACATTTGCCTTTATTACCTGTCTTTACCGTTTTTACAGTTTACAAATTGAAATTTATATTTTAAGATATGGCCATTTTATTATAATTAGAATTTCTTCTTAGATTTCTAATTTTACAACTTTATAATATATATATATATATATATATATATATATATATATATATATATATATATATATATATATATATATATGTATATATATATATATATATATATATATATATATATATATATATATATATATATATATATATAAATTTTTACTACTTAATAAACACTAAGAAATGTTAATTAATGGATTCTCATTGATTCTTCTGTGTTTTTCAACCCTTAAAATTAAAAAGTTAAAGGGAGTGTACAAATATACACCCTGCACTACATTGAGAGGGTTAGTTTTTAAATTTTTGCCATTAAAAAAAAGTACCAACTAAAGTTTAAAATTAATACCCCATCTATTAAAAAAAAATATAAGTTTTGGTCGTATTTCAAAAACAGTACATAAAAATTGTTTTTAACAAGATATTCTACTTACAAAATCTATACAGGTGAAACCTTATCCATATATTAAATAGTTTTTGTAAACAACCCTCAAAATTAATAATTCTGTATCTCAAAAACGAATATTGTGAAAACGGCAACTTTCTATGTCTAACAGTTACTGGGATATCCTGTAGTAACAATGAATTTGGAACACCCTGTACTTTACCTACATATGTATTATATTCTTATGTATTATCTTATGTATTATAGCTTTAAACCTCTTGCGGAAATCTATAAAATTTATTCGCATCATCATACATCATTTATACCTCTTGACGTGAAAGTCGCTACTGCACTGGCAGTTTCGGGCTACAATTTCGGGTTAGATGCGCTCGAAGGCCAAGAGCAGGCGGTGATCACGGGATCGGAGATATCCTTCCGGTTAGTATATTTATTTTGTGATAAAACTATCCATTTAAAGAAATTTTTCCAGCGTTGCCAAGTTCGTACAAAAATCCTAAGGAATTTATTTTAATACTTTTTATCACTACACTTTTGGCGCGAAGGTGTTTTGATCCTTGTTTAGTACCCCATGGAACTTTCGACCTTGTGGTGTAACTTTCAGGGCAAATTAAATTAAATTCCTATTTAGCATGTTTTGTTTTGTAGTAATAAGTTATATGTTTTTAGATATAGGGGATGATAAGGAAAAGAAAAAAGATAGCGCACCGACGTTGGGGTGTGGCGGCAGTAACAAACATTTGTTGGAGTTTTAGTGATATTGTACCTTGATGAACTATTTTTAATTATTTATTACAGAGTATTATATTTTGAACATTGACGAAATAAATTTTTATATCAGTATTGAAATAAACTAACGATAATATGATTTAAATTGACTTGTTTTTTTTTCTTGTTTGAATAGGGTCTTCCATTAAACCTGACTTTCAACATTTTAATAATATATATATATATATATATATATATATATATATATATATATATATATATATATATATATATATATATATATATATATATATATATATATATATATTATTAAAATGTATCGGTTGGTTCGACCATTTAACACCTGCTCGACACAGAGCAATTTGCCTGTCCCCGGCCTGAATGAGATCTAACAGTATCGAAACCGGTCGTCGGGGTGGCACGGTTCATTTGTACCTGTGATATCAGGTCATTGAACCACCAAGGATGATATTCCTTGGACAACACGTTGGCGTAGTGTGAGAATAGTATTTTCAATATATATATATATATATATATATATATATATATATATATATATATATATATATATATATATATATATATATATATATATATATATATATACACACAGGGTGATTCAAAAGTACTTTGACAAACTTCAGGAGGTGATTGCTGGCATTATTTTAAGGCGAAAAGTTCATATAAACAATGGTCCTTGGCGGCTTCGTTACGGAGATACAGGGTGTTGAAAAATTAGATGCCTCCATCTTGTCTGTGGGTGGACATTTCCAACAATTTATTTAAGACAATTTTATAACTGTTACTTATTTATTTAAATAAATTAGTTGTTATTTTAATAATGTCTGAATGTTTGATCAATTTAAAATAAATTTTTTTGATCAATTTAAAATAATTTTTTTAATACATTTGTATAGCCGAATAAAATAATGATTTGCCTTTAAACCGTTCCCCGTATGAAAAAAACGCAAGAGACTTTTTTTGTTGCAAATAAAGCAAGGACTCACAAAATGACACTCACAATAGTTAAAATAAAATAAGTCAGTGGCGTAGCATAGTTTTCACAAAAAATGTTATATGAAAGTTTCGTGCCGACGCCACTGGTTAAATTAAAGAACGCGATGTACTTTTAAAATGAGTGTCCTTAGGTGCTGATCTCATCCACCGAATTTCATAACACAAGCTCAAGACGTTTAGAAGCTACTTAAAAATCCTTATTTTTTTTTAATTTTTCAACACCCTGTATCTCCGTAACGAAGCCGAAAAGGACCATTGTTGATATGAACTTTTCGCCTTAAAATAATGCCAGCAATCACCTCCTGAAGTTTGTCAAAGTGCTTTTGAATCACCCTGTATATATATATATATATATATATATTATAAATAAACTTGATTAAACCCCCGAAGACGTACTTGTTGGGGGCAAATCTTATATTTAACATTACATTATTTAATTATATAAATTATTCATTTGAAAAAAATATATATTCAAATACATATAATTTTTTTTTTAGGACAAGAGAGATCCTTAGAGAAAAATAAATAAATAATTTTAATATTATACAAAATAATATCAAAGTTATTCCACAAATTTCTTTAAATCGTTTGTTGTTAATATCCAAGCTTTTATTTCAATTTTATATTTTTTTAATGATATAATTCTTTAAATATTTACTGGTAAATAATCGTTTAAATAAAAACATAAATATTTATAATTCTTTTGTGCTATAAACTTATGTATTTTTGGTTTAATGGAAATTTCATTTTTATGACGCGTGTCATAATTTGGTGTCAGTCCGTTTTTAAGTTTATATATAACTACCTTAGTCTGGAATTTAAAAAACTTTTCTATGGACAACCAGTTTAACCTTTCCAACATATTTCTGATTGGGGTATCTCTTTTTCTCCCAGAATTACGCGCGTTGCTCTGTTTTACAGTTTTTGTAGCCTGTCAATTTAACTTTTATTAACTAAATACAAGATAATAATAAATAAAATAACTATAAACAAAATAAGGTAATATCAGTGTGTTATAAACTGTAATTGTGTTACATGCACTGAAAGCCTTGAGAAAAAATTTATATTGTTTGATATTTTGTCAATAATAGATAAAATATGGTTCTTGAAATTAATACTATTAATTATCAATAGTCAATAATAGATAAAATATGGTTCTTGAAATTAAATCTATTATTGACAATAAAACCTAGGTATTTAATTTTTTTAACTGTTTCGATAACTTCGTTCTTTATTGTGATAGTGGGTAATTTTCTCAAATTCTCTTTATTTACTACTAACACAAATTTAGTTTTATTATGTTTAATTTAACTATTTTGATGAAACCAAGCGTTATAAGGGTATCTTACTCTATAACCTCAAGGCCCCCTGTTGATATCTCACTATTAACCCTGGTTACCTGTCTTCTGTTATCAAGATAATCTATAAGCCATTCTAAGCTTTATCATTTATAGCATATCCTCTTAATTTGTCTATATACTTTCAAATAAATATTTGTTTAAATTATCTGCTATTTTTTAGGACAACAATTTCAGAACCTATTTCGAGTTTATTAATTTGTTTTTTATAATGCGGTTAGTTCCACATATTTTTTGGATTATTTTTTGACATATCAATCTTATTCTGATAATATTCACCTTTTTTCTTCTGTAATTACTGATACAACCCTATTTCTACATTTTTTATATTCTTCTGTATTGTAATCAGTTTTCTTTAATTTAAAAGTTTTGTAACTGTTGTCCTTACCCTCAATAGCCTTTTTTACCTTATTGTTATACCGTTCTTAATACTTATGATTACTTTTTCTTCTTTTGGCGCTACCTCATTTAATGCACCCAATATTATGTTCTGATAAAAATGTACATACTTACTGTCAATATCACACTGTTCTCTATTATCCCATGTGATTCTAGGCAGCTTATGATTTATTTGTTCATAATTTACCTCGTGTATTTATAGCCAAATTTTCTATAGGTAACTTAACTGATTCGGCATTTATACTAACTATAAAATGATCCCTAATACGGTGAGTTTCTAGTATTAATATTTTAATATAGGTACCCCCTCTGTTGGTTAACACTAAATCTACTATAGTCCCCTCGATCATTTGGATGCGTAATTTTTTCCACTATTTGCTCAAGGCCTGCATCACTAATACTTCTTTTTAATTTAGTTCGCCGTGTACAACTTGCCCCGTATACCTAATCTAAGTACGGAAACGTAAGGAAATTTTTTGGCAGTAGCAATCAAAATAAAAACACAACTGAGAGCACTGAACGCTTTATTAAACACAAAACTATGTACAGAATGTGAAAAAAAATATATAGAAATATAAAGGAATGCAATGAAAAATAAGTCTAATCTTTGATAAAGTAGAATTTTTCGGTTTCTGCTTTATCCAAGCCCGAACATTAGGAGATATAATTTTTTATGAATAACATTGGCAGTGCATAATAACATACTTTCTTATAGACACATAGATAATAACTATTATATCTAAACATCTTTCAAGCTTAAAACATTTATTTTATAATTATCTCTATTTAAACATATGGGATTTGCACAGAGGTAACGGATTATCCTACTTAGTACTTTTGATTTTTTTTTGGGACAGTATCTGTCACCTACCGAAAACTTCTTGGATTTTACACGACTATTTTTTGTATATTATAAAATATTATGAACATAAAGGAGCAAACCAGCTTAAATTCACCTTTTAAGAGCAGTAGCCAGCGCTTACTACTATTTTGCCTTTTCTACACGGTTCTGGCTTAGATATGTGCTGTTAAAAAACACAGTTATTATTCGGTGTAGACACAATTTTAATTGGTATTCCTTTAAAACCGCGCTCTTTTAGAGCAAAAATCAGTTGCCGGTAGGTGCACGATACAGTCCGTTATATTTATGATTGCAGGGCAGCATAAGTACAATGGCGACTCGTCAGGAAAACCGCACTAAAACATTAATTTATTTTTATAAAACTATTATGTATCAAGTAACTATATAGAAAAAAAATCAATTAATATAAAATGCTTGCTCCATTTTTAATTAAGAAATTGTGGTAAATAACTTAAGATTGGCCGTCAAAATCGCCGGATTTATGTCAATTCGATTTTTCACTAAAGCTTTACGAATTTGATAAAAATTTATTTTAGCAGCATAGCTGCAGCCAAGCAAAGCAGAAACACAAAAAGTGATAATTCATCGGGTCCTTTGGAGCCTCCACTGCGCAAATTCATATTAAGAGGGGTAATCAGTTCCCATTACCACTATTTAGGTTTTTTTCAAATATTATCTTGCTCAGTTACTGGTTACAACAAACCTGAGCAACAAAATCCACCAATATTACTGACTACCGCTCTTAAATGATAGTATAACAAACATAAAACAAGTAGGTATTGGCAAATCATGTACATATTATAAAATTAAATGATTAACTGATTGTTATTGTTACAGTGGTTTAGATTGTTACATCTTCACACATTTAGACATATCTTTATAAAAAAGTTTATACCTACATCGATTGGTAGGTATCTGAGATATAGTAGTGATTTTAGTAGTTACGGAACTACAGTAATTACATTTACATTTAACGTCCATAGATTCTGCAACATTTATATATCAGATATTTGTTCTACCAGCTAATCTTATGTCTTTGGTATGGATGGACTTGGTAAAAATCTGCAAAGTTCTGATAAAAAAAGACTAGGTTCCTACTTATTAACTATATTGTATTTTTTAACTAGACATACCTAACCTATTGGGGTTATTAATTTTTCGCACGTAAGCTGTTTCTAATCATAATTTTTTAAGACCAAATCTGACAAATTGATAATTTAACATAAGATGTTTAAAGCCATTCACACGCAAAAAACGACCTTGATTTCTTCATTTTTGTGAACAACTAAAGAGTCAAGGGAATTATTTGGTATTTACAATATTAAAACGTTTAACAATAATTGCAGAGCAGGATCAAAGTAACAAAAAATTCTTAACATCAAAATGGTAGTTTCGAAAAGAGAACTTTTCGAAACTACTAGTAGTGACTTAATAAAACTTCCTCCTCCCCACGTAGTACGTATATTATTCAATTAACCATGAATTTTAAAGGAACACAATCATTAGTTTTATTACAGTCAGAACTCCTAAACTCAGTAGAAGGGAGACAGACGTTTAAAATATAGAACAGAAGAGATAATTTCCTTTTTACATCTAACCAATTTATGAATGCCAAAATCAGCATAAGTTATTTCCGATTTATGAAATAAAAACTTTCCAAATTATTAATTAAAAAGGTCCAAATTGTGTTGCTACATAAGGAAAACTTTGTAGATTTTTACGCTAAGAGAAGCATATTCAGTGCCCTAAGAAAACTTCAAGAGAAAAAAAGCAATTTTTCTTAAAGTGCTAAGTCAATTCATTCAACATATTTCTAAGAGTTAAAATATAAACATTAATTTTTACACAATCACGCTTTTATTTACACGGTACCTAAGCAAAAACAAAATTCTTATAAATTTTAATATTAGAAGAGTTCAAAACACACACTGTTAAGCTTACATGGACAGTTTTAACTTTAATATAAGGTATGATAATAAAGAATGGTATATCTTTGGATGTGCTGTACGAGTATACAGGGTCATTCTCAAATAAGTTCTAGTATTTAAAGATACAATTCTCTAAGGCGTTATTGTTATTTTATTATATTTTGTATTACCAGCGATCAGCTGGCTTCAGATTCATTAAAACTGTCCATATTCTCTCTTTATCATCTTTCAACACATTGTAAAATATACATTTAAGGTACTTACTATATTTTAATAAAGGCAAAATATATACTTCGTGGAATGTAAAATATTTCCAATTCGAACGAATTCCCTAAGATTAAGAAAAGCTTTTTATAATTTAGAGTTGTTCACGTAAAGTTTATTTTTACATAGATCTTAACAATATAATAATTTATAAATAATTAAAACGTTAGATTCAGTCATCTGTAGATTTTTCAAAAGGCATGATATATTATTATTTTTCAATAATACCGATAAATATTTTTATATATTAACAGTTGCTAACAAAGATAGGTGGTTAAAGGTATAGATTTTTGTATATTATGATGATATTTATAAATATTTCTTAATAACAGATTAGTGCCTAAAATATTATAGAGTTTTTCCTGATTATCGACAATCCTTTGTTCGTTTTTACAATACCCAGTCTTACTTTTTTGCATTATACTAAATTATTTGCTAATAAAATTACTTAGAAAATTAAAATCAGAAAAAATCAGAGACTTAGAGGGAGAAGCTTAAACCCCTCTTCGTCCCCTTTTTGATAGAATACAATTTTTCATTCTCACAAGAATTAGGCTCTTTGTCTGTACTCTGCGAAACTATTAGCATGACATAATGAGACTTCATCCTCCTCCTTTATTAATCTATTACTAGAATATTGTACACCCTTTCTATTATAAAAACGAACACAGGATCTCTTAAACGTATTATGCGTATTGACAATGCCTTACTGTTAGTTGATTTGTTACTAGTGTATTAGTGTGTATTGTATTTCTAAAGATTAGTAAAAATAAACATATTCAGTTTGATTATCATTTATCCCTTTTAATATAAGTTTATTATTATGGTATAGTATTTTAGGCCTTATTAAAGAAAACAGTAGTATTATATAATTGATTTATCTAAACAATCTTGTAATCGCTCATCAAAAGTACATTTACATGCAATTTCAGCTTATATGAATAAATTCTTCAATACCTTTTTTTTTCGAAATACTTTACAGTGTTTTTGTTAAATTGTTTATACCGAAAAGAAGTAAGAACATATGTAAATGTTAAAATTTTGTAACTGTAATTGAAAATTTTATTCATATAAACCAAAATATATATATTTCGATGACTTTTTATAAATAAAATCTACTAGATAAGTTGGTAACATAGCATCTTATGGTCAATATTTTAAAATACGAGTATTTACATACATAAAATATTGAAATTTATTTATGTATTATAGAAACAGTTATTTAAATAGAAACAGTTACTATTCAATTAAAATATAAGAAGCGATAAAACTCAAACATAAACCGACTGTTTAGTGCCGTTATAGTTGATACGTGCGTTCTAAACTTTTTTGTTTTCATATACAGAAAACGTTCGTTTACGAAGTTGCCAAATTCTCTACAGTTTCTTATCTACAGGGTTTTTTTTTTAAAAATAGTCAAAAATTTAATTCTTAAATATCTCGAAAACTATTATGGTTAGAAAGAAATTGTTTTAACAAAAATCACACGATTTTTTACCTTCTCTGTAGTAACGTTATTGTTTTGTTTATATTATTTGGTTTTATTGAGTTACTGATACTAACTTGTTTTTTTCAAATACGGACCTGGACTTTTTGCTGTATTTTTGAAAGATTACTTCATACCCTTTACATCTGTGTATCACTTGATTATGTTTTCCTACGTTTTGGTGAAGAATAGCATCATCAGGATATTCTACCAGTACGGACCTGGCATTTTTCAAGTAAATGCGCCATTTCACAACCACAAAAACCACAAACCATAGCGATAGGTTGTGAATTGTGCCTTAACATGGAAGAACCCAGGTCCGTTTTGTTAGAAAATCCTGATGATGTTGCTATTCTTGATCAAAACGTCGAACAATATTTTCAAGTTATACACAGCTGTAAAGGGTATAAAGTATTATTTCAAAAAATGGAGCAAAAAGTCCAGGTCCGTATTTGAAAAAAACAAGTTAATATCAGTAACTCAATAAAAACAAATGGTGTAACCAAAATAATAACTACTGTATAGAAGGTAAAAAATTGCATGATTTTTGTTAAAACAATTTTTTTCTAACTATAATAGTTTTCGAGATATTTAAGAATTAAATTTTTGACTATTTTTAAATAATCCCCTGTAGATAATAAACTATAGAGAACTTGGCAACTTCATAAACGGAATATGAATAGGGACTAAAAATGTCACAGTTTCTCTAATTTAACTGACCTCGTATCTTTTACCGTTTCGGAGATAGCAATAGTGGTATCACCTATTTTAGGCACCCTGTATATATACAGAAGCACTGAAGATATTAGAGATTCAACTAGGGACTACTTTTGTAATGGTTATAAGCACAGTTTAAAAGAAAATAATTTAAAAATTTGACAGTACATCAGTATGCAAAGTTAAATTTTTAATTCGTTTTTCCCTTAAACCAGTACCACAAAAGAACAATCTTTCTTTGTTTCAAAATACTTAGTGCCTCTATTATAATTCTTGGTTAAACTTAGTGACACTGGGGCGCATTCAGAATCGACGCCGGGTGTTCCCGGGTAAACAGCTGACCGTGCGGCCTGCCGTTGTTTCTTATGGCCGTGACGTCGTTGACAAGTTAATTTTTACCCACCCGGCGTCGATTCTGAATGCGCCCCTGTATATCATTACATATAGGCTACACTATATAGTAGGGTGTCCGTTATTTACCAAGTTGATTTTTTTTCTTGCGACGCCCCCTAAATTTTTAGTTTATCGTCTAAAAAAATATATCAGACCAAAATAAGCCCTTAATATCCATAATAAACCTTGCCCTAAAGACGATACATTTGCCATTTAAATTACATGGGATTTTGCCACTTTTTACAATTAATTATTTTTTCTCGGACAAGATGACTTATAGCAATAATAGCATACATATTCTTATAGGAAATTAAACGCTCTACAAAAAAGGCCTCTTATAATTTTTCGATTAATTCACTCCTTCAAAAGTTATTCAAGGTGAAATTTGAACTCTATGTAAATTTTCAGATTTTTTTACTTTTACGGCAAAGTGATTATTATTTCGATAAAAGTTATTAGTTTATTTCTAAAAATAGATAATTCTGGTGGAATTAGGGTAAAAAAAATTTAAACATGGAAAATAATATACCGCATAACAGGTAGCTGGTTCTAGTTTGAATCATTTTTGAGACTATTCAATTTATAACACGCAGTCAACCAATTTTTATTGAATTTCATAAATTTTGGTATACTTTTATGAAATTTTCCTTCAATACAGTAAGTGACTCAAAATTACACTACAAGCATTCCCACCAACACACGGATTTTCTATTCACGCAAGCGCGCTAAGTCGCATTTAGTACCTTGAATAACTTTTGAAGGAGTGAATTAATCGAAAAATTATAAGAGATCTTTTTTGTAGAGCGTTCAATTTCCTATAAGAATATGTATATTTCATTGCTATAAGTAATCTTGTCCGAGAAAAAAAAATTAATTGTAAAAAGTGGCAAAATCCCATGTAATTTAAATGGGAAATGTATCGTCTTTAGGGCAAGGTTTATTCTGAATATTAAGGGCTTATTTTAGATGATAGACTAAAAATTTAGGGGGCGTCGCAAGAAAAAAAATCAACTTGGTAAATAACGGACACCCTAATATACAGGCCGCAGTAAGTGGAATTATTTATATATGTGGTGGAATATATTACACCGCGAGAAAGACTATCTTTCTGTAAAATAACTGTTTGTATTTAAATTTTAATGTAAAAATATTAAAAACGAATGACGCACACATTATTCCGTAACTAATCTTAGTACATTTAAGTTGGTGTGTTTGATCTGCACTTAAATGTACGAACGAAAATGTGCGCAATGATTCCGTACATTTTCGTTAAGATTGCTCTTTTATGCCTTTTCTATCCTTCATCTTTATCTCAGAAGCCGCGTCAGAAAATTGCAGGATAATGCCGGTCAGCCTTTATTTTAGAAACTACGTTCCAATTAACGTACTTATTAGTCATCTATGCGAGGCATCACGTGCAAAGCAAAATTAAATACCACGTGAAGTCGCACATTAAAGTCGTAATCATACAAACAGAAAATTACTGACATCGTCTGTTTAGTAATTATGTAGAAAATTAAATTACTTCATTAGGAAACCCAAGAAAATTGTTTTTTTTTCTTAAAAAATTTCTAGTAATAAATTTAGTAATCAAATATTTCATTGATCGTCAATTCTACAAAGACTTGTAATTCTTTAAAAGCATGTGTGTTCAATGATTTAATTATGTACAAAATAATATAAAATACAAAATGAATATGACATGACCTTGACAAATTATTTAAACACTGTCCAAACGCTTATTCATCTATACAACTTATTCATTCAAACAATAATCTTATAGCTTGAATCCCCATTATAACATGGTTAAAGCGCGCTGAACGCCGGAACGTGTTAGTGTATCGTGCCAACCTAAATTTAAATCCCCCAGATAGCCGTCTTTTGCATATATATGCCATTCTATTAACAACGGAAGCAGGTAATCTATTTATTTTTAGATAGCTGTGATCATAGTCCATTAAATCAAGAACAATCGGTAGTACTAAAGTGCCAGATAGTTTAAACCATTCTGTTAGTACCTACCGTTGACAGAAAGTCTAATGAAATATTAAATAAACTTTTTGATTATTTTGACATAAATTTTAAAAATACAATAATTAAAAGAAACACACATCTTTGTAGAACTAATAATTTTCACTGACTACCTATATTTATCACAAAATAAATTTTGTAAAAGATTTGGACGCAAGAATAACCTACATCACCTAAAATAAACTTATTGTAAAACGAATTTTACAAAGAGATTGCTTACTATTAAAGCCACTATAGCCGATGGTTTCAAGATGTCGGACCCGGCCACCACAATGTCGCCCTTCTGTAAAAATGGCAGGTCAATCACGTGGATGATTCCATTGGTGCATTCGACGTTGGGACGGAATACTGGGATTGCGATTTCGTTCCAGTGAATGACGAAAGCTACAGTTTTAAGAAGAAATTGTTTGTTATTTTTTTTTATTGGAACAATTAACTAAGATACTGTATGGGGTCAAATTCTTGAGAGAACGCTCACCAAAAGAACGTTCTGCAGGAAGGACGGTCGGGATTGACTAATGTACTTTTAAGTTAAGCAGCATCCTTTTGAGAAGTATTCTCTCAAGCTCAAGAATTCAGACCCTGGTGTAAATTTGTGCAACTTTTATTTTTATTAAAACAACGCCTATTTATTCAGTTAGATTTTTAGTTGTTTCTTGTTATTTTCTATAGGTACTCGCTATTTTACATTACATAAAAATGCAATTAGAAATGTTTTCTAATTCCGTCGAGAGTTGAACCCGGGTCTTTTGCTTTCAGGAGAAACGCCTTACTAGCTGTTACTATACTAAAAATTTCGGTCAAGTGTAAGCTATATTTGCACAATTAGTGTTCCGTGCCATCAGCCCTCCACTTAACCTGAGCAAACCTCGGCCGCCCATCTGCCGCGCTACCCGCCGCCAACGCGATGGCACCAACGCCGTGGGGAGCGTTTCGACTGAGCCAAATTAAAAATTTTGAAAAACGCGTAAGAACAAAAGTTGTTCCTTACATCGTGAGAAATATTTTTTGTCGATAAACTTTTTCTCTAAAACCAATGGTTCAGCAGTTATAAGGAAATAAACAATTAAATTGTTTATAACAATTAATCGCCCTAGAATTTTTCAATCTTGATCATTTTGGCTCAATCTACACCTAATTCTCAATGTTCATGATTTTTTCTGATTTTTCTGAGCAATCTTATTGGTGATAAGGGTGGGGGCAGCAATTTTTAAGCGTGTTTCCCGAAAAATGTTTGAAAAGATGCATACAAAAATACATCATATAGGTATACGTATATGTTTTGTTGAATCTGTACTTCAATAAGCTTTTATTCGACAGGAGATAGGCAAAAATAGGTGTCAATCTACATGTTAATGTAAAGCTTAATCTAAAGTCGAACAGGTTTGTTTGTCTCGGAAACAGTTAGAGGGGGAGCACTCTAATTTTTTGGGTTGATCGAGGAATAGTGCAACTAGCTTGGGTAAAAAGTTCAGTTATACAGGATGTTTCATTTCGGAGCTATTAAACGTCAAAGTTGAAATTTCCGCGACTTCCGTTGAATCTGGGTGCAGGTCGCAAAAGTGAATAAAATCGATGTAAATTTTCGGAGGTTGTAGAGGACCCGGAGCTTCAGAACTCTATCGAAACTGGTGAGGATCGGAAAAGAGCAAGTAAGTCCTTTGAATTTTTTTCATCGGTGATATGCAAAATTTGAAAATTTTTCAATTTTCTAAGATTGCCATGAAAACAAAGAATGGCAGTTTATTTACTCGACATTATTAAGAATGATGTGTCAAAATTTCGCAAAACTGCCAGTTTTCGTTGGAAAATTAAAAGATTCCTGGACCGATTTCGGCTTGAAATTTGAAATACATGAATAAGATTTTAGGAACCTTCTACGTTAAGTGCAGGGATATTTCAATGGATGAGTTACGCGTTAAATGTTATTTTCATTGATTTTTCGATGACCCTACTACACTGGAATTCGACATGTACGCATTATGAGTCATAAAAACACTTCTAACGACACCACAGTCAATGGGATCACGTTTTACAAGTTTCGAAATTCGCGCGAAAATTTGCAGTAGAAAATCCTATTTTTTGTTAATAAATGGACAACAGCAACCGCCATAAACATTTAATTTATGTAGAGAATATAAATAAAATATTACGAATTTGTTTGGGTTATGCACATTCCCTATTGGGCCACGCACATTCTATCTCTGTGCTAAATTTCAAATTCTTACGTCGAATAGTTTCAGAGAAAATCACCTGTGACAGACGGACGGACGGACACCGAAGTGATCCAATAAGTGTTCCGTTTGCTAATTTTAGCACGAAACACTAAAAGCATTGAATGCTAACGCCGACTTTAAATTTAACTTTTTCAATTTTATGTTGGCATTGTAATAATATTTTGCAATTACAAAACAGCGGAAGATGCTAAGAGCCCTCGCACACGGTTATTTTTTGCAGCGATACAGTCGCGATACAACCGCATCAAAATCGCAATGGAACACGATACCGGCGCGATCCACTGTACCTTATGCAACAGCTTATGAGGCAAAAAGCGTCATTGGGTAGCGATGCTAACGCGATACAGGCGCGCGACCGATTGTATCGCGACTGTATTGATGCAGAAAGCATCCGGATGCATTCACTTAGACTACCATACCTTAAGGGTATTAAAAATGTCAAGGGCATCAATCACATGAAACCATCATTATTGTTTTTAAATAAGAATGACTCATTGTAATATTTGAAATGGATTAGGGGCCGTTCAAACACAACGGTGATGATTATCGTTATTGATGCTATCGATTAGGTTAATAGATTATATCCATGTTTTACACTACCTACTTAAAGAAAATCACACACTACTGTAAAGCATTTCTCACTATATATACATATGTACATACGTACCTGACCCAGAATGACTCCTATAACCTAAAATAATAAGTTTACCTTAATCAAAATCGTGTGTTCACAGAAAGCAAAAATTGGTGTTTAAATAAAATCGGCGAATAAGCAACAATTCCATAAGAAAAATGAAAGCAAAAAACAAGTGTGAGGAAATATAAGGTGTGAATGTGGCAAGTATGTGAAAAGTCTTTAAAAGAATTGAAAATTGAAAAATATGTTAGGTATAGACACAGGTGGTAATTTTTTCCCAATTTCAGTGGTTTTATTAAAAATGTTTCAGTCTGTTTCATTTACATAAAAATCGGTCAAGTGCAAGCTATACTTGCACAATTAGTGTTCCGTGCCATCAGTTAACTTTAACCTTAGCAAACCTTGACCGCCCGATCTCCGCCCATCTGCTGTGCTACCCGCCCATCTGCCACGCTACCCGCCCATCTTCCGCGCTACCCGCCCATCTTCCGCACCAACTCCGCAGTACTCCGCACAGTAATCTATTTTGAAACTAAAATGGGCAAAATCAAATATTTCTTGATCGGAAAAAAATTTCAGGATGAACCAAGCGGCGTTTTGTAGTTTAAGTGATTATCTATATGGAAAAAATATGCACAAAGGGCCCAAGTATTGGAAATGCCCTAAAAAATCACGTAAAATTCGTCATTTTTGCTTTTTTTCTCGTTATTTTGGTCGCTGCTTCTCACTGCCTGTTGGAATTTGATTAGCATGATTTGTTTTAAAAACTGGACTAAAGAAGCTTCCATTTGCTTCGTTTAGAAGTTTTTTAGATCAATTTTTCATGGAGTTACGAGTTATTGAAAGTTACAAGTATTTTTTAAATTTTTACCATATTTCCACAGCATATAATGTACCTGTATTCATAATCTGTAGTTATAAAAATTCTGTTTGTCAAAAAAATGAGTTATCCATATAATAATTTTAGTTCAGATGTACAGGGTGTTAATAAATTAAGAGAACATTAAAATGCTTTGAGAGAGAAGTACCATTATTTATTATTTTAGAAAAAATGTTTATAAAACAAAGTTGTTTATAATCCAAAATAAAGTCTAAGTACAAAATTTGAAATCTAAATTACAATATTTAAATTATCTCTACTTAAGTACATTTTTTTCAAACCTAAACATTAATCTTGTTAAACAAACAATAAAAATGAAATAGGAATTTGTACAATCGTGGAAAAAATTATTACTCTACATATCCTCCTCCAACTTCAACACAATCATGTCTCCAAATTACAAATAAATTTACTATAGACCTTACGAATAAATGAGATAAATTTAAAGAATAGAATTCAGATTTCAAATTTTCTGTTTAGGCTTTCTTTTGAATTATAAACAACTTTCTTTTATTTATAACCATTTTTTTCTAAAATAATAAATAATGGTACTTCCCTCTTAAACCTTCAGTACCCGTTTGCGGTCTGAGAGACCGACGGGGTATTTATTCCTATGTTTTAAAGCTGCCGAAACCCCCACCCACGTGCCGCACCTTCCTGAATCTGAATGCCAGACATCACTAACTAATAAGCAGTGTTTTGATTCAAGTGGTGGTGGTGCTTTAGTTATTGTAGGTATTTTCGGTCCGTAAGACCGAAACGGTTAAAGGCGTTACACTTTTTCCAACAAAGTTTATATATGTTTTTAGAAGGTAAGGTGTTCTTTTTAATTTTTTACTATGTCATGATGAGTTAGGGACATTATTGCTGTGGAAATATGCTAAAAATTAATAAAAAAACTTTCAAAAACTCGTAACTCCATGAAAAATGGGTCTAAAAAATTTCTAAAGAAAGCAAATGAAAGCTTTTTCAGTCTAGTTTAAAAAAAAATCATGTTCATCAAATTCCAACAGGCAGTAAAAAGCAGCGAAAAAATAACGAAAAAAAAGCAAAAAATGCCGATTTTTACTGTGTATAGGTATTTTTCCCAGATAGATAATCACTTGAAGTACATAGCGCCCTTTGGTTCATCCCGAAATCTTTTTCCGATCAAGAGGTAATTTGGTTTTGTCTATTTTATTTTTGGAATATATTACTGTGCGCCGTATTACATCGAGTATGCGCGGAACTGAGTGGGGAGCATTTCAACTGAGCCAAATTAAAAATTTTGAAAAACGTGAAGAACAGAAGTTGTTCCTTACACCATGAGAAATATTTTTTGTTAAAAAACTTTTTCTCTAATACTAATGGTTCAGCAGTTATAAGGAAATAAATAATTAAATTGTTTATACCAATCACAAGTCAACATTTGATCCACGCTGGAACATCAGATACTAAGTAGGTATCTATAGGTTTGTGGGATCGCTGATCACGATTCCAGGGTCCGTGTGACCCCATCACGTCAGGATCAAGGTCAACTGAAGGTCAAACGTCGTAAATCGAGAGATATCATATTTTCGAACGGAAAATTTTACGTTCGGATATGGTTTTATCTTGTAAAAGTGACGCCTGCAGGTCATTTGGAGGTCATTTGACGGTTAAATCCTTGTTTTGGACCATTAGGGCGCTACTATGGCGAGAAATGTGTCTCAAATAGTTGCTCTTAATGTTTTCGGGGTCTCTGATCACGATTCCGGGGTCCGTGTGACCCCATGACGTTAGGATCAAGGTCAACTGAAGGTCAAACATCGTAAATCGAGAGATAGCATATTTTCGACCCCGGATTCTGAAAGAACGGAAAATTTTATGTTCGGATATGGTTTCATCTTGTCGTAAAAGTGACGCCTGCAGGTCATTTGGAGGTCATTTGAAGGTTAAATCCTTGTTTTGGACCATTAGGTCGCTACTATGGCGAGAAATGTGTCTCAAACAGTGGCTCTTAATGTTGTCGGGGTCTCTGATCACGATTCCCGGGTCTGTGTGACCTCATAACGTCAGGATTTAAATTTTCCGTTCTTTCAGCATCCGGGGTCGAAAATATGATATCTCTCGATTTAAGATGTTTGACCTGCAGTTGACCTTGATCCTGACGTGATGGGGTCACACGGACCCTGGAATCGTGATCAGCGATCCCATAACCTATAGAGACCTACTTAGTATCTGATGTTCCAGCGTGGATCAAATGTTGACCTGTGAATCGATCGCGCTAGAACTTTTCAGTGCTGATAATTTTCGTTCAATCTACACGTAATTCTTAATGTTTATGATTTTTTTCAGATTTTTCTGAGTGATCCTTCTGGTGATAAGGGTAGGGGACAGCAATTGTTAAGTGTTTTTTCCAAAAATTGTTTAAAAAAATACATAAAAAAATATATTATATATATTGTTGAATTCGTGATTCAGCAGGCTTTCATTTGATACCCTACACGATGCCCTTGAAAATTTTTACTCCCTGAAATTAACCCCCAGATTCAAAATTCAACTTTTTATACTTCACGTCTATAATTGGACCACCACACTCTGTCTCTGTGCTAAATTTCAAATTTTTACGTCGAATAGTTTTAGAGAAAATCGCCTGTGACACACGGACGGACGAACGGACGGACATCGAAGTGATTCCATAAGTGTTCCGTTTCATGGAACACTAAAAAGGGTAAAAGTAGTTTTATATAAATAAGGCCTACGTACATATTCCCAAAAATCCACACATTTTATTGTATCAAATCAATTAGTGAATCAAAGTTGGACTTAGATATCTACAAAAAATTCACTACCAAGGGTTGTATTCTAATACTACATTGTGGGAGATCAATATACAGATCATTTCTCTGAAATTAAAAGTTAACGTTTATAAAACCCAAGCAAACCCAAGATACTAAAAAATACAAAATTATTTATTTTATTTGTTAGAAAGTAAAAAAAAATGTTATTAATATAGCAGTTTAATGGACTTGTTAAGCCATTTCGCGTTTTCAATAAGTGTGTTAATATTATTGCACAATCAGTCAATTGAAACACGCACACAAAAAATTATGTTGGTTGGTCAAATAATAACAAAAATATTAAGGTTAAAAATTCAATCAAATTTAAAAAATTCAGTGTCCCGCCTGGCGTTATCCTACGAAAAGAACTAAACGTAGTGGGCAGTGTGGCAAATCAAATTAACGATGCGGTAACACCGCCATGCGTCCCTTCGGCATTTTTAGTACTAACAGGGAATGTTCATATTTTGCGCAACTTTTGTAGCATTTTCTAATCTTCGACTTTAATTTTACTTTAAAACTTTTAGTGCTTAAGTGTATTTAAATATAACAGTGAACTACAACAAAAGTAATAGTAAAGTAAGAATCAAGCAAGAAAAAGCCACGGGTGTCATAACTGACAGAGACCGCACTTATTTCCTTCTCTCTCATCTTTTGCAAAGTGGGCATCAGAGGCGTGTTGTGGATTAGTCTTTATTCTTATGATAAAAATAGTGGTGCTGAGTGAACTAGCAACGCTGCACGATTTTCGCTTTGGCCAAATTAGAACAGTGGCGGATTAACCCCCCCCCCCCCCTAGAGCCTTGTACAAAAAGGATTTCAATAGTGAATTTTATAAAAATAAATATTGTAACATAAACATTAACCACATCTACATATTCTACAAAAAAACATTTTGAAGTCTGTGTAAGGCCTTTGAAATGAATTGTACCAAAAAAATATGAATAGATTTATACTAATATGTAATATAAAAAATGCAAGCCTTTTTTGGCATGCTCTTACCCACAAAACATTAATGAATTTTTATATTCTAGTGATATAAATGGGATATTTATTAAATGTACATGCTTTACATACATACCCTCAATGTCGCATGTATATCCACAGAATATAAATATCCATTGGTCGTTATGTGGGTAGATTGTTTCTGAAAACATTCCTTACACATCTCACTGCGACCTTATCAAAATTTGCGCCGGATAGTTTTGGCCTTTAAACGAGACGAATAACCCAATAATTTTTTGTCAAGAAGCATCTTGTATCTCTCATTAATAGAATAACTCATTTTGCATAAAAATAAAATTATAAGTTCACAGTGACTAAAGTATTATTGTCAACCTTGACATTAACTTTGACTTACCTACGAAGAAAATTTAAAAAAGTAGCAGGTATTTTGCTCGCAACCTGGACAGTTACGTTTAAAGTTTATTTATGAGAAATAATTTCTAATTTGAAATATTTAAAAAACGATTGAAAAGCCGCATAGGGTATGTTATAGGTACTAAATATGTGTAGAACGTCTCCTAGAATCCAAAAATATGATAAAAACCATACCATCCAATTTAAAATAAGCGAGAAAATCGATGTTGTACTATATTTTTTTTTATTATACACTCAATTGTTTTGCTGATAAGATATATGAATGATCCATAAAAATCCCCAAAACTTTTATATCTAACGTTTTTTCCCATCTTTAAAAATAAAAAAGTTATAAGGCCTGTTCACTTTTATTTGGATATCCCTGTACATATGTATAAAGTAATAAATAGTAAATCCACACAATCATTGAATCATTAGTTTTAATTTTTGCAATTATTTTTTGATCCAATAATTATTTCATTAAAAAAGACTTGTTTAAAGGGACTACGCCACTGGTATATCGATTTCTAGCAACTAAGTCAGGAATATTCTAAAACGAGAGAGAGCACGCGTGATGTCTTTATGCCCATGACGCCCTTGGCTTTTTATTGCTTGATTCTTATCCTATATCCTTTTTAAGTTATAAAATATTATGCGTTGGCTATTTACTCAGTTCTCTTAATGTTTCTGTGTCATAGTTCAGTATAAATTTCGAATATAACAACGTTTTCTATAATTTAGTTTGATAAAATACCCTCGATGACCAACCCGCAAAATTTTTGCTGCAGTGCCAAATCTTAATTTATTTCCTAAATTTGGGTCACCCATCGTGTTACTACGTCCTTTCCCCTTTTAGTCCGAGCTCCCATAATACCAAAAGATACCCCATCCAACACCTCAAATTGAAAAGGTGAAAATAATTAAAAAACATGTTACGCCCGCCAGACTATTAAAAATATGTTCTTACTACTTTTATTGAATTTTTTAAAACAGCTAAAAAAATTAATTTACTTTTGAAAACACCTGCTTGAAATTTACACAATTTATCATAAATAATGTATTATTTTTGAAAAAATTTGTCTGTCTGACCATTTTTGTTAATTATTATCTGACAAAGTGACAGACCATTTGTTATCAATTATATTTTTTATGAAAGTACACTTCACAACACCTCTTTGGTGTTTATTTTAAAATGAAGTTTGAGGTCTCCTCTATCTATTAAAACTTGTCTGGCTGGAAATTTTTGGTTGTTAATATTTGACAGACTTTTGAAAATAAATTATTATTTTTAATAAAAGTACATTTTATAACACCTCTTTTTTTAAATTAAAGTTTCAGATCTGTTCTATCTATTAAAACTTGTCTGGTTTGATATATTTGTTATTTAATACCGAATTTCAGCTCTTAATCTCCGACCGTTATTTTTAAATAAGAGTTCAAATTTTTTTTAAAACATTTCCGGCAGCTCACAACCACTTTTTCTTTTTCTAGACCTCTCACAACATAAAGGTCCGTTGGAATTTGCTCGTTACATTTTGACCTAAACCAATTTTTCAATTTGTATTTTTTGTATTACGAAGTAAAAAAAAGTGCTGGATAAATCCAATTGATTGTAGTGAACCCCCTCCAAGTTGTTGGTACAATACCAGTTTGTGAGTTTTTAGAGTGCAATAATATGAGTGAATTCGGTTGTTGTACGAACTAAAAGTGTATAAAAAAGTTAAAAATTCACGATCGATTTATAAGGCCTATAAACGTCAAATTTTAATTGTATGAACTTAAATAAGAAAAAATACTGAAATTGAGACCTATTTAAGCAACAATACCACTGCAAAATGTGATACAATCTCTGATCCTGTGCACAAACAATAAACTTACTTTTCCTATCGTTATCGGTTTCTGTACTGTTGGGGGATTCTGTATTATGAAAACGAAAACTATGTTGAACAAAACATAATAAATAATTGAAATGTAGAGCAAAAAAAAAGGTAAATGTACATTTTATATTGTAAGAATAAATAATTATTATTGTTATTATGTAGTTTGTTTTAAAAATATTATTTTACATTTGTGCCTCATATTTTTGGCCAATTTTTATATTAGATTATACCTTATACTGTTTTAATAGTTTTACATTTAACTTGTAAAAGATAGGTGCCTACCAAGCTACATCAAACTTTAAATTTTCCTGTTTCAATATAAGTTTTCCTTTAGCATTAACTTTAATAAAAAATCATTTTTTGTATTTTCCCACATGTCAATTTTTTGCCAAACACTGTATATCAGCTATAAAATATTAAACAATAAACTTACTATAATCGGGTTTTTCCTCCACATAGAGCCTTAAAGAACCCCTTTGGCTTGGTAACTCAATACTAGGTGGGGGGCGATAGATATTGTTTTCAACTCCCTGATTTGGTTTACTGCCATTCCTAGTCAACTGTTTAATTCTTTCCATTGTGTAGACCTCATCGGCGATCACCAAATGACGTTGAAGAGTAGTAGTTGCCTGAAAAATTCAAAACGTTTTAATACGGGCACCAGATTCTACAGGACTACAGGACTATCAATGCTTCGCATTATTTTTATCTAGGACAGCCCATGTAGTCTTCAAGCCTAAGTATGGTTGGGCTACAGCTACCTACTATACGAATAGGCAAGTGCAACAAAAATAACTGTAATAATATGGTTAAAGTAAACTCAATTTAAGATGCTAGAGTAGCTAGAGAGATCGGCTAGAGGTTATATTTCGTTATAAGATTCATAATTCTGACTGGTAGTGGAAAACTGGGGTTTCAAGGCTTTTTATTAAATAGCCAATATATAAGTGAAAAGGGCTACTTCTGTGGAGTGCAGGTCGTAGTTCGGCATTTGAAAGGAAGCAAAACTTTTTATAAAGAATAACTTTTGGTCGAAAAATCAATAATAAAGAAGTTTCCCATTTGTCAACTAAAATTCTACACACGCTGTATACTTACTACTCTTACTTACATGATATGAAAACTCCTTCATAAACAAAACTTTGATAGAAGACGGCATTACAACGCGGACATCTTTCCACGCCTTATCACGAGGCACGAAGTATGTGTACTTTTTCGTTGTGTCGTTGAGTTGGTTATTAAATCCTTCCAGGCTGCCAAGGTAAAATGTATCCCTAAAAGAATAAAAGTAACACATTTATGATTTTCTTGCATACAGCTGTGAATTACACATGACACTATGCATTTTTAGAAAAAGATTGTTTAAGTAACCTTAATTTTGTCGTTATTGATAAAATGCTTAAAAATACCGATATTTTAAATCGTAAGTAATTAGTAAATCATTAGTATAATTTTTGTAATTATTTAGCATTTTTCTTTTTTTAAAATACCCAGTAGAGGAGTCAAGTTAGATCTGGAGAGTCGAAACAAGCAAAACAATTATGCAATGGATGACACTAATTGCAATGAATCCCTAAAGGTGCCCAGATGAACGTATGAAACTCTTTACAAAAATATCTTGTTGCTAATTTTATTTATTAAAAATTCATTGCAAAAAAGTTTTTTTTTCATGTCCTTTTTCGTGTTTTCCGTTATATCTCAGTTACTTATTAAAATACCGAAACGCCGCTAGTACCATCGGAAAGGTGAGAACATTTTACACAATTTCGCCGGGAATCACTTTTTTCTACGACGAATAGATTCCTCAGTGTTTAATAAATTTAAACCGCTCAAAAAGTTCGTGCAGATGTAATACATGAACGTCGCGAACTATAAACAAATGCCATAACCTTTGATCAATTAAAGATATTTGAATAAAACAAAATAGAACTATATAAATAATCGCCAATACAATCAATTAATCATACTTTAAAAGTACTTCGAATGTTTGAATTTGCGGTATCCTTGTTCAAGTGTGACATATGAAAAACCACGGTTTTTTTTTGGAAAAAACGAAGTTTATAAAAATATATGCAAAAACGATCATATCTATGGATAAATTTCAATAGAACTCATATGTATGTACGACTTTGCCAAGTTTCAGATTATCTTTTTTAATTATATTTTTATAATAATTTCTTTATAGCGATATTTTTATCTTTTTCCAGATAACTTTAACTATATGCCAATAAAACTCACTGAAAAATTTAAATTTTTAGTAAAACCAATTACACTATCTGAAACTAATTGTTCACTGATAACTATTGTATTATTTTTAAAATTAAAAAATTACAAAAATACATTTTTCATAAAACATACAACTGAAAACTTGCCGTAACGAAAAAAAAAAAAAGAAACCTATCACCCCACAGATAGTGGTCTTAGGAAGAGATTATAATACTAACTTTTAAATTGTTTAAAATTTGTTTATAAATACAGAGCTTGAATCAACAAAATGGAAAATGACACCTAAACAAAAATACCGAAAATTCAAACATTCGAAATACTTTCAAAATATGATCAATTGATTGTCTTGGCGATTATTTATACGTGCAATTTTGTTTTATTCAAGTATCTTTAAACCAGCCGGATCAAAAGTTATAAGCATTTGTTTAGAGCGCATGACTATGAGTATATACCGTTGCATCCGCTGGTACTTATTAAGCGGTTTTTTTTATTTTTTACGATTTTTTTACGATATAAATAAAGCTGTTAATAAAAGTCAAATCTTCTGTTAAATATGATACAAAATAGACTAATAAAAAAAAGTATTTTAACTTTTTGAAATTGAATGTTTTAAAAGAGTTAGTATGATTTCTTACTTTAAAGATATCAAAAATATTATTTTTTCAAACCTGTTACAAAGGAATATTATAGAGAGACTTGGCAACGTTACAGCGAGTACTGCCGCCAAAACAAAAGTTTTTTTTTCTGTAACTGACGTTTCTCGCTGTTTTTTTATATGGCCATGTATTTATTACCAGTGGTTACTAAAAAAATATATGATGTGTTTTTTATGCATTCTTTAAAACATTTTTCGTGAAAACCGCTTAAAAACTGCTGTCTCCCACCCTTATCACCAAAAGGATCGCTCAGAAAAATCTGAAAAAAATCATGATCATTGAGAACTAGGTATTGATTGAGCCAAAATCTAAAATAACTAGTATTTAGGGTTAGTGAAAATGCTAATAATAAACGAAAAGTGTTACGTTAGACAGACTTTATATCAAATTAACAATACCAACTATCAAAGCCAAATCGATGAATATCCCATCGCGTCGCGTCGTCGGCAAATGTTTAGTCCTAGACATTTATTGCAGATGAAATATAGCAACACGGTTTGAAATTCGTGGCTGTGCTAGCCTTTTAATCACGCAGCTTGTTGACCGCCAATTTAAAATATTATACTTTTCGATTGGTTGTAGACAAGCTGCGCCCTCCTGAGACCTCGCTTAGTAACTAAATGAAAATAGGCTATTGATTATTCTTTACTTATCCAAATTTAATGATTATAGTAAAAACCGGCTTTATATTTACACCCTTTACCTAGTTGTAATTAAAAAAAAATTAGATGTTGCTAATAATTCCTCCTTTCAGCGCAACTCAATTATATTTACTTAATTATTTTCAGTTTCACCCATGCATCGAGGTTGCGGATTAGGTCCCATTTTTAATTAATTTTTTCAACCCTTTATCCAACCTTCGTGAACACAAAACCTCCCGCCGCTTTATTTTTAGGGATTTTTCATTCGTTTTTAGCACTTTCGCTAATTGATGAATTTGCCCTATACTTTGGCGAAGTTGGTTTTGAACTCCAATTAAATTTGCATCAGCCTTGACAGAATGACTGTATTGAAATAGAAAAGAAATTAAATTTTAAAAAAATGTGCCCTAGTTAATTAGATAGCTAGCCTACTTTTAATTATGGACTAGCCCGGGATTTACTTAAAAGGTTAAAGATCAATTTAAATTAAGATCTTCTAACTGATCAGTTGGGTTTATTTAAGTTTCCCCCTTAATTATGAATAAAACGCCATTAAACTTAGTTATCCGTTTTGATTGGTTTACAAATGATTTTTATGTTGGATTAGTGTTTTTAAAATAAGTTTAGATATTTTATTGCAGAAGATATAAACTTAAATTGTCCTTTTCTTTATAACGTTACGTAAAAACTGAAAAATAAATTTATAGTACAAAACTTGTTTGTCTCATTTATACAAAAATAATCTTCTATTGAGAAATCTGTGAAAAGAATCTTCTGGGTTTAAATAGTAAAATTTTTTGCAAATTTGACACTTCCGCACGATATTTAAATGTTTTTTCGCAAAATAATGTCAGTTTCTGCAAAGAAGAACACTTAAACGCATCTGGCAAACACAAAACAGCACAATTCCACTTTCGAACAATGTCGCAAACGTCAACAAATTTTATGAATGGCCGCTTGTGTCACTTTTCAATTCATAGTAAAACTGGTAGTAAACCGTCAAATAGCGTTGTCACTTTTACTTAATAATTTATCACAGTGAGAAAGGAATAAAAGTTTATTCAGCTATGATACATAAAATAGAATATAAATTTGCTATTGAAATCCTTTTTGTACAAGGCTTCGGGGTGGGGTGGGGGGGGGGGGGTCCCCTGCACCCTCCTAAATCCGCCCATGGTTCTATAGAAAGTTTTTGTTAATTTTTTTCACGTTAATTAAAAAATAATTTCAAGCATTCTTTTACATCTTAAAAGCTCGCCTTGTCCTTTTATGAAAATTGCTTAAACATAAACTTTTTTATTTCCCATATATAAACTTTTCATTACTTCTATTCCAAAATAATTCAACTGCACTTAAATCCCTCAGTTTAAAAACTTTTTAAAACCCCAACCGTACAAACGTTTCACCAAATTAAATCACATGAAAACTTGTCCAATTCTATGTTTTTAAAACTAAGTAATTGAATAGACGTTCTAAAATAAACTGGGATTATTTTTCTTTTTCTTTTTAACCCTGTCCAATACAGACTCCTCGTCAGCTTTGATGCAAGTTAAATGGAAATTCAAAACCAACTTTCCCTCTAAATTAATCAATTAGTTTCGTGGTGACACAATAAAGAAATCTTGCTAACAATGTTGCCAACTTGTAAAGCAAATTTCCCCTAAAATCTACTTTAAATCGGCCTAAAACCCCTTTGATTTAAAAAGAAAACAAAATCCTTTAACCGCGTGGCAAAAAAATTTAAGACAAATAAGAAAATCTTTATTTTCTCTTTTATAAAAAAATATTCCTGCTGGTTTAAAAATCAAATTGCCTTTTAAAATCTAAGATCTAATGTGCTTACAAAGAATTTAAAAAATAAATTATATTATTTTTTTAAAACTTCATTCAGTTGAAATTATTTTATTAAATTATCTGTCCCAAAAATACCCCCAAAAAAATTTACCTCCCAAAAAAACATAATTTAACCTTAAATTTAGGGACAAAAACCCCCAAAAAGTTGTCGAAACGGCTTCCTAAAAATAAAATAGGTGGTCGTTTGTTTTTTTAATTTCGTTTGAACTTTTTTTGACTTCCAATGAAGTCATAAAAATTAAGATTTAAACAGTACCCTGTAATACTGACGACTGTGCAAAAAGACATAATAAAAATTTACTTTTTCTCCAAATGACATTAAAAGCGGCCTTTTAATGACACTTGGCAGGCTTAGAAGTTGTACTTTTAATGCCTAGGCAGAAAAAGTCCAATTTTACTGCCTAGGCAGAAAAAGTTCGTTGCTAGGCAACCTTCCAAGTAATAATTTAAATCAAACTGGTTATTAAAATTGACAATGACAAAGTAAACAGTAAACAAACATATTCAACAAACATCATCAGCGGTAAACATAGTAACGCAGGGCCCGGTTACCTTTGATAAAATAATTTAGTTATTTGGATATTGATAATGAAACGCAATTTAAATATGGAAAAGTCGATTTTGCGTGGAATTGGAACAAATTTGAAGAAAAAATTATATGATTCACACGGCAGAAAAGCAGATTTAATGCCTTGGCTGGTTTCATAGCCTCGCTACGCTCGGCTATGAAACACCAGCCGCGGCATTAAATCTTGTGCTTTTATTTAATCTTCATGTTTGAAGATTTGGATAATTGAGCCAACAGTAAGCACTCCTGCTTCCTCCTTATAAACAAGAATTTTCAAGTACTCTGATTAGTTTTGATGTTCTTAAGAAAGCTTATTATTATTTCTTACTTTAATTTTTTGTTTAACAATTTCATCGTAAAATGACAGTCCCCGTGCTTGTCCCACTAACAAGTTGACATATTAATCAAGAAATTCTCTTAGAAGAGAGAGTTTTACTAATTTCCTTTAATATTTCCTAAGTGAAAAAAGCTCCAAACTGATTACGGGTAACAATTATCAAGAAAAAAATACCTCTACATATAGACATAAACACAAATTGTTTAAAATTCCACTTTATTTAAACAAAAAATATATTCGTTTACAATATATTCGACATGTTTCGCCAACACGGTGGCTTCTTCGGGAATGTGTTGGCGAAACATGTCGAATATGTTGTAAACGAATATATTTTTTGTTTAAATAAAGTGGAATTTTAAACAATTTGTGTTTATGTCTATATGTAGTGATATGGAGTTCCACCAAGTAAAGGCAGAATCAATTCAAAAAAATACCTTTTGGAGGAAAGTTGTTGTTGAAAAATTGAAAGGTTCCTGGACCGATTTCGGCTTGAAACATAGAGGAATAAGATTTTAGGAACCTTCTACTTTAATCGCAGAGATATTTCATTGGACGAGTTACGAATTCAATGCAATTTTTATTGATTTTTTGTTGACTCTACAACACTATAATTCGTATATCGCTCTATAACACCTTTTTTTTGTAACAGAACGCCCTGATGATGGCCTACTCAGGCCGAAACGCGTAAGCTCTAATGTAATATATATTTCATAATGAGGAAGATACGACTTTAATTGTTCACCCTTTAATAACTGACAAAAATAGTGCTGAAATGACTCACTTTTGGTACAATAAGTGCCATTTTTAATCCTTGAGAGATCAGATGAAAAAGGAACAAGTACGACAATGACAATCACTGTCAAAATAAAGAAAAATTAAACTATACCTTAACATTGGATCAGTTCGGAGTTTATCTAGAACAGTGTTATACGGCACACCCAAAACTTTGTCAATGATGTGAATTAGGCCGTTCTTTGCAGCCAAGTCTGGTTGAATGACGGTCGCGTTGACACCCCCAGCCTCAACAGTCATTGTTTGATTGGTTCCGATCTTCGCAACGTTAAAATATAAGTTTTTGCCTTGGGCCAATGTTGGAACTTGATAAAGCTGAAATCAAAATAAATATCTTTAGACTAATACGTAAAAACCTACATAATGTCCTAAAAATCTCTAGTTTCTTGGTCCACGAAGTTTGAAACAAATGGTAAATTATTTTATTAATGAGTATACTCCCGCGAATCGAGAGCGATGAGTCATAATTCAGGGTTGGAGTGGGTTTGAAATTTTTTTATTGTATTCGGTATTTTATATTTGAAATATATATATATATATATATATATATATATATATATATATATATATATATATATATATATATATATATATATATATATATATATATGTATATATATATGTGTCGTGGTTAATCCGGGAATTCATCCGTTCGTTTGATTTGTTTCTAGTTGAAACTTGCAGACGTTTCGCCAAAATCTCATTTGGCATCTTCTGTGCTTACTCGCTGGTCGTAGAAAGTAAACTAACTACGACCGAACTAAAACTTTCTACGACCAGCGAGTAAGCACAGAAGATGCCAAATGAGATTTTGGCGAAACGTCCGCAAATTTCAACTAGAAACAAATCAAACGAACAGATGAATTCCCGGATTAACCACGACACATATTTCTCCATCCGTGAAACCCTACGTACTTCCATATATTTATATATATATATATATATATATATATATATATATATATATATATATATATATATATATATATATATATAATGAAGTCTACTTGTCAGGGGTACATATAAATACGTAAAATTGAGAATAAGTTATAAGTTCTCTAAACCACCTGAAAATTCCTTATACAATAAGGATTTGAACAAATCATGGTAAAACAGCTATTCTCCGGGCTATATATGCCCCTCCGAGCGCTGGATTACATACCAAAATTTGCCGTATATTCTTCGAACTAGAGATGCACGATGTTTTCGAGGTACTGTACTTCGCTGTTTTGCAAGAATTGTGACATATAAAAGCAAATATCGGAGTACGTTATTACTGTACTAAATTTAGACCTATGTAGTACCTTAATAGGTACCAGACGCTCAAAAAATATAATTATACTGCTTTCGGTTTTCAAATAACTAAGTTTAATAGACTTTAATACTAATTATAAAAAATATATTTTAATTAACCTAATTTTCACAATCAGTATCGTCTTCCTCAGCGTTAGTCTCTTTAAAAAGTGTTTCGGTTTCTGGTAACAGATACATTTTTTTTCGCAGTATATTTCGGTCTAATAAAGGAAAGAAGGTATCTAAAGAAGTTGTGCAGTATTTCCTGCCGTGTGTCCGCCTTAAGACCTATCCTAGAGTACTGCTCCCACATCTGGGGAGCGGCATTATCTTCGACA
The DNA here is from genome assembly GCA_963971165.1 of Philopedon plagiatum. NCBI lineage: Eukaryota > Metazoa > Arthropoda > Insecta > Coleoptera > Curculionidae > Philopedon > Philopedon plagiatum. Next base: position 12,577,059 of record OZ020191.1, read on the forward strand.
CTTAAGATCCCAGATTCCCACCAAAAGAGAGTCATTCGACTCATCAGTGAGCCAGTCCTCACAAGAAAACCCCATATTCTCGCTTACCGCTGCGCTGTTGGGTATTTGTCTTTTTTTGCCGATATTTCCACGAATTTTGCTCTGAAGAACTAACCGCTACTATTCCCCCTTGACTGTTTCTAACAGAATAACAAGAAACGTGTTACGTATACATCCCTTTAATGTCCAGCTACAAAAGCCTAGAGCATCCCATTTCTTTAGCTCATTCATGCCTAGGGTCTTAAGGTTATGAAACAAATTGCCTGCAGATGTTTATCCTTCCCCTCCCAACCTCCAATTTTTTAAATCCCATGTCAAAAGATTACATTTCCCTTCTCTTTAGACGCCCACGGTACGTTGTACTTAGGCTTAAAGTCTACGTGGGTTGTCTTAAGTAAAAAAATAGCTGCAAAACAAAGAAAGCAAACCCCTACAGCACACAATACTATGACATACATTTTATTGGTAATGCACAACATGCTGAACTATGATATACAGAATGTTCTGTAATTAATGGGCCAGTACTGGACATTCTAGAGATGAAAACAATCGGATTAAACTCATTATCACAAGAAAATTTAATTCTTGCCGTGAGTCTACAATATCTTGCGAATATACATAAGAAGAGTGTAGATACTATTTCTTCTGTGTTGCTAAACAAGATCCTTTAAACTACCATCACATACGACCAGAGCCGTAATAGTTCCTTTTAAGTCTCATCACGTCTAGTCCAACGCTGAAGTTCGTTACCGTCTAAAATTTATTCTCTTAATGGGTATCAAATGAAATTAAAGAAGATATAAAACAAAGACAGTTGGAGGGTCGTAAAAGAGATTTTATGTCTCATTGTTAAGTTAAGTTAATAAAAGGGAAACAATTTAAACTATAAAGTGACTAGTTTACATTTTTCATAGTTGTGGATGTTGTGACCCACATTTTGTTGTGGGTCGTAATTTCTTACGACTGATATTAAATATGCTTTTAATGGAATTGATGTACACAGGGTGCTATGAAAATGGGTTAATATATTGGAATGGGTGAATCCTGGGGTAGGCTACAGACATATCAAATACTTTTCCCCCTCAAATCTCACATTTTTTATTTTTTAAAATACCCTAAATAGTCGAGGCAATGAAGCACTAAAACAGCCAAAATCTCGGAATTTTTTGCACTAAGACGGATCGGAATGCGGTTTCTTGCATTCGCTTCCAAAAATTATTTGTAAAAAATGTATCTACTTTGTATCTTATACAAACCGGAAATTGCATTGCTGCTGTCAAAAATGCATTCACAAAAATGCATTTGTTGAAGTCGCTTGAAGAAAATTAAATAACTTTGTTAATAAGACTCAGAATTGCCTCAAACCGGGTTCTCGGGGGTTTTCGGGGTCGCTGATCACGATTATGATGTTCAAATTGACCCACAGCCGACCGGGAGCTCAGAATCGCTGATGAACGTTATCTCCGTGGGACTGTGACAAAACGAATTCGTTTAGATTAAAATATTAAATAACTTTTGAGAACTTGTAAATGTGGGTAGTCTTTAAAGATACCATAAAATTACAAAAGGGGCTTAATACCCAGGGTTGGAAATTAGAATCAATATTTACTATATTTCCCATTATAAACAGGGGTCAGTTACGGTTATATCGAAACGGAGATAAAATCCTGTTTCTCGTTTATGTAAAAGAATATACCATTAGAGTACAGGGGCGTATCTATAAACGTTTTGTCTATTTATTAATTATCTCGAGTTAACGAATATTCTCCTTTTTTTTGAAAAGATGGAATGTTAATACGGATATGAGTAACTGCTAGATTTATCAATTTCGAGCTCCTTCTGTATAGGCTTATTGGATGTGATTTTTTTACCTTTAGAAAGTAACAACAGAGGTTTTTTTTTCGATCACGTATTCAAGAGCCTTAGCATAGATTAGTATAGTATTTTAACCTGTATACAATGGATAAACCGTCCATTAAACAAAGAAACATTTAATTCAATATTATTCTGTATAAAATTCGACGTTACTTCGGTCCTGTAACAGTAGAGTGGCTAGAGTACCCCCCTAAAGCTAGGTATAGAAATTGAAATACAGAGAAGTTAGTTCGTACCGGGTCGTTCGATGAGATGTAGGGTGTAATAGAAATGGGAAGTCGGTAACTTCTCTTAAAAGTCGCGTCGCGTATTTCGCGCGGGAAAAGAACTTAGCGAATTTGTAATAAGGGGTTTTGTATAACTTCACTGGGTTATCTATTTTAAGGGTAAATGTGTTAAAGTTATTTATATGGGGAATTAATAAATCACAGAACAATGATTTTTATTTTGATATCTTTTGTAATTCGAATCTTTTATGGTAAACGCTTGTCCAGCATTGTTCATTTCATTATTTAACATTCGTTAACTGTTTCTTTGTTACCTTCTGTTTTTATTTTTATTATTTTAATCTTTTATCATTTATCATATATTTCTTTGTACAGTTAATTTTTATTTATTCAGATAATATATATCTATTTGTGTTACAAAGTCCAGGGTTTTATTTAATGGCAGATGGACATTAATTACTAAGTTCAAATCTTCGTTACCGACGCCGCGACGGTGTTGAGAAGGAGACGAGACAAGAGAAAGCGTTATAGATGACCACTTCCAGAGCTTCGATCTTAAATGGGCGACAACGTGTCTACAAGATCCACTGCAACAACTTGTCTACAAGATCCACTGCGAGATTTAGGTTTGGAGTAATGTAGTCATGTACTAATATTCACTAACTTTAGCTCCCTTTCAAAAGAATATTACTGTGTCTACAGAAAGCGTCTTTGTCGAATGCGTGATTTCTAAACTAGATAATTTATAAAGAACCCAAAAACAATATGTCATAGGTTCCTTTGGCCTTATCTGACGTAAATAATAAAAATAATTCAATCTGTGACAGGACTCTCCCAAAATTCACGCGGGGAAGGAGAGAAACTCGGCGCCCGGGGGTTTTTTGGGTTGCTGAATTCAAATATGGCATCGGCGAACACCCTCCGGACACCTGGTGCGCCGGAACCTGGACGTGGACGTCATCCCCGAGAGTTTTCCTGACAAGATCGCAAAAAACAAATCGAAAATCGTTGTGTGGGCGTTTTTTGGGGCGCTGAATCCAAATTGCACTTCGAAAACGACCCCCCGAACACCTGGTGCACCGGAACCTGGACGCGGATGTCATCTCCGAGGGTTTTCCAGACACGATCGCTAAAGAAAAACCGAAAATCGTTATGGGGGGTTTTTTGGGGCGCTGAATCCAAATTTCTCATCGAAAACGACCCCCCCAATACCTGGTGCACCGGAACCTGGACGCGGACGTCATCTCCGAGGGTTTTCCAGACACGATCGCAAAAAACTAAACGAAAATCGTCTCATAATTTGACACATGCATTGATGTGTAATTCTCGCCTGGTGCCCACTAAGACATTAAAACATCAGGTTTGATTGACATTCATGGGAATGACATCGATGTCAAGATAAAGGTTCCGGGGCATTAGATAGTTGGAGTATGGTCGCGGATGCTGGATTCGAGAAGGGTAGCTAAAAACCCCTTGATGTGAATTTCATTTCATGTTTTGCAAATGTGACACCTGGAGATGACTTTCAGGCCCAGGTTCCAGTGCACCAGGTGGTGGGGGGGGGGTCGTTTTCGATGAGAAATTTGGATTCAGCGCCCCAAAAAACGCCCCATAACGATTTTCGGTTTGTCTTTAGCGATCGTGTCTGGAAAACCCTCGGAGATGACGTCCGCGTTCAGGTTCCGGTGCACCAGGTGTTCGGGGGGTCGTTTTCGACGTGAAATTTGGATTCAGCGAACCAAAAAACGCCCCATAACGATTTTCGGTTTGTCTTTAGCGATCGTGTCTGGAAAACCCTCGGAGATGACGTCCGCGTCCAGGTTCCGGTGCGCCAGGTGTTCGGGGGGCCGTTTTCGAAGTGGAATTTGGATTCAGCGCCCCAAAAAACGCCCACACAACGATTTTCGCTTTGTTTTTGCGATCTTGTCAGGAAAACTCTCGGGGATGACGTCCACGTCCAGGTTCCGGCGCACCAGGTGTCCGGGGGGTGTTCGCCGATGCCATATTTGAATTCAGCAACCCAAAAAAAACCCGGGCGCCGAGTTTCTCCTTCCCCGCGTGAATTTTGGTAGAGTCCCACGGAGATGACGTTCATCAGCGATTCTGAGCTCCAGGTCGGCTGAGGGTCAATTTGAACATTATAATCGTGATCAGCGACCCCGAAAACCCCCGAGAACCGGGTTTGAGCCAATTCTGAGTCTTATTAACAAAGTTATTTAATTTTCTTCAAGCGACTTCAACAAAGGCATTTTTGTGAATGCATTTTTGACAGCAGCAATGCAATTTCCGGTTTGTATAAGATACAAAGTAGATACATTTTTTACAAATAATTTATGGAAGGGAATGCAAAAAACCGCATTCCGATCCGTCTTAGTGCAAAAAATTCCGAGGTTGAGTGCTTCATTGCCTCGACTAAAACCAACCCCATATCCGACGCTTTTAAATAACGTCATGGGATAAAGGAGAAACAAACGACCCAGCCGCGGCGTTCAATATTACCTTGACATCTCAGTTTTTTAGTAGTTTTAATGAAAACCGAAAATAATCCGAAGTATTTTTAATTCCACAGACGCATTTTACTAAAAATGTGTCTTTTAATTTAACCCTCAACCACCGCGCCGTAGTGCGGTCTCCCTAACGGCATCATTCCTATATATCTTATCCCTACTTTAATATAACGGATCCATATTTTCGGTGCCTTCAAGGGGCCGCATCGCCGAAAAACGACAAACGTGTAACACCTGTCCACCAAAACTTAAAAGAAAAGCTTTTTATTTGTGCAAAATGTGCGGCAAGCCTACCTGCTTGAAATGCGCATTTAAGATTTGTAAAAATTGTAATCACAATATTTGAATATTTTGTCCCTTGCAGTTTTTTACTTCTTTGAGGTTATAACTCAAACTTATTTTTCTTTTTGAAGAATAGTTTGTCCATTTTTAGAATTTGTTATTAATTTCGCATAGAATGTCTTCCGTTAAAAAAAATATGGTGTTTGTGTAAAAAGTTCAATAAAATACGATATACACAATATTTTGTACTTTTTTTTTAAATAAATCACAGTAAAAGTTATACCTTGAGTTTTATTTTAGGGTACACTATATCCTATAAAAGTGTTCGCAACAAGTAAAATATTTTATTTTGAGAAATAAGGGTTCACCGAGACCGCACTACGGTGATGACGTTACAGTTTCTGCACTACGGTGGTTATTATTATTTGAGGGTCCAAAACATTGTGCGATGGCTTGAAAACCTTGTCAAGAGCTTACAGCATTTTCAGCGCTTTTGAGAGCTTGAAACCCTTTTCGAAAGCGATTCGTGCTTCGAGGATTATTACTTTTGAAAGTAATTGGTAATTTGAAATCGTTTAAGCAAGCTTTAAGTAAGAGCTTAGAGCTTGGGGTTTGAAGCCCTTTTACTCAGTGCGTTGCCCAGCTCTGAATGACAGTATGGCTGTTTCCCTCTATTCTTATAAGCAGCTCCAAAATGGGGAGGCAATTTTTTGTCTTTAACGTAATTTACATTATTTGTCGTAGTATATAGCAACTGTAATTACTGCCATAAAACACCCTCGACAGTAAAAAGTCATGTGACCCAAGTACTAAACAATTTCGAAACATTCGTGCGCAAGAAAAGTTACGATAATATTTATTGAGATTGAGAAAGGTACATCACAGTAAATTTAAATCTTTTATTACTGAACCTTTAATAAAACAAAATCAATTAGAAATATCAACTCCCAAATCCAATAAAGCTGCTCCCTTTTGCATTCTAAAGCTTTTGAGTTTTGCATAATAAATCTGATAATTACCAAGATATCCTATGATTGGCAATTTACAAAGCTTTGTAAAGCACATTGAGTATAAGTTGGAGGGTAAAGGTAAGTTCAGTAATGTAGGTTCAGAATTTCAACAATTTAACTTGGCTGGTGTTGTGTCACAAGGGTATAATTTATACGCAAAAGGTTAAATTGTCTTTGTTCAGTAATGTTGTTTCGTTTTTAATGAATTATAAGGTGATATAAATTCAGGATCTAAAGGAATTTTAAAAAATGACATTAAAAATGCTGGTCTGTATTTAAAAAATTGGACATGATTGTAGTAAATAAAAAGTAAAACAACGAATTTTAAGAAAGGGCTTTTTTTGTAACTAAGAGCCTAAAGAATCAGAAGTAAAAATCTGAAGTTTCGTTGTTCTCCGGATATCTGCGATAGTATTCGGAATACTTTTAATATCTAAGTGGCTTATACGAGTAATTCAGCATCAAATCACGTAACTCTGTCCAAATTTGACCTACTCTCAATCTTTCGTGCTTCAGCTTTTGTTCGCTCTCGTTCATTTAGTCTATACTTAAAAGTAACAAATTTTTAGTAACTTTTTGAGCATCATGAACCAGCCTAGCCGCAAACATTTGATTCCAGAAGAATGTCGCCTTGTTTTGAAGGTGGAAAATTATTTCAAGGAAGAAAAAAATAACGGTGGACCCTTAGCATCAGTTTTAGCAGTTCAAAAACAGTCTAGGGATGCCTGTGGTGTTTCTGAAAGAACATGACGAAGGCAACATGAAATATAAAACCGGGACCAGATTGATAAAGAAAATAAAAGGCAACGACTGCACCACAAGGGTCTGGACTTGCCAGAAGGAACCAATGAAATTAAGAATATCGTCTATATACTATCTGCCTCAGTTCTACAAATATTTTCACGGACTCTGCTCGAAAGAACTCGTTAAATTATGAAATAAATTGCCTACAGAGGTTTTCCCCTCCACTCGACTGTTGACCGAACTCCGCTTCGCGTCGTTCGGTTAACTGTAGTCGCGTGCAGAAAAGTATCACTTTCCGCACTTGTTAGGTAAAAAGCTATTTCACTTCATATTAAATCAGCTAATATTTATTTTTTAACCAGAAATTTACCTTTTTCGCGTCAGAAGAATGATTTTCAAAAGCTAACGAACTAAAACTCTGATCTGCACGTGAATCGCCTTCAAACGAAACATTGGGTTTCCTGTTTTCAAGTCAAGTGGTCTTGCGGTTTTCTCGCCTGTGTGTGAAGCTGATTTAAAGAGAATTGTTTTGGCGAGTAAGGGATTTTAGATAAGAAATTGTTGTTTTTACAGTAGGTGTGATTTGTTCCAGTCAGCAGGGTATCACAATAATAATATATACATATATACAAGAGGTTCTTAGAATAACTTGATCTGAAAAGGTTTTATGGCAGGTAACATTAAAATTTGACAATTATTACAGACATAGGATATGATTACAGCCTGGCACTCTAATACGCTAGATTTCGCGTACAAATACTAATATTTTTTTTTTATCAGATGAACCAAAACCGTTTACCTCATTACCTCATAAGAGAAGAATGTTTTCTTACATTTGGGTCATGAATGATCTCTTTTGGATAGAACCAATGATGCTAATTGTCGATGATGATGCTCCTCAGATGTGGGAAGACTATTCTAGGTAAGTCTTATCTGGGAAATATAGCGAGTGTATGAGTTGGAACGGGAGAAGTATTTTCTGGCTCAGAAGAGAAAATTAAGCTTTTTAGCAGCTGGTAACTATTGAAGTAATGTTTGTGCTAGCTTAGATCATGTTCAAAAGTAGACTATTCATGTAAATGAAACGAGAATTGCTGGATTTTGGCACCCCAGTGCCCAGTCTAGGATTAATTGAAAAGCGATAAATGCGAAAGGGATATGTGCGAAAGGGATATTTTTTTTTAATCTTCTGACAGCCCACGAAGACCGAAGTCTAAGTACTGTGAGTGTACTGGAGAAATCCGACTCACACATCCAGAGCTGGAAACATCCGTAGGGTTTTCACCAGTCCTTTAAAAGGATGTGTCTGAGTTCCTTGATATTCAAATAATAAGTCGTTTCGGAGTTCTGATTTTTGTCCCGATTCCTCATTACTTCAATGCACTGTGCGTCGACGGGAAAGAAAGCTACCGACCCAGTTTGAGGGGAAGACCGTAAGAAGGAAGTTTATTGAGGAGTGTGGCATAACATACTTGGTATATTATGCCGCACGCTGGATAAATCAAGGGTGCCAATTTGGTATTTGCCATGAAATTTATTCAAATCAATTAAAGAATTATTATCAACTTAAATTACTGACTTGATTAAAAACGTAATCATCTGTCGTCATTCCCCTTTCAATGGAAAAAGTCACAAGCACTTTCATATCTATTTTTATTTGGTTAACACGAAATTCCAACCTGTCTAATTCATTTTACCGAATAAAAGTTATTAAGATTTATATCTTCTACCAAAAACTCCTCTCGAGTTTGGTTTATATATAAGTTGCGTGGCCTAATGGGGCAAACATTTAGATTGAAAACTTGGATAATTTTATCGGATTCTCTCCATTCTAGCTATTTACTAAATGGAAGTCTAGTTCGGATAAGTCTTGTTAAAAGTTTTTATTAGATGAAAAGGAGTGGACAAATTCGCGGTGCACAGTTTAAAAAATAATGTTAGTCTGTGATTGATAATTTTTATTTAACCGTTTAACAAAAGGGTTTTTGCACGCCGTATATTAAAAATGATCTTTTAATCTGCACTATCGAAGACTAAAGTATCAGTTTTAATTCCTGAGGGATTGCAAACACTTTGGTTTTTGGTTTTCCAGCCGAAAATTTACTATATATCCTCTCAAAAGACACAACAATTGCTAAATCCCTTCGCTTAAATTGTACAAAGTAAGAATAAACAGTAGTACTTTTTGGGGAAAATAAAAGAACAAAAGGTCTTCTTATAGAGGACGCCAGTTAGATGCGGAGAGTCGAAATAAGCAAAACAAAGTGCCTAGATGAATGTATGAAGCTCTTTATAGCAATTTATTGCAAAAAAGTCGTTTTAGTGTTCCGCGCAACGGAACGCTTATGGAATCACTTCCGTGTTTGTCCGTCCGTCCGTCTGTCACAGGCGATTTTATTTGAAGTTATTCGACGTAAATATTTGAAATTTGGCACAGCGATAGAGTGTGGTGGCCCAATTATAGACGTGAAGTATAAAAAGTTAACTTTTGATTCTGGGGGTTAATTTCGGGGGGTAAATTGGGCAATGAATGAAAAATTCAAAGGCATCGTGTAGGGTGTCAAATGAAAGCTTATTGAAACACGAATTTAACGATATATTATTATAAGATATATTTTAAAACATTATTCTGGAAAAACGATTAAAAATTGCTGCCCCCGCCCTTACCATCAGAAGGATCGCTCAGAAAAATCTGAAAAAAATTATGAACATTAAGAATTAGGTGTGGATTGAACGAAAATTATCACGACTGAAAAATTCTAGCGGGATCAATTGTTATAAACAATTTAATTGTTTATTTCCTTATAACTACTGAACCATTGGTTTTAGAGAAAAAAAATTTGACAAAAATATTTCTCAGGATGTAAGGAACAACTTTTTTCCTTGCACATTTTTCAAAATTTTTAATTTGGCCCTCTCAGCTCCGCGCATAAGCGATGTGATACGGCGTTGGTGCCGTAGGCGGCGGGTATCGCGGCAGATGGGCGGAGATCGTCACGAAACACTAATAATTGTGCAAGTGTAGCTTACACTTGACCGCTTCTTTTATGTCTTCTTTCGGTTTTTCTGTCATATCTCAGTTATTTATTAAAATAGCGGAACGCCGTTTAATAAATAAAAAAACCGGTCAAAAAGTAGTGTAGCGGATGCTGCGGTATATACTCATAATCAATTAAATATATTTGAATAAAACAAAATTGCACGTATATTTTGAAAGTATTTGGAATGTTTGAATTTCCGGTATTTTGTTTAGTGAGAAATTTTCCAATTTGTTGATTCAAGATCTGTATTTATAAACAGATTTTAAAAAATTAAAAAGTAAGTATGGTAATCTCTTCCTGAGACCACTATCTACGAATTCTGTGAGGAGTGTATCCATAGGCTTCTTATTTTTTTGTTATGGCAAATTTTCAGTTGTCTGTTTTACGAAAATAGTAATTTACGTAACAAGTTCCGAAAGTGATATTTTACGGGAGGAGTAGGAATTTTCCAGGACGAGCCGCAGGCGAGTCCTGGAATCCTGCGAGTCCCGTAAAATCACTTTTGGAGCGTGTTACGTACAATATTTTTTCTGCAGCCGTTTTGCATGTTAAAAAGGATATCGATGGATAATAATGTATGAACTTTATATAGATAATTACATATAACAACCACTCTTATGAATACATTATTTATGAATATTAATTATACAATTATAACAATTACTTATATTAATATTATTAGGGGTATTAACAGAAGTGGCAGTGTTGAAATTAGAATTAGACGTATTAGTAATTGTACTAGTTTTTAAGATATTAATTTCTTTACCGCCCTTTTCAATCTGTGAAGCTATGTGAATTTTGTTTTTTAAAGAATTTTCTATGTATCCCTCTGCTACACTCGTTGATTTCCATCCTCCGTGTCTCTTCAAGTTGGTTATACTACCACCACTTTCAGCGAGTAAAGTGGCTGAGCTTCTACGTAAACAGTGCCCGGTGTATTCTTTGGGATTCGGTAATTTAAGAAATTCAGCAACTGTGCAAGCGATTTTTCCAAAAGTGTGAATACCAATAGGTTGTATAGTACATTTTCCGTTTTTATAATAAACAAATAATCTACGATGTGGTGTGTTTGCTGGACGTAATGACAAATATTTTCTGTATAAAGAAATATTATTTTCTCCAATGACGACAAAGGTTCTTTCCATATTCGTTTTAGAATTAGGAATTTTAATCACTAACATGATTGTTTTATCTTCTATATCATCCAAATTCATTTTACAAAGCTCTTCACGACGGCAAGCGCCTGCTAAACCAATTATTAATGCAACCTAAAGTAAAAAAAAATAGTCACAAGGAAGAAGAGGAATTAGATTTAAATATATTACCTTTGTCATTAGGTAGTCATTATCTGCAGCTTTTGATACGAAGTGATCTATTTCTTCTTTATTCAATACTTTTGATTTTTTGGGTTTATAGCCAACGGATTTTCTTTTAAGGAAAGCAATAACTTTGGGATAGCGGCTTATATCTATATTATTTTTAATATTAATTGTGGACTTAAGCATCGAGTAGTTGCTCCAGAGGCTTGACGGCTTTAAGATTTTAGATTTTTCCATTAAATATGCAAGAATTACTTGTTCATTTATAGTATGCACATTTTTATCTTTGCTCCATTTATGAAATGAACTGTAGACTAATTCATACCTCTGTCTTGACTTTACCGGCAATAATTCATTAGTAGCCGCTTTGGCAGATTCACTAATCTCATCTGGAATTATTTCAGCCTCACTTTCACTACTGGTTTCCATTTCTTTGAATTAAAAAGCGAAAACACACACGAATATTACATGACAAGCGCTGTCATAATTAAATACAAAGTTTTTGTTATTGTTAAAGCCGCCTACTTAGATATCTAAAATCGTCCCGAAAGTGAAATAAATCGTCCCGAAAATGCTACTTTCGGTACGATTTTTTGTAAAAGGGTACTTTCGATTTAATAAATCATACCGAAAATTCTATTTTCGGGACGGCTGCAGAAAAATGCATTTTCGCGTGTTTGCCGCTTAGGAAACCCAATCACAAATTTTTGTTCTTTTTCCAGTTTTAAAAATAATACAGTAGCTACCAGTGAGGTAAAACATTTACTTTCAGAAGGTGTGACTGGTTTTATAAATCATTTTCAGTGAGTTTTATTGGCATAAAGTTAAAGTTATCTGGAAAAAGATGAAAATATCGCTTAAAGAAATTGTTATAAAAAGATAATGAAAAAAGATAATCAACTGAAACTTGGTAAAGTTGTAGATAAATATGTCTTCTATTGACATTTAACCATAGAAATGACCGTTTTTGCATGTATTTTTATAAATTTCGTTTTTTTTTTCCAAAAAATACCGGAAATTCAAACATTCGATATACATTTAAAATACATGCTATACGTGCTATTTTGTTTTATCCAAAAATCCATAATTGATCAAAAGTTATGAGCATGTGTTTATAGAGCGCGATGCTTATGCGTATACATATACCGTTGAATCCGCTGAGCGCTCGCGCGCCTATTTTTTGAGAGATTTTTTATTTATTAAATACTGGCGAATTTATTGGTCGTAGAAAAAAAAAAGTGCTTGACACAAAATTGTGTACAATTTTCTCACCTTTCCGATGGTACCAACGGCGTTCCGCTATTTTAATAAATATCTGAGATATAACGGAAAAATCGAAAAAAGCGATGAAAAAAATACGGCTTTTTGCAATAAATTGTTAATAAAAAATATTAGCAACAAAATGTTTTTATAAAGAGTTTCATACGTTCATCTGGACACCTTTAGGGACCCCTTAGGTTTGATATCAAATCAACGAGGACGATACTAGTTAAACTAAACCAGTGTTGTCAAATCCTTAATTTGATTTCTCAATAGAGAGAGCTAAGATGCTACTGTTGAAAACGTAATAGGATATAATGTGTATGAAATGGCCAGCCATCTTTTATCATAAAGAGCACAATAGACCAAGCTCAGATATACATTATGCACTTTAGGGACTACAATATCAAATGTAACTAAACCCAGACTATCTTACGCTGCTGCTAGAAATGCTTGATTGGGTCACAAAAGATCCTGACATGACTCGTGACAGCTTCAAGATAACTATTATCCTGCTCTGTTGTTGTAACTAGCCTGATAAGGCAATGTTCTGGGTAATTATTTAGATTATAATATCAGTGTGATCCTTTTGTTCCCCTTGTTTACTTATTTATTGTGCGACGTGTAATCTTGATGTTGAGATTATTGTCGTTAATATAATATGCAGTTAGCAGTAAATAGAACGAGTGACGTTTGGGGTTGCAAAAAGTCAAACTGCGAAAGTGCCTTATTAATTATAAATTTATAAATATTTATAACTTGTCAAATTTACATGATTTTGTTATACAATATAGTTTTTATTAGATATACACTTAAAAGCTACCAAACTTGGTTTTCTCTTCCGAGTTACGTCTATCCTTCCATCTGGAGAGCAGCATCACCTTCTACACTTCTTCACAGTGTGTCGATCATAACGAGCGAGCTGGACAAAAGGCATTAACGAATTTTTCGGAAATGATTTTTAAAATAACAAATAACCCCTCCAAGTATACAATTCCAAGAATTTTTTTCGATGAGTTATTCAGGTCAATATATAAATGAAAGGATACGTGCGTTTGCAATTAATCTTAAGTTTGCTATTCCTGTGATATCATATTTCAGTGCCTTTAGCAGTGTACATACTATATTTTAGAGATAAATCACAATCCCAGTAATTTGGAAAATACCACGATGTTTGTATTAACTTACTTTTTTCTCAATTTTTTTTCTTTGTTAGTCTAGAAACTATATGCCCCCGCGTGACCCCGGGCTACAATTTATTTATGTGATAGCTGGTACCCTCTACTTTCAAACGACGAAAACTTTTGTTGCATACCTCTGTACAACTATTTTTTAAAAAATTTTCAGGCTACGTATACTCAATTTCGAAAGAGAGTTTTGACGAATGGCTTAAACATACAAAGGAAGACGAAAACAGTATGTTGTACAAGGTTTTGAAGTCTAAGCATGATTTCACTACCACTGAGGCTTTGCCGAGGGCGACAAAAAATACTCTCAGCAGATGTTGTGAAATTGTCCGAAAAATGTACGCATTCTAGAAAGATCCGCAAGCGCTTTCTGACTAAGAATTCTATATAATTTCATGGATGTTAAATGTTCAGTCATTAGCTAGTTTCTGTAATTATAATTAGGTTAAATATACAGGGTGTCCGAAAAGTCTTAGTTTGGGCAAATATTTTTGCTATTAGTAAAAATAGACACCGAATTTTAGGTGTATCTTATTGCTTAGTAAATTAACTTTTTTATTCGATTTAAATTTTTCAACCCCCTTGACGGGTGAAGCTAGGTTGAGGTCAAAAATTTTAAATGCAATCCTATGCCGTGTGGTCATGTATTTTAAAGGTATTTAAAAAAGAAATATTTTACCGCAAACCCGAGGTTCGTATCTTAATTTGTTCTGAAATGGCAAGTCCATAAATATTAAAAATCGTGGAAAAAAAATTAAAAATTTAAAAACCTTTATTTTTCTTATTACTTAAAAAGTTGTTGAAAATGACCACTATGAACGTCTTGGCAGTAATAAAGTTGATTTTGGAACTCTGCCAAGAAGTAACACCTGCCATTTTTATTGATTTATTTTTGTTTTACTTTCATTTCCAATATATTTTCGATTTTATTAATGAACGCATATTTTTAATAAAACTTCTTATGTTTTGGTAGCTTTACCCTTTGAGTCAAAAAATGTTCATAACAGTATTTAATAAGGCCGTTAGAAGTAGAAAATTGCAATAAATAATTTTGTCCAGCTAGCTTGATTTGATCAAAACACTGTGCGCTGTTTGGGATCTGTCCTTTTTCACCAATATTTCTACGAGATTTCCGGACGTATATTATTCCGACTTGCCTGGAACGTACACACAAAAAATTACGCCTTTCAGATTCACCAGATGAATCAATTAAGGCACGCGTTGCCACTCTCGCCTTAAATTTCGTCACCATGCCGTGAAAATAAATTAATAAAAATTTATTATCACGAAAAATAATGGTATATTGGTATATTTTATTAATACTTCGTTATATGCTTTAGTCTGCGGTATTTATGATTGTAGATATGTATTTACCCACAGTAATTCCTTTATTTTAGTAAAGTCTATGCATCTGCACATATCGTCGCTGATCTTACCAAGGGACGAAAGCGCCAATTTGCTCAGGTCGGGATTTTTTGGATGTTCTTCCCTTAGTCTGATCCTAATAATGAGTTTAGTGTCGCTTATGCCTATAGATGATTTGCTGTATACTCAAACAGCTAGAGTTGGAGGTCCGCCAGTTTGTCAGATCGTGGATACCTTTAAATCTAATCACTTCATGCCCCTAACTCAAAATCGAAGGAAGTGTCGCTTTCGCCCCTTGGTAAGATCAGCGACGATATGCTATATAACTGAAAGCCTGCCAACAGCCGTTCTCAAAAACTAGGTGGGGGACCGTTATGAATAACTTGGCAATCCTTGATTGCTCGAAAACGTAAGTAACGGTAACGCTAACGCATATTTGAAAAAAAAAATCGAAAAATTTTTAAAAAATATTTTTGATTATTTCACTCATGTGTTAAAAGTCCCGTAAGATGAGTAAAGTTTTTTAAAATTACAGCGAAAATTTCACACCTGTCATTCTAAGCCAATCTCACACTTTCATTTCGACAGTTACCAATGACAACCTTCAAATTTTTCGGAAATTTTTCTCCTCCTGCCAAGCTAGGCGAACAAAATTAATAAGTGAAAATTTTTTCTTGACAGCTATCATATGATCCGAAAATCAGTATTCAGGATCAAATTTTGGTATTTAATGTTTTTATTCATTTTATAATACTAAATAAATACAAATGTTTATTTACCAAATATTTCTTTAATTAAGGCTAAATATTTTTGGAATTCTGGTTGGAACTCTTCTCTTCGTAATGGAGAATAACAAGGATAATGGTTATCTTCCCTTTCCACTTCTATCAGATGTCTATGTTTAATATAATAGATGTAATATTTGGATGCAATTTGGTTCTGCTGAATTCTGGTTTTTCTTAAAAAGCAGGCGCGGCCCGTGAGTTTTTTTACAGGTGGGTCAAAATTTTATGGGCAAGTAGTGATATCAACGCAACAAGCAAAATACACTTTTTTAATTAAGGGAGGTTTTCTAATAATGTGCCTAGTTTTGCCAAGAAATTATTTACCTACAAATAAACACCGCCAAAATCATAGAATAGGTACTGCAGAATACTGAACATTACTACTCTTGATGTTTATGACTTTCAGTATCACTCTTCTGTTTATGGCTTTTTTCTATGTGTTTTAATACTCTAAGTTAGTAGATTTTAGCGGTTTTCGTTGTGATAAGTTTAGCTTCTCCTCAATAGGTGTCGCGCCTTATACTAAAAGCCCAGAATATAAATAGAAAAAAATTCTGAGCTAAAAGTACCTATGACTATTCGTAAAATAAAATTAGGAACGCTGCCAGTAGAGGGATATGATGCTCCCCGAGTCTCCGCATGCGCAGTAGGGTCGACCTTGAACGCCCAGGTGTGCTATTGTTATTTGGCCTTGATATGCGCAGGTGTTATTCCAAGGTCAAGGTCAAGAACTTGGCCTTGAACGCGAGCAGATGTTTCTTTGTTTGGTGATGACCAGGTGTACGATGCTTATTTCAAGGTTACATTTGCGGTGCATATTTTCAATGAATGCGAGCAGCTGTTTCTTTGTTTGGTGATGACCAGGTGTACGACGCTTATTTCAAGGTTACATTTGCTTGGCCTTGAACGCGAGCAGATGTTTCTTTGTTTGGTGATGACCAGGTGGACGACGCTTATTTCAAGGTTACATTTATGATGTTAGTTTACCTTGAGTTATTACTGGGGTGTAACATGTTTTGGTATGACGGTCGAGTGGGTTGGGTCTAAATGTGGATCGGTATATATGAGGGTAGGGGGGGTTAAATTTTAGTATAGAACATTGTGTTGAGTAAAACGGTTCAAGCAAGTTAATTTGAAAGTCATGGCGTACGTGTGTGAAAATTGTGGTAAATCATTTACTCGGAGTTATAATATGTTACGACATAAACGAGAATCGTGCGTAGCACGATTTGAAAATATGCATGGTGGAAAACAGCGAAAAGTTGACGATGGGGCATCAACATCCGAGGTGCGTACTTGCACTTGCTGCAATATAACCATACCAGCAAATCGAATGGCAGGTCATCAAAGAACAATACACCATAAAAGTAATGCATGTTCACCAATATCAGCTGGTGTTGAGCTAGTGTCCAGTGCTTTTAGAAATAGGATTGCCACATACCGTATATCAAGTGATAATGAACATACTGACTATTCATTATTTTTTGATGAAATTAAAGCAAGAGTGTTAGAGGTAGTAAGTGACCTAGTAAGAGTGCGTTGTGCTTTGAAAGTTAATATGGTGGTTGTTGGTCGGTATCTTTTACCAACACAAGATAATATGTACAGTGACAAGTCATTTAATACACGCAATGAAATTGTCACTTCAGGAAGCGATTTGGAAGAAATATATCAATCATTAGTGGAAGCCATGAAGACTCAATCGACTGAGTTTCAGGAAAAAGATTCAGGTATGTTATAAATTAACGACTAAAAATAAAATAAATACTTATGTCATTCTTTTTTGTTTTCGTAGGTTGGGCTCTGGAAAAAATTCTATACCTGGAAGTAAATGTCAACGAGTATAAACCTTTTGGTGGATCTTCATATATAAAGTTACCCCGATTCATCGAATTGAAAAAAGCCATCATCAATGTGTTTAATCAAGATGAGTGTTGTTTTGCGTGGTCAATCGTGTCTGCTTTGTGCCCCACCACTAGAATGGCATCACAGATTCAATCTTATCCACACTATTCAAGAGTGCTGAATTTTACAGGTATAGACTTTCCAGTAAAGTTGCGTGATATATCAAAATTTGAAGAAATGAATAATATTTCAGTTAACGTTTATGGTTTGCAAAAAAATTTCGAAAATAATATGTTAAAGTACGAAGTTGTCGGTCCATTAAGGTATTCGGGTAGAAAACTTAACAGACATGTCAACTTGTTGTTAATAACAAAGGATTGTAGTATTAAAGATGATGATGAACATATTTGTGATACGCGTTGTTCTAAAAGTCATTATTGTTGGATAAAAGACTTATCGAAATTATGTTCCAGTCAAATTACATCACGTAGAGATAAAATGTATTTTTGTGATGGTTGTTTGATATATTTTAGTTCACCATCATCTTTGATATCACACCAAAAAAATGACTGTAACCACAAATATTCATTAACACCATCACTAAATTTAAAAATAGATAAATTTGGAAGGAGTGTAAGTGAAAATATATTAAAATTTGACAACATAGAAAAGCAAATGCGTGTACCGTTTGTCGTTTACGCGGATTTTGAATCGGTGCTTAAACCACTGGATACAGTGGAACCGAATCCCACAAATTCTTACTTAGTCAAAAGCATCAAACATGAACCGTATTCTTTTGCGTATTTAATTAAGTGCTCCTTTGACGATTCGATTTCAAAATTTGAGCTCTACCGGGGAAACGACGCAGCCCAGGTTTTCGTTTCTCGACTTGAAAGTGATTTAAGATCTCTTTACAATACATACTTAAGAGATATAAAAGCAATGGAAACTTTAACGGCTGACCAAATAGCGGAGTTCAATAATGCCACAAAATGTGGTATATGTGAACGACCTTTTGAAAATAATAATTGTAAAGTAAAGGACCACTGTCACATAACTGGGAAAAAAAGACCTGGTGCTGCTCATTCGATTTGCAATTTAAATTATAAGTTACCCAATTTTATTCCAATTATATTTCATAACTTGAGCGGGTACGATTGCCACATGTTTATTAAAGAGTTGTGTCGTCACGGAGACAAGATCGATGTTTTAGCTCAAAGCAAGGAAAAGTATATTTCGTTTACGAAAAGTATTTACGTTCACGATTATGTCGATAATAAAAGTGGGACAATAAAGAAAAAATATTTGAAATTGCGGTTCATCGATAGTTTTAAATTTCTATCAACGTCACTGGAAAATTTGGGTAATGGATTAGCTGTGGGTAGTTTCAGGGAAACAGGAAAATATTTTTCTGATAATGAGCAGTTTAATTTAATGCGTAAAAAAGGTGTTTTTCCCTATAGTTTTGTCGATTCAATAGACAAAATGAACCATCCAACTTTACCCACAAAAAATCAGTTTTATGATAGTTTGTCAGAGGAGCACATTAGCGATGAAGATTATGATAGAGCTAAAAAGGTGTGGGACACATTTAATTGTAAGAATTTGGGGGACTATTCGGATTTATATTTGAAATCTGATGTTTTATTATTAACCGATGTTTTTGAACAGTTTCGCGATACTTGTTTAGAAACGTATAAACTGGATCCAGCACAGTACCATACCCTTCCAAGTTATTCGTTTGATTGTATGTTGCGTATTTCTAAGGTAGAGTTAGAGCTATTGACCGATATCGACACGGTTCATTTTTTCAAAAAAGGTATTCGAGGCGGTATAAGTCAGTGTTCAGAAAGGATGCACGCTGCCAACAACATATATGTACCAAACTACGATCCTAACGAGCCATCATCTTTCATTGTTTATCTTGATGCAACAAATCTGTACGGTCATAGTATGTCGCAAGCATTACCATTTGGCGGCTTTAGATGGTTATCAGAGCATGAAATTTTAAATTTAAATATTATGGATGTGGACGATAATGGTCCAGAAGGATACGTTTTGGAAGTTGACGTTCATTATCCGGATACGCTATATGATGATCATTCCGACTTACCCTTTTTAGTTGAAAATATTGTACCACCCACGGAATCGGCAAAATTTTCAAAGTTAATTCCGAATTTAAACGATAAAAAGAAATACATCATTCATTACCGAACATTAAAACAAGCAATCAATAACGGCCTAATGGTAATGCAAACACACAGAATTTTAAAATTTAATCAATCCCCCTGGTTAAAGACATATATCGACTTAAATACAGATTTGCGCAATAGGGCAACAACAAAGTTTGGTAAAGACACTTTTAAATTAATCATTAATGCTGTTTTCGGCAAGACCATGGAAAATGTGGAGAATCGTAATGATATAAAACTAGTCACCCGATGGGAAAATGACAGGAATAAAATTGGGGCACGAGCATTAATTTCTCGTCCTTATTTTAAAAGTTCAACGGTTTTTAATAAAGAATTCGTTGCCATTCATATGGATCGATTAAAGGTAACTTATAATAAACCAATTTATATCGGATTTTCCATACTGGACATGTCGAAAACAGTAATTTATGATTTTTTCTACTCATTCATTAAAGCAAAATTTGGCAAAAATGCTTCTTTACTGTATACCGACACAGATTCGTTAATATTAAAAGTTTACACCGAAAATTTTTATCGTATAATTGCAGAAAATCCGGATAAATTCGATACATCCAATTATACCGAAGGAAATATTTTTAACATAAAAAAAAGTCAGTCAGTAGTAGGTAGAATGAAGGATGAATTTCCAGGTGATCCAATAATAAGTTTTTATGGTACCGGAGCCAAAGCTTATTACATAAACTCAATCAGTAGCGAAATTAAAAAAGCGAAAG
Source organism: Philopedon plagiatum (assembly GCA_963971165.1). NCBI lineage: Eukaryota > Metazoa > Arthropoda > Insecta > Coleoptera > Curculionidae > Philopedon > Philopedon plagiatum. The sequence continues at coordinate 12,597,471 of OZ020191.1, forward strand.
GTATAAAAAAACGTGTAATTGAAAAACAGCTTCACCTGGAAGATTATCGGAATATCGTAGAACGTGGTGGTCAGATATTTCGAAAAATGAAAACCTTTCGAAGTTATAAACACGACGTTTATACCGAAATAATTAATAAAGTTGCTTTATGTCACCACGACGATAAACGTTATATTATACCATCAACAACAAAAACTCTACCTTGGGGGCACCCAGACATAAAGTTTTACGAAACAAACCCTGAAGATAACCTAAATATGTTAATACAAGCTATGCAAAGTTTTTTACCCGAAAATATTAGTTATAATTAGAAAAATGTTGGAAAGTCTATGTTTTAGAAAAATAAAAAAATATTAACTCCAATGTCACGTAGTTTTATTAACCACTATAGTAATAGCAATAGTTGAAATTTTATAACGCAGGATAGGAAAATACATAGATAATTGTTTCAATAATATCTTGTTTTATTTTACAATATAGTAATAAAGTTACAAAAATAAAAATTAATTAATGTCTGGCTTGTAAACTTCTCGTAGCATCCATTGTCTTCTCAACATATCAGATCTGCTAATCGGCCCTCGTCGACACATCAGCGTTCCACAGTAATGACACTTAACAATCCTTACTCTCAACAATTCAATGTAACTGTAAGATTGCATGTGGTCAGTCCAAATATATACTTCTCTTTTACAATTATAGCAAACAGCAGAAATTATTATTTGTGCTCCCGAAAAAGTCTCAGCTGGACGACTGTTATCTTGATCTGCGGGCAACATTATAGTTTCTGATAATAGGCATCGAAGGAAAGAGAGTGTCTATAAATATGGGTTGTCTGGGTCATATAACCTTGAGAGCACAAACAATAACAGAAGTAAGGACACACGATTACCTTGAAAATATGTCCTTGAATCGCTGTTTAGCCGTAGAACGCAACCTTGTAAGTTGAATTAACTTGTTTGGCCTCTAAAGCATCAACCGTCAGATAGGGTGGGGGAGTTTATGGTGGGGTGATAAGTATAAATTTGGTTTGCTAGGCAGAGCATTTCATAGTTCGCTAGAACAGTTCGCCAAGTAAATACATTCGTCAGTTAAGTGCAGTGAGTTAGTTAGAAAAATGAATTCCGGTAGTGAGTCGTTGTTAAATGCGTTTAACTTGGATGGAAGTATCCAAGCAGAGTTGATGGGGCAGGACGTTATTGACCTGCTGACCCCGGGTGTGTTTGACGAGTGGCACAATGACGACGTGCTAAACACTGCGTTTGTGGAAGAAGAGAATGTGGGTGAAAAAAAAGTATCTTCGGCGGTTGATTACGTCAACAACTGGACGGAGAAGGACGGCGGGCGCATCAATATCATAAGTGATGTGGTGGTAAAGAAGGCGAGGCGGCAACCCACTACGAAGTTGGAAAAGCTGCTGAAATTGCCAAAGACAGCCGGCAACAATAAAAGTCAATTTTATGCAGCTATGGAGGGTGAACAGAAGAAGAAGAAGAAATTCGTGTTCAAGCGACCAACAGTGCCAGTTCAATACCCCGATTTTTTGGAGACGTCACAACCACCGAAGCCTCTGTCACCGGTCGTCATCATTAATGAAGGCCCAAACTCGACAACGCCCGAGCCGCCGAAGTCCATGCCTCCGATTGTGTTGGTGGCCGACGCTGACGAAAAATCGCCGATCGCGAGTGCGCCGATATCGCCAATAGTTGGGCGTGGAATGTGCCGCAAACCATTAAAGAAGCGGTGCAAGCGGCTATTCGAGGCGGTTAGTCAACCCCGTCAACCTGCTGCTGCTTCTTCTGCAGAAGTGCCGATACCGGACTGGATGGAAGAGTTTTCTCCAAGCCAGAAGTGTGCCTTCTCCGTGGCTTTTAGTGCGAGGCAAAAACTAGTTGATGAACTAAAAAAGAACGATAGTGATGTGGCGCAATACGAGAGACAGATTAAGGAACTGCAGGCGAAAATTGAACAGTGTAAAAGTGAAGGGGAAGTGTGTAGAAAAAGACTTAAGTTATTGGACAATTTTCCATATAATTAATTTTAGAATTTTATTGTAAATATAGAGTTAAGTTATTTTTGTAATAGTGTTGTATATATAAGTAAAATAAAATGTTTTTGTATATATGATAATAAAAAGTTAAATGAAACAATATTTTTTATTTCTAAAATAAGTATGCGAAAGTTACACAAAATAAAATAAAAATGCAAAATAGAAAAAAGAATAGACGAAAAAATGTAGGGCCGTAACTTTAGGTGTGTAATCATTAGATGCACACAACTTAAGTATGCGATAAAGTGTTATGTCTGTGAAGAGAGGCTACCCGTTACAATGCCTGAGAACATGCATCTTATTTGTAATAAAATGTGAATTTTACTGCAAGTAAGATAATAGACCAAACTCTCGGCATTTTCGTCGAGAACTTACTAGAAATTTAGCTAGTTCTAACGTATGGTAAGAACGTACATGTCTTTATAGAGTAACACAATATTTTCCAAAAGAAATTAATTCTTGAGAAATATCATGTTACTTGGGATGTGACATGAATCAACTACAAACTACGATCAAATATTTTGTAGCCCTGAAAAGGGCTGATTTTGTCGGGGTAGGTCGGGGAGGGCATGGTTCCGGGATCAGTTGGTGGAATCAGCTGGACCATCATCATCCTGATGGTCCGTGATCCACCAAGTGGATGAATCGGCCGGACCGTCATGACCTTCCGGCGGCGGTGGTGGCACCCAATCAGTGCTGGAGTCTGGCTCCATGTCTTCAGCCGACAACTCCCCATTTTGCCAATCCATGTTTGGCAATTCCAGACCCACATCTGCTTCTTCGACCGCCCGCTCATCTTCCCAGGCATTAAACATATCTTCTGCCTCGATGTCTAGAAGTCGTTCGATGTCCAAGAGTAGGTCATCCATATCGACATCATTCATGTCAACGGTATCATCGCTAAAAACCGATGAACCGCGACTCAATGGTCTTTCGAAATCCATAGTTATATCTTCGTACTTTAAGATTTAAAAATGAAGTGATTCTGTGACCCGGTCGTAACCGTTTAAATAGAGATAATCTACCCCCTCCACCACTCCATCCCCACCTTTCCACCGCCAACAAACTAGAGTTTATTATACAAATGCCCTCCATCCAAAAATGATACTGGCGGACTTCACTGTCGAAAACTGCTTTTAGTTCTCAAAAATGGTGTAATTGTGTTGTGGAAATGTGACCGACAAAGAAACTTATGCTCGATCCGTCTGGACTTACATAATTTCTATCTAATGTCACAGATGCCGTGGCATTAGATAAATACAAGTAAGATCAAAATATCCTGTACAGATGCCGTGGCATTAGATAAATACAAGTAAGATCAAAATATCCTGTCATCCTGAAAAGGACGGATTTTGCAAGGAAAATTATAGTCGATCCGACTGGACTTATATAATTTTCTACCTAACACCACATGTACTATGGCATTAGGTAACTAAAACTACGATGAAACATTCTGTGGCCCTGAAAAGGACCGTTTTTCAAGGGATAAAATCTTATTTGTAATCAGGCTCGATTACAAATAAGGCACGCACTCTTATGTTGTAGAGTACCAAGAGCTACTCCACAACCTTTACAGTTCGGTATGTGCGCGCGACTACCGAAATCTTGGGTTACATGACCACTGAAGAATTGGTCACCAGCCGACTTGTTTTCCAAGTCGGCATAGCAGCCAATACACCAGCCGTCATCACCCACCTTCACCAGGTTTAAGATCTTGCACACCCGGCGGGATCGGACGGGGAAAACTTTCCTCTGTCTAAGTGCCCAATTATCCAAATTCCTAGGAGTATCATCGCTTAAGTATCCATCATCATCTGATGATGCCATGTTGAGATGAGCGAATGTAATGAAGTAAGCAGTCGACTCGAGCTGCTTTTAAAGACCTCAGCTTCCCCCACCCTTGCTAAAAATACAGGAGGGGATGATGGTGCGATTCTATGACGACTACCAAGATATGATAGAACCCTTAGGAGATGACAAACTTAAACGCTGAAGGGTGTTTTACGTGCAAAGATATAAGAAAAAGAAATATATAAAATTCAGTTTTGGAAGGTCTAAAATTGCACCAAAGACCCCCAAAGACCCCCAAAAACCTCGAAAAATCCCGGGGTGGCCACTTCGTGCCCCCCCGGGCCCCCCCCAGATCGGGGGCTCCGCCCCCAAACCCCCGCCAGGGGCTACCGCCCCTGGACCCCGTTTGGCTTTTGCGCAACGGAGGCGGGCCAGCGGGTGGGCGGTGGGGGCGGCCGGGGGGGCGGGGGCGGCGCGGAGGTTAGGTCGCTTCGCGACCTAACGACGCTGCTACGCAGCTAGCGCCGCCCCCGCCCCCCCGGCCGCCCCCACCGCCCACCCGCTGGCCCGCCTCCGTTGCGCAAAAACCAAACGGGGTCCAGGGGCGGTAGCCCCTGGCGGGGGTTTGGGGGCCTCGCCCCCGAACCCCGGAATAACAGTCAAATTGTACAATTCACATTAGTTTGGACCTGACTATCTTTTCATAGTTCCCTGTTTTCCCTAAAATACATACCTACTCCCTAGGTCTTTTTTTGACCGACCTCTTATTACTTTTAATGACTCAAATCACTCGGGTCTTATTTAAAAACGATTGTGCCACCCATCCCTCATGCCTTCGCCCTATTCCCCACAGCTTCCCTATACTACCCCTTTGAATTAATTAGAAATCTGAAAAATGTCTTTTTCAATTTTTCCAAATTAAATATTGAAAAGTCATTTCCAATCACAAAAAGTTTACTCTAAAATATTTTCCTATAACTTTTTTCGATCTGAGCTACACTTCTCCCGTTATTCATGAGCAAACCCAATCAAACCCCATAATTCTTGAAATTTTGATTAGTCTGATCATTTTGATCATAAAAAGTTTTATGTCAAATGTTCTGAAATGTCCTTGAACTATCAAATAATAATAATAATATTAATAACAAAATTCTTATTATTTGTATTGGCTAAACAAACCCAAGCAAACCTGAGCAAACCCACAAGTTATGTGCTTGTTGTCATTGCTTTGATCCGAAATAAAAATATTTTTGTTATATAAGGGTTAATGTGGTTGCTTTTTTTGTTAAAAATATACAAAAATAAAAATCTTAGTGGGTCGACAAATATCGATTTTTAGTTCCAAAAATATACGTCTCGGAAATAACTAAATGGATACAATTTTTAAGTTAGAAAAATAACAATTTTAACGGATCTTGGACCTTTAACTTAAAATAAGTTTTAGACACTTCTAGGTAAATTATCGAAAAGAGTTATGCAAAAATGCCAACGTCTATTTTTAAACGTCCTGAAAATGTCATCCTTGGTCATCTTTGCATTTTTCACCGATTCAGTGTCAAACACAAAGTGACTAAGAATATCTAAACTACGATCAAATCTTTTGTGGCCCTGAAAAGGGCCGTTTTCACGGTGGGTTGGAGAGGGAAACCTAGAGTGGTTGTTCCCCTCTCGCGATCTGCACCGATCGCGGTGCAGCTCGCCGTCTTCGCACCTCCAGCCGAGTGCTGCGACGGCTCCGGCGACGCTCCGTGAGCTCTTCTAACAGAGCCGCCCTTTCTTCAGGACCCAGCAACATCTGTGGTCCTTCCACCACTTCCACGGGCTCTGTTGGAGCCGGCTCCGGTGGTGGTTGCGGTCTTGGGATCGGCTGTACGATAGCCGTTGGCTTATTCGCGTTTTTTAAACGCCAAGCCTCCCAAAACTCGCTTATTTTGGACTCCCTTGTCGTCCTTAACATCAGCCTGTCCCACTTCATGGCTGGTTGAGAAATGAAAATTGTGATGGCTGCTCCCGCTTTTAAAAGCATTTAGGATGGTGGGGGGTGAGAGTGGGGGTGAGAGTGGGGGTGAGAGTGGGGCTAAACAGTTGTAACATATCCTTTCAGAGTAACAAAATATTTCCTATAGAATAGATTTCTTGTTCGAAATATTTTGTTACACTGAAAGGATACGTCTGTTTTTGTCATACTTAAGAGCAGGTTTGCCAACGTTCTATGTGAAACGACACAAATTCAGATGTATCTTTTTGAGCGTATCAACCCAGAGTGAATTTATTGTTTAAAATATGTTTCTTGATAGAAAGTTATATCACTTTGAATAACTAGAGGCATATGCGTTCTTATCATACATAAAAACTACAAGCTAAATCTTGCAAATGCTCTTTCTCTCGCCATCTATGTATGATTTAAACACATAATGCATCTCTCACCCAAACTAACACAATTTTTCCTTCGAGAAATATCTTCCTTAGGAAACATAGTGTTTAACTACAAACTACGATCAAATATTCTGTAGTCCTGAAAAGGACTGATTTTGTCAGGGGACAGGCAGGGTTGTCGTATGAGGAGCTTTATTTGTAATAGAATTTACATTCTATTGCAAATAAGGCAAGACTGCTGATGAACGACGGTAAACAGTCTCTCCCTACACAAAGCACACCTCGAGTGGTTCCGCCTTTGATCACCTCGCGAACCCACTGTAAAATGGGTTGTGACGAAATGAACATCCATAATCGCAGCTCCAAATCCTCTCGTGTAGCAGTTCATACACAAATCTCTAGACCCCCATGAGACGTAGGATTGCATGATGCAATACCTAGGTCTAAGCCTACGCGGTCTGCGTACGAGCCTATGTTGCACATTTGGTGCGACTGCCTGCTCGTCGTCACTAGAATAACCATTATCCGAGCTTGACGACATTGTGGCTTCGAGTGAATTTAATTTTCTAAATCCCGTCTTATATACTTTCTTTTCCCCACCCCTCTCCTAAATTTCTCTCTATTTTTCGCCTCATAACCTTATTTACCAAAGCCCCACATTTGAAGTATTAAAATAAGGCAATAGTAAAAATAAAACGCAAATATGTCCTTTATAAGTTTATTTTAAATATGTAAAAATATATAATTTGGAGAATTACATAACTTCAAACTAATGTATTGATTTGTTAGTAACAGAACCATTAAGTATATTGTAGCTAAAAAATGCATCGTGAATAACTAACGCGTACACTTTAATGTCTTTAGGAAATTTACTTTTGCGTGTTTCAAACTCCAATTTCACGTCCACTGTGGACGTCCTCACGGCTTCTGGTTGGTGACTGCAATCGATTACGAATAACGGATTTTTCAGATAGTCGGCAAAACTCATCATAGGATCGCTCAGTTCTCGCTGGTAGTAGCTAGCTTGAAAATTCTCATAATTATAATAGGCTGCGGCATACAGTTTCTTTGAAAAATCTAAATTCCATCTTTCGTACGGAAATACGGCAGAGTTCAGATAGAGCCTAATATCACTTATATCGGCCGTTGTAAATTGTGTGCTATCTTTTGCTCTGTTGTCGGACGAGCTAGTTGGTTGAAAACCGATAATCAAATATCTCGGTTTTTCGAGACTCGTGCTAGTTCTTAAGGCCCAAACGTCTGACGATGTTTCTCTCAAAGAAGGTAGCTCGTAAAGATCCCATTTACGGTAAGCCATTGGAACGTTTGCGTTACTGCCACCTTTATTCATGCGTGATAATATCTTTAACTTCTGTCGATCGTCTGGAATAATGTGACGAATTTTCCATTCAATTTTTTCAATTGAAATGTCTGCATCTACTTCGCCGATATAGCAATTGTTGAAAGTGCGGGCGATAATTAAAATCAACTCTTGCTTGACGTTAAAAATACCCTTTGAATAATCCTCTGCGAAACCCATGAGATATTTTAGAGGAAGCTTGCCGGAGAACATGTTACTTGTGGAATCTAGTATCCCTTGATTTGCTTCGTCTAGACCCCATCCGCATGCCATGAGAGCTCTATTTTGTGCGGCACCCAATGACACCATAGTTTTCATCGTTGTGGTAATTCCGGGTTTCCGAACGACGGCAACTTGCTCCCCTCCCATTTCATAACGACATTCGTCGAATAGAAAGGCGATGGCATTATTTGATAGATAACATTTTTTACTAACATCTTTGGGTTTAAATGTTCCTTCGATGTAAATGTAACTATCCGATATATCCAAAATGATATCTTGAAAGTGTACAGGTATACGAATTTCATCGGAATTGCGGAATGTTGGAGAACCGTAAGGTTTATATGTGTGTTCTTGAAAACTAATAATGGAGTTATCAAAAATGGGTTCGGTAAAAACTTCGATTTTGTCACTGCTAGCGGCCATCATTTTCTAATTTTTCTCACTTTCAAACCGATCGATTGTAGAAATTTGCAATCTTTCGCGGAGAGCTGGCGATTGCTGTGCGGATGTGTTTTCGATCGTCCGTCTGACTTGCGAATGAACCTTGACTGTGTTGTCTGCTTACTTTTATGTCGTTTAACTGAATCTTGAATTGTTGACAGCTTATGCAGTTGACGGTTAAAGCAAAAACCCATTATACGATTTTTTTCAATTCTAGTTTAACTATTATTTTCTCACCTCGAAAATCGATCAAATCACCGCTATCGTCCAAGATGCGTAGAGTAATGTTGTCGATAAACTGACGACCATCCGGCATTATCGGCATATAAATATTATTTTGCGGTTCTTTAGAGATTTTGTAACCGGGTTCGACGTCAATATCAAATTCAAATAACGTATGACTTTCCAAAGAATTCAGGTATGCTCCGGAAATTATATTACAATCCACACGTACGATGCGCACTTTCATTATGTCCACGATGGTACTTGATTCGTGTCGTTGTCCACCTTGCAGCAGCACAGAGCCAAATCCGAGCACTTTGCCGATACTATTGCTACCTCGAAAATCGATGCTATATTTTGACTTTAGCTCACATTTTAACGTATTATTATTGGCTGTTAATGAAAATAAATCGGTACCAACTTCATTGCATGACTCTTTTAAAGCGGTGTACATGGCTTTTGCTATTTCATTAATTTCGTAAGCTCCTGGTGGAATCCTTACATACTTTGGTATCGCTGTTTTCAAATGGCTGAATGAATTATTGCTTTCGTCGATATTAAAAATCGAATTATATGTGTAAAATCCCAGCAGTGCAACTCCATATTTGTCTGTTGTATTTAACTCGATGGGTGGGTAAAAATCCGCACTTAAGACACTTGTATGTCCTGTTAGAGTGAATGTGTAAGACATGACTGACCACGAAACTATTTGTGTAGCTATTTTATTGCTGTTTGCAACAGTTAAATGGATTTAAGCTGAAGCGTTGCTTTATTCCTTTGGACGTTTTTAAACTGTTTTCTGCCTTTATATTCACATCGTTAATTTTGCAATAACAACAAAATATTTTTTTTGGTATCGGTCCATCGCCCTCGTCCGAATCTGAATTATTGCTATTATAATGTTCGAAACAGTATTGATATTTCAATATATCGACGTCACTTTTTAGGTGATTAGGTAACCTATCCCAAACTAGTGCTATTTCATTTGGAGCTAATGCGATCAACACTTCTTTGGGCGTATTTTCTAACTGTTCGGCAGTCATTTTTTGTAATCCTCCGACTTCACGATATGCTTTAAGTGATAGCAACATTTTGGTGTAGTTGTCACGTTCCATTTGGGGTGTCAAAGACATACTTTTTACGATTGTAAAAGAAACTTCAAACACAAATGTCCACACCAGACTGTTCCGAATTCTTGTTGACGGTCGTATGTATAGTAAATTTTCTTCGTCGCTTCGGAACCCATCTGCAGATATCGTACCAATTCCATAGGTGGGGGTAAATCACCGAAACTATCGTAGTATGTTACATCAGAATTGCTTTTTCTATATGCTACCCAATGAGTCCCTACACCCGACATACTATCCAAATTTATAATGGCGGCCTCATAACGTTTGGGACCGCGTACAGGTAATGAATCTCTCATATATACGCCTCGAAAGTGTGGTATTTTCATTTTTAAGGCGTACTTTTCTATATCAATATTGGATAGTGGTCTTTGAGGTAGGGATTCTATTAGTTTTTTGATTTCTTATTTTTGCCGTTGTTTATATATAATCCCAAACCTGTGCGATATGGTTTCAAGTATAATCCATTTCCTCTTGAACTTAGATGTAAGCCGGTACCTATTTTTTCTGCAGTCGACTTTTTTACTGCTTTTACGGCACGCACGATGCCTGCTGCACCACCTGCTAATGAACCTAAGGCCGATAGTCCTGCAAATATTGGTATTAACGGTAATATCCCCCCAGTCTTCGGAATTGGAATGATTCTAGGCGTGCGAATTTTTCGTTTGCCACCGGCTATTCTTAGGGATTTACGTGCAGCTACTGCAGCTATTTTCGATGCTTTCATGATATTTTTCTCGACAAGTTTTTTCCCACCAGCTTTTAACAATTCTGATCGAACGGGTCGTCTAATAGATGATCCAAAAGCTACTTTGTGTAGTCGCTTATGTTTACCAACGCCTTTACCTTTAGTGTGGCGGCGGCGGCGCTGGAAGCGACGTTTACCTCTAGTGGATGCTTTTCTCGATTTTGATGATGATGATACACCCATACCAAAACGTTGTTTCGCTTTCATAATGTTGGTTACCAACCAAGCTGCAGCTTTTTCACCAGCGCTAGAGTCTTTAGATTTTACTCTTTTCCACGCGCTTTGCTCGAGTTCCTGATCTGCTTGGTGGCGAGCACTTAAATTTTCACTATTACGCAAATAGGCTAAATCGTGTTTTTTGCATGCGACATCCAAAGAATTAATTCCTTGATCTCCTCTTGCCACACGTTTTACTACTTTCGTCCCGGGCCCGCAATACTGATAGCCGGGAATGTGTAACTCAAACGGTAGCCTATTAATTACTGAATTAACAATACCGCTTCCAGTCTTACTTGATAAACGAGACCGTCTACTTCGTCTGACGAGCGACATCTGAATGATAGTTTACGTGAAAGTTCAGTATAAAATATAGATTTTGTTAAGATGCGTGTCGTCAATCTTAAACAAAAACTTCCCGTCGATAATCTCGATGTAAAGGTCGGATCTGGACTAGAACAAAAATTATTTAAAAGACATGGTCCTTTGCTACCGTCATCTATTCGTGGATTATTAATAGGACCTTCAAACTGTGGAAAAACAAATGTTATGATTTCGCTGCTTACTCACCCCTCGGGACTGCGTTTCGAAAATGTTTATATCTACTCAAAGTCGCTCTATCAACCGAAATATGAATATTTAAAGAAAATTTTATCACCAATCAAAGGTCTTGGCTACTACGCTTTTAGCGACGCAAATAACATTGTGGAACCGTCAGATGCTAAACCTAATTCAATATTTATTTTTGATGACGTTATGTGTGAGAAACAGGACGTTATAAGATCGTATTTTAGCATGGGACGTCACAAAAATGTGGATGCCTTTTACTTGGCGCAAACGTATTCTCGTGTTCCTAAGCAGCTCGTCCGGGATAATGCCAACTTCATTATTATGTTTAAACAAGATGAGATGAATATGAAACATATATTTTCCGATCACGTTTCACCCGACCTGACGTTTACACAATTTCAAGAGATGTGTGCTAAATGTTGGGATAATAAATATGGTTTTTTAGTTATTGACAAGGACAGTGATGTAAATTCGGGCAGATACCGCAAGGGATTCGATAGTTATATATTCCTATAATAATAACTTGGATAATCATTTCATCGTTGGACGGTGCTTTGAAAGCATCATGAATGAAGAAATCGAATTAAAACGAAAGCTACTGGAAACTACAAATGCGGTTAGAAAAAAATTTAAACAAATTAAAGCAGCTAAAGTGCAGAATGAACATGATTTGGAAAAGTTTTATGAACCAGTTTCTAAACCACTAGAATCTATATCTAAAGCCGTAAAGCAGCAGCAGCAACAGTACGCAACTAAAAAATCAAGTACTACGACTAAACCACAAAGTCGGAGTAGCAGCAGCAGCTCGGTGGGAATGGCGAAAATGTTTGAAGAACATCCAACAGAAGCGGATTTTGAAACATCTACACCGATTTCGCAAAAAACACAAATTCCTACACCAAAACGTGGAAATCGTGAGTCACTGTTCGAAACCCCTTCCCCATCAACGATAACATCATCTTACACATCACCACACACATCAAGTGGTAGCAGTTCAGCCGCAAAAACTATTCAAGATTATTTAAATGGATTAAAATTCGAACCGTCCCGTTATGATACCGTGTATGGTGTACGCTTTGGTAAAAAAGACAATAAATCAACAAAATATATTGGCAACTTGGTGGTTCGTTTTCTAACAAACGGAAAGATGGTGTTATACAAGAACAAAACAAACATTGCTGAATTCGATGGAACGGCTGAGCTTTACGATTTGATTTTTCTAAAAAATCCAGCATGCTTAGATAATGAAGACGAAATTAGTCTAGATGTACTTCGAAAATACCAAACCATTTTGAAATTGACGGATGCGGCCTACGACGGTTATGACAAGAAACGTGGTTTAAGGGAAACCCGATGGAGAAAATATTTACGAATCATAAAACCGCTAATTATGGGAACCAAACTGGGTGGTGGTGGTGTAGGAAGAAAAAAAGGCGACAACAAAATCCAACTACCAGCAAAAAAGCGCCTATCGTCGAAATCATCTGAATATGTTTATTGGAATAAACCTAAGGAGTTAGTGGATAGATTACGATTATTGTGGGGGTCAAAAGTAGCTGGACATACCGGACATGATAATGAGATTATGTCAATTATGGAAGAGCTTCGAGAAGAAGGAATAATATATTAAGTTTTGCACGTAGTTGCCATCCTCAGTGTCTGATAAGACGTGGAACCTTATAATATGGATCCTAGCCGAGAAAAAATTAAAGTCGTAAATGAATTACATAGGACAGCAAGGAAAAATTTTGTTAGAAGACGTACAGTCATAAAAGGATATCGAGATTTGTGGCAAATTGATTTGGCGGAAATGCAGCAATATGCTACTGACAATGATGGTTACCGTTACATTGTTGTATGTATAAACTGTTACTCCAAATTCGTGTACACCAAAGCAGTTAAGAATAAGACCGGTGTTGAAGTTACGAATGCCATGAAAAGCATCATTGAAGAAGCATCATATGCACCAAACAATTTACAGAGTGATCAAGGAAAGGAATTTTATAATAGCACCTTTCAAGCCCTCATGAAAAAATATAATATAAACCATTATTCCACATATAGCACGAAAAAAGCGGCAATTGTTGAGCGTGTTATAAGAACTTTGAAAAATAAGTTATATAAACAATTCTCGGCTAGAGGTTCTTACAGATGGTTACAAATATTACCAGCTATAACGAAGACCTATAATAACACTAAACACCGCACCATTGGAATGAAGCCTAACAGTGTAAAAGAGGATACCCCTATTAAAGCATATGACTATTTGAAAATTGCTCCGAAGAAAAAAAAATTTCATTTGGGTGACGTTGTTCGCATTAGCAAGTACAAAGGTGTATTTGACAAAGGATATACGCCTTCCTGGTCCACGGAACTGTTTGAAATAGCAAAAGTTAATATTACAAATCCACCCACCTACTTGCTGCAATCATTGGAAGGTCAACCTATTAAAGGATGTTTTTACGAAGCAGAACTGCAAAAGACAGCTAGCCCTGGTGTTTATTTAGTTGAGAAAATTCTTAGAAAACGCAAGAACAATCAAAACGATCAATTGTTTGTAAAATGGTTAGGTTTTCCAAATCAATTTAATTCTTGGATAGACAAATCAGATATTGTATAAATATTATCAAATAGGTTTTACGTTACGTATGTATGCATTATAAATAATAAAAATAAATATTGCTTTTCATAATTATTCGTTTTATTTTCAATTTAACAGTATAATTATGTTTTTAAATAGAACTTTATCTAGGTTGGTTTCCATTTTGGTTTTTTTGGATCCTTTATCTTCGTTGTAGTATACCGTGCAGCATGTGAGTGAATTTGATACATTTTTTCCTTAAGGTACGTAATTTTGGTCTCATCATCTTCAAACATTTTTTGAAAAACCGGTACTAGCACATTACTAAGTATGGTATTTATCTGCGAACCAAGTTGATGAACTTCCGTAAGGACATATTCTTTGGTAGCAGCATCATTATCATTTATCGGTTGGGCAACATTCCTTAATAATTTTCCCTCTATATCAAAATGTCCATCTGAAGTAAGTTTAAATCCGATTCCGGGCAACCCTCGCGATAAGTTGTTACAAACAGGAGTTTTCTGTCGACCAAATTTATCAATTGTGTTGTTAACACGACCCATTTTAAAGTAAAACTAATTCACTCTCTTTATGTTCAGCCTATATATAAATGACATAACTAATAAAAATTCATTTTACAATACACCATGAAGCAAGTAAGATTTGACGAAGAAAGAAATATTATCCACCGTATGTCTGTTTGGTGTTTTGCATATAGACAAGCCAGACAAAGTAATTTTCAGCAACTAATACTTGATAGATATCGTTTTCAAAGGAGAATTGGAAAAATGGATGTAATGCTAGCGAGGATTTTAGAACGGAACCACAGAAATAATATATATCAAGAGCGATTTGTTAATTCAAATGTATGGTGAATAATAAACATATTTAGTACAAAAAGATTTTTATTAAGATTTAAATAATACATACACACTATCATTAGAAAAACGCACTTTTTCACATAAATTTAAAATTACATGACTATCATAAGAAACTTTTACACTATATCTAAATTGTCTCTATTTTTCGGAATTACCAGCGCTGCCCTTCTTGGTCGAATTCCATGGTCTCACTATTATTACGTTCTGATGAACCTCCTCCCCCTACTCCTCCTCCTCCTCCTTCTAAGAAAACAGGACTTTGCGGTGATTCGTTAATTATTTCGAGATCTTCAAAATTGCTTGAAGAAGTCCAGCGCTGCCCTTCTTGACTGAATTCCGGCGTATCGTGATTATTATGTTCTGATGAACCTCCCACTGAGACAGCGAGACTTTGCAGAGATTCACTAGAATTTTCACGAGATATTTGTTGCGGTGATTTCATCCCATGTTTCTTATGGTACTCATTTTGACACCATTCACAGAAACCCATTATTCCACTAATAAATTCCCAATTTTCGCAATTGGCACACATCTGACGACCGTTTACAGAGAATGGGCGAACAACTGCAATTTGACGTTCACTTTTTGGTGACTGCATTTTGAGAAAATAAATTACTATGTAGTATTCTGGAAGTACTGAAATGCAGACTGAAACAAGAAAGTTTTGTGCCTCTATTTGTATCTGTTAGGTGACCTTCAAACCCCTCCACTCTCATATCCCATGTAAAATCGAGGTCACCATACACAGAATAGACTTGTTTCTTTATCTACATGCGCGTAATACGTATACGCTGAATAGCTTTTTCTTGATTCAACAATTTTGAATCGATTTCCTTAAGTCTTTTTGTAACAGATTGCAAAAAATCTTCATTCGCCTCTTCAGCAAGCTTTTTATTCATTTCATTAAGTTCTTTTCTAACATATTCCAAAACATCATTATTCACTAATTCACTAAGTTTTTTAATAATTTCACGCCTTTGTTCAAGAACATATTCCTGATTAGCGGCATCCCCAGGATTCTTTGGTGGTGCTACATTAGTTAAAGATTTCCCTTGTATATCATATTGACCATCATCGGTCAATCTAAATCCAACTCCTGGTTGTCCAACAAGAACAATGTGATTTTGGTCATTAAATTTTTGGCGCCCAAATTTATCAATTGTGTTGTTAACACGACCCATTTTTAGCTTAAACTGATGTGATTTTTGTGAAGGTTGCCTATTTATAAAAAATTAAACAATAATTTAGGTACATAATCATTTATTTAACATCTCATGTTATTATATTATACAATGAATTAAAGATTTTCTTCATCTTCTTGAACACACTCCATTTCGTCATCGCTAACAGTAGCCAATGCTTTACTATCAACTTCATTGGTGACTGCTTTATTTCCAAGGTCATCAAGAATAGTGGTATCATCTGCGGGAGCCAAACCATATTTTCTAGCTAATTCATCGGGTAAATGGGGCACTTCGAATAGGTAGCTTCCCAATTCTTCATTTATCATTCCAGCGCAAAATTCGTCCAGATCAATGGTTCCATATAGGTATTTCTCGCAAGTATGTGCTCCAGCCGTGAAATTTACGGCGTCTTTCATATACTTCCTATACTGACTTTCACTAAAACCCACATCGGATTTACCATAATTTGCAAAGTGTACTATTTCTTCAGCCAGCTCTCTTAATTTACATGATAACCAATTAATGTACATATCTCGATTTTCAATGACAGTAGGGCAGTCACACATCTTAAATAGAAAATAATGGATATGTGATTGTGTGTGACTGTGTGTTTTTCGATATATACTTAACAAGAACTATTTTATTACATTTTAAATCAACATTAAAATAGCCTAATCAACAATATATTACAAACAACCAAAATTTAACAACGCTCTAGTATTACCTCCAGAGAATACATGTGAGCTTTGCCCCAAATAAGTTAAGGTGTACTGATCACCGGAGTTATTCATCATTTCAATAGTATCCTCTGTCAGAATTTCAGCTACGCGTGATGGTAAAAATGTTTCAAATGTTGCTTGATGTGTTGGATCAAACAATGTGACGATAATGGCTTTTCCAAAACGTGAAGTCAAAGAATTAATTTTTTTTATCATATAAATTTTGCCCACCGTTAATGTAGAGAATTTTCTACGTTCCAGAAATTGAATATCTTGGTTTATCATATTATTAATTTCGGCTATGGTCTGCTTTGAAATGCTCATGATTTAAAATACAATAAAAACAATTACTGTCAAGTACCTTGAATAAACACTTGTAGAACACACCACAAACACAATACTTTATATGCCAAAGCAACAGTTAACGCATACGATGTATGAGTGACAATGAAAGCTATTTTCGAAATGAGCCATATTTATTAGGAAGTAATCCAAGGTCAAGTATTTATTTATGGTGGGAGGAATACATCCGACGACCTCGAAAAATACAAAACAAATGTAACCTTGAAATAAGCGTCGTCCACCTGGTCATCACCAAACAAAGAAACATCTGCTCGCGTTCAAGGCCAAGCAAATGTAACCTTGAAATAAGCGTCGTACACCTGGTCATCACCAAACAAAGAAACAGCTGCTCGCATTCATTGAAAATATGCACCGCAAATGTAACCTTGAAATAAGCATCGTACACCTGGTCACCACCAAACAAAGAAACATCTGCTCGCGTTCAAGGCCAAGTTCTTGACCTTGACCTTGGAATAACACCTGCGCATATCAAGGCCAAATAACAATAGCACACCTGGGCGTTCAAGGTCGACCCTACTGCGCATGCGGAGACTCGGGGAGCATCATATCCCTCTACTGCTGCCGAAACTCCGTTTTCTTTAATACCTACATACAATGCTGGCGACTAGACATAGTAATACGATATTTGTCTACGCACGTGCAGGATGTAAGCTGTAGTAAATATGAGATTGCCAACAATTTTAAAAATATTTTATCGAGGAAGAACTTGTTGCCAATACACCTTTTAGAGCCGATCTAATTTTTTAAATAACAAAAAATTAAAAAAAAAGTTCTTGCCCCAACACAGGTGCGAACCCGCGAGCGTCGGATTACCTCGCTGCGGTTATATCCCTTGAGCTACGCTAGCTATATAACAAAATCGGTCCGATACCGTTAAATTCGATGGCTAGCGCTGGCCTGACAGAAATCGTATTTATAATTTTTTATGTTTAACCACTAATTAAAATTGTTATTACAATGCGCATATTAGGTACCTAATTAGTTTTTCTTTTTCCGAACCAAATGTTTTGAAATAATATATTTTAGGGGGCGGTTTGAGAGTATTTCCATAGTGGGAGTGGCCAGATATTATTGGTGGGCCGTCGACCAATTGTGTCTCTTTTTAACTTCCTAAAGCGCGTATGTCTGTTTCTCTCTTGCTTTTAATGAATTTATATCGTCCAAATAAACCTATAAGATCAATTTACAATATGACCCAGCCCGGAACAAGCTTGGATATCCTTTGACGATGGCTGGCTTGACTTTATTCATTCTTGGGGAGTTTTAGCATGGAACTTTGAAACAAAAGATTCTTTTTTGGTTTTAAAAAATTAAAAAATAAATTATTAGGTAGATCACTGAAAATTTTAGGTGGGTCATTGACCAAATGACCTTAAAAAGGATGGGATATCTTCCTCCAAAATCTTCTGGATAGCTGAGAAAAGGTTTTCTTGATGGGGATTTAATTCAGTTTTTTCCATTAAACATTGCAAATACTTTGAATTTTTATGAGACATATTAATGTCCCCTATTTCAGAGCAAGATTTACAAACACCGTAGGGCTTAAAATTAGTTTCTTGATTGTTTACTGCCATGATTTTATTGTGAACTAAAGAGGCACGTTTAAGAAATAACTGTCGACGTGACGTATAGCAGAGACGATTTTGACATCACAAGCTTAAGCCTACTTGACTGTGGTATCTACTATCTACCTAGATTTTAAAAATTGTTTTATCTGGCATAACTAGCCTAAACTAGACTATACTATGCCTTCCCTTTGTTTTAGTAAATGAAATGTAGTAAAAATAAATAAAAAGGATAATTTTCACTTATATTTTTTGCATTTCGTTTAACTAAACGGTGAGGAAACTTTTTTTTGAAAGTTCAAGTATTCCCATAATTATGGATAAGAAAAGTGCTTGAATAATGACAACCTTTGATTCATTAATTAGTTTTATTCATAAATGGAATTAACAAATGAAATGAAACATGTCAGATTTTTTAATTTTTTTTCAAATAAATTTTAGGTGTGAAATTTTCTTACCGAATCCCCCGCGTCCTTGAATTAATATCCGGAAATTCTTCCTCAGTCACGCATTTTTCTAGAAAATTTTCCCTCGTCTGCGACTCGGGAAAATTTTCAAAAAATGCGTTCCTTCGGAAAAATTTCCGGAAATAATTCGAGCACTAGGGAGATTATAAGTGATAATTTTTTGACGTTACGTCAATTAAAAAAAGTTACACCGACAATTTTGTCCTGTCATTTTCTTGGTTGTCATATTAATTTCGATACAAACAAATGGCTTGCAATTGTTATAAACCCGTAGTTACTGTTAGCAACCGCCGGCATGATTTGTTATTTAGTTGTTTGTATCAACATTTTAAAGGTTTTTCGAAAAATTTTGTTGTTTGTTGTTTGTATTTCTATTATACAATAAATAATAAATAAATTTTAGTTTAACTTAAAAGTAAGGTTTGTTGTTTAAATTGTTTAATAAATATTCAATTCATATTTTTTGTGTTTTCATTCGTGAAATAATCCCTAAATACCACTCGAGCAGTTTGTGTTTTCATTCGTTAAATAATCCCCTAAATACCACTCGAGCTTTAAAATTACTGATACTTTTTCACTCTTACGTGTTTTCTTTGCAAATTTCACTCGTCCTGCGGACTCGTGAGATTATAGAAAACACGCAATCGTGAAAAATTATCGGTAATTTTTAAGCTCTCGTGGTATTATCCCCGAAAACTTTTCATATCGTTGATACCATGTCAAATCAAAAATTCGCTTATAGTCCATAATTTATTTAAACAAATTTTAACCAATACGGTTTTGCGATTTTTCTATGATATTTGTTTTCGTTAAATACCAAGCAACCAAGCGTTTGTTCAAAATAAGGTTAGCCCGGATAAACACAACCCTCTTTGACATTAACATCAAAAAAGTTTTCTTTATAAAATATCTTAAAATAAACTTTAGTTTATCTAAATTATCCATCAACAACAAAACATTTCTAAAATAAAAATATAATTAAAATTGAAGGACCCAAACGTTTTTCAAACATATTTCATTTACGAAGATGTTAAGGATGTTCCATTCTCGTTCCCCTCACAACATCCACATTCATTATGCCCAAGTTAGCAAAAACAAAATTTAATAATTACAACTGACGTGGAGAAAATGAATTCTTGTTTTGACAGCTCATTTATATGGCAACAGTGTAGGGAAGATAATTATCTCTGGGATGGGTGTGTGGCTTTTTGCGATCGACTCAATAATGGCCAGGAAAATAGAGAGTGATTGACGTTTTATATTCGAGGACACAGTTTTAGTTATATCCTGTATTGTTAGATTAGGACATATGAAAAATAAAAAATAAAGTTTTAAGAATATTTTTCAAAAACTGAATTTTAAATTCAATTGAACTGAATAGACTTCAAATAATAATGAAACATGACAGAAAAAAATTGTGGGCAAACCTGCCCATATTCGCTTTTATTGTGTGCCATCAGATTTGCCCATGTTTGTATCGGATATCGTGAGAAATATTTTTTGTTGAAAAACTTTTTCTCTAAAATCAATGGTTCAGCAGTTATAAGGGAATAAACAATTAAAATGTTAATGTTAAAATTTTTCAATCCTGATAATTTTGGCTACCCCCTGAAATTAACCTCCAGAATCAAAATTCAACTTTTTACACTTTACGTATATAATTGGGCCACCACACTCTATCTCTGTGTTAAATTTCAAATTTTTACGTCGAATAGTTTCAGAGAAAATCGCGTGTGACAGATGAACAGACGGGCGGACGGACAGACACCGAAGTGATTCCATAAGAAGTGTTCCGTTTCACACAATATACAAATAAATACAGTGCCGGACTACCAGTTTTTAAACAACATTTTATCTTTAAGAAAACTTATTATATTTCTTCTTCAATGGCAACAAACTTTAAGTGCTGTAGGGATAAACCCCAAAACAATTGTTTGAAGCTACTGCGTGAAGTTTCATATGTGTGCAGTAAGAGTTAGCACAACTGCTACTATAAACAAAACTGCTGTATTATAGCTAAATTTTACACAATATTAATATATTAATATATATATATATATATATATATATATATATATATATATATATATATATATATATATATATATATATATATATATATATATATTACATCACTAAAGCCAAAATTTAATATTGTTTACCTTAATTTTATTTTTCTTCATGGCATCATCCACGTAAAGCCTATTGTCCACAACCAAATGAAGTTTCAAAATTTCCAACAACCTCTGTTTGTCTTTTTTTATGTTGTCCCACTGTGGTCCTTCCAATGCACTATTGCAGGGAGCAAAAAGTGTAACATCTTTAGATTTTTCAATGGTCCTGAGTAATTCTTGGCCGGCAGGTCCTAGGTCGTTTACTCCGTCAAAGAAGTTATTTAGAATGCCTCCATCTTTATCCTATAGTTAAAAATGTGGTTATTAAATATGAGCTTTAAAGCTGCGAGAATGAACATAAGTTAAGCGGTAAAAACTATGCGGTTAAGGGGTGACCAAGTTATAATAGTATTCTAATCTTATGCCATGTTATCAAATAATGGTATTTGATACCTGCGAATGAATTGCGTAATAAAATAAGTTGAGTTATGTGTGAAATGGGTTAACAATAAGAGCTTATATTGCTGATGTAATGCATTATAAGCTACGTTTGTAAAATTGAATCACGATTTTATAAAGTAAGCCCAGTTATTATAATAAAGGAGCAAGAAGTGTTGACGAAGTACAAGATTATTTTTTTAAATATTTTGGCAAACTAAAAAGAATTGCGACAGAGCATTTTTAAGGCATTAAGCAATGTTAAGTCACTTACCCTGAAATTCACTATAGCTAATACAGATCTCATTTGACAGTCAAGGTTATAAGTTGATAGTGTAAAAATAAGACAACTAAGCTTTCTACTATACATTTTCTCTTCAGCCTTGTTGCAAATTTATGAAAAAAAGGAAAATTTAGGTATGAATATTCCACAATAATAGACTGAAATTCATTTTAGCAAGAAGTTTCACGATAAAAATTGTTAACTAACAGTGGCAGAACTAAAACTTATCGAAACTCGGCCGATCAACTAGAAGGTCTTATTTTGAACCCTGTAGCAAATCTTTTTTTTATTTGAGACAGACCACGTAGACTTCAAGTCAAAGTACTGACGTACCATGGGCGTTTAAAGGGAAGGGAAATGTAATCTATTGACACAGGATTTAAAGGATTGGGGGTTAAGAGGGGAAGGGAAAAAATCTATCTGCAGGCAATTTGTTCCGTAATCTGGAGATACTAGGTATGAATGAGCGAGAGAAGTGAGATGTTCTATGCTTTTGTAGCTGGACAGCAAATGGATGCAGAAGTAACACACCTCTTATTATTCTGTTGGGAACAGTCAAAGGGGGAATTATAGCGGCTAGTTCTTCACAGCAATATCCGTGGAAGTATCGGTAGAAGAGGGACAAATCCCCAACAGCGCGGCGATGAGCGAGAGAAGGGAGTCTTCTTGTGAGGACTGGGTCATTGATGAGTCAAATAGCTCTCATTTGGATATAATCAAGGATGTTAAGTATCGAAGGTGATGCCGCTCCCCAGATGAGGGAACAGTACTCCAGGCTAAGTCTTATTTGGGAAACATGGAGAGTGGGTAAGTTGGAAGGGACTTTCAGGCTTGAAAGTGAAAATCAAGCTTTTTACCTGCTGATGTGGTTTTTGAAGTATGTTTGTGCCAGCTGAAATCGTGTTCAAAACCGATGCCAATAAGATTGAGTGTTTCATTGTTCTTTAGGGTTTGGCAATTTATGTGGATGAGGTAAGGGTTGCCAGATTTTTAGCGCGATAGAGATCAAGACAGGGTTTTGAAGGCGTTGAACTCAACAAGGTTCTTGGAACCACATCAGTCTAAGAATAATTGAATATCTTGCAAAAGTGACAGGTGCATAAATCTGCGTCGATTATCCAGCTCTTGATTCGAGACTTGTCTGGAAAAATGAACGTTGAAGAGTACTATCGTCAGCATAACTGTGGATGGGGTTAGTAGTTGAAGACAGCAGGTCATTAATGTGAAGGAGAAATAGGGTTGCTGCCAGAACCTAACCTTGGGGTATGCCAGCATCGATAGAATGAAAATTAGATGACTGCACGTCCACCACGACATATACGCTCCGGTTAGAGAGAAAGCTGTCGATCCAGGTACATAGTTTAGGAGGAAGACCGTAAGAGGGTAGTGTGTTGAGTAGTGCGGCATGCCATACTTGGTCAAAGGCCTTGAAGATATCTAGATCAACAATCTGGGATTCTCCATGGAATTCGAGAGATTTGTTCCAGTTATGTGTGACAAAAGTATGGAGATTAGTTGTGGATCTCTGGTGACAAAATCCGTACTGTCTCTCATGGATGATTTTGTGTTTTTCTACATATTTAGGAATTTGCAAGATAATCATTTTCTCCAACTTTGCTGACGACAGAGAGAAGAGAGATACGTCTGTAGTTGGATGAAAGGGACTTGGAACCTTTCTTCGGGACAGGCTCCACACGAGCAGTCTTCCAGCTGTTTGGGGAGATACCCTTGTCATAGGAGATCTGGAAAAGACGAGTTAAGATGGGTGCAAGTTCTGGAACGCAGCATCAGTTGCTGGTATGCCATTCAGACCTGAGGACTTTTTGGTGTCAAGGAATAGAAGAATTTTTTTAACTTGTTTGACCTTAAGTAATATGTCGGACATTTTATGGGGTACAGCCGTAGCGCAGGTAAGAGCAAAGTTAGCAGGAGGAATAAAGGTGGAATTGGCAGCGAATTGTTTGGGAAATAGTTCAGCTTTCCCTTTAGATGTGGAGACAATTTCGTTGACAGGGGTCAACTGCTTCTCCAAAAATTTTGCCTAATGTTTTTGGCAAGTGACCAGAAAGATTTGCTGCCGTTCGAACAGGAAAGCACTTTATCTTTTATGCGGTTGTTAAAAGCATTTTCAGACTAATATAGTCTAATTGTATCTTAAACTTTTTTAGTGAATCCCGGTATTTAATCACTAACTGAAAGTTGTAAATTATCGCTAAACGTCGAAATGACTCCATTTTTGATAACTGATCTATCTTGCGACGTTAATAATAAAAATTAATGATAAATTAACAACCATTTAACATTAAACTTTTTGTTCCTATGTTTTCATTCAAACATAACTTAATGTATGAGATAAAACTGGTATAAGTTTTCACAGCAACAGACTCTTTTTCACTCTTTTGACGCTGAATTTTAAAATATTCGATTTTACAGAGTGACTGTCATGTACCTAAAAGTCTTGGCCCGTCTCAATGAAACGACTATCCATAAAAGTCTTGACTTGATTTTATAAAGTGCCTATCATATCCTTAAAAGTAAAGTATTAACAAATTAGGCTTCTAAATTTCAGATATAGGATCAGCGGTGCAGTCGCGTGCAGACAATGTAGGCAAAAAAGCCAAATGGCCTACCCTAGTAAAATCGTAAAATCAAAGGAAAAATTATAAAATTCCCCAATTTAATGTTTATAGAAATATATATATATATATATATATATATATATATATATATATATATATATATATATATATATATATATATATATATATATATATATATATATATATTTCTATAAACATTAAATTGGGGAATTTTATAATTTTTTCTTCGATTTTACGATTTTACTAGGGTAGGCCATTTGGCTTTTTTGCCTACATTATCTGCACGCGCCTGCACCGCTGATCCTATATCTGAAAACTGATCGCAATCAGCATAATGTTTCCCTTGTAGGTGGCCCATAAAAGCGCGATGAAGGTGTACAAAATATTTACATGGACAATATAGCTACATTTGAAGGCAGCACCTATATATAGCCGAAAAAAGTACGAATTTAAAGGCAGGGATGTAGCGCTTTATGTTAAAACGAGATTGAGCAATTGGCGAATGTCGTAGCGCAAGTCGCCGTGCTCTGGGCTTTTACGGGACGACGCGACGGCCGGTTATACCCTTTTACACGTATTGTTTGTCTATATTGAGGTTTTAAATTAAATGCATTTTTAAACAAAGACTGCCGTACTGAAATAATAAAAAAAAAATTTAATTCGAAATCTAAAAAGACAATTCTTAGGGGAAAAGTTCAAAAACACAAATAAAATGGTTTAACGTCTTCAAATGTGTTTTTTATGAGGTAGGTGAGTAATATAATTCGACTATTTTATTTTATCTATTTTGCCTATGACCTTTCCTCTTCCAATCTTACGTTGGGTATGTTGCGCTTAACATTCCTGGTCTTGTGGCCTACATTTACATACCTTATCAAATTTTCAAATTTTTGTTGGTCAAATTTTGTCAAATTTTCACCAACAAAGATTTGTCAAATTTTTTATTGGTAAATTATTAAGTCTGTAATGACTTGCTCTAAATGTTAGGGTGAAGATTGACTGGTGGACACTTTCCACTTCAGTTGTTAAATATACGCATTAATTTCGTAAATAAATTGTAAATTTGTTTTTGAAATAAGGTATTTTATTTGACTCACCAAGCTATGCAGTGTTAAGTTGGTTAATTTTTTTATGCTGCCTTTAGTTACTGAGTGAGTTGAAAGCGATATCCCAATGTTATCTAGAAGAGTTTCTGTTTTAACCCGGCTGCAAAAACAGTGGCGCCCTTTTAAAACCCCCCCTACTCTCTGGCATTTAAGCTAGGGCATTCTTTGGCACGCACGCGCAAGCTCCTCGCATTCGGCTCGACTCGTCGTATTTATTTAAATTTCGCATTTTCAAGACTGGAAGTTCTAATTTTTCACAACTTTGAATTTTAGTTCTGAATTGTAAATTGAAGCTTATTAAATTCTTCTTTATTGCGGAAAAGAGTGTGGCAAAATTAACATGTATGCTTAACGTACACGTGTGAATATTACGGTAAAATGGGCCATCTCTGGGTCATGTTGGATTTTCACTTCATCTCATCCTTGTATGTCCGCAACGTATATTTATTACTAATATAGAAGATTGAGAAGATTATTATTAGATTCATAATTATTTGAAGCTACCGGATGTAAACTGAAATAAGAAAATACAAATTAAATTTACGAAAAATGTGAAAGTTTTCAATCCTTATTAGTTTAATGCTGTGCCCATTTCCTAACCAAATAACAATCATACTTAATTAAAGCATCGTTAAGGCAATAATATACATTTGCCGAGAATCTTCTTGAAAATTAGGTTTATTAAACGAATTATTCTTAATTTTAGCGAAATCCAAGCGAAATAATACAGACTGCGCCTACAAGCGAAATGGAAATCAAATTAGAATGCTCGGAAAAGGGTTCTTAAAGGTTTTATTACAAAAAATACGTACCATATTTTGGACAAAATTTAATTAAACGCCCAATAAAAAAATGTAACGGGTTATAGATTTCCTGCAATGCTGTTCATTAACATTTAAATGAAGACGAGATATTATCGCTTTTTCCCTAAAGATTATGGTCTAATTACGAAAACTAATTTAAATAATATTATCTTGAGGGATCTTCTCTCAAGCTGTTTATAAAATAACAAAAACATAATTTGAAACTTGGCCTAAAACAGTACCTTTGGAGTTTTTGCTGTGCTGTATTAGACTTGGCACCATCGCACGATTCGATTGTGCCAACTTTGGGTCAGAAACCTTGAATTTGTTTGATTTTCTTTTTCAAATGTACAATCTACGATATAGGGTGGTCCATAAGTAATGGTACACAGAGCAACTGCAGATTCCTAATGTCAAAATAATGCGATTTATTCAAACTTGCCTAATTCAAAAGTTAATAATAACCAAGATACAGGGTATCAAGATTTTATTTTGGTTTCGTTTTTTCCCAATAATCTCGGAATAAAATGACATAGCGGCACCATATTAAGGATTTGGGGTTTCTTTGAGGCGAGGAATTCAAATTTGTCCATACTCTGGATGTCTCTAGTAGAGGGCGCCTCGTACCGCATACCGCACTTCTTTTAAATTGCGTAACTTTTTTTTAGCTTAGAATATCGATCTAGCTTTTGAAAAAATCGATTTCCCTACTTCTCTTACGTCAAAGAGGTATACTTTATTGAGGTCACTATGAGTAACCGTTTTCGATATTCGCATTTGAAATTTCCTATGCAATATATGCAATGGTATAGAGTGCAACAGCAGGCTCTGCAGGTCAAAATAATGCGATTTTATTCAAATTGCCCAGTCCTAGGGTTGATAATAATCAGGGTAAATGGTGACTTTTGATTTTGTTTTCGATTTTTTTCGAATACTTGGGGGATCCACATTTTCTATATATTATATAGAAAACTCTCCTTATATTGTCGTACAGTGGTGCACTTGTACTGTCGAATAAATTCGACGTTATTTTACTTATTATGTTAGCGACCAAAAGTTTTGGAGCAATATACGTAAAAGTAGTTTGACGCGAGCCACTACATCTTACCCGTCCTTTTCGAACGTTTTGGATATAAGGTCTCTTATTGAATCTGGTTAAAGTGTGGTCTGTTTGTCAGCCACTCTGGTCGTGAGCCTGCCTGATGAAGGGTAAGGGCCCAGAAATCGCGATAGCAGGACGACACCCAGATCAGAATCAAACAGAATAGTCCTACTTTATTTTGTCATTTTCGATCTTGTGTTTTGCACTAGCGAAAGAATTAAAGCTTTTGCATAAATATATTAAATATATCGACCGAAGAAAATTCTTCATTTTACTTTCTTATACCATCGTATAGTGGTGCACTTGTACTGTCGAAGACGTTATTTTACTTATTGTGTTAGCAACCAAAAGTTTTGGAGCAACATAAAAGTAGTTTGGCGCGAGACACTACATCTTACCCATCCTTTTCGAACGTTTTGGATATAAGGTCTCTTTAATTAAGCTCTAGTGGATCAGCTAAGTTATGACAGGATTTTGTCCTTTCATAACTAATAAGTCGTGATTAAAAACCAAAACGATTTTTGTCTTTTATTTAACATGATCAATTTAGTTCTATTATTGTGACTGTTATAAATCCACAGTCATAGTACAAGACGTAGTTGTACTATTCTTACACTTGTCAGTTTAAAACCTAGATTGTCAAATTAGACAAGTTTTAGCGATCCCGGGGATACATTTTAATGCAAAAAAATGTACCGCATATCAGGATATAACCGTAAATGAATTTTATTAAACTAGATTATTTTTTGAACTAATTTTTTCGTTCTGATAGGTAATAAATTCTTGTTATATGCAGCTGACACTGAGCTCTACCTGATTGCATTTTTAATTCACTATTTTGTTTTACTGTAAAATAAAATGAACCTGTGACGTTTAAATATTATATACTAACTGCAATCAGGAATTGAATAAAAAATTCGTTTAAAATTTGAAATATATTGTTTATTTTATTTTAAATCTATTTGCATAATGTCTTATGGGCTAATGGAACTGATAACCACCGATTTAAATGGAATTTTTATAGTTGTTAATATTCACATTAAGGGGCTAGAAACTGACCTTGAAAGAGTCTTGCCGGTTAAGTATATGGTATCAAGCCTACCTGCTTATTAGGCTGTTCTCTCATATGAATGTTGCTTATGACTAGAAATGCGCAATAAAATAGATAATAAACCTTTAACACTGTAAAACGAATACCGAATGGGTCATCTAGGAGCGTATTTAAGGAATTTTCTTGCTTTTTCCGACAAATACTATTTTTAACCAACATTATTCCACACTATATTTCCTTATTAGAGATTCTTTTTGAGTTTATTTTATCTGTTAATTATTCAAGAATATCTCTAACTAATTTAAATTGCTAATTTTTTCGTCAACGTTATAAATAAATAGGTTTATTTGCATCGTTTCATTGAATCATTCATTGTCAAACGTGGTTCGAATAACATGGCATAACATTAGAGTACGGCACCAAACTAATTTTTATGGAGGCAGCTTAAATTCCGCAATAGTTGTGAAATTAGCTTAAATATACAAGAATATAAAATGAAATCCTTAAATCTAATATACATGTTAAAAATTTACAGGCATGCAAAAAAATATAATTATTAGCAGAAAGTTAGTAATTGTGTTTAGTTAAGTGTTCATAACCCCACAGACTTCAACACGAAAATAACAGAACATTAAATATTGCATGCGTTTAATACAAAGATTAAATACCCATATTATATAATTAAGGTAATATTTTTGAAATTTACCTTATATTGCTGCAGTTTCCAGAACGACGAACAAAAACATGAAAATATATTTTAAATGAGTATATTTAAAATATTTTCAGCTTGGCTACAGCTAGATTACCCACAAAACATAAGTATTGTACATACAAGCTATTTTAGACTGCACAATTTTTGGGCTAAAAATTGATAAAGTAGAACAATTCAGGTTGACTACTTGAACATTCTCCATTTCTTGGGTAAAAATGTCATTTTAATATAAATAAAATAAATTTAAGTTAGAGAAAATGCATGTACTTTTTTATTGTATATAAATCTTAACGAACCTGAGAATATTGTTTAGAAGAAAATTTAAGAACTTGGGTGTACATAGAATTGCCTATACTCACCATACCTAACCGGAATCGTTTATCAATAATGTATATATATATATATATATATATATATATATATATATATATATATATATATATATATATATATATATATACACACCGGGTGACTACGAGATTACTGGACAGCTCGTTATTTTGTTAAGAAATAATATATCGCTGTGAAATTTTGGGAACTCGTATGGTTGCTTTAGATGCAGATTTTGAGTGCTCGAACATCTGACTATCGTTTCCGGTTCAACTGAAAATACAGTCAACTTTGTTGTTTTAAACGAAACACCCTGTATATTTTTTAAAATTTGGGTTCTACGTATAATTCTAAGTATAAAACATGTATCATACCCATACCTATATTTAACAGTTTTGAAGAAAATTACGTTTGAAAATGTCGAAAGAGCCGCAAACTATACTGTTTTAACATAAAACAAAGGAATATGCGAAAAGTTTAATATATTATTCTTATTTCTTTTTAGGGGCCTTGAATGCTTGTGTCATGACAATCTTACTTCCGGTGCAACCGGAAGTGGTACAAAATATGATTCAGGCACAAATTACTTCAATAATTTCAATTGAACGCCCTACTTTAAACTCGAAATTTTAATTTATCTGACTTTTCTCTATAATTTTTGTATACACTATCCCAGGTCCCAGAAATTTTGTACTCGAGTGCCGGCACCGATATCCATGTATCAACATTTTTGGAACCGGCGCCAGCAGCTCACTTCCTAAAATTCTTGTGCGACGGTTACAGAGATATCGCCAAAAAACTGATTGCACCCTTCTTTTCAATATGGCGGCCAAATGGGGAGGG
The DNA here is from genome assembly GCA_963971165.1 of Philopedon plagiatum. Lineage (NCBI taxonomy): Eukaryota > Metazoa > Arthropoda > Insecta > Coleoptera > Curculionidae > Philopedon > Philopedon plagiatum. The sequence goes on from OZ020191.1 coordinate 12,627,733, forward strand.
TTGCAATCCCGGAAACTGAGATTTACACTCACCAATTACCCCTCTAAAAATCCCCCAAAAAAATTGCTGCCAACTCAAAATATTTAATAATCCCCTTTTTTCAGCATTTAATTAGATTAATTAGGATTGCTATTATCCTTATGGTGATTGTTAAACAGTCGTTTTAATCAAATGTAATGTTTCTTATTCACTAGATCCCCTAATCTTCAGGAAATAACAAGGAAAAAAATTAACACTCCAATTTAGAGTACATCAGTCATAATAGCACTCTTATTTACATATGATGCCGGCACCAATAGGATTAGGTTTTATAAGTTTTGAATTTAGTGTGAAAGTTTGCAATAAAAAATATTTTTATTTATTTATAAAAATCAAAATAAGTGGATAAAAGCCACCGCCATAAATATTTAACTTATGTAGAGCAAATAGAAAATAATATTTCAGATTTATTTGGAGTATATACATATTGACCATTGTTTTTTCGTAAATCACGCTCCACGTATTTTTTGTCCAAAATACTTTTTAATGTAGACTTTCTAAAAAAATATACGAGACTAATAAAATTGTGCCAAATAAAAATGAAATGGGTACTAACAACTTGATGACTTTTTTACGTTTATTACTTTTTTCGTATGTGTTTTTTTATTATTTCTTTTATATTTCATCAAAATAATATAGCACATGTATTTTCCACTTAAAACGTGATTTCTCATTAAATTACTGATTTAAAGTTGATGATTTAAAGTTGACCGGTTAGGTTTCACCCCTGTTACCAACCTGCAATTTGCCTGGTTTCCTAATGGTTTTTATTTTGGAGCTTGTTCTATTGCTGTAGAAAATGCATACCTGCATTTTCCTTCTGTTTATAAATTTGCGAAAAAAAGTCTTATTATTACACTTATCAATTTAAACCCTTCACTGTCAAATTATACTTAGGTAGTATTAGCAATAGCAATAAGGGACATAAAAATTACAGACATTATTTTTATGAGTATACTAGCCATAGCCGCATATATTACATAACTTTTGTACATATTTTAATGTACATATATACAAGTAAATTATTTTTCCGCCCATATTGTTTCCTGCGGAAGCACATGAAAGTTAATTTAAAACTGAAATACTGCAAAGTTATAAATTTGAATGTGCTATCGTAGAAATGTCGGTACTAATTACATTTCGCCATTTTTTGGCTTGTAAAATAATTAAATTGTAACAACTTTGCATGTAAAGCTTGCAAGTAATTTACCAGTGAATAAAACGTATAATTGCTTAAATATATGGGGTGTTTCCTAAAACTTAAACGTAGATTTTGCTGCTAAAAGTAATAGGAAGTTAAGAGGACATTTTTAAACATATGTTTGACATTTACCCCCTCTCTCTATTTTACGGGGTATACAGCAATAATGATATATATATATATATATATATATATATATATATATATATATATATATATATATATATATATATATATATATATATATATACCGGGTGGTGCATCCGGCCAGGACACAGGATATCCAACGTAAATTGTAAGATGATCAAATATTAGTTCCCTATTTATTTTAGCCAAAAATGTACTTAAACTTTTTAAGGTTGCAATAAGAAAAATGTCCAAAAATATCCAATTTAAGAGTTATTTAACAATTTAAGTATTTTTAAAATGATAAACTAGGAAATAGGGACCTGACACATTTCTGTCAGTACACCAGCAAATAAATGATTAAAAATTTGTCAAAGTCATTTTATGTCAATGTTAAGGTTAGGCACAGGTTTTGAATAAAATTATCTATTCAATAACCGTAATAAACTTCCAGTAAAAAAAATATCAACCGGGAGTAGATTATTTTTTTATTTACACAACACCCAAGTTGCTTGTCAAATAGTGGCATATTTTTGATAGATACCAAAAATATTAAAATTGTTTAAGCACGTCCTAAAAACTGCAAAAATCTTATTTTTTTCCAATCACTAAAACAACACTATAAAATGTAAACTTTTATAATCCTGAAATAATTCACTTGAAAGATCTTGAGAGCTTTAACTGCGTTTTGCGTACTTTGAAATTCTCAGGAAACAATATATAGGAAATTTATTTATATTCATATAGAAATGTTTTTGATGTAATATAATGCTGGCGAAAATAAAATTGTAAGCAAGCTGGAAAGCGGTGTAAATTTATGCGACGGATATTCATTATCTAGAAAACTCATTTTTAAAATAAATGGAATGCAACGTACACGGAATTCTATTTTGGAAAGACCGGTAGAGATATACATGCATAAAAATGTTCCCATGCGACAAAGTCAGAAGTTTTCTACGAAGACAAATATTGTCTTTATAATGGCATCACTGGGTGATTACCCCTAAAATAAGTCATTCGGTTTCTTAACTGAAAACAAATTAAAATAGTCAAGCTATACAAAATTTGTTTTTTTACTTTCTATTTAAAACTTTTTTAAATAAATTAAACGTAAAATGTCACTCTGTTATTGTCACGAATTAAAATAATGATCACGAATTTTCTTTTTAAAAAAAAGTAGTTTCTTTTAATAATGTCTTTATCACAAGAAATAGGAGATTGGAGCAGTAGAAATTATTAATAGGTAATGAATATCCTGCAAATGCATGCAAATAAAAAAAAAGTTTTCGCTGTGCGTGTCGAAGATACTTTTCTGTAAGTAAAATCACTAACCAATATGTCTGAACAAGTAATGTGGTGTATATACAAGTTATAGTGTATTTACAGAATCTATGATATTTGTGTTGGTTAACCAAAGAGATTTATAAATAAATAATAAAACCAAAAACATTTAAAATAAAACGTTAAGAGAAGTAATTAGTGCCCGTTATTACTACTTTGGTTTTTTTATATATTTTGTTGCTTTATTAGTTGCTATAAACACCAATGATTTTCCGATGTAGATAAATGAGAAAAATATAAATTATTAGGGAAATCAAAACTCCATTTTGCTTGTTGGTTAAAGGAAATGTTCAAAATAAAACTTTGATTGATAATGAAATAAATGTCTTTATATACAGTGAGGGCATAAAGTCTGGAAACCTGAAAATATAATGAATTTAAGTTATTTAATATGAAACTGTGTAAAATTAAAAATGAAGATCGAGGTCTTCTGCTTATTTCCTTAATATTTCCCGTTTTCGATATATTTTCAAGTTTCCAGACTTCGTGTCCTCACATGTCCACCCTTCTCTTCAGACACCCACGGTACGTTAGTACTTAGTTAATTTTTGTTTTTTAGAGCAAATGACGGAGCAATGTTTAAAAAACAAAATATAGTTTTTAGGGAAGATAAAATAAAATCTCTTGGCTCAAATTATTTTTTAACACTTGTAGTAGGTATTTATGCTTAGTTTCTACAAAATGATATTGAACAGCAAGGGGTTGATAGTTTTTATTATATTTTACCAACGCACTGGCGAATACAGGACTAAATAAAGCATTTTGCAGGGAGCTTACCTAATACTCTCTTCTGCACCATATACCAGCCAAGACTAATACGTATATTTTACACAACCTAAGTACAATTGTAATTACGGCAAAATAAGTAAAAGCAAAATGGATTTATACAATGTGGAAGCAGGCTTTAATTGCTTAAACATTTATAGACTTTTTACAAGAATAATCAATAATAAAAAAATTAAAAAAGAAGAGAAGCAAACTACTCAGCTCTTATTTTGTTTTTTCCCTAACATTGTTCTTGCTTAGTTATTTTCTTAAAAACCACCCCTATTCACACCTTTTCGGTGTAAACATATAAAAAAGATAATTCGTTAAAAAAATCTAAATTTTAATTTGCAGCTTTCTTTCCAAAGAAGAAATATAAAAAAAGTTCTGATTTTTTAAGTGACTTATATGCTTTTCATATGTTTACAATGTCAAATTATTTATAATAAATAACTGAGCAACAAACATGTCATAAAACAATACAGAATAGTAGCAATGAGAGCTGAATACTGCACCCAAAGAGTACTGGTATTTTAAATCTGAGATAGTAAATGTACTTTTTTTCACAATCATGTTTTTTGTCACTTACTGTCATTACTGACAAAAACAGTAAGTTGATTTTACTGAGCGATTGATATTTTTCCTAACAACCAAAGTATACAAGGCGTATATAGACCCTAAGTGCAATTTACCCCCCTAGTGTAGTAAGTGAAATTGTGCTTGTACACAGAAAAAACTGCTATGCTATTTTCAATAATAGTATTATTTTTGACCACTGTTATATTAGTTATACTAAAGGTAATATTGTTGAAATAATCCAAAAAAAAAAATAGTTCTTTAAATGTAAACTTATAATTCGAGTTCAAAAGTATTCCTACTTCTTTGAAAACTATATTACCAATGACCAAAATATAATTGGAAACCAATAAATTTCTATTAATCCTGAGAGTGTAGCATTGTTAAAGCCAAAAAATTAAACTATTTGATGAGAATGCTTAAATATAATTGGGCGAAAAATCGCTATGTGAAGGCGGTGTGATTTAAATTACAATTTATTTTATTAAACGAGAAGAACTACAGTTTAAATAGAAAATCTTCAATTAAGTCAATAATCCTTATGTCATGTTAATTAAAATAAACACTCCAATAAAATATATAAGGTATTAGAGAAATAATAAAAAATATTAATTCAATGGGTTCTATTGTTGGTTGAAATATTACTTCTATTGCTCGCGGACACCCTTAAATTGTGCTGTTGGTATTTGTTCGTTGAATTGTCGTTTAAGCTTGCAGCCTGTTTGTTTATTTCGTTAAAGGTGCGCCACAAATAGTAGATCTTTTGCAATTCTGGGGACTGGAGCAACTTATTTCAGTGTTTTTTGTATGTAAGTAAAACAAATCTAAAAAGCTTTGCAATAATAATAAGTATTTCAATTAGATAAGATGAATATTTTCACAAATAAACGTTTACTGAAACCTAAATAATGTATGTATGATTGTGGCGGATTCATATTTAAAAGAAATGAAACCTTATATTTCAAGCAATCTTATAACCTACTGGTTAACAATCATTGAAAGAAACCAAATTTCTATTGTGCAGAATACAGTGAACGGGTATCTAATTCAATATACGATAGTATTTTTTCTGTGTATATGCAGTTAAAAATTGACTAAAGAAGAGACCACATAGTATCCAACTGTTTTTTTAAAATTAAAGTACAAATTGATTATTGTTCTTAGCACTGAATATCCAGCCCACAAACTTGCAGGAGATTTTAAATTTGAACTTTCTATTACAAAATATGCCAGCAAGCTTTTCTCATTAATTACACTGTTTTTCTCGTGTAGCCAGCTTTCAAAAAACTTATATGCACTTTCGTACCTTTGACATGATTTTACTGGCATTAACTGTGAACAACCGACTCCTTTCCCGATTTCAATATCAAGATTTTTTGTTTCATTTAGACTTTCTTCCCCAAACATTTTACCATTTAGATTCATTCTGTTACGCTGTATAAAAAATATTTCAAACAATCGGAACCGACAAATTCAAACTGACAGTAACAACAATTACTACGAACCGTTGCATAGCAACAAACATAATGACTGCATAACCCATTATAATGTTACGAACGCTCATTATTTCATACCAACTATTAGACAAGTTTTTGTATTTTTTCGTAGAGTAATATGACTGTGCAAAAATAGTATGCAGTAACGTAAGATTAAGAAAAAATACCTCGCAGTAAGCGTTGAAATTTTCCGCGTGTCGTTGATTAATTCATTTTATAAAACTACCACTTACCCTCTTACCATAAATTCTTATTACCTATAAAATGTTGATTGATTCATAACAGGCAATTTAAATTCTATTAATAACACAGGGTTTAAAAAAATAAAATTGTTATTTACATTGTTACCTTTAAAAAACAATTTTATTTTTTTTTTACAAAAACCACCTTGCTCTTCCAGACAAATTCGAATTCATTTTTATGAAATCAAAAACATTAGTCAGTTTTTTGATTTCCTAAAACTTTAAAGTAATTAGCCCTTGCAGCTCCTCCATATTTGGGATACGGGTTTTTAAAAAGTAAATCCTTAATATGAGGCCATAAAATGAAATAGCATGGGGTAAGGTGGCATGATCGAGGTGGCCATATTCCTGCTTATAATTTTGTGGTCAAAAAATTCTAGCAAGAAATTTAAATTATTTCGAGTGCCGTCTTCGTCACTAAACATAACCTTGTCGAACTTCTTCGTCATCTAATTGCTCTGTAAATGGTGTTAAAATCTCTGTAGGTATCGATCCGCATTAAGAGTGCCTTTATAATATTGGCCCAAGAAGCCTCCGATAACTTATCGCTGCCCAGACGACAGTTTTCTGAGGATGTAGAGGCTTTTCTATAAAAAAATGTGGATTATTTGAGTTCCACATTCTCATCTGCTGTGAATTCACATACCCAGAGAAGTGAATCCATGCCTCGTCGCTGAAAAATGCATGTCTTTTTAAATCCAGTTATTAGTGGTTTATTATTTGCCACTTGTCTTAGCTAAGCTGAGATGGTCAGATCATTGTATCTCCTTTTGCCTCATTAAATGTATTATACTATCTCTTTTTGACAAACTTAGCACAGCTAAGGGGAGTGACAAATAAAAAGCCACTAGTATTGTTGTATACGTTATCCATAACCGATTGAAAAACTCCGCGGTTTAAAAACCGAGCAGTTCCAGATTTGTGCCCAGTACGTTTGTAGTTTTGAAATATCAACAAAAATGTCTTGAAATTGAAACTGACAGCCAATCCTTTTCGGGAGTGTTGCGGCAAATGGTACAAGAATATTCCTGTCGGAAAAAACGAGTTAGGTAAATGGACAAACCGGGAAGCTAAAAAAGCTGGACTGGAAAAATCGAGAACTTTCGGTGCGTTTTCAGATTGCTCGCGGTTGATCTGTGCCAATGGGGTAGATCAACAGGATAAGAGCATGAAGGCAGGCAGAAGCACGTATGTTGTTCGACGATAATTCTGACAGAAGTTGTTGTAATCTCTTCGAACTTCTTTCGTCTTTATCAGAAGAGAATGAAGTTATTGAAGTAATTAAAAATAGAACAATTCCAAGTAAAGAACCCAAAGTTGCAAAATTTTGTTCAGAATGTTATTAATAAATACCACGATAAAGAGATTTTCCTTTATTTTTATTAGTTATATTTGTTATTAATACATTCATGTACACGTTTTTAATAGATATCTGCTCAATAAATCACAAAACAAAACTACTAAATGAAGTCGCTGCATACAGCTGGTATGTTAGTATTAAAGCGATGTTCCATTGCTTGCAAAGAGAGCATGAGCGCAATTCGAGCGACGTATTAGAGCGATTTGAAAACATTCTGAGATGCACATCAATAAAGGTAAATGGAAGATTCCCTTAGGTATAGTGCGGAACATTTGCAAAACTTACTGTGAGGTAGTTTTTTTTGGATCTTATGATGCTTAGTTAGTATGTGCTTTCCGATTTCGAAAATTTACAGATTTTTTCGCTCGGAGACACTTACTGACTATGTATCGCAATATACTACTTAGTATCTCAGATTTGCCCTATAAATTTAAATTAGGGCCAAAAAAGACGTTTACATGACAATAGGACTTCAATATTATTACATATAATTAAGCAGGAATATCACACTTATTTAAATTGCACATTCATCTTCGTATTTGATAATTGTAAAAATCCATTAAACTTCCACTGATTTTACCGGATTTAATAGCGGACACTTACTGCCAATGAGCGCGCATTATGCCGACCAAACTATTTTAAATAGCAAATTTAGGCAAGCTGTTAGATGGATAGGAGAAATGTGATAATTGGAACTGATAGTTAAAGTATATCGATCGATAAAACACTTATTTCCAAAACAATTTTTTTTCCAACAACGTATATTTCTTCGATATAGTTATTTACCTAACAAGTGCGGAGAGTGGCACTTTTTCGCACGCAATGGCACACAGAGGTAATTTTATCCATTCTAGCAATTAATAAATCCAAAAAGAAGTTGTTGAAAAATCCAAAATAAACTAGACTATTTTAACAAAAGCAGACTAGCTTACAATAATCGAAAATATTTTTCTCTGTATCGCTCGCACTAAGTTGTAGTTGTACCACAAATAATCTGCATTTACTCCAGTCCAGTCACTTTTGCCTCGTATGTTTGACGTACATTGGCATTATATTTTCGTGTGTTGTGCTCCCTACGTTTTGTGTGAAGTATTTTAGTTTGAGGTAAGTACTATCATTTTAATTACCTTTATTAGCTTTGTGCTTAAAATTAATTTGGAGGTAGTGTTTCCAAAAATTTTCTGAATTTTTGCGAATTTTTCATAAATAACTACACCTATGCAAAAGGCATGTTCGCAGTTTTAAGATTTCCACAGTGTGTGTTTTTAGGTTTTTTAAATATCTTAACTCACAATCAGTGCCTTTTGAACTATATATTATATACGTGCAGAACACTGCAGATGACTGAAAAACAATGTATTTTTAGTTACCATGTTATTTACGAGAAGAGAACTGAGTTGGATGATACGTCGCGACGTATAAAAATACGGCCGCATTTCTACGTTCTACAGTATCTCCCTGCCGCCAAACATCCAACAGTTCTCTTGTCGTAAATGACATGGTAGCTAAAAAATACATTCTTTTCAGTCAGTTGCAGTGTTCTGCACGTATTTAATATATAGTTAAGAAAGAAGGCACTGAGTCAAGATATTTACAAAACCTAAAAACACACAAAATCTGTGAAAATCTTAAAACTGCCAATATGCCTTTTGCATATGTGTAGTTATTTATTAAAAATCACCAAAACTTCAGCAAATTTTCAAAAATGCTACCTCCAAATTAATTTAAAACCAGGTAATAAAAATTAGAGTACTAACCTTTCAGTAAGGAATTTAGAGGAAAATATATTCAGAAAAACTGTTAAAATATGTTTATTAAAAAACCCATTTTACAATATACATGAAACACTACCCTACACAGCTGTGAATTGATAGCACTCCGCAGTGTTTGTGGCATCAATGAGAGTCAGTGTCCTGCGAATAAAAAATAAATTATTGTGAAAGTCAGATTATATGTCGTATGTAACTTCCCTCTTGTGATTATAACATTTTACTATTTTAATACTTTTAGGCTGTCACTTGTTATTTTAAACATTAGCTATTACTTTAGCAACCCTGTGATGAATATAACAAAATCTGTGAAGATCTTAAGGACATGACTATTCTGTTCTTGTTAAAATAGTCTAGTTTATTTCGGATTTTTCAACAATTTTTTTTTGGACTTATTAATGCTAGAATGATAAAATGACCTCTGAGCAGAGTTTGGGCAAGCCGCCAAGTGCGGAAAAGACACTTTCCGCATGTGTTGGGATTGAACAAAAATTTTCCTACGAGCGTCGGATTACTTCAAATTTACCAAAACTTTAGCTAAAAACAAAATTTTATTATTACTAAATTGAAAAAATCGGGGTTTTAAATATGAAAAACATGCAAAGATTTATTGTTTGCGTTAAATCAACATTTTCTTTTTTTTAATATCGTGAGAAAAAGTAATTTTTCGGCACTTTTGCGGAAATAGTTATTTGTATATCAAGAGCGCGAAATTTCTTATTAAAGTACCGAGAGAAAAATTATCACCAAGGGCTCTTGCGGCCGAGGCCAGATATCTTCGAGGTCGTTAAAAAATTTCGCGGCCATGGTATACACAATATTTTTTGTGCAACCGTGAATATTATACAGGGTGATATGAAATTCACTGCATATATTTGAATGGGTGACTGCTGGGGTAGTCTACAGACATTCCCAATACTTTTTTCCCTCAAATCGCACACTTTTTTTATTTTAAAAACTACCCTAAACCACCCGTGTATCCGACGCTTCTAAAAGGCATGACGTCATAGGCTCTAATATTACACAGAAAAAATATTATTGTGATAACTCATTTCTTTTTCAGCTTTAGTAAAACCAAAAATAATCCAAAGTATTTTTTATTCCACAGACGCATTTTACCAAAAATGTGTATTTTAATTTAATAGGTGACATTAAGTTCTTTACTTAAATGGACTACTCCTAAAATCGATTGAAAGTACCATTATTGTACCGTTAGCACAAAGAATAGTCATTTACCAATTACGTTATTTATTAATGAGATGAGCATAATTAGTACTAGCTTAAACTTTCTGCCATTCAAAAAAGGTTAAATACAAACAATAAATTATTGTTTATAACTCAGTTCAAAACAACCTTCGTGAAAGTTCTCTCAGCCGACCGACGCACGCTTCAAAATTTGACTGCACCACATAAAGAGTTAACGTAAAGCACCCATTTATTACTTATTTTTTGGTAAACAAACGGGGTTTTCGTCAATATTATAACAAAATGTGAAAAATCAGGTACCGACATCAAACAAATTCTTCCGTAACACATGGTTTTTGACAGCTACGAAATACAACCTATAACCTATTTCCTTCTTGCTTGCTGTCCATGGCCTCCGTCTGCGTCTCAAAGGAAGCTGATTTTTAAGTCAGCAGTAATCAGCGTAGGTACGCTATTAGGGAGACTTTGCACGAAGAAATTGCGGATACGCTAATTCATGAACGATAAGATTTAGAGTGGTATTTTTAAACAGAGTTTTCACCTCATTTGCCAAATGAATCTATAAGCCTACCAGAGATTTTGATTTTTTTTTAATTTTTAGGTTTTTTTTATAAATCATGTCATAGAAATACCACATTACATTTTATCGTTTACGGGTGAGTGTTGCTAGTTGCAAGATCTCACTATGAAGTGTTTTGGCTCGACAACAATTGGCGACTTAAATTAAGAACGTGGCGTCCTCTTCAAGCGATTTGCTAACTACACGATGCTATAGCGGAGAATGTTTCGTTTCGTCTTTGTTTTCATTATCGCATTATTTGGCATCCTTGTCAATTTTGTCGTCAAGAAGTGAGCCCTTCATCCCCGTTAAAAATCAGCTGATTGCAGCTGGCTTCCTTAATTTGAGTTGCCAACACTTTTCTTTTTCCTTTTTAATTAGATGTCAGTTTTTCATAACAAACCATTTATTTTTCTGTGGTGTTTTAATAGTGCTGATAGTAAAAAATACCGTGGATTCTTCTAAGCATTGCATGTAATTAGTTAGTGAATGTTCTTTTCCCTTAATGGCTAAACGGTTTTGTTAGTAGGTATTGCATAAGTGTGACAAGTTTAATGTAAAAATCTTTTTATATCAAGGGAAGTGAATTTTACTGAGATTTTACTTTAAAATATAAAAACATTAGTTTTAAGTTTTTTATAGTGCGCATAGTGACATAACACCGTGAAATCTTTTAAATTTTATATTTGATGCGTTATTGTAACTTTTTTTAGTGTTAGTCAGGCGTTCCTTGCATTAAATTAACGGCTGGACTGTGATGTCAGTATTTTTTGGTATATAGATATTTTCAAAAGAAGTGTATTTTATAGGGATTTTACTGCAAAGGTAATAATTTACTAATAATAACATTATTTCTTATGCTGACTTGTTGGGTATATATAAAAAAAATTATTGATAGAATTGGCACCTTACTTCGTATCACGTGTTTCTTGCTAGAGGCGAGTACCACTGGTTAGAGAAAATTTAAGGGGCGATTACCGGCTTATTATCGCGAAGAGCCATTTATGACTATTTTTCCCCAATCTAAATGCAAATCAGGATATACCGGTTTCAATATATGCAGTGAATTTCATAAGACCCTGTATAACTACCAAAAAATAGCATTGCTTTGAAAAGAATAACAGTTTCAGGTATTAATAGTAACCGTTCCTGATACTAAGACTGAGAAAATGCATATTTTTAATGTTAGTAATCTTGATTCTATAAGAATTTACCTAAAACAGATTGCTAATCGTCGCGTATTCTTAAGATATGAAAATGGGGACAAGTTGTTGGAGTGCATAGGATTGGAAAAATTCCCAGCATGATTGCTTAGTATCTTAGATTGCCAAACAGTGAAGCATACATGGGCCAATGTTTTAGAAAAAGTTCTGCTACGCTGCTTGCCAATACCGGTGCTGATATGTCGGTTCTTAAATGTCATGGTAGATGGAAGTCAACTACCGTAAAGGAAGGATATGTAGAGGACTCCATCGAGAACAAGAAATCAATTTTCAACTCAACTTCTGCTACTGACACATCTAGTTCGAATGTAGTTTTTTTTATCTAAGACAACCCACGTAGACTTCAAGCCTAACTACTAACGTACCGTTGGCGTCTGAAGAGAAGGGAAATGTAGTCTATTAACACGAAATTTAAAGGCTTGGAGGTTGGGACGGACAGGGAAAGCATCTGCAGGCAATTTGTTCCATAATCTTAGGTATGAATGAGCGAGAGAAGTGGTCCGTCCTAGCTTTTTGTAGCTGGACAGTAAAGGGGTGCATAAGTAACTAAGACTGCTGCGAACGTAGGCACATACCCCGCCATGAAGACGAAAATATGACAGAAGTTCATAGCCTGGAAACAGGAGATGATTGGTTGAGGATTTGGGAGTGATTTGGGTTTCGGTCAGAAAAAGAATGTGGGGTTTGCATGATTGGAAGTAGTGGTGGACAGAGTTCAAATTGGAATTAAGCCCGCAAATATTGGCAAAGGTTACTAAGCTTTTGCAATTCTCGATGGTGGACCCCCCTGAGCACCCCTCCCCCGGAAATTCGACTGAAGGGGTAGTTTACCTCCGGTTTTACCCCTGGGAGCGCCATCATCATTTTCAAATTTTGTTTTTTTTTGAAGATGTGGATAGTTAGATGAGAGTAGGATTAGAAGTGACAGAGAAAGAAGAGAGAAGAGAAAGAATGACAGTATGAAGAGGAAAGGAAAAGAAAAAACCGACTGACGCACCCAGGGCTGGAAATATCCGCTAAGATTTCACCAGCTTTTTAAGTGGGTGCGTGGGGTGGTACCTTCTCGCTCGAGGAAAAGCTCCGCTACCACCTACTAAATGTAACCCAAAGAAAATAATTTGTTAATATGTAATGTTAATAATAATTCGAAAATACTAGCTTTAGTTGCTTCAGCTTCAGGAATAAATATTACCAGCAATAAAGACTGTACCGTTAAGGTTAATATTAAATAATTTATGGCTTTATTGTAAATTTGGAAATAATTACTAATTCTGTTTAATAAAAAATTTATAATAACCTTGTTTTCATACTTCAGAAAGGTCAAATTTTGAAGTGACATTTATTTTGGCGGCCATTACTGAGAGTAACGGACCGTATTCGAAACGCGAAATTCTCAGTTCGCATACGGTTGCACAAAAAGTAAGTTTTCCGTACTCTATATGTTCTTTAATTCGAGCGATAAAGTACATTATCGCCCAAGTGCGGAAAAGTACTACTTTTCGCATCCAAAACATTGCGGAAGAGTGTACTTTTAGGAAGCGTGTACTCGTAGGGAAAATAATTTTTTCAAATATACATTTAAAACAATGCTTTTTGCTTTAAACTCCTATAGTTTAAAATTTACTTTCAAAAAATGGCCTTTTAAAAGAAATGTATGCCGAAAAAATGTATTTTCCAAATTCACTTGTTGAAATGTTTTTGGAAAATTGTTTTCCGAAAATTTCTTGTATATCCAGTGGACAAAAAAATCTAATCATGTAGAAGCGTTGAGCTGAACAAGGTTTTTAGCCCCAATTTTTAGACCCAACCCAACCTGGGCATAAACCTGCGCTTATTATCCAGGTTGAAATTTAAGACTTCTTTGGGGAAACAAAAACTGGAGTAAAAAGTACTATTGTCAGCACAACTGTAGAGGGATTGGTAGAAAAAGAGAGCAGATCATTATCCTGGAGAAATAGGGTTGGTGTAAGAACTGAATCTTGTGGTAAGCCAGCATTTATAGGATGTAGGTTGTACTTCTGTTTTCTGTTATTGATTACTGAATAAAAAGATATACTTTAACTAACCATTTCCAAACATCATTTTATAACTCGGACTTGAAATTTGAATATTTGCATTTAGTTTAAATTGCACCAAGCGGTAAATTTAAATACTTAATAAGATCCGACATACGTCTTCGTATGGATCGTATCGACGGTATGGATTGTATGGTGGTGGAATCTTAGGGGTTTCCTCAAAAATATTTTCCATTCTTTGCACGTTGCCTACTCTGCAAATATAGTCCATGTGCTCCTGTACAAAGTTAGTGAGTGATGTTAGACCGGTCATATTAAAAAGTAAATTTTATTGATAATTTTAAACAAATATAAAATTAAAAATAATTATATCGTATCCAAAATATCTTCTTGCTGTTATAAAATAAAAAAATAATTTTATAGAAAGTATTTTAGTTCACAACACTATGGAATTTTTAAATTACAATGGACGCATAGACCTAAAGTTAAAGCCAAAATGATAAACTAGTATTTAAAGAAGTGGGGTCCGTGAAATATTTAAACCAAATTTTCTGTAACATAATTTTCGAAAATCACTATTTTCAAACAAACAATATTTTCGCAAACTAAATCACTGAGAACATCTTTTCGAATAAAGAAATTTTCGAAAAAGAGAATTTTAAAAATTAGATTTTTGAAAATATAATTTTTGGACGAGAAAATGTTCAAAAAAAACTTTTTGAAAACGAAAATTCAAGTCAACGATAATAGAAAAATACAAAAAATTTCCTCACCTAAGCAAACCCAACCTGAGCAGACTTCACATATTCCCTATTTTTGAGTCAGGTGTGCCTAGGTTTATACATATGTAGGTTTGCTGTTCTGTTTTTAATTTATTACGATTTAGGTCAACTTTCCATTGGCAAATTTTCATTTCGAAAATTTTTCTGTTCGACACCACTGTTCTTGAATTTTTTTGAGATCATCTCTTGTACGTATTTTACAGTATATTTTCTTTGGTAACCGTTAGTACTGATAATCGAAAATATCTGACAGAAGTGGAAAAACCACGTATGCGTTTCGCATATCAACTTCATTTTAATTTTCCCAAGTTTTCGAAATAATAGTACTTACATGTGTATGTGTGATGAAATATCAATCATAAACAGCTTGTGTGTTTAATATTTCACAAGGGATATACTCGTATAATATATAATACAACGCGTGCAAAAAAGTTTATCTTCAAAAATTTGTTTTCGAAAATTTAGTTTATGGAAATATTTCATCTACAAGGGTTTTTGCCAGGATTTTAAGCAATATTCTACAGTACCCAGACCAATAAAAGTAAAAATATTTCTTGCTGGGCATTAAAATGTGAATCATTTATTTAATAAAGTGTATATCGTAAGCATCACAATTGTGACAATATCATCGATTTGTGTATCATAATTTTATACATTGTGCAAGACTGCAAATTTGTTTGTTTTAGTGTTTTCATATTTTAACACTAAATTCAGAGCCCTTTGTGAATATCATTTTGGTTAATGCTTTAAAGCGAATAGTACTCAATCTGCAGAAAGAAGAAAGAGGCTTAAAGATTATTTTATTTTAGCTTTGGACCTGCAACAATAGCATATTGGTTTCTTAGAAGAGATCTTAAGCAATACCAAAACAACTTTAAACGACTCTCAAAGGTCTTATTTCCTGTTATTTTTTATTTAAATGTAAGAAAATTTGACCGGTCTAACCTTTATTTTCGCCGAGAAGAGAAAAGGTATAAAAAGATAATCGTAAAAGCTATGGGATATGTTTAAAGAGCGCTCTATAAAATTTATTTAGGCACACAAAAGGGAAGTTGTTGGACCAAAAAAAGAGGACGATATGAAAAATGTTGGAGAATATAAATAAATTTGTAGGTAAATAGCTTTCTAGTTTATGCGCCGTCCGTATGTCCAAAACAGATTGCAGCTTTCGGGGACGTTTAGAAAATGGGACTGTTATAATGGAAACGTCTTTTTCACATTCAGACAATTTATTTTTGCCCTAAAAATATATTTTATTTGCGTAGGAAGTTTGGCCAAATTTTGTCAATGGATAGATTTGCGTAGGTTTCTAACTTCACATAAACAAGCTGTAACACGGTGTGCCTCGACTAAGTTTAACCCAAAAGTCTTCCCACTTCTGTTTTTTTCAGATTTTGTTAAAGTGGTGTGGCCTAAGGAATTCAAGCCCAAAATGAAAATTCTAAATCAATAGTTTGAAAAGAAAACTTGATTTTATATATTTTTTTAGTTTAAGCGGCTTTATTTTATGAAATAGAGGAGTATCAAAACTTTTTAAGGCTATAATCTTCTTCTAAGTCCTGGAAACGATATCTTTTTAGTGGAAATATTAAATAACTTTGATAATCCTGAAAAAGGATAAAAATATGAGTTTTTCGTCAGATTTTGGTACCTATCTCTTAAATGATACACTCAAATGAGACGGTTTATAAATTCATTTTAAAGATAAGGCAATTATTTGCAAAATAAAAAAAAATTGCCTGCCTATTTACATCTGTTCAAAAGATGTAGCTAATAGAAGGTTGAAAAATTCGAACAAAAAAGATTAATTATTCTTTGGTATATCTCAATATCATCATTTTCAAGAAGTTCTCAAAATCAAGCAAAATAAAAAAAATCATCTTTTATCCAAAAAAAACAAAAATAGGATCGTAGGAAACTCTACGTCTACGCCGACGGTGTTGACAGTGCCAACCGCGTAGAGGGCTATGCACGACGAAATAAATTTCAGCTGCATATTATACTCCTATCACGAAACCGTCATATACGAAGCCTAGATTAAGTATAAGTATTCGAGAAATTCAAGGTGGTTGTTGAAGCTTGTTTTAGCTATGTACTCGATCCGGATTTCAAACAAAAAATCACCGACTTTAAGAAAAGGATCTGACGCTCTATATACCCGTGACTCTAAAAATTCACCCTATCTGGGATTTTTTAGCGAACAAACCATGGAGGCTGTGCATGCAGATTTTAAAGATGTGCGGGAAAATACAAAGTAGCCAATGATCATCCTGATTACCCCGAAAGACTTATGCGTGCCTTACGCGAATCTAACGCCCACCATTAGTTATAATCTGTATATATTTTTTACGTATAAATTTAATCTGTACGTGTGCTTATTTGTATGTAATGTAATCACTCCAATGTATCATTAATTAAACTTTATATTAATAGTGGCTCCATAAACTTACGTACGGTAATACTATACGAGTATTATATAAAGGGACAAAATGATGCACTGAAAATAATTCATTTAAAGAAAATTAAATTAAAAAATCAATTTAGTAAGTAAAACTCGATTTTTTTTTATAATACAGCATATTAAATGCATATCGTCATAGTGCTCTACGCGGTTGGCACAGTCACCACCGTCGGCGCGGACATACAGTTTCCGACGATCCTATCTTTTTTATTTTCTTTTTCCTTTCTAATTCCAGATACAAGATGAGTTTTTTGCTTAAAATTGAGTCAACTTTTTAAAAAAAATTAACGGTTTTAACTATAACTTATAATTATTGAGATACGTATATCACAACATTCTGATTTCATAATTTTTTGTTCGAATTTTTCAACCATCTATTAGAAATATCTTTTAAACAGATGCAGATAGAGAGAAATTTCTTTTTTGGATTAGTAGATAATGCACTATCTTTAAAATTAATTTTAAACCATCGTATTTGAAGGTACTATGTAAGAGATAGGAACCAAAAACTGACGAATAACTTTTTCATCATTTTTCTATCAAAGCTATTGAAAAATATTTCCACTAAGTAGATATTGTTTCCAGGATTTGAAAGCCGCTTAACCTAAAAAAATAGTAAAATCAAGTTTTCTTTTCAAAGTCTTGATCTAGAATTTTCATTTTGGGCTTAAATTACTTAGGCTATGATAGTTAAAGTTTTCTTACCACATGCGGTTTATAAATAAATTTGACATGTTGTTTAAGCCGTCCCTTATTTTGCCGATTGCAGGCATCTTGGGCAGGTAATAATAGATCTTAGAAAATGCAATTTACAAATCACTTTAAGTTTAGAAGAAATTTATTTAAAAAATTGGACTGCATATAGGACGTGCTTTTCCCTATTAAAAACCTTTAAAAATTTTATTTTAACTTTACGACGCACCCTTGTAAAATATTTTATATTGGTCTTATACAAGTGCTGAAACGGAAATAATGGATGCCATTTTTTTATTATCCTATTTCCGAAACCAATTTATTTAAAGTTTCCGTATTTCTGGATTTATGTCAATGGGCCCCTTTTTAAGATGTAAATGTGCCAAGTGAAGAAAACTTTCTCGCGCGAATGTGGAAGTTTTTTGTCCTGATATATTGGAACATTATGCAAGGGTTTTCAATAGGAAAATTTTAAGGTAATAAGAAAGGGGTGCTTTCGAGATAAATTTGTTTTGGAAAACATAAAGAATTTGACAACAAATTGGGGAAATGTAATAGTTTTTGTGAAAGGTGATCACGTAAAAATATTACAGAACATTTATTTTATTAATTTTTAATAATAGAACAAAGTAAGCAAACACTAATTTGTACAGGGTGAGCTTGGATGAGGTTTAACCCAGAGATGCTATTACTTTAGAGTTTTTTTCCAGATAGCGTTTCTGTGATGAGCTCCAAGTAATGTGCTCCAAAATGAAAATAATGAAATTTTTTGTGGTTACATGGTGTTATTTTATGTAAAATGATTATTCGTCGATTTTTTGAACGAAACAAATTTTGTTAGGTGCTTTAAATGATATTTTAGTGTTATATATATATGTCCAAAATATTTAAACCCTTACTAAATTTAAAAAAAATGACTGGAAAACGAGTTTTTCGTAAGTTTTTAGAACATATCTCTTAAAAGGACACAATGAACCGACTTATCTTGAAGCTGATGCAACTACTTTTAAAACGAGTATAGTTTAATACTTCCAGATACAAACAATCGGAGGCTATAAGTCCTAGAACAATTTAAAAACAAGCGAAACTAGTAATGCATGGTCAGGAAACCAAGAATATGTTTGCCTATTATATTTTTTATGTCTACATCCATAATTCTCGTGAAGCTGCTTCGGAACAATGTAAATTAAAAAAAAAATAAGTGTCTACCTATAATACAGCCAAAGACACGGATATGGGAAATTCTATTTCCTTGTGCTTGCGCTGGTCCCACTCCGTGGTCAGCACGCGGTAGATGAATGACTTTAATTCTAGATAATGATTCAATACGGACTAATTTTTAATGTTTTTTGTATTTTTCCTGAATATTTATTTAAGATAGACAGATCCATAATTAACACAGCTATACTTGTATTATCGAATACATTAAATCTCGAAATCAAGAATAATATAAATAAATCTTCAAGCAATATAGAAGGAAAATTTAAAAAAAAGATTAAACATTAATCCTTATTGAATAACTATCGAGAATTAAAGTCTTATTCATCCACTGCGTGCTGATCACGGAGCGACCGGACAAGTGCGAGAGCAGGAAAATCAAAATTTCTATATCTTTGGACGTATTATAGGTAGGCACCTAATTCTTTTTAGTTTTTAAAATACTCAAGTAGCTTTACGAGAATTTATGGATGTAGATACATAAAAAATGTAATAGACAAACATATTCCTGCCCATGCATTTGTCTTTTCGCTTGTTTGGGTTTGCATAGCGATAGTTTGTATCGAGAAGTATTAAACTGTACTCGTTTCAAGGGCAATTCCGTAAGTTTCAAGCTAAGTCGGTTCATTATGCCCTACAATGTCCTTTTTAAAACACATATCCTAAAAACGGACGAAAAAGGTGTTTTTCAGTAATTTTTTTCAAATTTGGTAAGGGTTTAAATATTTTGGACATATATAATACTAAAATATCATTTACAGCACCGAACAAAATTTGCTTAGTACCAAAATATCGACGAATAACTGTTTTCCATGGAATAACACCATTTAATCTCAAAAAAATTTCGAAAAATCCATTTTATTCTCATAACCTTTCAACGATTATTTTCATTTTGGTACCAAATTACTTGGACCTCATCACAGAAACGATATCTAAAGAAAACTCTGAAGTAATAGCATCTTTGGGTTAAACTTAATCCAAGCTCACCGTGGGTAATTATATAGGGTGTTTTCTAACTGAATGCCAATATTTGAGAGGGCGATGTTTGGGCCCATTTTAAAAAGAAAACTTCATATGAACGTATGTCCTAAACATCTTAACTTTTGAGATACAGGGTGGTAAAGTTTTCAAAAATAAATAGTTTTTTTATTAATATCTGTAATACCACTTTAGATATTTTAATTAAATTTGGCATACATGTACTATGTATCAAGAGGCATTATTTAGTGTACCACAATTTTTTTATTTCTACCAGTGGCGTTCGTACGGAATTTCACCTGCATATTTAGGCAGACATTGATGGTACGCCACTGATTTCTCGTAAAATTAAAATTATTCCTGAAATCCCCAATCATTTATAAGCAAATTTGATCTCTTGAATTTTTTCAATTCGATGCACGGTTTTCGCTTAAAAAAATAAAAACCTGTTCTCTGCATGATCATAACAATATCGTTAATATGACAATATCACCATGAAGAGAAATAGATTTTATTTTTTAGATCAACTTTGCTTAGAAATGAATATGGATCTCAAAAATTAACTTCCTTATTCATTTCTAAGCAAATTTGATCTAAAAAATGAAATATATTTCTCTGCATGGTGATATTGTCATATTAACGATATTGTTATGATCATGCAGAGAAAAGGTTTTTATTTTTTTAAGCGAAAACCGTGCATCGGATTGAAAAAATTCAAGAGATCAAATTTGCTTAGAAATGGATGGGGATTTCAGGAATAATTTTAATTTTACGAGAAATCAGTGGCGTACCATCAATGTCTGCCAAAATAGGCAGGTGAAATTCCGTACGAACGCCACTGGTGGAAATAAAAACAAATTGTGGTACACTAAATAATGCCTCTTGGTACATACTACACGTATGCCAAATTTAATTAAAATATCTAAAGTGGTATTACAGATATTAATAAAAAACTATTTATTCTTGAAAACTTTACCACCCTGTATCTCAAAAGTTAAAACGTTTAGGACATACCTTCATATAAAGTTTTCTTTTTAGAATGGACCCAAAAATCGCCCCCTTAAATATTGACATTCAATTAGAAAACACCCTGTATAGAGCTTTGCCAAACCCCTAAAAATATTCGAGGATGTGTTGCTGCGCTGATTTTACGTATAAAATTTATATAACTTGATATGATATGATTGTAATGATGCACTAGCAATGTAAATAGCTATCAGTTGTTTTCCTAGGCAATACAATGACCTTGATAAATGGAACTTTAATATAAATCAAACACTTTAATACAAAATCATGTGGCCATTACTTGTATTATACTTGTTACGGTCCGTTTCAACTTTCCCTTTGCATACCTCTTTCGATTCGCCAAAAATTACTACGAATTGAGCTAATTCAATATCTTATTAAACCTTTGAAATAACAAGCCAAACCTATCAAAAAACTTTTGAACTGCAACAGCAAACGTGTTAAAAACTGCAACAACTTATAAGTTTGTGTTAGTATAAGAAACAAGTAAAGTAAAAGAAGAAAATTTAAACGAAAAGCTAAATAAACTTTCGTGTGAGATAGCTCAAAGTTTTGCAATTTGTGCTGTAACAGTGTCTTTGTTAAAAGTAGTGTTTCTTTGCAAAATTGTCGTGTTTAAACTACTGGGTTCTTTGGAAAATAGAAGAACAATAGTTTAAAGAGAAATAACTGTTTCGGTAAAATTGTAACTTTTTCTTTCAGAGGGGATAACATTTTCTAGAGTAGCAATATTATATTTTAAACTAAAGAAAATGCACCAGTAAAAAATGTGGCAAAAATATAGATGTTAATATGTTGAATTTGCTGCAAAAATAAAAATGCAGTGTGGTCCAAAAAATTTGTAACAAACGGAATTATTTTTTAAATTGTATTACGAGAAGTTAGAAAGTACCTTAAAACAGAAATGGCCGTTATTACATTCTGTAAAAAATCAAATAGCAAAAAGTGAAAAACAAAAATTTGAAAAACACTTTGGGGTAAGTACCCTTATTTTTAAAAATATGACAGAATGTCATTAGGAAAAATTGTTCACAGGGGCGCCGGGTTTCGGAAATTCCAATGTGGGCAAAGATTACAGTCATAACAAAATCATTTTTGGTATTGTACAGCAAGAAAAAAGCTCTTTAAAAAAAACTAAACATTTAATTAAATCAATATACAGGGATATCCAAATAAAAGTTATAACTTTTTTTATTTTTAAAGATGGGAAAAATGTTAAATTTGAAAATTTTGGGGATTTTATGGACCATTCATATATTATCTTATCAGCAAAACAATTGAGCATCGAATAAAAAAATATAGAATAAAACATGATTTTCTCGCTTATTTTAAATTGGATGGTATGATTTTTATCATATTTAGGATTCTAGGAGAAGTTCTACATATATTTTGTATATCATACCCTATGCGGTTTTTCAATCGTTGTTGAAATATTTCAAATTAAAATTTATTTCGTATAAATATACATTAAACGTAACTATCCAGGTCGCGAACGAAATACCTGCTACCTTTTTAAATTTTCTTCATAGGTAAGTCAAAGTTAATGTCAAGGTTGACAATAATACTTTAGTCACCGTTGGAGATAAAAAATGTTAAAATTATATTAAAATCGCTTTCTGCATAAATTTGCTGAGAAGAGAGTTAGGTCTACAATTGGATGGAAGGGACTTAAAACCTTTCTTCGGGACAGGATGCACACCACATGAGTAGTCTTCCAGCTATCTGGGAAGATACTCTTGTTATAGGAGATCTGGAAAAGACGAGTTAGCAGAGAGCGCGTGGAGAGGTTTGTCGTCATCGACGCTCGCTAATCGTAATTGGTTTGTTGGGATGTCAAGGTTGACAATAATACTTTAGTCACCGTTAGAGATAAAAAATGTTAAAATTGTATTTAAAAAATAACAATAATGTTAGAGCGGCTCAAAGACAATATGACGAAAGTATTGAAGAGGGACAAAGAACTCCATCATTAAACACCATAATAAAAATAAATAGAAGACTAGAAGAAACAGGAATTCTGGGCACTGGAAAAAGAGATGAAGAAAGGGATCTAGAGATTTTACTATATTTTCAAGAGAATCTAAAAAAATCATTTCCCGATTGTGTGCGGTATCTCAGAAATGGACGAAGAGATAAAATGTTGACTTATGAACGAGTTCAAAGAACGTTAAAGTATTTTAAGTACAGACCATATAAAATTATGGCAGTTCAAAAGCTTAGTGCCCATCGAAAAGAAAGGAGATATACTTCTGTCAAAAATATTAACGAAATAATGTGGCAAGATCCCAATTTATTTCAAACTATCGTTTGGACAGACGAAGCAACTTTCCCAACTGTGGGAATCATTAATAGACGAAACGTTCATGTTTGGTCTTATGAAAATCCCTTTACCGTCGAAGATATTGCTTTTTAGGGGCGTAATTCAATCAACGTTTGGTGTGGAATATTACAAAATAAAATTCTAGGACCATTGTTTTTTCGGAGAGCATTAGCTGGCCAGCACTATCTTAATTATTTAGAAAATGAAATCGAAGATATTCTTGACGAATTGCCACTTGAAGAACGTCGACGTATGGCAACAGGACGGAGCGCCTTCCCATAATATAACTGAGGTTCACAATTTTTTAAACCATCAGTATAACGAATGGACCGGTAGATATGGAACGTTGCATTGGCCTGCAAATAGCCCAGACCCCACACCTTTAGAATGTGGTCATTTGAAAAATGTCGTATTCAGCAATCATAATGAAAATATTGAAGAAATTTAAAGGAAGGTGAGAAATGAAGTAAGAAATCTGAACGAAAATGTTGCTGAAAGTATTATAAACACACTTCAGAGGCAGAGAAGAATGTATGAAGGGCGAATAATTAAATGGCGGACATGTTGAACATTTCTTGTGATATTTATTCGCCATGAACATTTATGTGTTTATGTTATAATTCATTTGTTATTGTTTATAATCAGTAGTTACTAGTTACAAATATTAATAACTAATAAAAATCAACATTTATTGTTTAATAGAATAACTCATTTTGCATAAAAATAAAATTATAAATTCACAGTGACTAAAGTATTATTGTCAAGCTTGACATTAACTAAGAAGAAAGTTTGAAAAGGTAGCAGGTATTTCGCTCACAACCTGGACATCGGCCCTATTAAATGACATATATACTTGCGTCTCATCAGCGTAGTATTGATCACAGCGTGTTTTAAGAGATTTTGATAGAAACGATGTATTAATTGCATTTAAAAGTGGAGATAATGCAGAGCCCTGAGGCACGCTACTACTAATTGTAATGGGAGCAGACATCACGCTGCCAACACGCGCAGCCTGAGACCTGATTGTCAAAATTTTTTTAAAAAAGACCTGCACCCTCTGAGAGGCCAATGTGGTGTAAAATAGCCAAAAGTAACTCATGGTTTATGGTGTCGAAAGCTTTGGAGAAATCCAACAGATCCAAAACTGTAACCTTTCCACCATCAGTGGTCCGAAGAACATCATCCGTGACATTAGCAAGTGCCGCAGAATACCCATGATGCTCCCGAAACCCCGACTGTCTCTAGTAGAATGTTATTAGCTTCAGCGTGTTCTGTCAATTGCTTATTTATTACCTTCTCCAGAACTTTCGACAGACACGGAAAGACGCTGATGGGTCGCAGATCCCCTAATTTAGTCTTGTTTCTAAATGCAATTTCCTTATAACATTTTGCCTTATTTGAGAAAATAAAGGTACTTCTGAAAAATTTTCGAACTTTTGTTCCTCTTCTGTACGCTATTGAACTTCTTATTATTCTGATAACGGTTCATTTTGTTTTTAGGTATGCACCCACTAATACTTACATTTCGATGAAGTAATTAATATCAAAATTTCCTATTGGTTGAAAATTTCTGGAACCACACAGTATAGGATCCACAAATTCGACATATTTTAATAAGTTTTATTTTTAATTTTTGGTAAAAATGTTAACAAAATTTGACACTAGTTATTTATTTAACAAATTTTCAAAACTTATCATTGTTTAATGAAAGTTACAGTTGCAAATCTGAGACGAAGGTAAAATTAAATTTAATCATATGAATCTATTGCCCAAAGAAACCTTATATTCAAGCTACAATATGGTACTTTTTAAACTGTTTAAATCCAGTTTTCTCAAACAAATAAAAATACACGATCCTACCTGTAAGAGTTCTTTAATGGTGCTGTCTACTATCATCAGTGGTTTGTGTATGAGATGGATAACGCCATTCTTAACAGGGATGTTGGCTTTCACGATTTCAGCAAGGACGACACCTTGTCGATGAGTGCCATCACCCAAGAGAGTGTTTGATTTGACATAGTCTGAAAAAAAAAACAGTATTACAGTAGACAGAAATGTATTATTTTAAAAATAGGATTACTAGGTTATGAATTATCACAACCGCTCGGTTACATTCCATAGTCGTCGATTTTAAGAACAGTTAACTGTGTTGTAGTGTTCAATTTATGGTAAAACTCAGCGTTTCGACATTTGAGAATCACAAATGACGTTAACAGCTGATACTGGTTCCTTTGAAAAGTTCCTAGATCAGTAGTGGTTTGTAGTGGGCAGTATCAAGCTGACACGACAGGTCGCGTAGTTTTATTTTCGATTGATTTTGGTGTTTTGGGTTTGTGATGTTGGTGTTTCTGTGGGTGTTTTAAACATTTTACTTTTGAACTTCATAGATTTCAGAGACTAGATATTTTGGTCTTTATTATTTAAGTTGAACGATGAGTACAAGTCCGGTCCCGTCTTTTCGCTAACCTCCAAACGTAAAATAAACCAGCCTTCAACAGGGTGCCATAAATGACATGTGACTTGGCCACCATATTGCGAGATCTAAGAAAAAGTTTGCTATACATGATAGTATGAAACACTTACCTGATAAATATTAGAAATCCGAATAAGCTCGTCTAAACATTTTTTTTATTTATGCAAAAATGTTGTTTTTAATTCTTTCGCGCACACACGGTAAATACCTCCGCAAAGTTGTTTTGCTTGGCACTTTCCATTGCGAAGCATATTTTTCCCTGAAGTGGCAAAACGGTTGTTGGTGATCTATTTTAAAGGTCTTTGGCTGCTTTTCTCTATTGATGAGCTGTGCAGTTTATATGGCGAGTGTACATTTGTCTCTTCCGACAGAGATTTTATTCCTTTTTTTTTCTCTGAGACATCCCATGTAGACTTCAAGCCTAAGTACTAACGTACCGTGGGCGTCTGTCCACCACGACAGATATGCACCGATTAGAGAGGAAGCTACCGATCCAGGTACATAGTTTGGGAGGAAGACAGAAGGTAGTTTGTTGACGAGTGTAGCATACCAAACTTGGTCAAAGGCCTTGGAAATATCAAGAGCAACAATCTGAGATTCGCCATGAAATTCGAGAGACTTGTTCCAGTTATATGTAACAAGGCTAAGGAGATCAGCTGTGGATTTTTGGTGATGAAATCCGTACTGCCTGATTTGATTTTGTGTTTTTCTAGATATTTTAAAATTTGCAAGTTGATCGCTTTCTGCATAAATTTGCTGATAAGAGAGTTAGGTCTACAATTGGATGGAAGGGACTTAAAACCTTTCTTCGGGACAGGATGCACACCACATGAGCAGTCTTCCAGCTATCTGGGAAGATACTCTTGTTATAGGAGATCTGGAAAAGACGAGTTAGCAGAGAGCGCGTGGAGAGGTTTGTAGTCATCGACGTTCGCTAATCGTAATTGGTTCGTTGGGATAGGTTCCGATCGACCAGACTGCTGCCTCGTTTTCCTTTCACCGGGACAGGTTTTTTTTCACCAACGTTCTGAGTATTATATATGTTTACTTTTTGCTATGCTAAAGGTATGTATTAAAATTAATAAATCCGGGTCCACGCTTACGGTATTTCAAGCCAGACAAGCCAGCCGCAAAAAAGCCATTGCGCAAGGTTGCGCAAAAATCCTAGCCTTACTAATAAGGTTCTTTTATTCCTTACATTTAGTTTAACTCAGTGAAGCTAACCTTATTTAACACATTGTAAATTGCTTGTTATTTAAAATTATTTTTTCTTCTTTCGAATTCTTAGAAATGTAATTTTCCATTATAATCCGAATTATGATGGATGTAATTGAATGACACCGATTATATTAAAGATTGAATTTTAGATTATTTTTAATTTAAATGATCCCATCACTGGTTATAAATAGAATATCACTACTAGGTATGTTTAAATTCCAAAAAATGGTTGAAAGTTCAGAAATATCATCTTAATCCTACATATTCCATTCTCAATAACTACTTTGACATTACTATTGCTCCTTTGTGATTCAAAAGATATAAAAACTCAAAATATTCCTGGTTATCTGGCTTCAATTCTTTCTCGCTTAGCATAAATCCAATTTGTAGTTAAAGGTCAAAGAAAATCAGCCGCCTCGTGTAATTTACTATTGACTCTATCGAGTCGAAGGAACTTGTTAGCATTTCATGTAGGGTCTAAAATTTCTTGCCTTTCGGTAAAAAATTACCGTCTAAAAAAAGGGGGTTCAATTCGCTATCCATGGATAAATGGATATTCGCGATTATCTCGAGAAGATAAAAACCTAGATTTTTCATATTGCAATAGCATTTTTCTTGGCACCTAAGGCATTCCCTTTCTTTTTGGTTACGCTTTAAAGACCGTAAACATGGTATATTTTTCATAAGAGTTGCTTATTTCGGTATCTTTCATTCTCATCTCTCATGTGTTACTCATGTATGGGGACATTCATCTAGTGCCAGTAGACTTTTTGGTTTGCAGAAAAAGGTCATCAGAATTATGGCCGGATTGGGTTTCAGGGAAGGTAGTAGTTGTATTGTAGTGCCTGCATTTGTGTGTCTCGGGATACTTACCTTACCATCTGTTTACATCATGCAAAATCTCCTGTATGTAAGGAGTAATCTGATTGTTTAGAACTCACGAGGACGTCCACCAATATAAAACGTGTCATAGAGGCGATATTTTGCCGAACTTATGGCGTTTGAGAAGGTGTCAAAATGGCCCTGGCTACTGAGCAGTAAAGTTTTTTAACAGACTTCCTATAGAAATAAAAAAATTACCGATTGATATTTTTATAAAAAGAGTACGTAGATCCTTACTAAAAACAGTTTCTATTGTTTCGATGAGTTTTTAAATTTTAATATTATTATGTAAGTGGATGTATAATGTCCTTGTTAATGTATTTAGTTGTTTGATTCTTATGTTCTTAATGGGTCAATTATACATTTTATAGCATTTTAATATTTATTAAGGAATACAAACTTTAACAGTTTTAATATTTTGATATTCAAATTGACGTATATACATTACTTCTTTTAGTTTTAACATCAATAAATTATTATTAATAAAAAGGTCATATTGTACTTTCTTTTTAATTTTGCATATTTTTCTAAAACGCATGTTGAGAACTATTTTTGCATTCTGCGCAAGAAAATCAAAAATTGTATTAAACTCGGACAGACGAAAAGGCGTAAAACATGGCAAATAGGTACTCTTATAAAAAGTATGCTTCGATGGTTTTATTTTTCGATAAATATTTTTAAGGCGTTTGTACGTGCTTTAAAAGAACAGAAAATATTGTACTTTTCCTTAAGTGCACTTTATTTTTAAACTTTAATATACCGGGTTATAGGACAAGAAGATAATAAAGGCAATAAAAACAAAAAGCTTTAGTCTGTAGACTAATAACCTAGAAGCTATTTTTGGATCAATGAACTTATGTATTTTAGAATGAGACTGCGCTTGTTTGGACTCTAAGAAAGAATTTCTAATAGTAATTTATGTATTTTGCTAAAATAATAATAGCAAATAAAGATTTTATTAATCAAATGCGAATTCTTTGTATTAATGAGTTTATCGAAACGTAAGTGCTACAAAAAGTTGGAGCAAGCAATTGTACTTGTAATTGGAGTAAGCTTGGACTTTTTTAAGTCTGGCTTTGTCACAGGCCTTGGAGAACCATGGCTTTTGATGGTGGAGTTTAGGTTTCTTGCGGGTATGTGGAATGAAACTTTCAATACTTGCTTGAGTGATATCTGTGATATGAAAGCAAATTTCGGAGGGATCGGGAGTGGAAAAACAGACAGAGTTCCCAGGAAAAGT
Organism: Philopedon plagiatum; assembly: GCA_963971165.1. NCBI lineage: Eukaryota > Metazoa > Arthropoda > Insecta > Coleoptera > Curculionidae > Philopedon > Philopedon plagiatum. Next base: position 12,656,942 of record OZ020191.1, read on the forward strand.
AGAAAAGAAGTTTTTAAGGCCATCCCAGTCGGCAGAATTGCAGTGTCAGCTCGTGCGGTCTGGCATGATTTCAACGAACTCGGGATGTATGGAACAAAAGGCGGTAATGAGGCCAAGGGGAGTGCATACAGATGTTAAGTATGGCTCAGGATGGGTGGTAAGAAAAATATCTAGTGGATCATGGGTAGAAACGCAGGAAAAGTATGTTGACTCTCTGATTAAATTGGTGAGCGAGTTGCTGATTGCGAAGTTATCTGCCGTATTGCCTTCTGGGTCGGATTTTGTGGATCCTAGTCATTCCTTGCTATGGACGTTGAAGCCTAGGACGATAACTTTAGCGAAGGGAAATTCAGAGTGGGGTTTTATAAAGGACAAAGTAACAGTGACTGCACCTACAACTCTAGATGATATGAAAGACCGAATCCGCTTTTCCTGTTTATTAATGGCACCTGAAATGTTACAGCGGGTAAGAAATTTATTTAGAAAAAGAGTGAGAAACTGAGAAAGGATTTGCAAGGTAAAGGGGGACATTTCGAACAACTTCTCAAGCATGCCAGACTATAATTAAGTTGAAATTAAATGCTATTTTTTTTTTATTTTATAGCCTAATAAATCATAATTCCAAAACCGAAAAAGCATATTAAAAGAAATTTTCTACACATGTGTAGTTTTTTACAAACATTCGAATTTTATAAACAAAAGTCATCTTATTTAAAGTTACTCACACCTCTTCAAATAGAGAGAGGAGGTAAATGTCAAAAATATGTTTAAATATGTCCCACCATGTCTTTATCAACCCACCAAAATTTTATGAAAATATTTTAAACCATTGTGGAGATATCGCCTTGTAACGCTTTAACAAAAATCACCCTGTATATTGGGCCATAGTTAGGATGAGCATAACTCTTAATTCTAAGCAACTTTTTGCCATAATTTTAAAAATAAGGGAGCTTTACTTTCGAGTGATTTTCAAATTTTTGTTTCTCCCCTGTATGCTATTTAACTTTTCACGATTCTGCTAAGAGTTAATTTTGTTTTTGGATGCATCAACTTTTCGTAATTTTGATGAACTAAAACAAAAAATTTTTATATGTGTTGTTAACTTCTTTGACCCCCCTATACAGAGGCGCAGCCAGGGGGGGGCCCGGGGGCCCGGACCCCCCCCCCCGTGATTCTGTACATCCAGCCTAATTACGTAACTAGGTAGATTTTTTTTGTATTTTACATATTTTTATGTGTCGGGTTGGAACTTAATATACACAGTTTATAGTTATTGAATGTACCTCTAATTCCTAACCCATTCTTACTCATTTAAAACTCAACGTCTTAAAAAAAAATGTAGAGTCATTTAGTCCGGGCCCCCTCCGAACCAAATTTCTGGCTGCACCACTGCCCCTATACAGTACATAATGTTTTGATATAAGATGAAACGTGATATCAAGAGGCACTTTTAATAACTACAGATTGTGACAAAAACTGTAATTTTTAACATGACAGTAGAAAAATATGTAAAAATTATTTTATATTTTGTAATGGTTTGGTAATTACTTACCTTCATGTTAATGTCTTTATTTTCTACTTTAGAATTTTATTATAGAGATTGTGCTAAAAGCTGTAATTGTTAACATAACAGTAGAAAAATATGTGAAAAGTAATTTATATTTTGTAATTCTTTGGTAACTACTTACCTATATGTTAATATCAAACTTTTTACTATTTTATACATTATTCTTTTATCATAGAGATTGTGGCAGAAGCTGTCATTTTTAAGATGATAGTAGAAAAATATGCGAAAAGTAATTTATATTTTGTATTCCTTTGGTAACTACTTACCTTCATGTTAATATCAAAGCTTTTACTATTTTCTACATGAGCTTTTTATCCTAGAGACAAAAGTCGTCATTTTTAACATTATACCTAGTAAAAAATATGTGAAAAGTAATTTATACTTATCTTATAATCCTTTGGTACCTACTTACCTTCATGTTAATATCAAACGTTTTACTATTTGCTACATTAACCTTTTATCGTATAGATTGTGACAGAAGCTGACATTTTTAACATGACAGTACAAAAATACGTAAACAGTAATTTATGTATATTCTGCAATCCTTTGGTAACTACATTACCGTCATGTTAATATCCAACATTTTACTATTTTCTACATTAGCTCTTTATTAAAGAGATTGTGACTAAAGCTGTCATTTTTAACTTGACAGTAGAACAATATTTGAAAAGTAATTTATATATATTCTGTAATCTTTTGATAACTACTTCCCTTCATGTTAATATCCAACCTTTTACTATTACATTAGCCTTTTATCATAGATATTGTGACGACAGCTGTCATATTTAACATGAGAGTAGAAAAATATGTCAAGAATAATTTAAGTTTTGTAATCTTTGGGTAACTTAAAGCTCTACTTACCTACATGGCAATATTAAACCCTTTATTATTTTCTTCATTATACTTTTGTCGTTATTCTTTACACTCGAGATACCTTATTGCCGCTATGTCTGCTTCAAACCATTTGTTAAATTGACAAAGATTCAGAAACGAGAAATATTACTTCATCAGCGCGAAAGCTGTGCACTTTAGATCCGAGCTTGCGATTTATATTTTGAAACTGTTCTAAGTAAAGTTTCGCCATATGAATTTTTAGACCGCTAAGAGCCGGAAGATATAAAAGTATTGGCAAGAGAGCTGCATCTTTATATCACTTTTCATAGCGTCTGGTCTATATAGAGTGCTGTACTCGGAAATGAAGCATTTCCGGATCTATGTTAATAGGAGCTATTTGTTTTATTTTTGACGAATGAATCATCGGCATACAGAAAAAATAATTCTATAGTCAATAATAAAACACTACTTAAGTATATCGTGGACTCATATCAGCTAGATATGTTAAACTATAGCCTTCTTTAACAAGAACGCCATATAGTAGATGATCTGGCAACAGCACGGGGGGCTGGAAATAGTAAACAGCTGATAGCGTGTAGTGTATGCACATGTAAAAATACCTACCTGTTTCCTAAGGCTAAATGGCTGCGGCGGGTTTTTAAATTAAGTATATTGTGTTCTATCATAGGCAACGATATTGTTGAACAATAATAATAAACATTTTTACTTCAAAGTGATTAATAAACTATGTAAAGGGTGTTTGTTTGATGTGCCTTACTGAAAGTTTTGCTAAGATGACGTACGAGTGATTTAGATTTTAAACTCTTAGTGCTTAACGTTAAATAATATTAATTTATATTAAATAATTAATTAATTAATATATAAAATCTTAAGTAATATTGAGTATATATTATGCTATATATCAGTAAAATCTACACCTATTGTTTATTATAACCGCCATTTTGTAACATTGGTGCTGTCGCCTATAGTGGTTAAAAATCGCGAAACAGTTGAGACACTTTGGCTTCACGTTAAGGGCGAAATACTTTCTCTCAGTTTTGAAACTGTTTTTAAAAATAAACTGAAATGTCATCATTTTTCATCCACAACTGTCATTAAAGTCATTTATATGTCCATCGACGACTAACAGAACTCTTGTAAAGTCAGGAGATTTATTGAACCAGCAAAAAAACAAATTTACGCGCAGGAATTTTTATACTTTTTTCTGTCACCCTCTTTTTCGCAGAAATAATACCGTCCTGTTGTAATGCATTTAGGAAAATAACTCAGCCAAAATGTATTTCTTCTCCCGCGCTTTAAATTGTATGTTTTTTACTTAATCCGCAGATAGGAAATGAAAATATTAGGAAAACAGGAACAGCTGAACGTGAGTTGCCGGTAAATTACTTATTTATTTTCTTTGAAACGTATAAGATTAAGTGAAAGAATACGTATTTTCAGATAAAGTGGGGAATTTTTCCCCTTCGAGTGCTTTAAGATGGATCAGTAAAAAAGAAAAGGTTATTATGAAAGTCCTGACGATTGATCTTGAAGCTGAGATAAATAGGATACTAATTTATTTGTAAAACGTAAAAAATATAATTTTGTAAAAAGGGGTTTTTAACAAATTTGTATTATGGGATTCCCTAAGAAGGTTTAAACTTAATAATGGCTTAATATCTGGAATCAAAATAGTTTTAAAAATTGTATTTTTTTATTTTATAACTAGAGGGCGGAATATATGTATATATATATATATATATATATATATATATATATATATATATATAACTATACAAGGCCCCGGAGACGATACAGGAACTCGAATACGTGACGACACCCCAGAAGTTCTCATGGAAGAAGTATAGAAGGCACTTAATAGCACGCAAAATGATAAAGCAGCAGGCACTGACGGTGTGATAGTCGAACTAATCAAATATGCAGGTAGACGAACATGGCAAATCCTATAGCAAAAATCTACACTAACTGCCTAAAATCAAGACATATACCACAAAGTTGGGAATAGCGCCAATATAATTCTAACCACAAGAAAGGCAGTAAAGAAGACATAAGAAACTATCGACCAATCAGTCTATTATAAATAATATACAAGGTATTCACAAAGATCATAAATACCAGAATACAGAACACACTAGATGCTGCACAACCACGGGAACAGGCTGGCTTTAGAAGTGGCTTCAGCACAATCGACCACCTGCACACATTAAGGGTGGTCATCAGTCGAACAAAAGAATATGAAATACCACTGACACTAGTCTTCATAGACTTAGAGAAGGCGTTCGACTCGATATATCCCAAAGCTATAATAGAAGCCCTAACTAGTTAAGGTGTCGACAAACCGTATATAGAAACCCTGGCAAACATATACAAAGAAGCCAAAGCCAGAGTCATGATATACCCAGGATCTCCGGAATTCCCAACAAATAAAGGAGTACGTCAAGGAGACGCAATATCTCCAAAGCTCTTCACGGCAACAGTTCACGAAATCTTCCGCAAGCTAGACTGGGACAACAAAGGTCTATGCACAGACGGAGAACACCTCAACCACCTAAGATTCGCTGATGAATTGTACTAATCGCCAAGAACCCTGATGAACTTCAACAGCAAATTGACGAACTAAATACAGCATGTTATAAAGTAGGTCTGAAGATGAACCTAGCCAAAACCAAGATAATGTACAACGAACTGGTAGACAAACAAGACACAAGTAAACAACACCACACTGGCAATAGTCGAAGAATACATGTACCTGGGCGAACTAATACACCTCTCGGGATCTCTTACCAGAAATCAACAGAAGAATAAAACTAGCATGGAGAGCATTCGGTAGAAACTCAATCATATTCAAATCTAGAATGCCACTCCACCTAAAGAAGCGAACGTTTGATCAATATAGACTACCAGCCATGACATACGGATGTGAAACCTGGATAATAAAAACACACACAACAAGAAAACCCCAGGTAGCACACAGAGCTATGGAACGATACATGCTAGGAATAACTAGGAAGGACCGCAAGAGAATAGAGTGGATAAGACAGAAAATCCCAGGTGATGCACGCCATCCACAGGATCAAGTCCCTAAAATGGCAATGGGCAGGACACTTGGCGAGAAGAACTGACAATAGATGAACCACAAGAATTACATCATTGATTTTATTTTTGTTGCAATCTGACGTTCGTAGAAAAAATATTGTTCCTAACGCATGCGCAAAGTCGTTTTTCCACACTTGACTGCTAGCCCGAACTCCGCTCTGCGTCGTTCGGGCAACGGCTGTCGCGTGCGGAAAAATATCACTTTGCGCACTTGTTAGGAAAATAACTATTCTTTCCTGATAAAATTCTTGAAATCCGATTTCTTTTTATCCTAATTAGTAAAAGGTGAATTAGTAAAAGACAAATAAAAATGATATTGTAGCCAATAAAAAAGAATATATTTAAATATTTTATCACAGCCGTCTTTGTTTGTGCAAGTATTTCTAGTGTCTACTTTGGAAGATTTATCGGAATCAAATCATAAAAATAACGGTCAAATTCTCCAACCCTAGTCCGGTGTAATTTGACAACCAAAAGTTTTAAACTGAGTAAGAATAAGACAGCTAAGTTTTATACCGTGAATTAGTTTTTAAGTTTATTCGCAAATTTATAAAAAAGGGCAATTTTAGTACGTACTTTCGACAATAATAGAACTAAATTCTTTCTGGCAACCCATTGCAAGATCATTTGAAAACCCAGCAAATCGCTAAAATATCAGAATAATTAGTAAGTTTTTAATGATGACTTATTTACAATGACAGGTCAAAAATCTGTCAAAACATAGCTGATCAACCAGAAGATCGTCATTTAGACCAGTGCTAAATCTTAAACCTTCTTAGGTGCAATAGGTTTTTACTTTTATTGAACACAAACAGCATTTTGTAGGAGTATTTGGGGATAATATGAAGATAAATGCAAGTTAAAAACAGTTCTTAGTAGTAATCTTAAAAAGTAATCACAGAAAAACAAACTAAAAACGGGGTGTAACAAAAATTCATATCTTTTTAACTTTTAAGTTACTTCCTAACTATAAAATGTTCAAAAATCCTATAGGAAAAACCACACCTTTCAAGTATCTTACAGCTTAGAGAATTCGAAAATTTTTATTTCTCTCCTTTCAAGCTGGTTTACTGCTGCTACGAACCATTTGTTAAATTGACGGTCGACACACAGAGACGAAAAATAAGACTTTAATGGCACCAAAGCAGCGGGACATAAATCAAAGACTGGCAATTATATTTCTGAGGAATGTTTCGTTTTATAAATTTTTAAGAGTGCCGGAAAAGAAGAGAAAGAAAATGCATAGGGAGCATACGGTAATGACTATGAGCTGTATGTCTTTTTAAAGGTTAATTTTAATGTGTGGGCCCAATTTTAAATTAATTTATTGAACTGCTCCTCAAATAATGACGTTATAGTGATAACACTTGCTAGTTGCGAAGGTTTACTCATTTGTCGCTTTATTCTTCAATTACTCTAGGATTTTTACTTCCCCCAGTCCTAAAATTTTGCTTGTTCACATTATCTCAGAGGTAGAAATGAGCTTTGTCAGAAAAGATAGTGTATCGGACGGTCGAAATACTATATAAACTTCCGGTTTTCTAATCTCTATTCACTGACAATAACCTTCTTTCCACTGTCAATATCACAAGAAAGAAAATGCGTTTCTAAGACAAATAAAAATCAACAATGAAAGCCTTTACTACTAATAATAATAATAATTGTAACTGTACCTGAAAAACTACGGTAATTACGACTTTGACAATAACTTGGCAACGCAGCACTCGACGCGTTAATATTTCAGAATTGTATCCATGCTGCCGCCAAACTCTTGTTCACCGTTCATTATTATTGGTCGCCGGACTCGCCGGCATTTGCGGCAGACCTTTCTTCTTTTTAAACTTAATGGAGATGGTTAACCGCCAAGTTACCGCGATCGTTCCGCTTGACTTTTCTCGCCATCTCTCCAATAATCATGCGTGATAGTAAATTTCCGAGTGTATAGGATGGTGCGCCTCGACAATGAAGATCCGCCATTTTTTTGCGGAAGCGTATAGACGTGTTGTGTATAAACGGCCTTCAAGTCCTCCATAGTGCTGTGTTTGGTGCCTTTTTTGTGTGTTGCTCAGTTGTTCGCCTATATATTTTTTTGGAATGTGTATTGTAGCGTTTTCAGTGATGATCTCGTTTTTTATTGTTCCTTGTTTTGTATGTAAATTTTTAAATAAATTTGTCCACTACTTTATAATTACTACTATAGTTTAATATTTTCTTTCCTTATCTTCTGCCATTTTATTACTTTCCTAACTAGAAAAGTTATAAATTTGTTTAAAGTGATGAGATGAATTTACTATTTATACCTATCTAATCCAACAAAAATGAGCAAGGTTTGTTAATCTGCAAATAGCTATACTGGGAGCAGAGACGTTCAGCATGTTTTCATAAAGATTAAAATAAACTGTAGCTACATTCAAATGTAGGTATATAATTTAAGAGGGTTAACATTGGTTGGGTTTGATTGGTTAATATAGAAACATTTTTACAGAAAAAAATAAGTTAAAATTTCTAAAAATAATTGCATTTTAGCCCGGCATACCCCAAGTTTAGGCACACAAATTTTTAATTCATATTTAAAATGTCTTGTGTAGAATTGATATAACAGCAAGTGCAAATTACTTTTGTTAATTTCCAGTGCTTATTTTGCTGTAAAAGTCTTTCTAAAATGTCCAATGCGGACCATCTTAAATTTGTATTAAAACCACGTATTACTGCATCTAGCCCGTCTAGCCGTGGGTTATCCAGTGCACTTGGCTAATTCACCAGTGGACGGAGAGCGGATCTCCAACGATACTGCTCTCTGTACTGTAATGCCGCTCATGGCCCATGAGTGGCATTACATTCCATGAGCCGTCGCGGGAAAAAGGACATGCCCGGTCTAACTCCGCTGGGTTTGCCGTGTTTTGGGCCGGACGCGGCTTTCGGCAATGTGGGTTCTGTCCGCTTCTGGAGCAGCCACCTTGTGTTTACTGGGTTAGTGGTCTTATTTTTGCATTATTTGTCAGTTTAACGCTTTTGATTTGCAAATTAGATCGGTCGCGGTCTCGCGTTGGCGTTGAATAATTGGGCCATAGAAGTGTACCTTCAAAATAATTTTATTTTTTGATTTACCTTAAAGCTCAAACACGGCAATAGTATATTTCATTACCAGTCCGGAAAAAAGGATTTTTCTGTGCGCGCTTGACAAATTCTCGGCTGCGCCTCACACGGGAAGTCAAGCAAGCACGGAAAATCCATTTCTGGACGTGTAATGAACGATATTTTTTATTATACTTCTTTGAAAACGATAACATAAAACAAAATATAACATAAAAAAATACATACATACAAAATAAACTTGGAATATTTTTATTTTCACAACTGTTATCGGAATTTAAAAAAAAAACTACTAGAGTAATTAAAAATTAACTATTAATAATGAAAGATGCCACTTTTTCAGGTTGAGAGAACATTTTATTAGAATGAATTTAATTGACAGAAAATTAACAACGCTGACAATATGGTCTTTGGCAGGTATGATGCGTTTTCATGGTAACTTTCAAATCATTTAAAAGGTGATTTAAATTTGTCTATGTCAGATAAGATTGACAAAACGTCAAAAAATATTTCAGAAATTCATCTAAATATTCAAATATTTACGAAATAAAATACAAAATAGGTACATATTAAATATCAGATAGCATATAGACTTTCTTGAGTTTAGTTTATTTTCCTATACCTATATTTCTATTTTAAAGCCAAAAAATAGTCGGTATCTTCTTTCAGCACACTGAAAGAACTGGAGACCAGGAAAATTTTTTCCGTGCGCTCTTTCCGTGCGCTAGCCCGAAAAAGCCCATCTTACATTATTACTAAAACAGATGAAAATAAGGTGTTTTCAAAGAAGTATAATAAAAACATATTTTTTTTCATTTTTTGTCTGCTGCTCCATTTGTCTGTCCTTTTACTTTAGTCAAAAAGTAAATAAAAAATATTAGGAAAAGAGGAACAGCTGTACGTGAGTTGCCGATAAATTATTAATTAATATTTATTTTCGCCCTAACGTATAACATTAAGGGAGAGAAAGTATTTTCCTTTTTTGCTTTGTGATAAAGTAGGATACTTTTCTCATTTAATCGTTTTGAAGATGAATTAACGTAGAAGTTTTGATAAAGTACTTAATTAGAAGAATGCTTAGCAGGACAAAAACGATATAATATTGGGCAGAAGTGACACAATAATAATGCCATTATTTAATAAAAATGTGTAGGTGCTGTAGGACAAAAAATAATTTCTATAACTTTATTTCTGTACCTATTAATTATTTTTCTCTGTCAAATTATTGGCGCCTCTAGTGTCCACTTAAAAAATGTTAGAATTACGTCTACCTTTTTAGGTCTACTTAAAGTACCGTAATCAAGACGGATAACAGAATTTCTTTTTATTTCCTTTCTGATTAAATCCCCTCTCATAAAAGTTTGAAGACTGACTGCAGTAGGTATATAAAAAAATGCGGGATTATTTTCTACTCTCAAGCCACACATCGGGGGCTTAGGGATTTTGTCATAAAAATACTTATAACCTTAAGAGTATCTTTGAGCCGGGATAATTCGACATTTTTTATTTCTTTCCATTTAAGTTGCTTTATGGCAGTTCCGAGCCATTTGTTAAATTGACGGTCGACGTACACAGGCGAAAAATACTGCTTTAATGGCACCAGAGCAGCAAGACATAAATCAGAGAAGGTCCACTTTATTTTGAGGAATATGTCTTTATTTGAATTTGAATTTGGACAGCTAGAGCTGGAAGATATAATTTACTCTACAGTTTATTGAAATATATAGAAAATCTAAAAAAAAGCAAAAAAGAACAAATAAATAATTTAAAAAGAAGTTAAAAGACAGATATTTTGTATGTTCTCTATTTTTCAGTTCCTATTTTATGTGTTAATTTTAAGGTTACAGGCGTGGAAATCATTTTCGCGATATCCCTTTAATATTGAGTGAGCAACATGTCACATGCTTAGTACTTGATATATCAGTGGGGATATCACGTGACTTGCAGTTTCCGGTGGATCATAAGGTTTTCGCCAACTGTCAAATGAAAAGATATTTTTTCGAAAATTTCCATTTTCGTGAAAAATTAAGTTAGTTACGAATTTTTGAATGAATAAAAACTCTTAAGATAATAAATTTTTATTTTTTATTATGTCTATTAATTCCTTAGGCTAAGGAAATTGAGAAATCTTGTATTTTGGAAACAAACCGTTACTATTAGGCCAAATGCATATTTCGTTTATTCAGAATCATATAATGGTCTGATAACAAGAGAATAAATATATTTTTTTAAGAGAATATTCATTTCGTCCTATTCAAAGTCGCGGTTTAATTGAGTCAAATGCAAATGCGTTTCAACCAAGGTATCCTGTTTTTAAATGTGTTAAAAACAAATGAAATACAAACATCTCCGAGGGTTTTCTAGTGGAAATTGTCTGATTACTTATTGTAGAGCTAACATTTTGGGCAATTACTGAATACACAAAAATGTAAACTGACTATCTTTTGTTTTTAACACTTAGTTAAGATTTACCACTAGATTAAAATATTTGTGCAACCGTCTGTAAATGGCATGTTTGGATATAGATGGATTGATCTCCTCATCTAGTCCAAATAGTTTTTTTTAAAGCGAAGAATAACTGCCGAAATGTTAAATCGTGTGCGCAACTCCTGTCAATTTTTTTAAAAATATATTTGGAAATAGATGGAGGTTATTACGAATTAACCTAATTTTTTAATTAAATGTCTTTTGTCCTTTCAAAACAGTTTTTAGAGCAAAAAGTATGTAAATCCTTTTGCAGACTTCCAAATTAGTACCTTACATTTTAAAATTTCTGTGTAAACAAAAATTAATCTTTAAAACAAGTTTTACGTAAAGTACACAGGCATTACGAAAAGCGGGAATAGTTAATTAAAAATTATGATGCTCTTTTTAATTAATTCTATCTAGTTAGTTTTGCAGGACAGCATAAAAGATGTTAAAAATGCACCTGCCATTAACAAACTTACGCTTTGTTGACAATAAAAAGTTACATGCCGTACAAATTACACTCTTAGTGGGATATTAAAATATCTCAGGAACTAATGCAACTGATTATATTTTAAACTTTGTTAGAGGCGTAGAAAATTTTAAACTAGCCTTTAAAAACATTTTTAAAAATGCAACGTTTGCCAGCTTTGCACGTAGCACGCGGAAATATATATTAGATGGAAATCGTACAGTGGAAGAACTGGCATTGATGCTTAAGGATTGGGCGATTAATATGCGAAAAGAGATGGTACAGGGTTTAAGGAGGCTACAGCTAAACTATGTGGAATATAACAAGTAAATTATGACAAGAAAAGTACTACAATGAATACAACATCATAAGAGATCTCACGGAGAATTCTACAAAAGGACTCTTCTAAACGTAAAATAGGCTCTGTGGCATTAAGCTCATTGGAAATAAATAAAATAATCAACTTCTGGAATGAAAATATCCCTGAAGGACTTCAGCGAAAATTTTACCATATCGTCGCAGTTGAATTAGCTTGGAGAGGTGGCGAAGCCGCTGCTTGTTTGGTTGAATTTTTTCATATCGAGAGAAATAATTATGGTTCTGCAACAAATCGCATAGAATTGCAGTTTTTAGTGAAAGTGCGAGGGGGGCTCAAGAAGCTGCACTGGCAGTAAATGGCTAGCTCGAAACAATAACAACGACGCATGTCCCGTTAGGTTATTTCTCAAATTATTATCTAAACGGGGAACAAACATTAAAACAAATAGTTTTTTAAGACCAAATCGCTACTGGAAGACAGAAAATATGTCAATAGGTAGAAATATAATTAACGAGTGGACAAAATCTTCTGCTGAATTCCTGATTAAATTGCTTGTGCAACTGGACGTTAGTTGAATTTATAAAACACTTTATGTGCATATTTTGGGGAAGTCTCAACTGGAACCATTCTGTTATATGAACTTTTAATTTCATTTTGTTTGAGTAGCTAGGTTTGTCGGTCCTAGTACTATTTGGCCTAGCGGAAACTTAAGGTCTAGGGTTGTCCTAGGACTGGTCTATGTGGCCATGTACAATTGGCTTTCTAGGTGCAGGTGTATTTGGCTGCCGCTGAACGTGCCAGGTCCTACAAAACCAGGTTTGACTTTTTCTTTGTCATTTTAAATGTTGTAGTCATTAACCTTAAAATTGTTTCTAGTCAAACCTAGACAATAAACTTTATCTTTGACACCAACTTAAATATTACAGTACGTCATGTAAGTAAATTCATTTTTCTTCTAGAGGAGCTTACGTTTAATTAAAAAGCTGTTTCGCTGCACTATTACTTTTAATATCGGACTTAATATATTAGTTTTTTTCTGGATTTGTTTTGTCACTGGATGCTAAACACACCACCTTTCAGAGCCTGTCTTATGAAAATAAAACTATGGTTGCGCCTCTCAATTCCGATTCGATTTTACCTATTTTGTTTTTAAAAGCTCAACGCTTTATCTGTCACGAAGAATCGAACCTTCCACCTGAGATACAACTAACGTATTGGAGGTGAGCTACAAGCAGCTAGATTTGGTCGATGAGGTAAGAGCTGTAAGTAGGTTTCTCAGCATTCTTCCCTTTGATCCATTTACCTATTTTTTTTTAAAGCGTTGCAAATTAGTAACACTGACAGGGCAGACGTGTTTTAATACAATTAAATAAAATTCATATACTGAAATAAATTATACACTTAAACACCTTGTTTAAAAATGGTAAATTAACATTGCTTTTGATATATGAGATTTTTGCAATCGCTTCATAATTTACCGTGCTTGGAGCTATTTTCATTTATTTCGCCAAATAAATTATTCTAACACATATTAGCTTCATAAATAAAAAAAACAGCTGCAATATAAGAAGTAAGACTTTCCTTTTCCTGTCGTTTTTGTATGCGACCAGTGAGACCGCTAAAATACGACGGCAAGAAGGGCCATATTTCATATTTGATGAAGGTTGTCGTCCATTTTTACTGTTTTTATATTGAAGTGGTAAAAAGGCGCGAATATAAAACATTGCGGTGGGAGATATAATAGGAGAAAAGGCCCTAAAAATACATTCGGCACCGGCATTTCCTTGCCCTTTTTTTGTTTCCACCTATAAAGTCGTTCTGAGATTTTTATTGTTTTATATTACTTATTAATAAGCTTACTGTAACACGTATACAGAGTAAGAATTTTAACGCCAATTTTCGAAAAAGTCGTATGGTCGATTCACCGTCAAGTTTTATCATTAAAACCAATCTTATTTGACATATAGAGGGTAAACTTACTAAGTGTTATTCTGTAAGTTGTTTACAATGTCACATACTTTATTATTCTGGATGAATAGGTACTGCTTTTAAAATAAAATGTTTTCTTTAGCGCAGAAACTTTTTTCTGGTTACTAATCGAAGAACTTGTCGTTTTTTGTTTATCGTGAGTTATTAACCTAACAGGCACAATCTAACAGGAACTGTCTGAGTCAGACATTAAAGCAACCGTTTTCTAGACCTTCTGTTTGGAATTTTTACATACTTTTAAATGTCGGCTCCTTGTTCCATAATGCAAAAGTATTTTACGAACATATCCTAAAAACTTTGCTTATAAAATCCTTTAAAAATCAAAATGTTGTTAAGAATCACTAGAGGGTAAGTTGTTTATTCTCTTTTAAATTATCAAAGAAAATATTTAAGGTTATGCTACTAATATTAATAAAACCAAATCGATTTTCCCAACGTGTTCCAGTATAAAATCTTATTTGAAAAACGAGCAGTATCAGAAATACAAACATAATGTTTAAATAAAGGAAACACGTATAAAAATAAAAGAGAAAATTTTTCAAAACTTAACAGGTAAACTAAAGTCATAAAGAAAAGGGCAATTTAGGTAAGTATTTTTTATCAATAATGGAACTAAATTCACTTTAGCAATAAGTTCCAGGGTATAAGTCATTGGGAAACCAAGCAAATGGCAGAAATACTAGAATAACTTAGAAGTTTTTCAAGACGACTTATTGACAGTGACAAGACAAAAACTTAAGAACTCCTAGCTGGGCAAATAGACTTATTTAATGATTGTCGGAGATACCAAAAATTTATGTTCGAGTCAGCAATAACAAGAGTTAACAAGAGATGTTTGTATTGAATATTCAAAAGAAGATCTGCTTAAATCCACTGGGCACTGAATTGGCGATTTACTAACTTAGTATGCCATAAAAATAGTTGCTCTTGATGTAATCGATTTTATGCAGGCCTTTGAATAGACATTCGTACATGTCAGGGAATTTTCTTGTGGTTTTTTAAAGAATTTAAAAAATTTCTGAAACTACAAGCGGTGAATCATAAAACGATATATTGTGAACAAAACAAGTATTGGTGCATCATATTACGATATATTATGATGAACCAGAAATAAAAATTAATGTAGAACAAATACATTTCTTCTGGATGTTCAGAAAAATATTAGTCGCTTAAGAATAGTTTTAACTAAAGCTGAGCATTGCTTGCTGTATTCGCTACAGAATATTGGTCAATTAAGCAAATATATACTAAATCTTGAAATGGCTTATTTGTGACGGACATAAAAAGCAATATTGTCGGTTTAAATCGATTTGTCCTTCAAAGTCTGACATTTATTTGTCTCACGATGGTACATAGCCGTTCATTCTCTTTTCGTTTTATATATAAAAAATATAATACAGAGATTAATGTGATTACTTACTTGTTATAGAGTCCCCCTGCTGTTCTTGCGTAAAAGAAATGACCACACGGATAACGTTATCTCTATTTGCCATCGTCTGAAAAGGTACATCTTTTTTCGTCGGCGTGGTGAAAAGCACTTGCCTAGGAATGACGTGGCCATCAATTATTTTATCATCTACAAGGCTGGCTCTCGAGTTCTGGAAATGACAAAAAAATAAAGGGTTTTAGAGTAAATGGCGCGCATTATTAGCAAATCTCGACCCTCAATTTATCTGGAGAGGATTTAGGGCTTGTACGTTTGACGTGTTTTTAATTTTTTATGATATGTTTTATTCTGTATTTCAATTTGAAGTATTTCTTGTTGTAGGGTAAAAGGTAAGGTTTGTACAGGTTTTTTAATAAGCATAAAGGATTGTAAGTATATGTTTGATGTTTCGAAAGCACAAAGTAAAGTATCGAGAAAAGATAAAACAAGCAAGGTAGTGTAGCTAGCGGGATATAAACAATGTGAATGCTATGTTTTATTCACAGTGATCGAAAATTGGATGTGGTCTTAATTCTTCAGAAAAGAAGTGGCATTTTTTTGTATCAGTTCTTTTATTAAAGGGATGAAATAATAATACAATACAAAATATTTATCTAACAGGTAATCACGGAGGTAGACAAGGTTAATAAAAGCGTCTTTACGGATCTAAGGACACACACTTCGTCTAAATTAAAGCATTTCTGACAAGCCTATTTTTCCAAACACTCTATTCACACGGTAGATACACGGTACTTTTTAAGCAAAGAATAATCACATTGAGCTGAAAATTTATTAACGCCTTTTTGGCTTGTATTTCAACAGGATGTGGTCAATAGAATCGTTGTCAATATAATCGTTTGAATAAAAGATTTAAAAAATTAAAGATTTAAAAAATATTTCTTGAAAAAGTTTGTTTGCCGAAAAGGTAAGCACATACCCAATTTTTTACAATACTAAGCAATGGATTTTGTGCTTTTTCCTAATTAAAAACTTACAGCAAATCCGTCATCCACAGGAATAAAAAATGTATGTCCACCTTCTGTTCTAAACATTTCCTGTTTGTCGTTTTGTTCAACTTTTTGCTTGAAGTATCTAAAAAATTATTATAAATATCTAATTATAAATTATTATTGTTAAATATAAATTATATTTTAAAATGAAGAAGATATACTAATTCGTCAATTCTACTCACGTAGACTTCAAGCCTAAGTACTAAAGTACTGCAGGCGTCTAAAGGGAAGGGAAGGGTCTACTGATACGGAATTTAAAGGACTGGAAGTTAGGAGGGAAAGAAGAAATCTGCGAAGGCAATAAGATCAAGTCCTAAGTTTGGGTTCTTGTAGCTGAATAGCAAAGGGATGCATATCTAACCCGCTTTCTGGTGTTCTGTTGGGAACAGTCAGAGCAAAATTCTTGAAAATATCAGCGCGAAAGTTATCCCAAGAAGATCGAATGCTACTTTAGTCCATAGGGCAAGGTTATTCATGAATAAGTGTTACTGAATTTTTTGCACGATAGGCTGTAAAATTCGGATTAAATGGCGTTGAACTAATTAAGGTTTTTGACACCTGATATTAGGCATTAATATTAGACTGGAGTACTAAAAATTTTGTTCTGCAAGTCGGAGTTTTTGCGAAAGGAATAGGTTAGTTTAAGTTTAGTTTAAGGTAAAATGTTTTTTCAGTGCGGAAACTTCTTATTGGTTAGTAATAATTGAAGACCTTAACGTTTCTTGTTAATCGCGAGTTAGAAGTTACATAATATGATAATATTGCAACCCTATTCTGGAACTTCTGTTTAGAATATCTACATATGTTTAATGGTCAGCACCTTCTTCCACAGAAAAAAAGTATTTTAGGAACACGTTATCATAAAAACTTTGTTTACAAAATCCCTTACAAAACAAAATCTCGTTAAAAATCAATAACGAAAGTTACTTCACGGATCGCCTGGCACGTCGATATTTATTATATTATTATCGAAAAGAAAAAGGAAAAATCAGATATACGTAACTTTAAAAAGTTTATAATCAATAAAAATCTTTTAAAAGTTGCCAACTTTTACAACTTTCCGGAGGTGGATCGCAAATTATCTATAAAACTTCGAAACAAATTTAGTGTATATCTTATACTGCGTCAAAAAATCTATGAAGCTGGTTTAAGGATTGTAAGTTTTTTAATAAAATAAAAAATGAATTGGTTCAATTTTTTTTTGAAGTACCAGATCTTTAGAGTCCAAAAGTTTCTTTTATCAACAAGAGGGTTTGTTACGGGATGGGTTCGTTCACATGCCTATGAATTTTGTGTCTCCTAAAATATTTCATACATTGTTCCAGATTTTGTAATTAAATGAAGAAAATAATAAAGCGTACTCAATCTTTTTAATTTCTTATTTTAATTATGGCTTGTAAATAAGAAAAATAATCAATTGTTAATAGTAGGGATGTCGCGAATATTCGGTCTATACGGCCGGAGCCGGATATCCGGCCGGTTGGGCCGGATATCTGATTTGGCCGGATAATTAAATATTCGACCGAATATCCGATGTATTTTATTGTATGGAGACGGTTTATTATTATTATAAATTATAATAAAAAATAATTATGTTGCATGGAGAACTAATGATTTTTTATTTTAAAATAAACAACATACAACACGAAAACCTTAGGTAAGTTTAGATAAAAATAAAAACTAAAACCCAATAATACTGAAAACTAGTACTAGTACTAGTAAATTTATGTAACGAAAATACGAACTTAAATTTTTAATATTTAAAATTATCTAATGGAAGATTGTGGTGCAAGTAAATTAACAGTTCGCCATTTTCGGAGGAAAGCCGATTCCGCTTTTCTTCAAACACATTGCCTGCCTCCGAAAAAAGTCGTTCGCTAAAAATTGTGGATGCGGGTGCTGACAAGTATTTGAAAGCATACTCCGATAAGATGGGAAAATTTTTATTTTCGCCTTTCCACCATGTATATGGAGAAGCAGTTCTTTCGATTAATGGCAAATTTAAATAAGACTGAACCTCGGCCTCTATAGTCTTAGGCACCCGCCCGTCATTTCGGGGATTCCCGCGAATGTTTTCAACTTTGCACGCTTGACGGCGTCGGCGCACGGTTGCTGCAGGTCATCGGTCTGCATTACACACATGGCGACTCGATTTACATAGCTACAAACTTTAATTCAATTCGTCCTTTTAAACTGTTGGATATTCGGCCGAATATCCGGATCCGGCGGTTAGCGTTTGGCCGAATATCCGGTTTGGCCGGATAGTAAAAACTACTATTCGCGACATCCCTAGTTAATAGTAATTGGTTGGTTATTAAATTATTGTTTCATACTAATTATAAAACGCATTTCAATACTTAAATGGAATTAAAAAATGTATGAACCTAAAATTTGTCAATAATTGTCAAAAATGGCTCAAAACCTAATTAAACCATATGAGTGGTAGACACTGGTCTTGGAATATTTTCTAACAGTAATTAATTGATTATTTTTCTTATTTACAATCCACAACTTAAATAAGAAATTAAAAAGGTTGAGTACGTTTCATTATTTCTTTATTAAATTTCAAATTCTGAAACAATGTACGAAATGTTTTAGGAGACAGGTCCGTATCACAGAAATTTTTTAATAATGGCGAAAAAAGACTTATAACGTAATTTAACCAGAATGTGTAGTACACTGTTGAATTCGGAATAAAAAGGGCTTATAAAATTGGATATCAAAAAATCAGGACTGCATTTAAAAAAAACGAAGTTGACGATCGCTGCCCAAAGACGAAACGTCATTACGTTCAAATACGTCAAACGTTCATTAAAAGTTGCTTCAAAGAAGTTTCATTAGTTCAGCCCTACCTTTCATATTAAGGCCAGATAACAATTTGTTTCATTAGTTTTGCCCTACCTTTCATATTAAGGCCAGAAAAAAATTAAATTAAAAATTGGAAAATTTAGTTTTTTCGAAATAAATCGAAAACGAAAAATTATCTAAAAAATTTCGGAACATCATTTTATTAGTTCCTTAATTACGCAACTTTTTCCCATTTAAAAAATTTTCTATATCTAGCCATAAGCGAGATCCCCATACCCTCCTTTTCTTGGACACAGTATATATATATATATATATATATATATATATATATATATATATATATATATATATATATATATACAGGGTGTTTCATTAAGGGTGATGAGGTACCATATCTCAGGAATTGATACTCCAGGAGCTTTGGAAACAAAAAACCTAACAAGTAAAGTGGCCAAGAGAAATTGCTGGAAATATTTTTTAAGATCCTAGCTCTGCCGCTAGGGGGCGTAATTGCTGTGGTCAAGTAAAAAAAGATATTTTTCTGGAAAATATCCCTATAAAAGCTATCAAAAAAATATTACACTGATAATTCTACTAGAATTCTACATCTTTTTGGTTTAACACTTTTTGCTGTAAGATGTAAAATTAGGGCGGAAGAGGAGGGGGAAAGTCTACTGATAAAAGTGTCCATAACTTTGGTTTGACTCAACCGAATTTGATGAACTTGGTCTCGTTTAAGAAAGGAAGGCTTACTAATTTAAATAAAATAATGGCTGTGTTACATTGATTTTCGCGGCACTCGCTAGAGGGCGTTATTTGAGAAACTCTTTGTTTTTCCAATCTTTCTCCAAAATTTTAAATGGAATGACATAGTTATTATATCATAATCGAAAAGTAGAATAAATTTGCAAGAAAAAATGTAAAAAATTCGATTCGATATCTTCATTAGTTTCGGAGTTATAGCCAAAAGAATAATTAATATCATGTTAATTGAAAAAAGCAATTGTTTTTATAGGTCCGTGGTCAAGCGTGCCATGGAAAATAAAAAAAAATATTTTAAACTTTTTATTAAGTGTGTGTTTCTCTTTTTATTTAATTTTTAAACTGATTTTATTATTTCACACTCATGATTTTTATTTGTTGTTTTGTTTTTGTTTATCTTCCTTCACACTTTATTTAGGCTTAGGACTGATCCAAACCATGCGAAACGCAAGATTTGAAGCGTGTTTAAAGGCTAACGGGAGAAAACAACAATAAAAACCACAACCACCTTCACGTTCTTTATCAAGCCATAAAAATCTTGTTAAACATACAACAAACAAATACTTTATAAATGCTCAAAATGACCACCGTTTTGCAAAATGCAACTATTACATTTTTCTCTAGTGCTGGAAACGGCAGTTTCAATTTCAGCTCGTGAAATCGTAGTTATGGCATTTTGAATTCTCTCAATCATATTCTCCCGTGTGGTTGGTCGTGTTTGATAAACAATCTCTTTTAGTCTTCCCCACAAGTAAAAATCTAGCACGGTTAAATCGGGGGATCTAGGTGGCCACGGAAACAAACTACCCCTTCCAATCCAACGATTTGGGTAACTAGCATCTAAAAAGTCACGGACTCTTTCAGAAAAGTGTGCCGGGCATCCATCATGTTGATACCATAGGGATCTTCTTATATCAAGAGGCACATCTTCTAAAAGGATAGGCAGGTCATTTCGTAAAAAGTTTAAGTATGAGTCGCCATTTAGGTGGCCATGAAAGAAAAACGGTCCGATAATTCTGTTTCCTAAAATTCCGCACCACACGTTGATACTCCACCTGTTTTGGTGATCAACTTCCCGCATCCAATGAGGATTTGTTTCTGACCAGTAGTGCATATTGTGCAAATTGACTCTACCACAACTAGTACAAGTTGCTTCATCTGTCCATAAAATCAAGGAGAGGAACTGGCGATTTCCGTTGCACATACCTCTTAACCAATAACAATAATCCCGCCGCCTGTCAAAATCAGTATCTGAAAGGGCCTGGTGTAAAACACCATGATAGGGATGTAGCTTAAAATCCTTTAAAATTCGGAACACTGTAGTGCAACTTATACCTAAGTCTAAAGAAATGTTTCTGATACTCAAGTGTGGATCCAGTTGCACGTACGCGCGAACGTTTATAATATTGTCTTCATTCCTTACTGGACGTCTCCTGATGGGCACTGGAATGGGACGTACACTACCCGTTGTTCTAAGACGTATTGCCAACCGCCGAAATATATTTCTACTATGGGGTCTTTGCTCAGGATACCTGACAGCATATTCACGTTCCGCAAGAGGAGCATTTTCAAAACACTGAAAATATACGGCAAGCATATCGTAAGCCTCGGCGTTGGTATATGCCATTTTTGAAACATGCTGCACAAAAGTTGAATAACAATGAACTCAAAATTCACAGAAAATCCAAGATAAAATCTTGAGAGATACTTATCAAAGATTGATTAAAGTGACATTTCAATTTGTTTGTTTCCCTGACAACCTGCCGATTTTGTTTCATGGCTTACTAGGTAATTTTTTAATAATACGTCAGGTTAGTAAATTAAAGGCAATAGTAATGGAGTAAAAAGTGAAAAAACACTTAATAAAAAGTTTAAAATAATTTTTTTATTTTCCATGGCACGCTTGACCACGGACCTATAAAAACAATTGCTTTTTTCAATTAACATGATATTAATTATTCTTTTGGCTATAACTCCGAAACTAATGAAGATATCGAATCGAATTTTTTACATTTTTTCTTGCAAATTTATTCTACTTTTCGATTATGATATAATAACTATGTCATTCCATTTAAAATTTTGGAGAAAAATTGGAAAAACAAAGAGTTTCTTAAATAACGGCCCTCTAGCGAGTGCCGCGAAAATCAATGTAACACAGCCATCATTTTATTTAAATTAGCAAGCCTCCCTTTCTCAAACGAGACAAGTTCATCAAATTCGGTTGAGTCAAACCAAAGTTATGGACACTTTTATCAGTAGACTTTCCCCCTCCTCTTCCGCCCTAATTTTACATATTACAGCAAAAAGTGTTAAACCAAAAAGATGTAGAATTCTAGTAGAATTATCAGTGTAATATTTTCTTGATAGCTTTTATAGGGATATTTTCCAGAAAAATGTCTTTTTTTAATTGACCACAGCAAATACGCCCCCTAGCGGCAGAGCTAGGAACTTAACAATTATTTCCAGCAATTTCTCTTGGCCACTTTACTTGTTAGGATTTTTTTCCAAAGCTCCTGGAGTATCAATTCCTGAGATATGGTACCTCATCACCCTTAATGAAACACCCTGTATATATATATATATATATATATATATATATATATATATATATATATATATATATATATATATATATATATATATATATATATATATATGTATATATACATATATATATATATATATATATATATATATATATATATATATATATATATATATATATATATATATGTATATATACATATATATATATATATATATATATATATATATATATATATATATATATATATATAATATATATATATATACATTTCCTTCTTACACCAAAACATCATAAACACCTAATCTTATACCAAAAACATCACAACTGAAATGATTATTAGTTGTCAGTAAGCAGTCGCGCCACCTATTAAAATAGTTTCAAAACAAATCTGGATGGAGCTAAATAAACACTAAGTGGTAAACAAGCTTGGCCAAGTAATTGCACATGGACTTCACACGGCGCGCCGATCTAACTGAGACTACGAAAACTAACACACGTTCGACTGACAAATGCGACGCGTTATCGACAATGAATTTTAGACCATTTTACCACGCTTAACATATTTTTATTATAATACTAATTAAACATACCTTACTCGATGAGGACCCTGTATCAGAGAATCATAACGTTCCAAAAATTCCCAGGCGGTAGGATTGAAAACTGTCTCACTGTTTGGAAGCGACCCCGTCGGAATAAGCACTTCGTCGATTTTGTGCAATATCTGCAAAATGGAATGCAAAACTGAATTAGAATTTTCAATAAAGTTGGGATATGGAATATAGGACAGGAAAACGCAAACTGTCAAGGATTTGGCCATAATAGTAAATCAGAAGAGCGCAGGTTTGCTTAAGTATTTATGAGTGAGTTCAGAAGATTTTTTTGTACGTCCTCCAGCAAGGAAGCACGATACATCCTAAGAAATTTTCACTATTTTTGAAACACACCTTACGGAAAAAATAAAATTTTAAATTGAACTCTTTTATTTCGTGGTAAGTTTTCCAAATCTTATCTCTGTGGCTGTATTCCGTGACGCCTTTATACACATTTCTTTGTATTTCAGTTATCGAAAAGCATGTATTAAAATTTTTCTTTTATGTATAGAAAAAGTATGAAATTATGCTTGAAATATAGCAACAATTAATTAAATTTTGTCTAAACGCATTGGTGTAGTTTGATTCTCTTTTTACTTTTTAAAATCCGTGACGGTTTCCTGCTGCTAATTTAAATTCGATAAATGTACTAATTATTATTTTCTCGGTAATTGTCGTCTACTTCGTAAATATACAGGGTGTCTAAAATAGGCGATACCACTATTGCTATCTCCGAAACGGTAAAATATATAAGGTCGGTTAAATTGGAGAAAATGTGCCATTTTTACTCCTCATTTATATTCCGTTTACGGAGTTGCCAAATTCTCTATACTTTCCTATCTACAGAGGATTTTTTAAAAATAGTCAAACATTTATTTATTAAATATGTCGAAAACTATTATAGTTAGAAAAAAGTTGTTTTAACAAAAATCACACGATTTTTTACCTTCTCTAGGGTAACTTTGCTGCTTTGTTTATACCACTTGTTTTTATTGAGTTACTGATACTAACTTGTTTTTTTCAAATACGGACCTGGACTTTTTGCTGCATTTGTTGAAAGAATACTTCATACCCTTTACAACTGTGTATCACTTGATTATGGTTTTCGACGTTTTGGTGAAGAATAGTATCATCATCAGGATATTCTACCAGTACGGACCTGGCATTTTTCAAGTTAATGCGAAATTTCACGACCTATTATGGCGACAATTAGGTCAGAATCAGTAACTATGGATTAAATTGTTTTAACTGGTAAATTGTAATTATAATCATGAATACTAGCCAGGACCCTCAAGTTTGTAAAATTGGCCCTACGCCTGAAAAAAGCATAAGCTTAGTTTTAATTATAACAAATCCTAATAATTAATTCTTAGAGGCGTTATTGGCTTCGTGTGGTCAGTCCAATCGCGTTCATCAACCTGTTCGTCCGCCCGTTCATATGTTATACTTATAATTCAACGCAACGTCAAAAAATAAAGTAAAAAGCGGATTTTAGATTCGAATTCCTTATAATCCGAACCCAGTAAATATGACAATGGTTTTGCTAGGACAATGCTAGGTCTTTAATTTGAGATAATATGGTTTGTTTTCAAAGCCAGTAAATAGTAATTCAACTGTACCAGCAGAAGGAGTTGCAGCAGAAATGAAACTATTAGGTAAAATAGGATTATTTATTATTATTTTTTAAACTGAAACGTAAATAATGAAGACGTATCATCAAGGGTGCCTTTTACAATATGTGGTAAACGTAACCACTAGTTAGGTGCTGTTAATAAAGGCCGCTAATTATATCTGATCTGAGTCTGCTAAACTTTTGCTGTCAATAGCGCATTGGCTTAAGTGCAATTTGACAAAAGTAGTAAAGGTTGATGCTCCCCGAGTCTCCGCATGCGCAGTAGGGTCGACCTTGAACGCCCAGGTGTGCTATTGTTATTTGGCCTTGATATGCGCAGGTGTTATTCCAAGGTCAAGGTCAAGAACTTGGCCTTGAACGCGAGCAGATGTTTCTTTGTTTGGTGATGACCAGGTGTACGATGCTTATTTCAAGGTTACATTTGCGGTGCATATTTTCAATGAATGCGAGCAGCTGTTTCTTGCTTGGCCTTGAACGCGAGCAGATGTTTCTTTGTTTGGTGATGACCAGGTGGACGACGCTTATTTCAAGGTTACATTTGTTTTGTATTTTTCGAGGTCGTCGGATGTATTCCTCCCACCATAAATAAATACTTGACCTTGGATTACTTCCTAATAAATATGGCTCATTTCGAAAATAGCTTTCATTGTCACTCATACATCGTATGCGTTAACTGTTGCTTTGGCATATAAAGTATTGTGTTTGTGGTGTGTTCTACAAGTGTTTATTCAA
Source organism: Philopedon plagiatum (assembly GCA_963971165.1). Classification (NCBI taxonomy): domain Eukaryota; kingdom Metazoa; phylum Arthropoda; class Insecta; order Coleoptera; family Curculionidae; genus Philopedon; species Philopedon plagiatum. The sequence goes on from OZ020191.1 coordinate 12,682,308, forward strand.
GGTACTTGACAGTAATTGTTTTTATTGTATTTTAAATCATGAGCATTTCAAAGCAGACCATAGCCGAAATTAATAATATGATAAACCAAGATATTCAATTTCTGGAACGTAGAAAATTCTCTACATTAACGGTGGGCAAAATTTATATGATAAAAAAAATTAATTCTTTGACTTCACGTTTTGGAAAAGCCATTATCGTCACATTGTTTGATCCAACACATCAAGCAACATTTGAAACATTTTTACCATCACGCGTAGCTGAAATTCTGACAGAGGATACTATTGAAATGATGAATAACTCCGGTGATCAGTACACCTTAACTTATTTGGGGCAAAGCTCACATGTATTCTCTGGAGGTAATACTAGAGCGTTGTTAAATTTTGGTTGTTTGTAATATATTGTTGATTAGGCTATTTTAATGTTGATTTAAAATGTAATAAAATAGTTCTTGTTAAGTATATATCGAAAAACACACACTCACACACAATCACATGTCCATTATTTTCTATTTAAGATGTGTGACTGCCCTACTGTCATTGAAAATCGAGATATGTACATTAATTGGTTATCATGTAAATTAAGAGAGCTGGCTGAAGAAATACTACACTTTGCAAATTATGGTAAATCCGATGTGGGTTTTAGTGAAAGTCAGTATAGGAAGTATATGAAAGACGCCGTAAATTTCACGGCTGGAGCACATACGTGCGAGAAATACCTATATGGAACCATTGATCTGGACGAATTTTGCGCTGGAATGATAAATGAAGAATTGGGAAGCTACCTATTCGAAGTGCCTCATTTACCCGATGAATTAGCTAGAAAATATGGCTTGGCTCCCGCAGATGATACCACTATTCTTGATGACCTTGGAAATAAAGCAGTCACCAATGAAGTTGATAGTAAAGCATTGGGTACTGTTAGCGATGACGAGATGGAGTGTGTTCAAGAAGATGAAGAAAATCTTTAATTCATTGTATAATATAATAACATGAGATGTTAAATAAATGATTATGTACCTAAATTATTGTTTAATTTTTTATAAATAGGCAACCTTCACAAAAATCACATCAGTTTAAGCTAAAAATGGGTCGTGTTAACAACACAATTGATAAATTTGGGCGCCAAAAATTTAATGACCAAAATCACATTGTTCTTGTTGGACAACCAGGAGTTGGATTTAGATTGACCGATGATGGTCAATATGATATACAAGGGAAATCTTTAACTAATGTAGCACCACCAAAGAATCCTGGGGATGCCGCTAATCAGGAATATGTTCTTGAACAAAGGCGTGAAATTATTAAAAAACTTAGTGAATTAGTGAATAATGATGTTTTGGAATATGTTAGAAAAGAACTTAATGAAATGAATAAAAAGCTTGCTGAAGAGGCGAATGAAGATTTTTTGCAATCTGTTACAAAAAGACTTAAGGAAATCGATTCAAAATTGTTGAATCAAGAAAAAGCTATTCAGCGTATACGTATTACGCGCATGTAGATAAAGAAACAAGTCTATTCTGTGTATGGTGACCTCGATTTTACATGGGATATGAGAGTGGAGGGGTTTGAAGGTCACCTAACAGATACAAATAGAGGCACAAAACTTTCTTGTTTCAGTCTGCATTTCAGTACTTCCAGAATACTACATAGTAATTTATTTTCTCAAAATGCAGTCACCAAAAAGTGAACGTCAAATTGCAGTTGTTCGCCCATTCTCTGTAAACGGTCGTCAGATGTGTGCCAATTGCGAAAATTGGGAATTTATTAGTGGAATAATGGGTTTCTGTGAATGGTGTCAAAATGAGTACCATAAGAAACATGGGATGAAATCACCGCAACAAATATCTCGTGAAAATTCTAGTGAATCTCTGCAAAGTCTCGCTGTCTCAGTGGGAGGTTCATCAGAACATAATAATCACGATACGCCGGAATTCAGTCAAGAAGGGCAGCGCTGGACTTCTTCAAGCAATTTTGAAGATCTCGAAATAATTAACGAATCACCGCAAAGTCCTGTTTTCTTAGAAGGAGGAGGAGGAGGAGTAGGGGGAGGAGGTTCATCAGAACGTAATAATAGTGAGACCATGGAATTCGACCAAGAAGGGCAGCGCTGGTAATTCCGAAAAATAGAGACAATTTAGATATAGTGTAAAAGTTTCTTATGATAGTCATGTAATTTTAAATTTATGTGAAAAAGTGCGTTTTTCTAATGATAGTGTGTATGTATTATTTAAATCTTAATAAAAATCTTTTTGTACTAAATATGTTTATTATTCACCATACATTTGAATTAACAAATCGCTCTTGATATATATTATTTCTGTGGTTCCGTTCTAAAATCCTCGCTAGCATTACATCCATTTTTCCAATTCTCCTTTGAAAACGATATCTATCAAGTATTAGTTGCTGAAAATTACTTTGTCTGGCTTGTCTATATGCAAAACACCAAACAGACATACGGTGGATAATATTTCTTTCTTCGTCAAATCTTACTTGCTTCATGGTGTATTGTAAAATGAATTTTTATTAGTTATGTCATTTATATATAGGCTGAACATAAAGAGAGTGAATTAGTTTTACTTTAAAATGGGTCGTGTTAACAACACAATTGATAAATTTGGTCGACAGAAAACTCCTGTTTGTAACAACTTATCGCGAGGGTTGCCCGGAATCGGATTTAAACTTATTTCAGATGGACATTTTGATATAGAGGGAAAATTATTAAGGAATGTTGCCCAACCGATAAATGATAATGATGCTGCTACCAAAGAATATGTCCTTACGGAAGTTCATCAACTTGGTTCGCAGATAAATACCATACTTAGTAATGTGCTAGTACCGGTTTTTCAAAAAATGTTTGAAGATGATGAGACCAAAATTACGTACCTTAAGGAAAAAATGTATCAAATTCACTCACATGCTGCACGGTATACTACAACGAAGATAAAGGATCCAAAAAAACCAAAATGGAAACCAACCTAGATAAAGTTCTATTTAAAAACATAATTATACTGTTAAATTGAAAATAAAACGAATAATTATGAAAAGCAATATTTATTTTTATTATTTATAATGCATACATACGTAACGTAAAACCTATTTGATAATATTTATACAATATCTGATTTGTCTATCCAAGAATTAAATTGATTTGGAAAACCTAACCATTTTACAAACAATTGATCGTTTTGATTGTTCTTGCGTTTTCTAAGAATTTTCTCAACTAAATAAACACCAGGGCTAGCTGTCTTTTGCAGTTCTGCTTCGTAAAAACATCCTTTAATAGGTTGACCTTCCAATGATTGCAGCAAGTAGGTGGGTGGATTTGTAATATTAACTTTTGCTATTTCAAACAGTTCCGTGGACCAGGAAGGCGTATATCCTTTGTCAAATACACCTTTGTACTTGCTAATGCGAACAACGTCACCCAAATGAAATTTTTTTTTCTTCGGAGCAATTTTCAAATAGTCATATGCTTTAATAGGGGTATCCTCTTTTACACTGTTAGGCTTCATTCCAATGGTGCGGTGTTTAGTGTTATTATAGGTCTTCGTTATAGCTGGTAATATTTGTAACCATCTGTAAGAACCTCTAGCCGAGAATTGTTTATATAACTTATTTTTCAAAGTTCTTATAACACGCTCAACAATTGCCGCTTTTTTCGTGCTATATGTGGAATAATGGTTTATATTATATTTTTTCATGAGGGCTTGAAAGGTGCTATTATAAAATTCCTTTCCTTGATCACTCTGTAAATTGTTTGGTGCATATGATGCTTCTTCAATGATGCTTTTCATGGCATTCGTAACTTCAACACCGGTCTTATTCTTAACTGCTTTGGTGTACACGAATTTGGAGTAACAGTTTATACATACAACAATGTAACGGTAACCATCATTGTCAGTAGCATATTGCTGCATTTCCGCCAAATCAATTTGCCACAAATCTCGATATCCTTTTATGACTGTACGTCTTCTAACAAAATTTTTCCTTGCTGTCCTATGTAATTCATTTACGACTTTAATTTTTTCTCGGCTAGGATCCATATTATAAGGTTCCACGTCTTATCAGACACTGAGGATGGCAACTACGTGCAAAACTTAATATATTATTCCTTCTTCTCGAAGCTCTTCCATAATTGACATAATCTCATTATCATGTCCGGTATGTCCAGCTACTTTTGACCCCCACAATAATCGTAATCTATCCACTAACTCCTTAGGTTTATTCCAATAAACATATTGAGATGATTTCGACGATAGGCGCTTTTTTGCTGGTAGTTGGATTTTGTTGTCGCCTTTTTTTCTTCCTACACCACCACCACCACCCAGTTTAGTTCCCGTAATTAGCGGTTTTATGATTCGTAAATATTTTCTCCATCGGGTTTCTCTTAAACCACGTTTCTTGTCATAACCGTCGTATGCCGCATCGGTCAATTTCAAAATGGTTTGGTATTTTCGAAGTACATCTAGATTAATTTCGTCTTCATTACCTAGGAGTGGTGGATTTTTTAGAAAAATCAAATCGTAAAGATCAGCCGTTCCATCGAATTCAGCAATGTTTGTTTTGTTCTTGTATAACACCATCTTTCCGTTTGTTAGAAAACGAACCACTAAGTTGCCAATATATTTTGTTGATTTATTTTCTTTTTTACCAAAGCGTACACCATACACGGTATCATAATGAGATGGCTCCAATTTTAATCCATTTAAATAATCTTGAATAGTTTTTGCGGCTGAACTGCTACCACTTGATGTGTGTGGTGATGTGTGAGATGATGTTATCGTTGAAGGGGAAGGGGTTTCGAACAGTGACCCACGATTTCCACGTTTCGGTGTAGGAATCGGTGTAGATGTTTCAAAATCCGCTTCTGTTGGATGTTCTTCAAACATTTTCGCCATTCCCACCGAGCTGCTGCTGCTGCTACTCCGACTTTGTGGTTTAGTCGTAGTACTTGATTTTTTAGTTACGTACTGCTGCTGCTGCTGCTTTACGGCTTTAGATATAGATTCTAGTGGTTTAGAAACTGGTTCATAAAACTTTTCCAAATCATGTTCATTCTGCACTTTAGCTGCTTTAATTTGTTTAAATTTTTTTCTAACCGCATTTGTAGTTTCCAGTAGCTTTCGTTTTAATTCGATTTCTTCATTCATGATGCTTTCAAAGCACCGTTCAACGATGAAATGATTATCCAAGTTATTATTATAGGAATATATAACTATCGAATCCCTTGCGGTATCTGCCCGAATTTACATCACTATCCTTGTCAATAACTAAAAAACCATATTTATTATCCCAACATTTAGCACACATCTCTTGAAATTGTGTAAACGTCAGGTCGGGTGAAACGTGATCGGAAAATATATGTTTCATATTCATCTCATCTTGTTTAAACATAATAATGAAGTTGGCATTATCCCGGACGAGCTGCTTAGGAACACGAGAATACGTTTGCGCCAAGTAAAAGGCATCCACATTTTTGTGACGTCCCATGCTAAAATACGATCTTATAACGTCCTGTTTCTCACACATAACGTCATCAAAAATAAATATTGAATTAGGTTTAGCATCTGACGGTTCCACAATGTTATTTGCGTCGCTAAAAGCGTAGTAGCCAAGACCTTTGATTGGAGATAAAATTGTCTTTAAATATTCATATTTTGGTTGATAGAGCGACTTTGAGTAGATATAAACATTTTCGAAACGCAGTCCCGATGGGTGAGTAAGCAGCGAAATCATAACATTTGTTTTTCCACAGTTTGAAGGTCCTATTAATAATCCACGAATAGATGACGGTAGCAAAGGACCATGTCTTTTAAATAATTTTTGTTCTAGTCCAGAGCCGACCTTTACATCGAGATTATCGACGGGAAGTTTTTGTTTAAGATTGACGATACGCATCTTAACAAAATCTATATTTTATACTGAACTTTCACGTAAACTATCATTCAGATGTCGCTCGTCAGACGAAGTAGACGGTCTCGTTTATCAAGTAAGACTGGAAGCGGTATTGTTAATTCAGTAATTAATAGGCTACCGTTCGAGTTACACATTCCAGGCTATCAGTATTGCGGGCCCGGGACGAAAATAGTAAAACGTGTGGCAAGAGGAGATCAAGGAATTAATTCTTTGGATGTCGCATGCAAAAAACACGATTTAGCCTATTTGCGTAATAGTGAAAATTTAAGTGCTCGCCACCAAGCAGATCAGGAACTCGAGCAAAGCGCGTGGAAAAGAGTAAAATCTAAAGATTCTAGCGCTGGTGAAAAAGCTGCAGCTTGGTTGGTAACCAACATTATGAAAGCGAAACAACGTTTTGGTATGGGTGTATCATCATCAAAATCGAGAAAAGCATCCACTAGAGGTAAACGTCGCTTCCAGCGCCGCCGCCGCCACACTAAAGGAAATGGCGTCGGTAAACATAAGCGAGTACACAAAGTAGCTTTTGGATCATCTATTAGACGACCCGTTCGATCAGAATTGTTAAAAGCTGGTGGGAAAAAACTTATCGAGAAAAATATCATGAAAGCATCGAAAATAGCTGCAGTAGCTGCACGTAAATCCCTAAGAATAGCCGGTGGCAAACGAAAAATTCGCACGCCTAGAATCATTCCAATTCCGAAGACTGGGGGGATATTACCGTTAATACCAATATTTGCAGGACTATCCGCCTTAGGTTCATTAGCAGGTGGTGCAGCAGGCATCGTGCGTGCCGTAAAAGCAGTAAAAAAGTCGACTGCAGAAAAAATAGGTACCGGCTTACATCTAAGTTCAAGAGGAAATGGATTATATTTGAAACCATATCGCACAGGTTTGGGATTATTTATAAACAACAGCAAAAATAAGAAATCAAAAAACTAATAGAATCCCTACCTCAAAGACCACTATCCAATATTGATATAGAAAAGTACGCCTTAAAAATGAAAATACCACACTTTCGAGGCGTATATATGAGAGATTCATTACCTGTACGCGGTCCCAAACGTTATGAGGCCGCCATTATAAATTTGGATAGTATGTCGGGTGTAGGGACTCATTGGGTAGCATATAGAAAAAGCAATTCTGATGTAACATACTACGATAGTTTCGGTGATTTACCCCCACCTATGGAATTGGTACGATATCTGCAGATGGGTTCCGAAGCGACGAAGAAAATTTACTATACATACGACCGTCAACAAGAATTTGGAACAGTCTGGTGTGGACATTTGTGTTTGAAGTTTCTTTTACAATCATAAAAAAGTATGTCTTTGACACCCCAAATGGAACGTGACAACTACACCAAAATGTTGCTATCACTTAAAGCATATCGTGAAGTCGGAGGATTACAAAAAATGACAGCTGAACAGTTAGAAAATACGCCCAAAGAAGTGTTGATCGCATTAGCTCCAAATGAAATAGCACTAGTTTGGGATAGGTTACCTAATCACCTAAAAAGTGACGTCGATATATTGAAATATCAATACTGTTTCGAACATTATAATAGCAATAATTCAGATTCGGACGAGGGCGATGGACCGATACCAAAAAAAATATTTTGTTGTTATTGCAAAATTAACGATGTGAATATAAAGGCAGAAAACAGTTTAAAAACGTCCAAAGGAATAAAGCAACGCTTCAGCTTAAATCCATTTAACTGTTGCAAACAGCAATAAAATAGCTACACAAATAGTTTCGTGGTCAGTCATGTCTTACACATTCACTCTAACAGGACATTCAAGTGTCTTAAGTGCGGATTTTTACCCACCCATCGAGTTAAATACAACAAGCAAATATGGAGTTGCACTGCTGGGATTTTACACATATAATTCGATTTTTAATATCGACGAAAGCAATAATTCATTCAGCCATTTGAAAACAGCTATACCAAAGCATTTAAGGATTCCACCAGGAGCTTACGAAATTAATGAAATAGCAAAAGCCATGTACACCGCTTTAAAAGAGTCATGCAATGAAGTTGGTGCCGATTTATTTTCATTAACAGCCAATAATAATACGTTAAAATGTGAGCTAAAGTCAAAATATAGCATCGATTTCCGAGGTAGCAATAGTATCGGCAAAGTGCTCGGATTTGGCTCTGTGCTGCTGCAAGGTGGACAAAGACACGAATCAAGTACCATCGTGGACATAATGAAAGTGCGCATCGTACGTGTGGATTGTAATATAATTTCCGGAGCATACCTGAATTCTTTGGAAAGTCATACGTTATTTGAATTTGATATTGACGTCGAACCCGGTTACAAAATCTCCAAAGAACCGCAAAATAATATTTATATGCCGATAATGCCGGATGGTCGTCAGTTTATCGACAACATTACTCTACGCATCTTGGACGATAGCGGTGATTTGATCGATTTTCGAGGTGAGAAAATAATAGTTAAACTAGAGTTGAAAAAAATCGTATAATGGGTTTTTGCTTTAACCGTCAACTGCATAAGCTGTCAACAATTCAAGATTCAGTTAAACGACATAAAAGTAAGCAGACAACACAGTCAAGGTTCATTCGCAAGTCAGACGGACGATCGAAAACACATCCGCACAGCAATCGCCAGCTCTCCGTGAAAGATTGCAAATTTCTACAATCGATCGGTTTGAAAGTGAGAAAAATTAGAAAATGATGGCCGCTAGCAGTGACAAAATCGAAGTTTTTACCGAACCCATTTTTGATAACTCCATTATTAGTTTTCAAGAACACACATATAAACCTTACGGTTCTCCAACATTCCGCAATTCCGATGAAATTCGTATACCTGTACACTTTCAAGATATCATTTTGGATATATCGGATAGTTACATTTACATCGAAGGAACATTTAAACCCAAAGATGTTAGTAAGAAATGTTATCTATCAAATAATGCCATCGCCTTTCTATTCGACGAATGTCGTTATGAAATGGGAGGGGAGCAAGTTGCCGTCGTTCGGAAACCCGGAATTACCACAACGATGAAAACTATGGTGTCATTGGGTGCCGCACAAAATAGAGCTCTCATGGCATGCGGATGGGGTCTAGACGAAGCAAATCAAGGGATACTAGATTCCACAAGTAACGTGTTCTCCGGCAAGCTTCCTCTAAAATATCTCATGGGTTTCGCAGAGGATTATTCAAAGGGTATTTTTAACGTCAAGCAAGAGTTGATTTTAATTATCGCCCGCACTTTCAACAATTGCTATATCGGCGAAGTAGATGCAGACATTTCAATTGAAAAAATTGAATGGAAAATTCGTCACATTATTCCAGACGATCGACAGAAGTTAAAGATATTATCACGCATGAATAAAGGTGGCAGTAACGCAAACGTTCCAATGGCTTACCGTAAATGGGATCTTTACGAGCTACCTTCTTTGAGAGAAACATCGTCAGACGTATGGGCCTTAAGAACTAGCACGAGTCTCGAAAAACCGAGATATTTGATTATCGGTTTTCAACCAACTAGCTCTTCCGACAACAGAGCAAAAGATAGCACACAATTTACAACGGCCGATATAAGTGATATTAGGCTCTATCTGAACTCTGCCGTATTTCCGTACGAAAGATGGAATTTAGATTTTTCAAAGAAACTGTATGCCGCAGCCTATTATAATTATGAGAATTTTCAAGCTAGCTACTACCAGCGAGAACTGAGCGATCCTATGATGAGTTTTGCCGACTATCTGCAAAATCCGTTATTCGTAATCGATTGCAGTCACCAACCAGAAGCCGTTAGGACGTCCACAGTGGACGTGAAATTGGAGTTCGAAACACGCAAAAGTAAATTTCCTAAAGACATTAAAGTGTACGCGTTAGTTATTCACGATGCATTTTTTAGCTACAATATACTTAATGGTTCTGTTACTAACAAATCAATACATTAGTTTGAAGTTGTGTAATTCTCCAAATTATGTACTTTACATATTTAAAATAAACTTATAAATGACACATTTGAGTTTTATTTTTACTACATACGACATATTTGAGGCTTATTTTAATACTTCAAAGGTGGGGCTTGGGTAAATAAGGTTATGAGGTGAAGAATAGAGAGAAATTTAGGAGAGGGGTGGGGAAAGAATGTATATAAGACGTGATTTAGAAAATGAGATTCACTCGAAGCCAAGATGTCATCAAGCTCGGATAATGGTTATTCCAGCGATGACGATCAGGCAATCGCACATAATGCGCAACATAGGGGTGTACGCAATACGCGTAGGTTTAGACCTAGGTATTGCATCTGGCACTGCTATGTAAAAGTTGGACCCCACCTCATCTATTGTATGCACTGCTACACAGGATTTAGGGGTCAGATAGGTGCTAGATTCATATCGTGCCATTTCACAGTGGGGGCACGATGTGAGCGTATGCAGAACTACTCGAGGTGTCGTCGGTGTCGGGAGAGACTGTTTACAGTCACTCACCGGAACTCATGCCTTATTTGCAATAGGACTTAAATTCCTATTACAAATAAGGACCCTCAAATAACAACCCTGCCTGCCCCCTGACAAAATCAGTCCTTTTCAGGACTACAGAATATTTGATCGTAGTTTGTAGTTAAACACTATGTTTCCTAAGGAAGATATTTCTCGAAGGAAAAATTGTGTTACTTTGGGTTAGAGATGCATTATGTGTTTAAATCATACATAGATAGTGAGAGAAAGAGCATTTGCAAGATTTAGCTTGTAGTTTTTATGTATGATAAGAACGCATATGCCTCTAGTTATTCAAAGTGACATAACTTTCTATCAAGAAACATATTTAAAAAAATAAATTCACTCTGGGTTGATACGCTCAAAAAGATACATCAGAATTTTTGTCGTTTCACATAGAACGTTGGCAAACCTGCTCTTAAGTATGACAAAAACAGACGTATCCTTTCAGTGTAACAAAATATTTCGAACAAGAAATCTATTCTATAGGAAATATTTTGTTACTCTGAAAGGATATGTTAGAACCGTTTAGCCCCACTCTCACCCCCACTCTCACCCCCCACCATCCTAAATGCTTTTAAAAGCGGGAGCAGCCATCACAATTTTCATTTCTCAACCAGCCATGAAGTGGGACAGGCTGATGTTAAGGACGACAAGGGAGTCCAAAATAAGTGAGTTTTGGGAGGCTTGGCGTTTAAAAAACGCGAATAAGCCAACGGCGATCGTACAGCCGATTCCAAGACCGCCGCCACCACCGGAGCCGGCTCCAACAGAGCCGGTGGAAGTGGTGGAAGGACCCCAGATGCTGCTGGGTCCGGAAGAAAGGGAGGCTCTCTTACAAGAGCTCACGGAGCGCCGTCGGAGCCGTCGCAGCACGCGACTGGAGGCACGAAGACGGCGCGCCGCACCGCGATCGGTTCAGATCGCGAGAGGGGAACAACCACTCTAGGTTTCCCTCTCTAACCCAACCCACCGCGAAAACGGTCCTTTTCAGGGCCACAAAAGATTTGATCGTAGTTTAGATATTCTTAGTCACTTTGTGTTTGACACTGAATCGGTGAAAAATGCAAAGATGACCAAGGATGACAGTTTCAGGACGTTTAAAAATAGACGTTGACATTTTTGCATAACTCTTTTCGATAATTTACCTAGAAGTGTCTAAAACTTATTTTAAGTTAAAGGTCCAAAATCCGTTAAAATTGTTATTTTTCTAACTTAAAAATTGTATCCATTTAGTTATTTCCGAGACGTATATTTTTGGAACTAAAAATCGATATTTGTCGGCCCACTAAGATTTTTATTTTTGTATATTTGTAACAAAAAAAGCAACCACATTAACCCTTATATAACAAAAATATTTTTATTTCGGATCAAAGCAATGACAACAAGCACATAACTTGTGGGTTTGCTCAGGTTTGCTTGGGTTTGTTTAGCCAATACAAATAATAAGAATTTTGTTATTAATATTATTATCACGACTTGGAGTTTTTTTTTTTTTAAGTCTCAAAGCCTGCGCAGTAGCTATTACCCCGCTAATTTTTTGGAATTTTTAAGAAATAACCTCAGAAATGGGTTAAGGGCAGTAAAAGAAACGTATTAGTCTTATTCAAGTTTTTCATAAAATGTCGGGAAATGCCTTAAAAAAAATTATGAAAATGCTAAAAAAATTGAAAATCTTTATTTCTTATTTTTTCGAAATTTAAAAAATGTCAAAAAATAGTTCAAATTAATCAAAATCTTTTGTGCTTTCCACTTTTGCCGTAGATGGTCGGGAAATGCCTTAAAAAAATTGATGAAAATGGTGAAAAATCAAAAATCTTTATTTTTCATTATTTTCAAATTTTAAAAATGCTAAAAATACTTTAAATCAATCCGCTATGCTACACTGGGGGTGGTAGGGGTGGGGGTGGGTTGTGGTGGGGGAAGCTGAGCTCTTTAAAAGCAGCTCGGCTCGACTGCTTACTTCATTACATTCGCTCATCTCAACATGGCATCATCAGATGATGATGGATACTTAAGCGATGATACTCCTAGGAATTTGGATAATTGGGCTCTAAGACAGAGGAAAGTTTTCCCCGTCCGATCCCGCCGGGTGTGCAAGATCTTAAACCTGGTGAAGGTGGGTGATGACGAGTGGTGTATTGGCTGCTATGCCGACTTGGAAAACAAGTCGGCTGGTGACCAATTCTTCAGTGGTCATGTAACCCAAGATTTCGGTAGTCGCGCGCACATACCGAACTGCAAAGGTTGTGGAGTAGCTCTTGGTACTCTACAACATCAGAGTGCGTGCCTTATTTGTAATCGAGCCTGATTACAAATAAGATATCCCGTGAAAAACGGTCCTTTTCAGGGCCACAGAATGTTTCATCGTAGTTTTAGTTACCTAATGCCATAGTATATGTGGTGTTAGATAGAAAATTATATAAGTCCAGTTGGATCGAGTATAATTTTCCTTGCAAAATCCGTCCTTTTCAGGATGACAGGATATTTTGATCTTACTTGTATTTATCTAATGTCACGACATCTGTGACATTAGATAGAAATTATGTAAGTCCAGACGGATCGAGTATAAGTTTCTTTGTCGGTCACATTTCCAGAACACAATTACACCATTTTTGAGAACTAAAAGCAGTTTTCGACAGTGAAGTCCGACAGTATCATTTTTGGATGGAGGGCATTTGTATAATAAACTCTAGTTTGTTAGAGGTGAAAAGGTGGGGATGGAGTGGTGGAGGGGGTAGATTATCTCTATTTAAGCGGTTGCGAGCGAGTCACAGAATCACTTCATTTTTAAATCTGATAGTTACCAGATCTAAATATGAATCCTGAACGTCCATTAAGTCGTGGTTCGTCGATTTGGAGCGACGAGACGGTCGACATGAACGAAGTCGACGAACAAGTCTTTGATGACTTTGACGACATAGAGCAGGGCATATTGGATGCTATCGAGTGGGACGAGGATGATCTGCGACCACTCGAAGAACCTGAGTTCGATTGGGGAGTCGAACTGCCCAACGACGATGCAGAGTTGTCGGCTGACGAGATGGAGCCGGACTCCAGTACCGATTGGGTACCACCACCGCCGCCGGAAGATCATGACGGTCCGGCCGATTCATCCACTTGGTGGATCACGGACCATCAGGATGAAGATGGTCCAGCGGATTCCACCAACTGATCCCGGAACCATGCCCGCCCCGACCTACCCCGACAAAATCAGTCCTTTTCAGGACTACAAAATATTTGATCGTAGTTTGTAGTTGATTCATGTCACATCTCATGTAACATGATATTTCTCAAGAATTAATTTCTTTTGGAAAATATTGTGTTACTCTGTAAAGACATGTACGTTCTTACCGTACGTTAGAACTAGCTAAATTTCTAGTAAGTTCTCTACGAAAAGCTGAGAGTTTGGTCTATTATCTTACTTGTAGTAAAATTCACATTTTATTACAAATAAGATGCATGTTTTTAGGCATTGTAACGGGTAGCCTCTCTTCACAGACATAACACTTTATCGCATACTTAAGTTGTGTGCATCTAACGATTACACACCTAAAGTTACGGCCCTACATTTTCCGTCTATTCGTTTTTTCTATTTTGCATTTTTACACTATTTTTGTGTGTAACTTCCGTATACTTATTTTAGAAATAAAAAATATTGTTTCATTTAACTTTTTTTTATTATCATATATACAAAAACATTTTCTTTTACTTATATATATATATATATATATATATATATATATATATATATATATATATATATATACATTACTATTACAAAAATAACTTAACTCTATATTTACAATAAAATTCTAAAACTACTTCTTATACGTTAAATTATTTATTGCTTCGAGTCTTTTAACGCACTTCTCTCTTGTCCTTTTATTTTCCTCCATTTTCACCCGCAGTTCATTCATTTGTCTTTCAAAGTCCACCTCATCACTATCACACTTTTTTAGTTCTCGTAGTAGTTTTTCCCTAGCACTATACGCCGCGGAGAAGACGCACTTTTGGCTCGCCGAAAACTCGTTCAACCAGTCCGGCTCTTCAGCAGTTGTTGTTGACTGCTGCGATTCCTCGTACGATCGCTTGCATCGCATCTTGACCGGTTTGCGGCACTTCCCACGTCCTATTGTTGGTGATAGTGGTGCACCCGCGATCGGCGATTTTTCGTCAGCGTCGGTCACCAACACCATCGGAGGCATGGACTGCGGCGGCTCGGGCGTTGTCGAGTTTGGGCCTTCATTAATTATGACGACCGGTGACAGAGGCTTCGGTGGTTGTGACGTCTCCAAAAAATCGGGGTATTGGACTGGCACTGTTGGTCGCTTGAACACGAATTTCTTCTTCTTCTTCTGTTCACCCTCCATAGCTGCATAAAATTGACTTTTATTGCTGCCGGCTGTCTTTGGCAATTTCAGCAGCTTTTCCAACTTCGTAGTGGGTTGCCGCCTCGCCTTCTTTACCACCACATCACTTATGATATTGATGCGCCCGCCGTCCTTCTCCGTCCAGTTGTTGACGTAATCAACCGCCGAAGCTACTTTTTTTTCACCCACATTCTCTTCACCCACATTCTCTTCTTCCACAAACGCAGTGTTTAGCACGTCGTCATTGTGCCACTCGTCAAACACACCCGGGGTCAGCAGGTCAATAACGTCCTGCCCCATCAACTCTGCTTGGATACTTCCATCCAAGTTAAACGCATTTAACAATGACTCACTACCGGAATTCATTTTTCTAACTAACTCACTGCACTAAACTGACAAATGTATTTACTTGGCGAACTGTTCTAGCGAACTATGAAATGCTCTGCCTAGCAAACCAAATTTATACTTATCACCCCACCATAAACTCCCCCACTCTATCTGACGGTTGATGCTTTGGAGGCCAAACAAGTTCATTCAACTTACAAGGTTGCGTTCTACGGCTAAACAGCGATTCAAGGACATATTTTCAAGGTAATCGTGTGTCCTTACTTCTGTTATTGTTTGTGCTCTCAAGGTTATATGACCCAGACAACCCATATTTATAGACACTCTCTTTCCTTCGATGCCTATTATCAGAAACTATAATGTTGCCCGCAGATCAAGATAACAGTCGTCCAGCTGAGACTTTTTCAGGAGCACAAATAATAATTTCTGCTGTTTGCTATAATTGTAAAAGAGAAGTATATATTTGGACTGACCACATGCAATCTTACAGTTACATTGAATTGTTGAGAGTAAGGATTGTTAAGTGTCATTACTGTGGAACGCTGATGTGTCGACGAGGGCCGATTAGCAGATCTGATATGTTGAGAAGACAATGGATGCTACGAGAAGTTTATAAGCCAGACATTAATTAATTTTTATTTTTGTAACTTTATTACTATATTGTAAAATAAAACAACATATTATTGAAACAATTATCTATGTATTTTACTATCCTGCGTTATACAATTTCAACTATTGCTATTACTATAGTGGTTAATAAAACTACGTGACATTGGAGTTAATATTTTTTTATTTTTCTAAAACACAGGCTTTCCAACATTTTTCTAATTATAACTAATATTTTCGGGTAAAAAACTTTGCATAGCTTGTATTAACATATTTAGGTTATCTTCAGGGTTTGTTTCGTAAAACTTTATGTCTGGGTGCCCCCAAGGTAGAGTTTTTGTTGTTGATGGTATAATATAACGTTTATCGTCGTGGTGAGATAAAGCAACTTTATTAATTATTTCGGTATAAACGTCGTGTTTATAACTTCGAAAGGTTTTCATTTTTCGAAATATCTGACCACCACGTTCTACGATATTCCGATAATCTTCCAGGTGAAGCTGTTTTTCAATTACACGTTTTTTTATACCTTTCGCTTTTTTAATTTCGCTACTGATTGAGTTTATGTAATAAGCTTTGGCTCCGGTACCATAAAAACTTATTATTGGATCACCTGGAAATTCATCCTTCATTCTACCTACTACTGACTGACTTTTTTTTATGTTAAAAATATTTCCTTCGGTATAATTGGATGTATCGAATTTATCCGGATTTTCTGCAATTATACGATAAAAATTTTCGGTGTAAACTTTTAATATTAACGAATCTGTGTCGGTATACAGTAAAGAAGCATTTTTGCCAAATTTTGCTTTAATGAATGAGTAGAAAAAATCATAAATTACTGTTTTCGACATGTCCAGTATGGAAAATCCGATATAAATTGGTTTATTATAAGTTACCTTTAATCGATCCATATGAATGGCAACGAATTCTTTATTAAAAACCGTTGAACTTTTAAAATAAGGACGAGAAATTAATGCTCGTGCCCCAATTTTACTCCTGTCATTTTCCCATCGGGTAACTAGTTTTATATCATTACGATTCTCCACATTTTCCATGGTCTTGCCAAAAACAGCATTAATGATTAATTTAAAAGTGTCTTTACCAAACTTTGTTGTTGCCCTATTGCGCAAATCTGTATTTAAGTCGATATATGTCTTTAACCACGGGGATTGATTAAATTTTAAAATTCTGTGTGTTTGCATTACCATTAGGCCGTTATTGATTGCTTGTTTTAATGTTCGGTAATGAATGATATATTTCTTTTTATCGTTTAAATTCGGAATTAACTTTGAAAATTTTGCCGATTCCGTGGGTGGTACAATATTTTCAACTAAAAAGGGTAAGTCGGAATGGTCATCATATAGCGTATCCGGATAATGAACGTCAACTTCCAAAACGTATCCTTCTGGACCACTATCATCCACATCCATAATATTTAAATTTAAAATTTCATGCTCTGATAACCATCTAAAGCCGCCAAATGGTAATGCTTGCGACATACTATGACCGTACAGATTTGTTGCATCAAGATAAACAATGAAAGATGATGGTTCGTTAGGATCGTAGTTTGGTACATATATGTTGTTGGCAGCGTGCATCCTTTCTGAACACTGACTTATACCGCCTCGAATACCTTTTTTGAAAAAATGAACCATGTCGATATCAGTCAATAGCTCTAACTCTACCTTAGAAATACGCAACATACAATCAAACGAATAACTTGGAAGGGTATGGTACTGTGCTGGATCCAGTTTATACGTTTCTAAACAAGTATCGCGAAACTGTTCAAAAACATCGGTTAATAATAAAACATCAGATTTCAAATATAAATCCGAATAGTCCCCCAAATTCTTACAATTAAATGTGTCCCACACCTTTTTAGCTCTGTCATAATCTTCATCGCTAATGTGCTCCTCTGACAAACTATCATAAAACTGATTTTTTGTGGGTAAAGTTGGATGGTTCATTTTCTCCATTGAATCGACAAAACTATAGGGAAAAACACCTTTTTTGCGCATTAAATTAAACTGCTCATTATCAGAAAAATATTTTCCTGTTTCCCTGAAACTACCCACAGCTAATCCATTACCCAAATTTTCCAGCGAAGTTGATAGAAATTTAAAACTATCGATGAACCGCAATTTCACATATTTTTTCTTTATTGCCCCACTTTTATTATCGACATAATCGTGAACGTAAATACTTTTCGTAAACGAAATATACTTTTCCTTGCTTTGAGCTAAAACATCGATCTTGTCTCCGTGACGACACAACTCTTTAATAAACATGTGGCAATCGTACCCGCTCAAGTTATGAAATATAATTGGAATAAAATTGGGTAACTTATAATTTAAATTGCAAATCGAATGAGCAGCACCAGGTCTTTTTTTCCCAGTTATGTGACAGTGGTCCTTTACTTTACAATTATTATTTTCAAAAGGTCGTTCACATATACCACATTTTGTGGCATTATTGAACTCCGCTATTTGGTCAGCCGTTAAAGTTTCCATTGCTCTTATATCTCTTAAGTATGTATTGTAAAGAGATCTTAAATCACTTTCAAGTCGCGAAACGAAAACCTGGGCTGCGTCGTTTCCCCGGTAGAGCTCAAATTTTGAAATCGAATCGTCAAAGGAGCACTTTATTAAATACGCAAAAGAATACGGTTCATGTTTGATGCTTTTGACTAAGTAAGAATTTGTGGGATTTGGTTCCACTGTATCCAGTGGTTTAAGCACCGATTCGAAATCCGCGTAAACAACAAACGGTACACGCATTTGCTTTTCTATGTTTTCAAATTTTAATATATTTTCACTTACACTCCTTCCAAATTTATCTATTTTTAAATTTAGTGATGGTGTTAATGAATATTTGTGGTTACAGTCATTTTTTTGGTGTAATATCAAAGATGATTGTGAACTAAAATATATCAAACAACCATCACAAAAATACATTTTATCTCTACGCGATGTAATTTGACTGGAACATAATTTCGATAAGTCTTTTATCCAACAATAATGACTTTTAGAACAACGCGTATCACAAATATGTTCATCATCATCTTTAATACTACAATCCTTTGTTATTAACAACAAGTTGACATGTCTGTTAACTTTTCTACCCGAATACCTTAATGGACCGACAACTTCGTACTTTAACATATTATTTTCGAAAATTTTTTGCAAACCATAAACGTTAACTGAAATATTATTCATTTCTTCAAATTTTGATATATCACGCAACTTTACTGGAAAGTCTATACCTGTAAAATTCAGCACTCTTGAATAGTGTGGATAAGATCGAATCTGTGATGCCATTCTAGTGGTGGGGCACAAAGCAGACACGATTGACCACGCAAAACAACACTCATCTTGATTAATCACATTGATGATGGCTTTTTTCAATTCGATGAAACGGGGTAGCTTTATATATGAAGATCCACCAAAAGGTTTATATTCATTGACATTTACTTCCAGGTATAGAATTTTTTCCAGAGCCCAACCTACGAAAACACAAAAAGATTGACATAAGTATTTATTTTATTTTTAGTCGTTAATTTATAACATACCTGAATCTTTTTCCTGAAACTCAGTCGATTGAGTCTTCATGGCTTCCACTAATGATTGATATATTTCTTCCAAATCGCTTCCTGAAGTAACAATTTCATTGCGTGTATTAAATGACTTGTCACTGTACATATTATCTTGTGTTGGTAACAGATACCGACCAACAACCACCATATTAACTTTCAAAGCACAACGCACTCTTACTAGGTCACTTACTACCTCTAACACTTTTGCTTTAATTTCATCAAAAAATAATGAATAGTCAGTATGTTCATTATCACTTGATATACGGTATGTGGCAATCCTATTTCTAAAAGCACTGGACACTAGCTCAACACCAGCTGATATTGGTGAACATGCATTACTTTTATGGTGTATTGTTCTTTGATGAGCTGCCATTCGATTTGCTGGTATGGTTATATTGCAGCAAGTGCAAGTACGCACCTCGGATGTTGATGCCCCATCGTCAACTTTTCGCTGTTTTCCACCATGCATATTTTCAAATCGCGCTACGCACGATTCTCGTTTATGTCGTAACATATTATAACTCCGAGTAAATGATTTACCACAATTTTCACACACGTACGCCATGACTTTCAAATTAACTTGCTTGAACCGTTTTACTCAACACAATGTTCTATACTAAAATTTAACCCCCCCTACCCTCATTTATACCGATCCACATTTAGACCCCCCACTCGAACTTCATACCAAAACATGTTACACCCCAGTAATAACTCAAGGTAAACTAACATCACAAATGTAACCTTGAAATAAGCGTCATCCACCTGGTCATCACCAAACAAAGAAACATCTGCTCGCATTCATTGAAAATGTGCACCGCAAATGTAACCTTGAAATAAGCGTCGTCCACCTGGTCATCACCAAACAAAGAAACATCTGCTCGCGTTCAAGGCCAAGCAAATGTAACCTTGAAATAAGCGTCGTACACCTGGTCATCACCAAACAAAGAAACAGCTGCTCGCATTCATTGAAAATATGCACCGCAAATGTAACCTTGAAATAAGCATCGTACACCTGGTCATCACCAAACAAAGAAACATCTGCTCGCGTTCAAGGCCAAGTTCTTGACCTTGACCTTGGAATAACACCTGCACATATCAAGGCCAAATAACAATAGCACACCTGGGCGTTCAAGGTCGACCCTACTGCGCATGCGGAGACTCGGGGAGCATCAACCTTTACTACTGACAAACTTTAATGACCGAAGGGTTCTGGTTAGTAATCATAAACATAGTTTAAAATTAATCAGTTGAATAATTTAAACCACAGCGATAGGTTGTGAAATTGTGCCTTAACATGGAAAATCCCAGGTCCGTATCGATAGAAAATCCTGATGATGTTATTCCTGATCAAAACGTCGAAAACCATAATCAAATGATACATAGTTGTAAAGGGTATGAAGTATTCTTTCAAAAAATGCAGCAAAATATCCAGGTCCGTATTTGAAAAAAACAAGTTAGTATTAGTTACTCAATAAAAACAAATGGTGTAAACAAAACAATAACGTTACTTTAGAGAAGATAAAAAATCGTGTGATTTCTGTAAAAAACAACTCTTTTCTAACTATAATAGTTTTCGACATATTTAAGAATTAAATTTTTGACTATTTTTAAAAAAATCCCCTATAGATAAGAAACTATAGAGAATTTGGCAACTTCGTAAACGGAATATGAATAGGGACTAAAAATAGCATATTTCCTCTAATTTAACCGACCTCGTATCTTTTACCATTTCGGAGATAGCAATAGTGGTATCGCCTATTTTGGACACCCTGTATACAGTATGTCCACGGATGGGTTAGAGCAGAGGACAAATGGACCAAAATGTACAATATACGAAAACGGATCATTCTTTATAAAAGTTTTTGCTTGCTTTAAAAATAGGATCCACGATGCCAAAAATTTGTTTTTTTACAGGGTATGCAAAAAATACAAAAACGTAAAATTTGGTTAAGAGAAAGTTGCATTTTTTAAGTTTCAATGCATAACGTTAAATAAAAAGTTGGTTTTAAATTTTAAAAGAATTCTTATTCCAGATTTTCAAGTAAAAAATTTGAAATTTCTAAATTACGGTTTTAAAATCAAAATTGTTGCCACCTTTACTTGATTACACCTTTGGTAACTGTGACGTATTTATCAAAATAATAAAGATGTCTTTAAAGCAAAGAATCTTTATAATTCAAAATTACAGACTCATGCAGGCAAAAAAATTACTAACATATATAACAGATATTAAATATTAATAGTAATATTCGAGAAATATCTCTTATTTTATTAAATATTAAAAAAATTAATGGTACATCATATTTATTTTTGAAAAACTTCATATTCTACGCATTTTTCCAACTGACTTTTTTTCAGTAAAATCGATTCTATGACACTTAAAATTCTCTGCTTTAAAACTCTTCGTCATTTTTAATGCGTCATTCATATGGTAGTTGCTTAATGCGCCCCCAGAGAAACATATCACAAATTATCAAATCGGGACTCCTAGGGGACCACAAAATTGAACCATTTCGGCCCATCCATCAATTTCCAAATTTGTGATTGAGCCCATCCCATACTTCTGCAGCATTATGTGCAGGACACTCATCGTGCTGAAAATACATATTTCAGCGATATTGAAGAGGTAATTCTAACTTCTCTGACAAAAATGACCCCAGAATATGTAAATAAAAATATCTGTTACATGTATTATCACAAAAATATGCTATAATTCCATAATAGGAAATGACGCACCAAACATTTACTTTTTCAAAATACTGAGAGCGGTTCGCAAATTCTGGATTTTCCCTACCCCAGTATCTCACATGCTGAGAAGCCACAGCCGTTTGTAGTAAAGGTTCACTAACCTGAGAAGATTATAAGCTTATAAAAGTTCACGTTGTTACTTAGAATTTCATCAACGACACACAACCAAAAATCTAAGCGTTTGTGACTGCCCCCATCTTCCAAAGTTTGGTTAAAAATTGGTTTAAAAGTACGAATTTTAATTTCCTTAAATACTTTTTGAACAATTGTAAACTTCGTTCTCCTTTTTTTAAATACGTAATAGGATCTTCAAAACGGATTGCAAAATTAATACTGTAGGAGCATCGTTTTGGCCGTATCTTTTCTTGGTCTTCTTTAAATCACTAACGGATCTAGTTTTTAAAATTTTTGTAATTCTGTATAATTGTACATTTGGAAACTTTTCTTAAAAATTTTCAATAACGTAGTGACAACAATTCTCGTCATTTCTGCAATTTTGGATTATCAATATTCTTTGCTCTAAAGACATCTTTATTATTTTGATAAAACGTCAGCGTTATCAAAGGTGTAATCAAATAAAAAAGGTGAAAAAAATTTTGATTTTAAAAGCATAATTTAGAAATTTTTACTTAAAAATATGGAATAAGAATTCTTTTAAAATTTAAAACAACTTTTTTATTTAAAGTTTTGTATTAAAATTTAAAAAAAGGTAACTTTACTCTTAACCAAATTTTACGTTTTTGTATTTGTTGAATACCTTGTACAAAAAAACAAATTTTTGGAATGTTATAAACTTTCAGACTCTGTACAGTCCTTACTGCTTGGACTACCAAAATCTGTAATAAATTTTTTATAAAATTTAATAAAATAAACGAAAAATATTAGAAATACGTTGACACTTTTCTTTACATTTTCCCGTTTTCCCGAAAACTTTTAGATTCTTTTATGGTGCAGTACAAAGCTTTTTAAATGTAGACATAAGTACGTTAGTCCAATTTTAAGAAAATAAATATATTAACAGCGCAACAGTTCAGTTATTAATATTGGCAGCACACACAAAATATCCGTTTTATATAATAAATTTTACTAAAAGCTGGACTACATGTTACATACTACTCAGGTTTATTATCTGTTTATGCTTTATTTATGCTACAGGTATATCCCCAGGTAAATAGAGTGCACTTCGAGTTATGAAGCACTTGATTTATTATTTTATTATTTATTACTCAATTCGTTTTATTAATGATGTTTTCATAAATCTATTTAAAAATGTTATTAATTAACTGCATTCATTAGGTTGTTTTAAGTATTTTTCAACAATGGTTTTACTAAAAAAAAAAACGGTAAACATGACATATTGATTTTTTGGCGACAGTTAAGAATTACTGTTCAGAATCGCTTATAAGGTTTAAGATTTAGTACGGTTTTAAATTAAGATCTTCTAGTTGATTAGGAAGGTCTTGACACGTTCTGGTTCTGTGTTAATACGTCGCCATTAAAACGTATAAGTTACTTTTAATATTTGAACTGTTTGCTTGGTTTCCAAATAATTTTCATCTTGGAACATGTTGTTAGAATAAATTTAGTTCTATCATTGTGGAAGGTATGTACTAAAATTGCCTTTTTCTTTATAAATTTGCGGACAAATTTATGGTAACTTTGGTATCAGTACTAAAGGTAGATTCACCTCGTAAAATACTTTTGGAGTTGAATATAAAGTAAACATAGTATTAACTGTTGCGATGTTTTCTACGAAGGCTGATTTTGTTTTTTTGTCCACTCAAAAAAGACTTTTCACAGTCAAAATGCCAGAACGTCAAAAGAACTATTTTTCCTCACCAAAGACATAACTTCTCGTAACAAAGATAAAATATTCTCTTATTTTAAAACGTAACACCTTTTCTCGCTTGTATAAGAGCTTTAGATATTTCCACTCGAGACAATAATTTTTAAAATTACAAAAAACTCAATTACCTGCTTGATGGTACCTTCGGGTAATTTTCTCTCTGTCTCTATATTAGACTTACTAACAAGAATTCGGGCATTATTGACATACACGTCATTGTAGTGTCTTCCAGAAGTGTGCGTTACCCAAATAGGTGGACTTCCTCCTGATCGGGTCATTATTGCTGTGTAAGAATTGCCTAGCTGGTCTGTCCTTTTTGGTGCATTAGCTACGAGGAAGAGAATTATTATATTATTATTAGTTCGGCAATGGCAAGAAATCTGTTAAATTTTTGTAACAGAACTAGATATTGTTTTTTAACAAAGGCACATTTTTATTATTCATAATTTTGGGGCCTAACATACATATTACAATTTAGTTGTCACCAATTTAAACATGTTACTGTAAAAATCTGAACATCCGAAGAGTCGCGAAATTTAAAAGGTTGCTTCTAAGTTGGGTTTGTTATTCAAGCTTGGGAATATTTATCTTAAAAATACCAATTAGCGCTATGACCTAAATAAGTTTATCCCTCATTTTACGATGGGTAGTTAGGTAGAGAAATATTATACCGGGGTCTTTAAGAAAAGACAGAGATCTACTTTTATCTATCTAATTTTATATTTGGCGTGAAATAACGAATCCTTTTGGAATGGAATGAAGTGCGGACAGGTTCAGCTGCTGAGATTGCAAATTTTGAAATCCATATTACTGTGGATGGCTCTTAATATAAAACTAAGTAAAGTTTATTAGAGGTCTTTTACATCTCGTGTTCAAGCAGACCTTAGCATAAGTTTAGTTTCTTAACCTTTAGGTAATATGCGCTTACATTTTCATTTTTAAAAGTGGAGTACAGCTTAATTTCTTTTCATATTACATAACTCCATATTGATTCACCCCCGTAGCGACGGATTTCCATGCTAAGGGTAGTTACATGAGTCGGTAGGCGTGGTTTAGAGGTACCATCGTACCTGGTATTAATAGGTACTCGTCCTAGGCTAGGAGAGACCTAAAGTTTAGTTTTCAATCGGTGGTCGTTCAAATGTGTCTGTTTTTTAATTTGTCGTGTTAGATGGATCGAAGGGGAGCGTTCTATCGAAGCGCCGCCGCCGGTCGCGCATCGGAGCATTTCTAACCTAATTTAATATGTGTTTATGCGGTCATGTTACTAAGGGTGTTATTATATATTAATATATGTTATTATATATTAGTATATTGGACGAATGTCAGAAGATCATGGCCCATCACTCTTCTTTTTAACACTCTTTTATCAGACTTGTAACATTGCAATAGAATCTTACAACTCACTTTTCACCCACTTCTAATTGTCGTATCGATTTCAAAATTTGCAATCTTATGCAATTCCAGTGACAATTCAATAATATGTTTTTTTATTAAAACAAATACACAGCGTGTCTTCGAAAAGTCTTACCATATGAAAAAGTTTTATTATTGACTTTACGAAAAAAAGTTTCCCTTTATAAAATGTTCTGCATCGTGAGAAAATAGCACTGTCATTTCAAAATTTGTTCTAGTACATATAGGGTGGCTCAAAAATGTAAAAGTCCTAATCCACGTGAAGCTAGAAAGACCTAAAATCGTCATTTAAAGGCAAGCTGCCACTGCAAATATACTAAAGTTAATTTTTTTATGTTAGTAAATTAAGTTTGGAACATACGGAATACAAAAATAAAATTAATTTTTTAATATCGCCTTTACAAAAGAAGTATGTCTTCATAAAAAGTTCTACATTGTGGAAAAGGAGCTTGGTTATTCAAAAGTTTTATCTAGGGCATACAGTGTGGCTAAAAAATTTAAATTGTAACTTTCAGCTTTTTGAGCTACATTTGTCCTACATCAAGTTTTTAAATTCAAATGCTCTTTTTTACAATGCAGAACTTTTTATAAATATATATGTAATTTTTCTGTAAACTCGATGATAAAAAATTTATTTTATTTTTAGACTCCCTGTATGTTCCAAACCTAATTCACTAAAAAACTAAAAACACGCTATTATGAGTAGCGCACTAAAAAGTTAAAAATAAGTATAGTATAAAAAACTAAAAAATACGCTTTCATGAGTAGAGCACTAAAAAGTTTAAAATAATTATTTTCCATTTATAGCTAACAGAAAACCCGGGTGTGTAGTGCGCGCATCGTGCGGAAAGTAAAGCAACTAACAAACTGCGCTTCCCTTTACTCCGCACACACGCATATCCCGGATTTCTGTTAACTTGTATAGGGCTAACCAAATAAAAGTGAACAGGCGTTATAACTTTTTTATTTTTAAAGATGGGAAAAAATATTAAATAAGAAAGTTTTGGGGATTTTTATGGATTATTCATATATCTTATTAGCAAAACAATTGAGCATCGAATAAAAAAAATATAGTATTAAACATCGATTTTCTCGCTTATTTTAAATTGGTTCCTATGATTTTTATCATATTTTTGGATTCTAGGACAAGTTCTAGACATATTTTGTATAATACACCCTATGCGGTTTTTCAATCATTTTTGAAATATTTCAAATTAAAAATTATTTCGCAGAAATATACTTTAAACGTAACTATCCAGACTATCCAGGTTGCGAACGAAATATCCGTTACCTTTTTAAATTTTCTTCGTAGGTACGTCCAGTGGCAGCGCTAGGCGTCGGCGACCGCCGACGGTCTCGCGCCCATAGGGGCCTAGCAAAAAACTTGCAAGTTAATACTTAGCTATACCTAACCTAGAATATTTTGGTACGAGTAGGTGGTATTTACCCAGAATCGTTTGGCAGCACTGCCGACTAGAAACAATATACTCATTCTACATACTAGGTGTATTTAAATCTTCTAATTTATTAGTTTGGCAGGTTTTTGTCCCGTCATTGTTGGTAAGTCGTCATTAAAAACATCAATTTTTTCATTATTTCTGCGTTTTCTCGGTTTCCAAATTAATTTTAAAAAACTTATTGCAAAACTGAATTTGGTTCTGTTATCGTGGAAATACATACTTAAATTTTCCTTTTCTTTGTAAATTTTCGAATAAATTAAGAAATAAATTCATGGTATATAACTTGACTGTCAAATTATACCGGTATTTGGCATAGTAAATCTTGCCGGAAAAGTTGAAAATCAAATAGAGATTGAACGCATAAAACTTAAAAGTTAAAAAAAATCCCAAACGTCTCTTTCAGGTGTAACTTCACTAAATATTTACAAAGCGTTTCTGATGCAGCGACAAGGCATATATTTTTATCTCTATCCGAAGAGCAATACGGTGCAATAACACTAAAATAACTTTGGAATGGAAAATTATGCGCATTCATCGGGACTTGATACTAGAAATTTCGTCTGGTTTGCTCTTTCGATATTTTAGCGCGAAAGAAAATGGAAAAC
This sequence comes from Philopedon plagiatum, assembly GCA_963971165.1. NCBI lineage: Eukaryota > Metazoa > Arthropoda > Insecta > Coleoptera > Curculionidae > Philopedon > Philopedon plagiatum. The sequence continues at coordinate 12,709,698 of OZ020191.1, forward strand.
GAAAAGAATTTACTTTCAGATTGGGAAACGTATCCGAGAAAATCGATATATTGTGAATATATTAGTGCCGGAAATCCTTTTTTTTAATAAAGGAGATATACCAGCAGAGTTGCGTTATTGAAAGGAATATTAACATTAAAAAGAATAACTTATACGGAATATAACAAAAGGGGTGGATTATATTTTTCTTCAAAACCTATTAGACGAGACGTTAAAACCTCCATCATATTTTTTATGAAAATTTCGAGCACTTCGGTCACTTTTTTGACCCATCGTGTACATCACAGATATAAAGATTGTGCAGAAAACAATAAGTGTGTATCATAGATACAAGGATTGTGTACATCAGTTGACTCGACCATCAACGGATCAATCCATGTTTTGAAATAAAAGGAGTATCCATAAAATATATTTTATGGATACTCTCTTTATTTCAAAACATGGATTGATCCGTTGATGGTCGAGTCAACTGATGTACACAATCCTTGTATCTATGATGCACACTTCTTGCTTTCTGCACAATTTTTATATCTGTGATATACACGATGGGTCAAAAAAAGCGACCGCATATTTCTTTTGGTATTCCTTTTTTATTCTTCTCTATTGTTTAATCATATTTGTAGGAAATATTAACAGATACATAGATTATTCAAAAAAAGCAAAGGTGAACCAGCTTGAATTGTGTTATTGTACAGGGCGCTTGAAAAAATTTTTTTAAAGACTCGCATAAACACAATTTTCCTTTTTAAAGATAAGTACCCCTATCCTAAAACCGTATATCTCTACAAAAACAAACCCCTCTCAACATTTTTTTGATATTTCATTCGGTTTAATTTTTATGTCCAATTTTCTGCCCCAATGTTTTTCCGCAGTTTCCAAGGACTAAACAATGGTGTTTTTAATTAAGAAGCCATAAAAATAATTTTACTTAATGATATAAAGATGATATTTTCCTAAGAAAACTTAATTTCAGTTTTAATTTATCTAAAACAAGAAGATAACATTACGACGAAAAAATAACTTTTCTCGGACAATTTAAAGTAATTTAAGTATTTACCTTGTTGTCGGAAACCCGGTCGTCAAATGTATTAAACACACAAAGAACTTTGTATGTGTGTGTTAGGGTTGATTTAGCCGGAAAAAAGAATCCTGACGTCACCTGCGGTTATATTTTTGAATGTCTTGAATCACCCGAATTAAATTAGCGTCAAAATGTCTATATTAAGACTATCATATGTTCATGGGGTGCCAGACATTACCTTGCTGCAATCACTTGGCAGCCCTATCTTTGTAAAATCATTATAAAATGAAGGCTGCCAAGATGTTGCAGTAGGGCGAGGTCTGGCTCCCTAAAAAAATGCACTTCAGGACTTGCACCCATCTTAACTCCTCTTTTTTGGATCTCCTATGACAAGGGCATCTTCCCAGATAGCTGGAAGACTGCTCGTGTGCAGCCTGTGTTTATGATAGTACTCTTTAAGATAGACATTCTGGCATCATTTTCATTGGTGTGTTACAAAAACTTTTGAAATGTAACCAGAAGTGACGTCAGAATTCTATGTTCCGGCTATAATAGCAACATAATAACGGTGGCCCCTATTGGTTTATGTCAAAGCTAACTCACACATATAGAGTTTGCTGTGTGTTTGATACATAGGAAATTCGATGCTCGGCTCTTGGAATATTAGAGGACCATTTTTTGCAGTGTATTGTTTTTAATTTTTGTTAATATGAACAGTAAAGACAAATACGTTTTGCCTTACCGTGTATTTCGTAGATGTAAAAATTATGCAGAATGCACGAAGTGTGTATCATAGATACAAGAATTGTGTAGATCAGTTGACTCGACCGTCAACGGATTAATTCGTATTTTGAAATAAAGGTGTCCATAAAATATATATTTTTTTTAAGTATGTCACCGTGTCATTAGTGACTAAGACCATTTTTAATACAAGGGGATCGCAATTTTCATAAAAAAATTATGGAGGTTTTGACGTTGTGTGTCAAATTGTAATCACAATTTGGCGATTTATTTATGATTTATTAAATTAAATAAATAACCTACATTTGACAGTTTATCATACAACCATCTCGTTTAAATTTGATACTAGGTTCTCTTACAAACATGTCGAATCCTCTTTTCGATTTTCTGTGCCCTTAGATAAGGGTAGATTACTGATGATAATTCTTTTTTAAATGCATTTTCTAAAAAATGCCTATAACGATTTTGCTCAAAGTTTGTAAGTTAATAGTACATTATAAGCTGACAACACGGCATTATTAGTTTTTTTCTCCAAAAAAGTTACATGAAGGTAACTAAAAAGGAAAATTATAATTTTCTTAAAAACGCTTTTCTTTAAATGTATTTTTTTATCCAGGAAATTAACTAACCCCTGGGAAATAATCATGAAAATAAATTAACACTGGAATTTTGATGATCCATGTATCAGCATTATATCATTTTTATTTACATGACATGTCGTCGTCAATACCACGTGTGACGTAACTCAGAAATCAGAAATTGGGATAAGTCGATTTTTATACAGGAAAAGTATTGCTCTACAACACAAAATTTTGTAACACAATTCCTGCCCGTTCTCAAGTTATACGAATATTTAGACTCTTTTTTTAATTACACGAACTAGCGTACCTGCCTTTTTTTCAAAATTTGGAAATGTTTTAAATAAAAATGAACCACATTTTACATACTTTGATAGTTAACATAATTTAAGATAAAAAAACAGCCTCAAAGTATGCCCCGAAATGAATCACGCATGTCTAGAATTATTACTCTTGAAAGGGAACATAGGTAACATGTATAGGTGAATGAAATATAAAACTATCAAGTTCTGAAGTTTTTATTTATAAGAAAATTGCATTATTGTCATTGCATAATACAGAATTAAAAAAAATGTACAACAAAGAACCTAAAAATTATAAATTTATACTAAATGAGAGACGTGTCCACCTTCTACTTCCAAACATATTCTTATTCTTCTTTTTACAGCATTAAAAATATTGGTGAGCATTTAGGGGAGTTGTTAATCTCCTGAAATTTATTTGTAATTTTAGCCCGTAGGTCTTCTAAATTTTCACAAGGGGTTTTGAAAACAAGGAATTTTTAATGCGTGGCCATAAAAAAAGTCGCACGATGTGAGACTTTTTTACTGGCATATTATGACAAATGATTCGGTCTTCGAAAAATTCTTTCAAAAAATTTAAATTATCAAGAGTTACGTGAATTGGTGAACCGTCCTGCTGAAAGTAGCCTTGTCGCATCTCTTCACCGTCTAATGCGTTTACAAAATTTTCTAAAATTTCATTACGGTATCGCGCCCAATTGTGAGTTAATTTATATAACCAGAGGGGTAAATCCATGCCTCGTCAGTAAAAAAGGTTTTTTAAAATCGTTTTCATTATTATGCTAATTACCCATAAACCACTCTGAAAATTGCATTCGCTGCGGCTTGTCGTTTGGTAACAATTCTTGGACTGAGCTTAGACGATATGCATATGCAGGTTACATTTCAGGACTATAGTGCAGGTTCCATACATTTACTTGGTGAGTGTTCCTCGACCGCGCTGGTACGACCCCACACATCCTCTTAAAGGGCTGGTAAAATCCCTACGGATGTTTCCAGCTCTGAATGTGCGAGTCGATTTCCCAGTACACCCACGGTACATAGTACTGAGACTTCGGTCTTCGTTGGATATCAGAAGATAAAAAAAATCAAAAAAAAAACGCCAAATATGGGTTTGCCTCAATTCTTCTACTTTTTGTGCAGTGCGAAACGTCACAACCAATAATGTCGCGTTTTACAAGTCTCGAATTTGTATGAAAATAGTAGAAACTCTTTTTTTTTTGCTAATAAAGGCCAAAGTAAATGGATAAAAACAAACACCACAAATATTTAATTTATGTAAAGAAAACAAAAAAAAACATGTCAGGTTTATTTGGATGCATACCCTTACTCTCCATTGAGGTATTTTAATCTTTGCTTAATTCTTTAAAGCTTTTGTTTTATGCCGAATTCGACCATTCTACATCTCAATAGGTTTAACAAACCCATCTGTTACGATTTACAAGACTTCATTTGCATCTACATTACCAGATGTCATCCCGAGACGCGCGAGATTTCCGTTCTGCTTTGTTCCTATTCTATTTGGGATTATCAGAATCGCGACTCAACCGAAGTTACGGCTTACAAAACTCTAATTAGTGGGCGCAATTTTAGAGATTAATTGACTTAATTTTTCAACTTAATCACCTTAGATTAAATTAGGTACTTTTTCTCCATATTTGTCACTATCAGGTTTAGGCTAATTGGCACATTTCATGCCAGGCGTGAGGTTGAGAGACCAAATTTGACATCTAGATTGAGCAAAAAGGTTTACGCATCGTAATTTATTAAACAATTATCAGAAAAATTCAAAGAGTTGTGTTTTGCTTGTCAGCATTTTTTTTGTGTCGCAGGATAAATACCAAAGTAGTTTGTTCAATTAAAAATATTAAGATGGTCGTTTTTATTGGAGTTAACACAACTTAGCTGGTTTGTATCCCAAATAGATGTGTATTATATTTAATCCTACAAGAATAATTGTTGATATTTTATTTTTTCTCCTCTTTCTTCATCGTCAACCAAAACTCAATCTTAGCTGGTTCGTATCCCAAATAGATGTGTACTATATTTACTCCTACAAGAATTGTTGATATTTTATTTCTTCTCCTCTTTTTTCATCGTCAACAAAAACTCAATCTTAACTTAAAATGCCCTAGAGAGTCCAGCAATTGAATTTTAATATACTAACAAACGCTCTTATTAAAATATAAGCAAAACGGACCTTTTTTGACCTTTTTCTTTCAACGTTTCACAATCTCCTACGCAGAGACTGCCTTTTACATTTTCCGTTAGAAATGTATACAAGAATTGTATCGGAAAAATATGTTTATTTATCTGGAATGGAGGTACATTCACATCGAATTTAAATACAGGTCAGGAAGATAAAAAGGAAAACGTTTCCGGAAATTTTATTTTAAAATGCCAGTCTCAGGTACATGTACGCCAAATATTTAGATTTGCAGTTGCGGGTGGGTAAAATCAAATATATTACCGAGATTTCTGGAAAAGTATATCAGATAGAGCTTACAGATAAAAATTGTTACCTATTTCTAGTGTTATGCGCAGTATTTTGGTATTTTCAACATTGTTGTTGCAGAGTTATTTGCTATAAAAAACCAATGATTTTCTCTGTGTAAACATAAAAAAGGCCTGGAAAGTTTCTAGTAGACAAAACTGAATATGGTTGGTATGGTTACAACTATAATGGTCAACAAAAAAATCGGCAAAAGCGATTTTTACTCGACTTTTCAAACTGCCATGATTTTTTAAAAAATTAAAATTTTTGAGAGCTGTTTTCCGATATCCATAGCTCGTCTTTCCCAAGTTAAGCATCAAGAAGTGATTTTGCAATGGAAGCGACATCATGCCATACAGGGTAATTAATAAGGTAATGTAAAACTACTAAAAGTTTAGGTGTGTGCCATACTGCCAACAGTTTTTTTGGTCGTTCCGACATAGCACATTAGTAAGCTGACATCAATATCTCCAGACGTGTTCGCCGGAATTTCGATTAATGGTCTTTGACGGAAAATACAGGACGAAACAAAAAAAGCACACACATTTTGATAGCGTCATTTTTAAAACGCTGTAACTTGAAAACGGATTGATAGACTTTGTCGGGCTTTTTAGGTATTGAAAGCCCTTTTCGTGTAGCGTTTTACCTAATAAACTGTTTTTTTCAAGGTCAAAATGTTTGCGTTGTATAGAGGTGAACTAAAAAGTGAATGAAAAACATTGTTAAAAATGTATATTATATATTTTTTTTAATTTAAAAGTCTGCCAGATTCCAATAGGAATTTAACAAACGACCCCGTGTACTATATATATATATATATATATATATATATATATATATATATATATATATATATATATATATATATATATATATATATATATATATATATATATATATATTGCCAGATTCCAATAGGAATTTAACAAACGACCCCGTGTACTATATATATATATATATATATATATATATATATATATATATATATATATATATATATATATATATATATATAGTACACGGGGTCGTTTGTTAAATTCCTATAGGAATCTGGCAGACCTCTCGCCAATTTCTCACTTGACATTATATTTTCTCATTTTGAGAAGGCTGTTTACTCAAGAATATGTAGTTAATATGAGATCTAAAATAAAATTAATTTCAAAAGAGATATCAAAGAATATCACTTTGTCTATATATTTTTGTCATTCATCAAATTTTTATTTAATTTTTTTCTTCGAAACTGCTGATCCGTTTTTCTAGATAAATAATGCAGTTACTGTAGCGTAACTGCAAAATTTATCGATTACAGTTATCTGCAATAAATACCATTTTCTTACCTTCCGACTGTGTAACTAAACGTTCAGGGAAATTAGGCAACTATTGGGCCGATTCACGGTATAATACATCACCCTTTCAAACTCCTTCAAACCGATGCAAACCCTAATTCGTTACAAGACGGTGCTCGAGTTCATTTGGCACGAAATTTAATTATATTTAGCTCCAAGTCCTTTGTTGGTTTAATATAGCACGTTAAATAACACGAATTGAAGATTTAGGTAGCTGTGCAATCATTAAAATTAAACTCTATTTCCAATTTAATATTATAGCCTGTAACCGAAGTAATTACAGAGACGACAGCCCTGATAATTTCATATAAGGTTAGAAACATTGCCTTCTGGCTTATGAGGCAATAAATACAGTAAGTTCAAGAAGCAACTGTTGATGTCACTGAAAATTAATGGTAATAATCCCTGTTTTTCTTAAGATCACAGGAATTAAAGATTTTGCTAGCTGTGCAATAATTAAGATTAGTCTTTATTTCCAATTCCAATATTAGAGCTTAATAAGAGGTAATTAGAGAGACCAGACAAGAAGAGATTTCATATACAATTAAAAACATGGCGAGATTATGAAACGCTCAATACTGGGAGCAACAGTCAATGCCATTAAAAATTAATGTTATAGTTCCAAGTTTGTGTTTTTATCTACTCCTATTAAATTATATATTAATTATTCAACTACTTTTGAACAATTAATAGTATCTATAAACAAACAACATGAGTTATAATAACTCACTGCTATAACTCACTATAATAAATCGGAAAAGATTTACGAACCGAATATCAAGGTGGCTCTGTACAAGCCGATTGGCCGAAAGGAAACAGTCCATTATTGTTATTGAGGGAAGTAATGCCACCCGAATAATTTTGACGTTTTCAAATTAAGTTAATACCTAATTATTGTAAATTTTGTGCTAAAAAACATGAATTCAGATAGTGAAGATGAATTATTATGTACACCTCCAGAAATAAGACAAGTAGCTAATGTAACCATACAGAATTTATACATTATTTATACATTGGTGATTCCGAACAGAATAAGAGAGATACTGCAAATAAAATATACAGTTCTATAACACCTCAACCAGTTGGTACATCAACAACATAATATATTCAACAAACACAAAAAGAAGCAATCAACTTGCATAGTTGAGTCCCACATATTCAGTTTACTGGTTGTTCAAACTTTACCGTTAATTTTACTAATAAACAAAATGAGTAATTACAACTAAAATTTTTATAGCTTTGTTATAGGTAACTATCAAGATTTGTGAATAAAGTTCTTTCTCTGTACTTGTATCTTAGTATTTATTGTTATAGTCGTAGATAATAGTATATTATTTAACGAGCGGTAATGTAGGTCATAACTCACGCAGATGAAGTTTCAAGTGAGTTATGACCATTACCGCAAGTTGAATACTATACTTTATCTACGACTATAACATCTTTTTTAGCACAAAATTTACAATAATTAGGTATTAACTTAATTTGAAAACGTCAAAATTATTCGAGTGACATTACTTCCCTCAATAACAATAATGGACTGTTTCCTTTCGGCCAATCGGCTTGTACAGAGCCACCTGGATATTCGGTTCGTAAATCTTTTCCGATTTATTATAGTGAGTTATAGCAGTGAGTTATTATAACTCATGTTGTTTGTTTATAGATACTATTAATTGTTCAAAAGTAGTTGAATAATTAATATATAATTTAATAGGAGTAGATAAAGTATATTATTCAACTTGCGGTAATGGTCATAACTCACTTGATGAATTACAGCACTCGCCTGCGGCTCGTGCTGCAAACTTCGTCTGCGTGAGTTATGACCTACATTACCGCTCGTTAAATAATATACTATTAAACAACGCAAATTAAAGATTTTGGTAACTGTGCAATAATTAAAACTAAAATCTACTGTAAATGTAATATTTCAGGTGGTAGATAATTAAAAAGACGAGACTTGATGATAAACGTTGCCGTCTAGATTATGAAGCAGTCAGTACTGTCAGTTGAAAGAGCAACTGTGAGTGCAGTTGAAAATTAATGTTATTATGTTAATAACACGAATAAAAGCTTATGGTAGCTGTACAATAATTAAAACGAATCTATTTACAGCTTAATGTTATAGCTTGTAGCTGATATAATTAAAGAGACGAGAATCCTAATGATTTCAAATAAGGTGTAAAACGTTGCAGTCTAGATTATGAAGCACCTAATACTGTGAGATCAAGGAGCCACTGCCAGTGCCGTTGAAAATTGATATTATCATCCCATGTTGTTTTTTAAATAACAGGAATTACAAATTTTGATAACTGTGCAATAATTAAAACTAAACTCTATTTAAAATTTAATATTACAGCTTGTAGCTGATATAATTAAGGAGGCGAGAATCTTGATGATTTGAAATATGATTTAAAATGTTGCCGTCTAGATTATGAAGCAGTCAATACTGTCAGTTCAAAAAACAACTGTGAGTGTCGCTGAAAGTTAATGTTATCATTCCATGTTTTTTTAATAACACGAATAAAAGCTTTTGATAGCTGTACAATAATTAAAACTGAAATCTATTTACAATTTAATATTATAGCTAGTAGCTGATATAATCTTAATATTTATCTGAATTATCACTCGTAAACCCATCATCAGTGTGTAAAAACCTGGGCGTTTACTTCGATGTTGATTTGCGATTCGAGCATCAGGTTTCACATCTTTTGCAAAAGTCTTTCTGTAAATTAAAATCCTTGTATATTCATAGGGATGGTTCGGCTTTGGATATTAGACTTAGGTTGTGTGATAGCTTAATTATTTCGTATCTAGATTATGCAAATGTTCTTTACTGGCCTGCGCTGTCTTTGGCATCTAGAAGCCTACAAAAATTGCAAAATTCATGCATCAGATATTGTTACAACTTAAGGAAATTTGACCACATAACACCGTCGTTTAATGCTTCCAGATGGTTTCATTTGGACGAGAGATATCGGTTTTTTGGTTTATAAAATAAGTAATTCAAGGGAGCCCATATATCTTTACAAAAAATTAGTCAAAGGCCATGAAGTTCATAACATTGCGACGCGTTATAATGAACTTTATCAGATACCACGCCACAACATGTCATTAAATTGTATAACAGACTACCGCCAGTGATTAAGTTCTGCTCATCTGTAGACGGGTTTAAGCTCCATCTAAAAAGGTACGTGATTGGGGAGAGAGGCTGAGGCCCAAATAAAGCCACACCAGATGAGAAAGTGCACATTTAACACGTTAACTCGAATTTATTTAAAGCTCCGCCACCGACTGTTGGCCAGACACCAGAGAATATAGTAAAATATAGTTGTTCAGTTGTATTTTAGATTCGAGTGGTGTGGTGTCGAATATAGTATTTGGTGCCGGCCATCCACATCTCTCGCGTCAAGGTCAAAGTAAGCGGGGGAGCAGTTTCTCATCTGGTGTCGCTTTATCTGGGGCTGAGTTGCGTACCGTTAAATCTTTGTTAAACATGCTTTGAATTTTGTTAATTTCTATTTTCTTCTTCCTTTCCAAGTATACTTGGAAACGGTTACTATTTAATTTATCATATTTTAATATGCATTCTTCTGTATTTTAATTTAAATAAGATTACTTTTTAGTACCCATATTACTACTCGTTAGTAGTTAGTTAATACTATATAGTAGTTAAATAATCCTTTAAAAAATACTATTTGTGTATAGGTTGATCTTGGTGGTTAGATGAACAGCTGTGCTGGATCTTGCCATACTTTACATATATTTTTTTTGTAATATACTTGTTGGGGAAACCCAACAGTTTATCTAATCTCTATAACTTTAAATTAATTACAAATACATATTAATAAACAGAAAGTCATAAAATCCCTTTTCAAAATAAATAAGTTCAAACGTGTCTCTTTGTAAATTCACCCTGCATAAAAATACGCAGTAGTCGGCAAGGTACAAAGGCTATTTTAGCTAAAATGTCAAAAGAAAAACCTCTCCTTTAATTTATTGTTCTAAAACCCGCAGTTATCGGCGAAATGTAAAGATTCTGTCGGCTAAAATAAATTTCGTTCTTCTAACGCACCGACTAGCTGTCGGTGCCTATCAAAGCTTCAGCTCCCGTCAAAAGTGTCTTATCCGTTAGTTTATTACTGCAACGGTCTACGGTTACACTTTCCGGGAAATGCAAACATGGCCGCTAACTGCGACTATCGACTTCAACCCCTCTATCCTTTTATTTCGTGGTATCAACTTATCAGTACTACCCCTTCACCAATGAAATAATATTTGCATAAATATGGCGCCTCAAAGTCTCCGCGAAGCGATCGGCAATAGGCCGGGTCCGCTCACGCCCATCTCTGGAGGGTGGTCTATTTTTCAGTTTAATTTAGTTCCCGTGAGGAGACATCTCCACGGCGACGGCACTTCTTCAACAACTACCACATAGAAAGGTTGCCACGTTCCTTAACGTGGCAAAGAAGGCGAAAGTTCCGTAGACCAAAAGGTCTAGCGGACCAGAAGTTCAACTAAAGTTACACAAATTAAGTGTATCGTGGAGTGCGGGAAAGTCAGTCCCAGTTTTCTCTTATGTATATCCCTTTTAAATAGTGATATCATCTCGTAATTCCAGAAAATTAATAAATGTCAATTACCAGAGTAATAACCACTAGTGTGAAAAATATCGATAAGTTAAAGTAATAAATGTGAAATTTGTTTATTGAAATCAACGTCTTTCATTGTAAACTAGTCACGGCTGCTTGAGACCGTGCAATTGGATAACAAACGAATCAGCTCCCTATGGAAAAGTAATACAGTAAGTGTAAGTGGGGTTCAAATTAAAGCCCTATCTTTACAATACTATTATAATTAATTAATAAAAAACAATGATTATTATCATTATTATCTTCAACAGCATCGCTATTGCCAACCTGATATTTTTTAAGATAGTCAACTATTGAAAACTTACTTCCTAATAACAGGTTGTTAAATAACAGCCCATCTCTACCCAGTATGTATTTTTTCTACTGCTCCGCTTCTCGAGTATATGAGGAAAATCCTCGAATCCTCTTTCTATCTTGCATTCACCGTTTCTCTTCCGGATTAGTATGAAGGAAAACATGTCTCGCACGCTTAAATTTGACGAGGGAGCGTTAAAAGGCGTAATAAGCAATAATCCCTGTATAAGCGTAATTAGTGGGCTAATCAATTTTGTGTCTCTCTCTGCCTAGTTCACAGAAGAAACTGTAAAATAGCTACATCTTGTTTCTGAGCCTAGATAGAGACTTGAATAAATTGTAACGTGTGTTACTGTCATATTTTCAAGTAGTTCGAATAACCGCGTGACTTCGCAAGATCATGACCGCAACCAAGATCGTTTTGATTAACGTTACGTCTTTGAAGTTGTCATCAGCCCACGATTTTTCCTATTTACATTTTAACTTAGACACGGCCAGGCAACTAACAGGCCTTTTTTAGAGAAACTAAAATCCGGTCACTGATCAGTCATATATGTCAAGGGTACGCCACAACCAGTAGCGTAGCCAGGAATACGCTCGGGGGGGGGGGGGGGGGTGGTTGTTTGACAACAAAAAGACAAAAACTTTTATTTCCTTTTTCTCTTTTGAATACAAAGGTTGTATAAACTTTAGGCTTTTGGGAGTTTTTAACCCCCAAAACCCCTCCTGAATACGCCACTAGCCACAACTGTTAGTGTTAATAAATTTGAGAAAAAAGTTTAGAAATACATTTATAGTACACAACTTAGTTTTCTTATTTTTACACTGGTGTTAGCAATATTGAATATGGCAGTTAAATTAAGCAAATGATATTTTCTAATATTTGCTTTTTACAAATAGACAAAAAACTTTACTTTTCAAAAAAAGTTTTATAGAAAACTGAACAAATCAAATAAAGAGTGCTTGCGTGGCCTGCTCCATAAAAACGAAGTTACATGCTACGTGAATACCGAGAAATAAATAAACGTACAATCAAGGGTATAATTTAGAATTTACATATGAATATACGCTGGGAAATAAGGAAGGAATTTGTGTATTTCGAAATGGCGTTTGGTGTATTATATATTCGCTCTGCAACACTGCAATCACTGTATACATTTTTCTAATTTCCGAAAGGACGAAGTGTTAACATAGTTGATTATGCATATCTTTAGAATTCATAGGAAATAAAAAAAGATTGTAAATGGCTTAAACAATTTTGCTTAAAACTTGTAAAATAACAGTACATTTTACTAATAAAATTCTGTATTGCTTTTGCCCGACAGAAATAATATGTGAAAGAGAAAAGAGGGCATTGCGATTATGTCTACTTTTCGATAAAACGCAAAATCTGACAACACCGTCCACCGAAAAACTACGTGCGGTGTTGCCGCACAATTTATTTTTCATAACAAAACCGTTTCGTGTCTTCATTTTTTAATTCCATAATGTTTAAGCCATTTACCTTCAGCAAGAGGAAATAACAGCATTCATTCATGACTAGCCTTTTGTTTGCTTCATACATTGTGCGCATGTAGGATAAAGATCAACCGCTATAATTCCGTCTCGGCATATTCCACGAAGCAAGCCTCTAAAAAGGCAGTTCCGGATGGAAAAAATCCATTTTTCCACACAGTTGGGACTGACGCATCATTCTGCAAAGTTTATGGATAAAGTTATGTCAGGAACACATAAAAATCACGTAAAATATTACTACACACGTATATTCCGACCTGCCTAAAGAATACAAACAAAATTACCCCATTCCAATTTCTCAATGAAACAGGCAAGTGATGACGGATGATTGCTAGTGATTGTTTATGACTGCCAGTGATTGCTAATGACTGCCAGCGATTCCAGTGATTGTTTATGATTGCTCGTGACTGCCTAGACATTTATACACCGACTGCTTTAGTGAGGCACCCCTTTATTAACCCACAGTACCTAACTGAATGCCTGACAACAGTCATTCTCCAGAGGTAGGTGGGGGATTATATCGTTTGGCTGGTTTTAAATAACTCAGGGTCTCCGGTGACCGAGTTGGTACCCGGCGCCAGCTTTGCAACCGAGAGGCGCGGGTTCGAATCCCGCTTCGACTATGGATATTTTGTGATTGTTAACTGTTGGAAGGTGGTAGAGGAATTCTTCCTCGACCGAGGTGGTACCTACCACCCCACACATCCTCTTAAAGGGCTGGTGAAATCCTTACGGATGTTTCCAGCTCTGGATGTGTGAGTCGATTCCCCAGTACACCCACGGTACATAGTACTTCGACTTCGGTCTTCGTGGGCTGTCAGAAGATAAAAAAAACTAAGGAATTCTGCAGGCTGATTAAAAATGTTCTCTGTTTTACAAATAATACTAGGCAACAAATTTAAAGTTTTTTTAAAGGTCCTTGGCAAAAAATTTTTTGATTGTATATGACTGACATAGACCCAAAAACGTTTTGTGAAAAATTTTCCGAGGTTGTATATAAAAATAGCACAATTTTTAGTACTATTTATTGTATACACACCATTAGACAATTTTAAGAAGTACATAGTATATTATAAACGTCATTGTTAATTAATATTTCGGGTTTCCATGAACTATTATAATAATTACTACTTAACGATTATTGTACTTAATTAATCGTTTTTCTTCCGTTTTTTAATCTCTCTCTTATACACAGCATCTGGTTTATGTCGAAGAAGTGTTCAATAGTAATTCGCTAACATTGAAACATTCCACTTCCCTTGGTATCTTTTTCCCATATTTCCATTTTCTGGATGGAATCGTTCTCTATGTTCGTCACTAACGTCTCCACGGTTTTCGGGGAAGTATTCTAAGTGGGAGCGTAGAAAATGTATGTTTAAGGACATATTACATCCCATAATTCCATAAGCTTTTAGAAGTTTGTCTACAATCTCTGGATAATTGTCTGCTCTTTTATTTCCTAAGAAATGGGTTACAACCATTCTTCTAGGCGACGATTAACTCTGGTGGTCGAGCCACTGCGTACGGGTATTACTTGGATGGGTGACCGCCAGGGAATGCCGTGTCCCGCACTAAACACGGAAGGTGGTAGAGGACTTCGTCCTCGTCCGAGAAGGCACCACACCCCACACATCTGCTTAAAAGGGCTGGTGAAATCCATACAGATGTTTCCAGCTCTGGATGTGGGCACTTCAAGTACACCCACGGTACATAGAGTACTTAGGTTTATACCTTCGTGAGTTATCCAAAGGTAAAAATAGTCTTCCCTTACCTCTTTTTCTTTATCCTCCAAACCATAGGTACAGCAAATGGCATTGATCCACCTCTACCATTAAGCCAATCTCGAAGAGAGTTGGCACAAGTATTGCAGCAAATATGGTGCGCCCATTTTTTTTTATCTTGGTCACCAACTTTACATCCAAAATACAACTCATATGCTTTCTTAATTAAAGGAGTTATATTTCTCTTTTGGCTCTTAATTAAAGGTAACATCTCTACAATTATAACCAAAATTGCTTGCCTTATTAACACACTCGCGCGGTATATTAATATAGTTTAATAAAGGCAAAAAATTCAATCGTGCAAGGTACAATGACTTTGGTGCCGGCGGAAAGATTGTTGCGGCGCCGCGCCGTCTCTCTCGAGCCTTGTGTGAATTCACTAAAAACCAGTGGTTAACTAAAAGTTTTCCCTCCGCCGCACTGTGGTCTAGAAAGCATATTTAGCGCGAAAAAAATGCAAACTTGTAAACATGAAGTAATATTGATATAGATTATATTCTGTGCTAATCCAAAGGTGAATTATAATAAAAGCAATATACAGGGTGTTCGAAAAGTCTTAGTATTGGCAAAGATCTTTGTTATTAGTACAGATGAAGGCACCAAATTTTAGGTGTATCCTATTGGTTGATAAATCTACTTTTTCATGTAATTTAACTGTTTCAACGCCCTTGAGGGGTGACACTAGGGTGCCGAGGTCAAAAATTTTACACGCAACCCTATACCTCATTTTAAAGGTGTTCAGAAGAGAAACATTTTAACGCAAACTCGAGGTCTGTACCGTAATTCTTTTTTAAATGGCAGCCTGTAAAAATTAAAAATCGAGAAAAAAAAGGAAACATTTAAGTACCTTTATTTCTCTCATTACCTACTTTAAAAGTTATTCAAATTGACCACCGTGAACTTCTTGGCAGTAATAAAGTCGATTTTGGAACTCTGCCAAGAAGTACCACCTGCCATTCTCGAAAAAGTGGGAAGTGAGTTCCGAAATCGACTTAATTACTGCCAAGAAGTTCATGGTAGTCATTTTGAACAACTGGGTGTCCACAGATAAGAGAAATAAAGGTATTTAAATTTTTTATTTTTTTTGTCCACGATTTTTACTTTTTAAATGCTTGCCATTGAAACGCGAATTAAGATACGGACCTCAGGTTTGCGGTAAAATGATTCTTTTTTGAACACTTTTAAAATGAGGTACCACACGGCGTAGGGTTACATTTAAACTTCTTGATCTCAACTCCCTAGCGTCACCTTAAGGGGATTGAAAAAGTTAAATTAAATAAAAAAAGTAGATTTCTTAACCAATAAGATACACCTAAAATTTGGTGTCTCTATCTTTACTAATAGCAAAGGTATTTGAATGCCCATAAGGCCCATACTAAGACTTTTCGAACACCCTGTATATATATCAAGAAAATACTAATAATAATGAGAAATATTTTTGTATATATTGGTATAGAAATATACAACAAATTAATGGTTCCCTTCAAATTCTTGTATTTTCGCCATTCTTGGAAAAGCTCCAATTTTGTTAACATAGCGGTAGTACCTAAAAAATTAATAATAATTAAAGCTGGGCAATTACATTATTTTGTTTCGTTATCTACTCTATATATCATCCATCAATTAAATAGATCTAATAGCTGCAAACACCTGCAATTTTTCTAAACTCTTCACAAATATAAGTTTTAAAGTAAAAAACTTCTCACAAAACTGTCTGTTTTAAAAACAAATACGTTTTAATACAATTATAATACAATAATATATTTGGTGGAGCGAAATTATTGTATTAACCTTCCTCGTCACTAACCATGAAGAAATTTCAACTATATGGCTTTTAACTTAGAAATATGGACTATTTACTGCAAACAACAGTTACAGGAAATAATATAATAGGGCAACTACCTGTGCGCTTGGACTTGATGGACCTATTATTATGGCCCTATCCTTTTTCTGCAAATTATTTTGTTACCAGCGGTTGCTTTAGGATCTTAAAATCTCCATAAACTATTTGAATGATGCTGATTGCTATATTTTATTTATACCTTTTTTAGCGCTAAATATGCTTTCTAGACCACAGTGCACCGGCACCAACGTCATTGTACTTTACACGATTGAATTTGCCTTTTAATACATACGATACTAAACGATACGGCGGTTGAAATAAGACTAACCCAGGTAACCAAGTTATGCATTTATTAGATATTACTACCGTAGACAGAGACAAACCAATTACAATATGTCTAGACAGGCCCATCTAATGATAAATGTTTATTACCATTAGAAAAGGTACGGCCTGAATCATGAAAACCAGACCTTCCCAAATATTTTGGCTGCCGGATTTGTGACGAGCAGGTCAAAATCTATAAGACTGAGCTATTTTTATTACCGACCTTTTTGTTGTTGACTAGTGTAATTTATTAAGGCAGAACCACACCACAGAATATATAAGGACTTTATGTTTTAAAAATTATTTTGCTGAATTGCCCTTCATTTCGGCCAAAACACTCTTGTAATGTCGTCCTTATGTGGTCAAAAACTGTTAAACGCATCTCAGGTGGTATTCCATTAATTTCTTCCCGTATGTTTTGCTTTAACTCTTGAAAAGTGACGGGCCTATCAACACAAAATTTACTTTTAAGGTAGCCCTACAAAAAAGTCCAGTGGGGTGAGGTCGGGAGACCTAGCCGGCCAGTTTAGATCTCCAAAGCGGGAGATGATCTTTTCCGGGAATAATTTTCTAACGACTTTCATAGACGTTCGGGCTGTATGTGCAGTGGCTCCCATCATGCTAAAACCATGTGTCCTGACTGAAGCCCTCAAATTTTTGTAGCTGAGGTACCGAAAAATCCGGCATGTCGGGCAGAAAAGAAGAGTTCTTCGCGTATCGAGTTAAGGGTTTAGCGGTAACATCAAAAAGTTACCGTAGTTAATAATAAAATTCTTATTAAATTATAAAGCCGGCATTTCATTAATACCAAAATTAATTTCGGATTAGACCTGATAGTAATTATGCCACAGCAACCGGAATCCTTATTCGATGTCATTTAACAAGGCTCTAATCAGGCAAGAGAGGATCACAGCCAAGGATAATTAAATTTGGTAGCAAATGAACTGAAGCGGCATCTTATAAATAATGAGGGTTTACAAGGGTTAAGGAGTCTTGAGGGGTAATGTATTATCGCATGGTCTGGCCCAATTGTTGCCTAATTTTCGTTAAGCCAGAAGGTGACAATGAAAAAGGGTAAAACATTTTGGAATTTGCTAAAATTTATCAGAATATTTCATATTATATAGGGGTTTTCAACATAATGAAACATGGCCAGAAATATTGTCAAAAAAATCAAATTTGTGATTCACTATTGGTAAGACCGGTCTAATCTGGCAATTAAGGTTTTAACTGACAAGTGTAAGAACAATAAACCACACATATCATGGTCGAGTCCGGACCGAACTCCATAAAAACGTGAATCGCTCCGGATGGTCCACATGGTTTTACACTCTTCCGAGCTTCCGAGATTTCTGTGCGATTGCATAAAAAACTACGAACCCATTATAGGACGAAATGTGGATGGATAAGGGGCTCTTACCAAAACCTTACCTCCACCTTACTGTAAACTATTTCTGTAGGTTGCTGGTTCATTTTCATCTGGATGCGCAATCCGCGGTAGCTGCAACTTGTAGACATTAAAAAATATCAATTTCACTAAAAACTATGTATATTTCCACTTATTTACATATTTACATAACACAACTCTTGAGTCTGACGGTTGTAAGAAGAAAGTGTATTTTTCATTACACTGTAGTTGCGAGATAGGTAGTATTAGTATAACGAAGTACTTGTTATAAAGAAGATTATTATGACGAAGGTGAGTTAAGGATAAGTAGGTTGGCTCTTAGGCCGAAATATTGTTTGTAGATGATGTGAAAAAAGCACGTTCTTCTGTCACTGGAGGCCTGGGGAAGATTGGTTTAAATGGGTTTCATGACCCGAGAAAAAAGCAGGACTTTGCCTGGAGAAATGGGGGTTCTGTGACCCAAGGACAGGACTTTGCCTGGAGAAATGGGTACTGACGACCCAAGAAAAAGAGAGGACTTTTCCCCGCACTCACTACTTTACACCGACTTGTGTGAACGTGTCTGGTCACACACTTGACCGACTTTCTTTCCGTGCCCCAAGCACAACATTCTTGCTCTGAGTTACCTAGCTAACTAACTCTTGCTCCGTCGGGAACTAAGTTGGAATGAATTGTACCACCCCTTCGGGCACCCACCTTGACCAATTAGAGTCAATTTGGCAATGACGCGCACGAACCATACTCCAGTCATTGGTCAGGATATTGAAAGGGTTGGCTCCTGATGCCTCGGTACTACGACTAGAAGACGTAAGGGAACTCTGGGGAGCGGTATCACCTAACATATAACATTCTTGATTCTATCCGAAACAGAGCCATTCGACTCATCAGTGACACAGTCCTCACTTCTCTCGCTCATCGCGGCGCTCTTGGGAATTTATCCTTTTTCTACCAGTACTTACACGGCTTTTGCTCCGAAGAACTAGTCACTTTAATGACTGTTTCTAACAGAACAACAAGAGGCGTTATGTATGCATCCCTTTACAGATACAAGCCTAGAACATCCCACTTCTCTCGGTCATTCATACCTAGGGTCTCCAGATTATGGAACAAATAGCCTGCAGATGTTTTCCCTTCCCCTTCCAACCTCCAATGCTTTAAATCCTGTGTAAATAGATTATATTTCCTTTCTCTTCAGATGCGCACCAAATCGGATATTTAGCGTTGTCTCTTTCCCCTTTCTTTATTCCACACACGCACAAAGTATGAAATAAAACAAAATCCTAATTTTGAATGAATGGTATCGTCTGCTCTTGATGAAGGTCAATGTAACGGCCAAGTCATATGAAGTGAGTTTTGTTTGAATATATAGGTTGATTTAAGTTTACAGAAGCCTGTACTGCTTCTCACTGATCTGTTACACGCTGTATGAAAATAATTAATTTTCAGCAAAGATAATCCCCTCTATTTTTACTATCCAATTAATTCTACAATGTAAAAAATATCGCCTATAAATGTAGTTAGTACACGATCCGCAGTCGACGTTCCTGAACCCTCATAATTAACTTTAGTGATAAGCCATTTCTGAAAACCGTGTAAAATTTGCTAAAGCGAATTATCCTCTTTAGGGTTATAAATCGCGAGTCTAGGTTTTAGTGTTATACATTAGGTTTGTTTTATCTTTTAGCTTGCAGACTAGGTACATTAAAGGTGTGGTATTTTATCATATTTAAGTCATAGCAATAGTATCTTTTGAGGGTATTTAGTGGTGCTTTACTGGAAAAATTTCGTGCTGCCCTAAAAGATATTTTAAAATGATTTTGCGATTTACTTTTTATGTTTAACAACTTAAAAAAAAGGAATTCTAATACTGAACTGAAGGCTATCAATACAGCACAAATGGTCAACAGGACGTCCCATTTAGACCCACATCTCAGGAGGGACGATCCCAGCTGAAATATCCCTGCCTAATCACTTGGTCGTAACAAAAGTCCTAAATGTGTCAAACCCAACCTGAGCTATAGACACCGGCGCGCGGCGCACCGAAGCACATTCGATCAATCCTGATAATTTAGGTAGGTCTTTTTTGACCTTTATGGGATGATCCTAAATACATCTTATTTAGTTCCAAAAGTACGACCCAGCGACGTAAATTAGATTTTATGGGACTATATCCCAGGCTTACCTTTCTAGGACGTCCAAGGGATAGTTTTATGCTGTATGAGTAAAGTCAATAATAGAAGTATGGTAGGTGGGAGGACAGGTAGACAGACCAAAAAGCAAACCCGAGCAAACCAGAGCTGGGTCGATTGAGTCAAGAATGATCTAAGAGAACCAATTTTAACAGGAAAAGAAACTCATGAGCGGGTGTTGTGAAGACTATTAACTTGAACGTCGACCCCATATGAAGTTGGGAAAAACAGCGTCAATGAGGAAAAACGAAGTTGTAATAATGTACGTATTATAAGGTGGTATGGATATTCGTGGGAAGGTCTTAGAAAATAGACTGTCATAATAATCATAAAGGGCGAATAGAAGATAATTCATAAAATTTACATTACAGCTATTTAGCGAAACGAGGATGCTCTATATTCCTATTGAATGAACAAATATTTATCTCGTGCATTGTTTTCATTCACCTGCACGATAAACATTTGCACTTAAACTAAAACTCTGTTTATTATTTATGGTTATTGAATAAAGAATCCCCATTCAGAGTGACTTAACAATGTGTAATTAAGCATAAGCAGAATACAGCGTCGACTAGTTAAATTCGGTGCAAATGAACTCAAGCACCGTCTTATAAATAATGAGGGGTTTTCAAGGGTATAGGAGTTTTGGATTGGAATGTAAAACGTACTCCAGAAATATTTTAAACGGATATGGAAATTCTGCTCTAGTAGAGTGGTGAGTTGTGGACAAACATTTTCAAATCGCGGGAAAAAATACCTTTAGATATGGAAAGTTACATTGGCCTGCAAACAGTCCAAACCTCACACCTTTAGATACATTTCTTTCGGGTCATTTGAAAAACGTCGTATACAGCGATCATAATGAAAATATTAGATCATCAATTAGAAATTCAAAAGAAGGTGATAAATGAAAAGTAAGAAATCTGAAAGAAAATGATGCTGAAAGTATTATAAACACACTTCAGAGGCAAAGAAAAATGTATAAAAAGTGCGAAGAATTAAATGGTGGACATGTTGGAAATTTCTTTTGATATTTATTCCCCAATGTTAATATTTATCTGTTTATGTTGTAATTCATTTGTTATTGTTTATAATCACTCCTTATTGCTTTCAAATATAAACAAGTAATAAAAATTATTTATTTAAAATAAGCCAGTAAATCGATGTTTTATACTATATTTTTATTATTCGATGTTCAATTGTTTTGCTCATAAGATATATAAATGATCCATAAAAATTCCCAAAGCTTTCATATATAACACTTTTCCCACCTTTAAAAATAAAAAAGTTATAAGGCCAATTCACTTTTATTTGGATAGCCCTGTACATACTGATTTACCAGGTTAGTATTGGTTTTCTATTAGTAACCTGACAAAATAGTAGGAACATATTTTTAAAATAAAAAAATTAGGAACAGTCAAAATGTATTTTTTAAAAACATACCTACTGATTTACCAGGTTACGGTGAAAACAAACGATTCAAAAATCGTCGGTAAAAATCAACTATTTTACATCTTTATTTCTGAAGTGGGTCCGCCCACCTGCCCCCTTCTGGTTCAGCCTATGTTGGCATTCCTCTGCAGTAGTTGGGGTAGCAAGAGTTTTGCCCCAAAATCATATGTTATTTATTATGGAGCTTCGATCTGCATTTTTCACTCCATTTTAAGGTGTGGTCACTTTCTTGACAGCATCTAGACGCGAAGTGGCCTCTTAGAGGGTTTAAAGCTGTCTCTGACCTGTTTCCATAAACAGGGTCTGTTTTGTAGCTGTTTTGTACCTGTCTGGCAGCTGTTTTCAGAAACAGGGTCTGTTTTGTAGCTGTTTTGTAGTTGTTTCCAGAAACAGACCCTGTTTCTGGAAACAGCTGCCAAACAGGTACAAAACAGCTACAAAACAGACTTTGTTTATGGAAACAGCTCAAAAACAGCTATAAAACGCTCTAAGCGGCAACTTTACGTCTAAGTGCTGTCAAGAAACTGAGCACGCCTTAAAATGGAGTGAAAAATGCAGATCGAAGCTCCATAAGAAATTAAATATGATTTTGGGGCAAAACTCTTGCTACCCCAAGTACTCTCTGCAAGGTTTATAATTAATTTCTCTGATTACTTCAATTTTATTTTATAATACTATAAAACCCGCTGTTGTCCATTAAAATTTTTAACAGGAGTATCCTAAACTGCTTAAAATATTTTAAATATATTACATAAGCTTTTATAACATGTTAATTGCTCCTTTTCCACGTTCTAATGCGTGTCCATTAGCGTAATTGCCGAAAATGGCGCGACACCATGTAAAATTGCGTAATATTCAGTAATATTCTGAAAAGGACTGCTATGATGGTAGATTGCCGCCAGTTGCCAACTTCAAAACGAGCTAATCCACAAAGTTAGCAGCAGAAGCAAAAGGATAAGGACCGTGTACAGATGTCGCGAGTGCGAGGAGTGCAAGGCATATGTGTTAATTAAACAAGTTGGCCGAGTTTGAACCCGCACAATGCGATCTAGCTAATTTATTTTTCGAGTTTAAATGAAAATTTACTTGATTTAAGAGTATGGTGCCATGGTGGTGTAATATGACAAAGACTCGGCGCGTTTGAGGATAATGGTAAATGTGTGAGCTGAGAAATATGTGTGATGGTTTAATTAAATTTATTTGATAAAATGATATATTTTAATCATTTCTGCTTGACGTGGTCCTGTATCTACCCTTCCACTTATGGTTATTTAACATCGGACCTCGTGCCTAAATAGACAGCAAACTGTCAGCATCAGATTATTAATTTTTTCTACTCACATACTTTAATTGATTTATTAGATATTTACTACCTGTACTTTAATGAGATTCAATATGATACAGATTTTTCATTAAGGGTACGATATTTTAAAGCTAAAAACACTACCAACTTTATTCAGCATTTTTTCAATAAAAAGAGAAAGATCATATGAACATTTGATGTCCCTAGAGAGATAAATATTTATTACATCGCAAAGTTCTATTTATTTTTAAATTGGATAACAACAGCCCTTTTAGCAAGGGGGTAAACATTCACGTTGGTTTTCGCGTCATATAATACGAGAACTAATTACCCAGTCAACAAAAAACCATTCCTGGGACGTCCCAAGGACGTCCCGGAATGTCCCATAAGATCCCAACGACGTCCCTGGGACGTCCGTTTGGAACAGGTCGGGATGTATCTGGGATGATCCCATAAAGGTTACACAGGACATATATGGGATCATCTTAGGACCTTAGCAATTCCAAACAGTCCTAGTACTGACACAAAAAAAAACGCATTTTGGGGTATAATATAAAGTCATTATAATATAGAATCATAAATACAATAAAGATTCCAACAGTATTTTATTTTTTACACTTTATACAAAAATTTTACCTAATTGATTTTTTTTACATCCCATTGCTGACGTCCTTGGGACGGCAACATGAGACGTCCGTAGGACGTCACTTTGGGACCAATTTGGGACCTTTCTAACGTCCAGGGGACGTCCCAGGGACGTCTTAGCTGGGATCATCCCACCTGGGACGTTGCGGATCAAAATGGGACGTCCTGGGGATCATTGTTGTTTACTGGGTAGAGGGTAAAATATTTGTACTTTGCCCTGTAATAGAGCTTTCTACATCTTGGAAAGTCAAACTTAATTTTCTTTTGTTAGAATTTTTTCTTTAAAAGTTGAAAAGCTTATGAAGTGAACCAAATCGTTTAGTTTTTCTCGATCAGAAAGAACACCTATTGTGTGGATTGTTTTACTGTCAGATTACCAGCTATTTATTTTGGCATTACAGAGCTATTAGTAATTTAGTTTTACTACTCCCCATCAGGCCGGGTAGCGATTTTCGGTTTATATTTTTACAATCCACTATCCCAGAAATCCGATGACTCGATAATGTAATAATGTAATATGTGCTTTATTCAACATAACATCCACGAAAGACGATATCGGCGTCGAGTCATATTGCCTTCTTCTTTTACTCGCTCCTATTAAATAAATTTATTCAAATAATGAAAATGCACCCCATTACCCAGTTAGCAACAATGATTCCCAAGACGTCCCATTTTGATCCGCAATATCCCAGTTGGGATGATCCCAGCTAAAGCATCCCTGGGACGTCCCCTGGTCGTTAGAAAGATCCCAAATTGGTCCCAAAGTGTTGCTCATGTTGCTGTGCCAAGAACGTCCACAATGGGAATTAAAAAAAATCAAATTGGTAAAAAATTTTATAAAGTGTAAAAACAAAATACTGTTGGAATCTTTATTGTATTGATGACTCTATATTATAATGACTTTATATTACCCCAAAATGTGTTTTTTTTGTGTCAGTACTAGGACTGTTTGGAACTGCTAGGAGATGTGTCATGCTGCTTCAGTAATTCAACAAAATGATGTTAAAGATTTACTTTTTGCGTAATATTCCATCAAAACGTAATCAAACGAAAAAGCATACTTTTTCCTGGTAGTTTCTTGCACTCTGAATAAGTATTCTGTTATCTAACCGTGTTGGAACAAATTATGACAAATTTGATTTGATTGATATGGGAAATCCCAAAATTTCCTCTCTGAGGGGACATGTCCTATAAATAGGAAATATCAAAAACTCTAAAAGCGGTTCAAGTGCAGTAAACTGACAATGCTATAAAATGTATCCAGATCCTTTAAGGCGTAGGGAATGTCCAACAATGATCCTATATGCGTCCTGTGTAACCTTTATGGGATGATCCCAGATACAGCCCGAACTGTTCCAAAAGTACGTCCCAGAGACGTCATGTGGATTCTATGAGAGATTACGGGACGTCCCTGGGATGGCGGAAATATCCCAGATTAACATCGCTGGGACGTCCCAGGAACAGCTTTGTGTTAAATGTATGTCCTTTAATGGTATTAAGGATATTCCATTAAAGTCCTAAACGTAGTCGCTATAACATCCTAATATGGTCCTGTGGTGATCCTACATATCTAACAAACGTCCCAAATATAGTCGCTATAACGTCCTAGTAAGGTCCAAAGATGATCTCATATATGTCCTGTGTAACCTTTATGGGATGATCCCAGATACAACCCGACCCGTTCCAAACGTACGTCTCAGGGACGTCCTTGGGATTTTATGGGATATTCCGAGACGTCCCTGGGATGCAGGATATATCCCAGACTTACGTCGCTGGGACGTCTCAGGGACGGTTTTTTGTTAACTGGGTAAATACTGTTTTTTTCTGTGTAATAACTGTAACTAGTTACTTTTCCATTCGAGAGTATAATGTTTGAGTTTTCTCATTAAAGAGAATTTTACATAAAGCCCATTTATCGGACCTTGTGGTAAAATAGATAACAAACTGTCGGCATCAGATACCCATCAATCGCATACCATTTCTCTCACTTTATATTCCACCCTCTGTTTTGAGTATCTCTATTAACTGTAACTAGTTACTTTTTCCTTCGGGAGTATAAACTTTTAACTTTCACATAAAAGAGAATTTTACATAAAGCAGGAGCCCATTTGTACTAAAACATCGGGCTGGCTCGGCTCCCTGCTGGTAATAAATTTTCGGGTTAGCGCTAACTACATCTGATAAAGTGATATGGCATCGCATGTAAAAGTGACTCTATTAAACTTTGCATATATATTCAAGGTTTAAAAGTGTGTCATGGGCCCCGGCTGTTTTCTGCCGTCGCGATGCGCCGTTTCTCTTTAGGATACGAACAAATAATCTAAATTTATGTCTTTCATCGAACATATTTTCGGAATCCTGTTGATATATTTGATGTTAAAATGTGGGCATTTAGGAAAAGTAGTCGGCTCCCATCCATATGTTTTGTTCTTGTTGTTGCTCTGTTTGTTACATAACCCAGATACTTTCCGGTGTATATACAGAAGAAAACATACAATTCATTAAAGAAATCAATGACCATTAGTAGCGGCTCGTGGGAAAATATTATAGATGTTCTGCAATAAAATTAAATTACCGAAATAAATAGCGTGTCGTTTTTTGGGGCGTATTTCACCAATAACCCCCAGGCGCCGGTCCGTCCATAAGGTCATTTGGTCAATGACCCACCTAAAATTTTTAATGATCTACCTAATAATTTATTTTTTAATTTTTTAAAACCAAAAAAGAATCTTCTGTTTCAAAAAAGTGCAAGTTCCATGCGAAAACTGCTCAAGAAAGAATCAAGCCAAGCCACCTTCGAAAGATTATCCAAGCTTGCTCCGGGCTGGGTCTTATTTTAAATTGACCTTATGGGTTTATATGGACGATATCAATTCATTAAAACTAAGAGGGAAACAGATATACGCGCTTTAGGAGGTTAAAAAGAGACAAAATTGGTCGACGGCCCACCAATAATATCGGGCCACTCCCACTATGGAAATACACTCAAACCGCCATCAAAACATTTGGTACGGAAAACGAAAAACTAATTAGGTAGCTAATATGCGCATTGTATTGATGTATTATTAATTAGCGGTTAAACAAACAAAATTATAAATACCATCTCTGTCAGGCCAGCGCTAGGCATCAAATATATAACGGCATCGAACCAATTTTCTTACATCAACAGCGTAGTCCAGAGGTAGAATCTCAGCGAGTTGACCAGAAGGTCGAGGTTTAGAGTCTGCGTTGGGGTAAACTTTTTTTTTAATTTTTGTTATTTAAAAAATTAGATCGGCTCTAATAGGTGTATTGTTGTATAATAAGTTGTTCCTCGATAAATTATTTTTAAAATTGTTGGCAACCTCATATCTACTACAGCTTATAGCTTGCACGTGCGTAGACAAAGATCGTATTACTATGTCTAGTCTGCAGTTTCTTTGTATTTATTAAAGAAAACGGAGTTTCGGCAGCGTTCCTAATTTTATGTTACGAAAAATCGTACTTTTAGGCCGCGCCTGATAAACCCTACTTAATTTTTAAAAAATGAGAATAAGATATGTGTGCTAAAACAAGAATACGTTAGGCATTGAATTACATATAGTAGCCATTTAGGAATAGGGAACGTAGCCTACTATTAATTTAATGACTGTCTCTTTGGTAATACATTAGTGTCTTTTCTGTGTATGTATTTCACAATAACAGAAATAGCAACGGCCCGAGTTCACCAACAAATTCCAAGTATCGTGTATGAGAAAATTTATGAAATTGCTTCTAAGTTTGTTCGAAGAAGCAAAAGCGAATAAATTTCCATCTTGGTATTCAGGTAACACCGTGGCACTGATAAAAGAAAAGTATTATAGCCACAGGAGCTGGAAAATTTTTTTAACAGAAAAAGATTATTTTGCGTTCTCTAATCTTAGAAAACGTGATAGGCAATGCATTAAGGACGATTATGACAGATGTGTTAAGCAGACTGAAGATCAGTTGAAGAGTAATAGTAAATGTTTTTGGTCTTACACCGCTAATAAACGTAAAAACAAAACTATCCCTAGATCGATCCCTTGGGATGGGAATGTGTTTAATATCCATCAAGATGTGGCCGAGGGCTTTTCTAAGTATTTTGCGTCAACTTTTGAGCCCTGTAATACTTCCAGCCATATATCTTCTAAACCTAACCTTTTCGATTCTGTCAGTATGTATCTTATTGATCAATCTAAAATCGGGGACTTTATTGACAGATTAGACATAAATAGGCTGAAAAAGCTTCCTTCTTCCTGATAGTTTCTTGCAGTCAAACCAAGGTTTGGTTGTCTAACAGTGTTAGTCAAAATACGGCAAATTTTGGTATGTAATCCAGCGCTCGGAGGGCCATATAGCCCGAAGAATAGCCGTTTTAACATTATTGGTTCAAATCCTTATAGTATAAGGTATCTTCAGGTGGTTTAGAGAACTGATTATCATTTCTTACATATTGATATTTAGATATTAGTATATGTGTATACACCGACTTTCCTAAGCAGAAATAGCTATTTCGTGTCAGAATTCGCCATGTTGGAATTTCGGCTATGTTGAATTTCTATTGATTTTTCGATTTTTATATCGTAATATAGTAATTATCATTCTAAACACTATCTACGTTCCAAATGTCAAAGCTCTAGCTCGATTGGAAGTTCCCTAGATTTATGATGATCTATCAGTCAGTCAGTGAACCAGTGAATGCCCAAAATTGTGATTTTTGGGCGCTCGTATATTGGAAACTGTTCCACTTACACGTATGAAATTTGGAATACTGCTTCTTTTTGGTAACCTTAACCCCTCTAAAAAAGGTGCGAAAAGTGCTCGAAATGGTTCATGTAAATATTGCACAGTGCGTGCGAGGTCAGTTTTGCGAGAACTTGGCCTTGCGCACTCTGTGCACATTGATGCCTTGGTATTATGTTGGGTTGCTTTGTATAAATAAATAAATAAAAAATAAAGAAGGAGAAATAGTAGAACACCTCAACTTGTTATTGACCACTCATAACAATTACTACAGAACAAAAACTTGTCAAAACCTAAATAATCAACTAGAATGTCTACTTTTAAACTAGTACTAACTCTTTATTTAGTGAATCTCGGGGAAAAATTTTTGTACTTTCCCTGTTAATACCGGTGTGACATTTCAATTTTGCGACTGCGTTTTTACCTAAATTCATCTAATTTTTAAATTTTGCATTTATACCATCATTAGGATTTTGACATTTTTGACTCGCTGGTCGGAGATTTGGGTTTTGACGACAGGGATCCGTGTGTATACGTTCAGCAATCACACTCTGGTACAGTCATCCAATTTCGTTCGTTGGCTTTGGTCAAGCCCTCCTGTAACCGGGGCCTTATGGGATCGTTTGGTGCACTGTATAGTTTCTGTCCATCTAAACCAAACTAAATTTTGAGTGAGTCCACTATTAAGGAACGAAAAAACATCCTGTTACTGGATTTTATCTTAAAGCAGAAAGATTAAAAGTTATGCACACAGTTGCTTTGTATACTACCAGGCAAAGCTTGTCAAATCAACTTAAAATTCGGCGACAAAGTTTGGGATGAAAATACCCCTTGTCTAATGTAAAATGATCCTTCAAGAGAAAGTCAAAGTTTATTTTTTCGTCGGGAGAGAGTCAAAGTTCGGCTGTTTGCTAACAGCCGAACTTAGAAGTTTAAAAGTAAGAAGTTTTGAGGACGCCTCCAGTAAATTTGTAATCATCTATATAGGAAGCGCTCTAAAAAAAGATAAAGGTTTTACGTTTTCATTTATTATTAATAGAGCGTTTGGCGTCAAACATAAATTATGGATAAGGGTTTGCAAAGTATTACTTTTTAAATAGGAACTCCAACTTATTTTTAAGTAATGGCATGCCATGGTTCTGGGGACAACGGACATGGTATTTAATTAAAAAGGTTAGAGTAGATAAAATGGTATACCCACAAAAAATAACAGTATAACATTGTAGATTTGAGAGAATAAAAGTGAGACTGTGTAGATTTAATCCCCGATCCAGGATCCTTACAGAAACATGATGAGTGGGTAATAGGTTCATTATGCAACGCATCATCCCTATGTGATCATCATAAAGCGGATCATAAGTTCATCGCCGGTGGAGTGGAAACATGGCCCATAAAAAATATAAGAAATAAGGTTAGTGTGACAGAAATATGAATGAATAGGTTAGATATGTGGGGTAACAAGGACAACCAAGGTAAGGAATAAGGACAATAATCAGGGCTGTTGAAATATCTAAGATATAGAAAGGAAGACAACAGTGGTACAGGCATCTTATGAAAAGATATAATGGTTATGTCGGCAGAAATGAAATACCAAAGAAAGTGAATGGGAGGAGAGGAAAAGATCAAGGCAGAGATGACTTAATGAAGTCAAAAATAATTTCAGGTAATAAAGGTTAGACAGTAAATGAAACTCGGAACAAGCAGAGAAAACTGATGTCCTGGTGACCCACAGTACGATGCTGTAATTTCTCTGCTCATTAAGAATACTTTCCTTCACCCTCGTATACCTAGGTACTTATCTGGGCTTCTATAAGTCTAAAGGCCTGTTCTCACTTGCTACTCAACATTGTTATCAACAGTTATTCAACATGTTGTCGAAATTTCGATAAAAAGCCACAAGTTAGTTGTTATTTCCACAAGTTATTTGTTTCCGGTCGGTGAGCGGTAAACTTCCAAGAATGTTGGCAACAGTATTTTGGTAACATGTTGCGGCTGCGTCATTTTGTCTATACACAGCAGTGATGCCAGATATGCAGAACATTCCGCAATATGCAGAGTTTTACAGACTCATTGAGCCATTTGCAAAATTTCAGATTTAAAAAATTTAAATGCAGGGTTTTAGTTTGCTGACAATTATACTTTTATTTTTAAATATTTACGCATTTTGGAGAATATGCCTAATAATCTCTAATCCATTCAGATATAATTTTGTAGTTTGTACTTGTATCACTATCAGTGTCCCCTACTAGCTGGTGTTTGGGAGAAGATAATAGGTATTATATTATTTTATTATTTTTTATATAACAAAGTTCATCAAAAACCACATCTGAGGTTTTTTTTGCAACCCATCCGAATTTGTTCACAGTACGGCACTGATTTAGAATATGAAGAAAAATCCCGAATACTTAATGAAGTCGTCTAAAAGTTGTCAACAAGTTATAAAAATATGTTTCCGCAATAAGTTTCTATAATATACTAGCTTCCGCTCGCGACTTCGTTCGCGTGGTATAGGTGATAATAGTAAGTTTGATGTCATGATTATGAATACATGAAACATGAGTTATGTTAGGTTAGGCAATGTTATATCTAGAGACTGGATTTCAGTATTACATGACGCAAAAATCGTGGTCGGACACAGGTAACTGATTGAAAGGTAGGTAAATCAAATGAAATTAATATTAGTTTTTGTCAGGTTGTATTTATGAATTATTGCTCCTAAAAATATCTATTTAAAAAAATGAATCAATTTTACAAAAGGAAAAGCACTGAAATATGAAATAATATTGTTACTTATATATTATTGCGGGTCAACTTAATTTTGTTGATTTTTATGAGATGATTTTTTTTCTTTTAGTGCACCTACCTACCCCCTTCATCTTATCTTCCCCTCTTTAAATTTGTTATGTCCATTAGATTTTCTGACCTCAATAACCCCGAAAATGTTACATTAGTTAACATTGTTGGAGAAATTACCAATCGCTCTATCGCTCTATCCCCCCCCCGTAATTTTCTTAACATCTATTACACAAAATTGTATTTTTTGAGCTTAATAACCCCGAAAATGACATTTTAAGAAAAACTGCCAATCGCTCCTACCCCCCCCCCCCCCCCCTTAATTTTTTGACCATCTGTTAGACAAAAATTAGGTTTTCTGACCTTAATAACCCTGAACATGACACATTTAGCATTTTTGGAAAGATTCGCAGCCGCTCCTTTTTATTTCCCCTCCTCTGTAAAATTTTTTAACATATATTAGACAAGATTAGATTTTCAGACCTTAATAACCCCGAAACTGACATATTCGTCATCATTTTTAGAGAAATTTTCAGCAGTTCCTTTCTATCCCCCCTCCCCGATAACTTTTTTAAACTTTATTTTCAAACCTAAGAATTATTTTTTTGATTATTTCGTTATTTTTTATTCGATTATTATTATTTAAATAATGTTTTGTGGGGACAATATTAACTTTAATATAACTAATATAACTTAATGTGACATTGGTCAAAAATAATCCTATTATTGAAAATAGCATAGAAATTTTTTCTGTGTATTTCTAAAGACATATTGAGGTTTGCCACGAGTTAACTTTCTGCAAATAAGTTCTGTGCCGTTAAATTATTCCAATAATTATTATTCCAATAATTAATAATTTATCCTAAGAACTCTGTCAAAACGTTATAAATTATATTACCAACTATAATTATTATACCAAACAAAATTGCAAAAGATTTTTCATTTATTTGCCCCTTTTAGGCCAAATACCTTCTGAGCCGTAAAATTTTCATTTCCTACTTACTTAAATGATATTTCACCAAAGAATCTTTGTTTATCATTATCTTTGGCATGTGTTGAAAAGCAGCGTTGATTGGTGCAAACACCGTCATCGTCTCGTAATGAAGTGATAGGTTGCAGAAATGGCATTGTTCTAGCATGGACCAGAACTGAAATAGAAAGAAAATTCATAGAAAAATTTTAAAAAATTTCTAACCTGAATAATACAGGATTGTTTAAGAAGTTTGCAACAAAAGCAATTTTTTATTATTGTTTATTTAAATGTGAGTTACGTATGATTAAAAAAAACGTCCTCAAAGTATGCCGTGGAATCAATCACTATGTTTTGAATTATTACTCTTAAAAGGTAACATAGGTAAAAGGTAAATGAAAAATAGAACAGTGAAATTCTGAAGTTGTTATTTTTAAGAAAATTACATTATTGTCATTGCATAATACAAAATTGAAAAACAAATAACCTGAAGATGGTAAATTTAAATTAATAAGAGACGTGACAACTAGGGTTATTACTGATAATTTTTATATACGAATTGTATTCGGTAGAAAATTTCCAGAATAAAATAGATAAACACATTACTTTTATATTTTATTTTTAATTTTTTGTAGGTTGAAGTACAATTATTATAATTTACAACCATGGATTTATTAAGAAAGGATTCGATGTCCGTATACTGTGAGCGTATCGAACGTGAAGCCTTATATTTGTTGTTTGTTATTCTCTTGGGGGAACAGTTTATAAAATTGAAGGAAATACGTAATCGAATCAAGAATGGTAGTCGAAAGAGATAAAATAGCATTGGAGTGTTGGAGCTCAGAAGTGTTGCTGCCTGTGCTTGTTGCTTAGGAAAACGGCTGAACCTCGATCTGAACACTCGATTACACGTACGTCTTTGTCTAATGAACTAGAAAAGAAAAAGTGCGACTTATAGATTTATAAATGACTCGGAGCGACTTTAAATAAACACCTTTAGAAATAACATAACCTATAAATAATAAAACCTTTTTAACTTAAATTTATTATTATTTAGCAGAAAAATAAAATATTTTAGGGCTTTTATTACTTTTAGTAAATCTTGTGATGCTTCTAACGTATTTTTGTACAAAAATACAAGATAAAATAAGATGTGGCCAATGCTCACAAATTGTGTTTTGTCGTTTAGAATGGTTTGTTTTGGCTTCAAAGAATGTTAAATCATCCCGTATCCATTCTTAATAAATCCATGTTTACAACATATTGGCCTGATTTATTTGAATCAATAATGCAGTTTCTCTTTTCAGTTACTGTAGAATCGATTGCAGTAAAAACACATCATGCAGTTGAATTTTCAGCATTGAATTTTCACTGTGCACTTTTATTTTCAATTTCAGCGATAACTGAACACCTCTTATGGACAAATTAATACATGAGGGAAATTTTCATCATAATAAACACTACCTATTTACATATTTCAACTCAAGCCATTCTTTTTTAATTTTCCAATCGCGTTACTTACAAGGCTTCGTTTCCAATAAATTGATTAAAAATACAGTTAATTAAAATAACGATGCCTAGCAGAGATTAATTAATTTCAGTATATTTAAAACCCAATTTGGTAAACAAAATGGGTAGCAAGAATAATAATTATTTATGTTTGTTATATATGGTTAATTTAATTACCTTAATTGGGTAATAAATGTTCAAATGTTTAAACAACACAACTTTGTATCACTAAAATTTCGAAGGATAAATTTATTTAATGGTTTAAACAACTAATCGGGTTAATGTTTAATTATCTGTCGCAAAATACTATTGGAAAACTAAAATTATTGGTGCAAACGATAGTGTAAATCTCGTAAATTACTCATTTTAACCCTAACTCTGCAGGTGCGATTTTACAGTTAGGCGCATAAGGCGCTTGCCTAGGACCCAGTGATAAAATGGGGCCCAAAACAGTAAACATAAAATCATGATAAAGCACAAACTGCATTAAATAAAAATACCTAAATCTCCAATCTCTCGGATAAAAAATTTAATTAGAATAATTTTTTACATCTTCATACCTAATCTAAATCAAAGCTAATCTGTATTAAACGACTAACAAGTCGACAAAGGGCAATCTTTTTGTATTTAAAATCTTATTACAATAGAATTCTTTATACTTTATTCCATATTCCAATTTGCAACAAGAAATTATTAAATTCTCATCAGATACAATAATTTTGGTAAAGACCAATGCACCGCTTGCGCCTTTATATTTTCATCCTCGTATTACTGTTACCTCTATACACTATACCCATTTTCACTTGAAAATTTTCTGACCATACTAATCGGGGGCCCGAAAATTTGCTTGGGTTTGATCAGTGGCGGCTCCTGGAATTTCAGATTGGCGTATCTCAGTTCCTACGCACGGGACCCACACCAAATTATAAAATGTTACTGTTGGGTACTCTAACTACTCTACAATGTTTTTGTTAATTTTGAATTTTCAAGTATGTTGTAAATGATTAAAGGATTTTTACTTAGTCACTTATTATTAAATAAATTCGATATTATCTGCAGTTAAATATAAATGTCACATTATATAAACATCAAAAAATTTCCAGTATAATTTCATGCAGGTTACCCCAAGGAGGAGAAAAATTTCCGGAATTTTTTTGGTTGCTATGGTAACGATACAAAAAATAGGCTTTTCATTGATCAAACATTGTTGGTGTGAAATTTTCGGGGGTAAGTGCACAAGTGCATCAAAATTACCGATAATTTTTGAATGAAATGTGTTTTTTTATAATTGCAAGAGTTTGTTTTCATATTTTCGCGAAAAAGCCCGAATCCGCAGGAGGAGGGCATTTTCGCAAAATACGAAAACAAACGATTGCAATTTATAAAAAAAACACATTGAATAAAAAAATTATCTGGTTATTTTGATGCACGAGTGTAATTTATTTGAATATTTCCCAAATTAATTAAGAATGACGTTAATTGTCAGAATATTACATTTTTTGATGTTTGTTAACAATAAAATCCCGCTTTGACGTTTCGTCAACAATATAAACTTGCGATGCAATTATCGATTTATGGCAGTGCTGTTTTCGCTGTAATTTTGCGAAAATTGCATTTCTCTTATAGGAACTTTAACATATGAGGGAAATATTCGCTGTAAGTCGTTTCGTATTAGTTCAAAATTGCCAAATGCATCATTTTTATTGGTTAATACTTTTTGAAGGAAATATTCACTTAAATTTTACGATACTGACCTTAATACCTATTTATCAAAAAGTTTTAATTAACTTTGCCCCAAGTACTTTCTTCTAATATCAGCTGTTCTGGGCACGTGAAAAGCGAGGTTTTTAGGGCACTTGCAGTGGTATTTTTGCACACTGGCACAATACAATATTTATAGGGTAGTTTTGTTAAACATTTTTCATTCATTTTAATTTTGTTTTTTGTTGGTAATTAACCGCCAAAAACAGTCAAGATCGCAGCACATCAGTCAATCTCACTTCAGTTAAGGTCATTATTCACTAAGGTGAATAATGACCTTATTCATCTTCACCTATGCCGATTTGATATTAAATTTGATATTTATGATGAGTACCTACTTGAAATATGCATTTCTGTACAGACCAGAAAAAAGCTTTCTTTCAGGTTTTTCCTAAATGACTAGAGGACGCAAATTAGTATCAAGATGAAAACTAGTGACAATTTTTAATGCATAAAGAGGAGTCTTCCTAGTTGTCAAATTTGTTTAAAAAAGTGTTGTGAAGTTGTGTCGTGGCGTTATTTTCAACAAATTACAGTAATAAATAATAGTATGCATAACTCGAAAACCTCTAATCTGAGCGAAAAAATTCAAAATGATTTTTGTGTAGTTAGTGCTAAATCATACATTCTATCAGGTTGAAAAAAAATGGTGTAGGTACTTATTACTTTTTTTTAAGTGAAACATCGGGCGTTACCCCTGCGCACGCCACTGGTAAAATGAGAAAACAGTTTTTTCCCAAAAGACTCCGGTTTATGCATTAAAAATTGTCAGCAAGTTTAAACTTAATACTAATTTGCGTCTTCTAGTTATTTAGGAAAAACCTTGAAAAAAAATTGAACACCCTGTGTTTAAAAACCAAAGTTGTTTAGGACCAATGTTTATATGAACTTTTGGTCTTAAAACTGAGTAGGAAATAATATCGTAAAGCCTGGCCACATACTTTACTGTTTACTGTTTTTTAGGTTTCATTAAATGATGTAGTTTTTGGCAATGATTACCACCAAGGAATCATCATAACATAACAAGGGAATTATTACCACATTGTAATAATGCACATGTTTAGAATACCGATACCTAACTATAAACACAGGATTCCAAAATCTCTCCAATATCTCCATAGAATATCCTTATTTTAGCTCTCATATTACAGGCATTATATTTAATAACAAAACCTCAACGTCAGCTTTTCAGGACATGCAGGATAATTAGGACATGTCTTGCTGGTAACGCTCTGCAAGTTACAATCTGCAGTTTCTCGGTGGCCTTAAATTGATAAAGGCCATGATTAATTATGCAAAATTTCGGACCTACCGAACTATAAAGTTAATGAATGCAGTGGCCATTCGTTAAATGTCAATTAATTGTGCCTGCGAAAACGTGAGAAGAGGGCTCTGCAGCATTATTAATTTAGTGTACCAACATTGTAGATAAGGGCAAGGCATTTGGGAACTTTGTGGACATTTAATGCTAGGACAATAATAAATTGTGTTCCTTTAAAAATCCTTGAAGGAAATATTGTATATCAATATGTTGCCATGTGAAAAAACACAAAAAATCTCTAAATTCTCTGTAATTCTGCATACAAAATTTACAAAATCCAATTGAAGTCGCCACAGTTAGCTCACAACATGTAGGTTTAGATCATTCTATCTGTCCTGCTTTGTGATTGTGATAGAAAGAGATACATAATCGTTTTTGAAATATTTCAATTCTTTAAACGTAACTATCCCAGTTGCGAACGAAATACCTGCTATCTTTTTTAAATTTTCTTCGTAGGTAAGTCTGAGTTCATGGATTTATTATAATAAGGATTCGATGTCCGTATACTGTGAGCGTATCGAACGTGAAGCCTTATATTTTGTTGTTTGTTTTCTCTTGTGAGAGGAGTTTGCGAACTACGAATTACTACGTAATTGTATCAAGAATGGTAGTAGAAAGAGATAAAATAACATTGGAGTGTTGGAGCTCAGAAGTGTTGCTGTCTGTCCTGGTTGCTTAGGAAAACGGCTGAACCTCGGTCTGAACACTCGGCCACACGTACGTCTTTGTCTAATGAACTAGAAAAGAAAAAGTGCGACGTACAGATTTATATAGATTTATAAATGACTCCGAGCGACTTTAAATAAACACCTTTAGAAATAACATAACCTATAAATAATAAAACCTTTTTAACTTAAATTTCTTATTATTTAGCAGAAAAATAAAATATTTTAGGGCTTTTATTACTTTTAGTAGATCTTGTGATGCTTCTAACGTATTTTTTGTACAAAAATACAGGGTAAAATACTTAAAATAAGATGTGGCCAGTGTTTACAAATTGTGTTTACAGTGTCGCTTAGAATGGTTTGTTTTGGCTTCAAAGAATGTTAAATCATCCCGTATCCAGTCTTAATAAATCCATGTCTGGGTTAATGTAAAGGTTGACAATAATACTTTAGTCACCGTGAATTTATAATTTTATTTGTATGCAAAATGAGCTACTCTATTAATGAGAGATACTAAATACTATAACGGGGAATGTTTTCGTTTCGTCTTTGTCTTCATTATAGTGTTATTTGGCATCTTTGTTAATTTTGTCGTCAACGGAGCGCTTCTTCCCCGTTGAAAATCAGCTGATTGCAGGTGGCTTCCTTAATTTGAGTCGCCAATACAAAGCTATTGATCATCCCCTAGAGTAATAAAGGTCATTACGCATTCATAAGGAAAAATAATGGTAATGAAGTCACAAGGTTCCTATTAAATGTTAATTAGTTGCGCTTAAGAGAAAGTGAGACGAGAGCCATAACCTGATTAATTTTTAAGGGTTTTCGACTAAAAGCAAATACAGCTAAGGTCGTTAAGAATTGCAGGGGAATTTTAATACCTTATAAATATTAAGTGGATTTTAAAAATTTATAATGACTGTACAGGCTTCCTTAAGGTGTGTTCTTTCATCCAGGTGAAGAAAGATGTTTGTAATTTAAAATTTTTAAACATTTCTTGTTAGAAGAAAATAAAGCTGATAATTGATACTCTTCATAGATCAACATTAATGGTGGGTAGGGCAAAAACTCCAGGGGCTCATAGGAAAATTACCAAATAAAGGGAGTCACAGTTTACCCTGTATTTTGTATACTGTTTTTACCTTTATGGCCACTTAGCTAAATAAAATGGTTTTGGAAAAATGGTCTATTTCGTCTAGCCTTTTTTTGTTAAGAGATTCATTGCAAAAAGCAAATCAATTCATCCAGTTTTATCTTTCATTTATTAAAAAATAATTATTAAGTATATGCTGTTTCAAAATTTATTACAGATAGAAAATACATAAAAATATGAGTAAATTATTATTTTATTGCAGCGCCATTTTTTCCAATAATTAATTCCAAATATGTCAAAAATCAGAATCAGTTCTCTAAACTCCACTCTAAACTAATTCCAAATGTTTGGGCATGGATACCACTAGCGTTTGAGCATGATGTGGATTACAGTTGTTCCATATTCCTTCTATTTTGTTCCACAAGTCATCACTATTTTCTGGATGGAAATGATTTGTTTTAT
The DNA here is from genome assembly GCA_963971165.1 of Philopedon plagiatum. NCBI lineage: Eukaryota > Metazoa > Arthropoda > Insecta > Coleoptera > Curculionidae > Philopedon > Philopedon plagiatum. The sequence continues at coordinate 12,748,894 of OZ020191.1, forward strand.
TAATTTGACAATTTAGCCCCAAACTTTTTCAATCGGATTTACATCAGAACTTCTTGAGGGCCAAGGTAGGAAATGAACATTGTTTTCCCGCGCCCAATACAACATTCTTCTTGCCGTGTAGATGGGGCAGTTGTCATGTTGATAAATAAACTTTCTTTGAGGAAAAATATTGTTCACTGAAGCCTGCATAACGTTTTCTAATATATCTATTACGACGACAAAGTCCAAGCCCTCTTGAGGTCATGTATTCCCATACATTAATTGAAAATCTACCACTTGTTTTAACCCTTTGTGTGTATTTTTCTTCAAATCTGGTATTTGCAGGTCGGTAAACTTGCCTACTGTAATGGGATTGAACGGTCTTTTCACCAGTGAACACAACATTTTACCAATACCCCAACCCTTCCTGTGAATATTACAGGGCAATTACTCTGCTCTTTGTTGTCAGTAGTTAGAAATGGTTTCTTAACAGCAGCACGAAAACAGAGCCAGGAAGTTTGCTTGTCTTTGCGCCTCCACGGTTGTTTGGAATGGATGGTTTTCCAAAAAAGTTACCAAGCTATTATCTTATCGTTCATTTGACATCCTCTTCCTTTCATTTTCAGGCATTCTATTTAGGGAGCGGGAATTTTCCCATGTCTGCTTAAATTCTTGAACGGTACGTTTTGGTAAACCGATTTCTTCGGATAATCTCCATACTGCGCGACCCTCTTCAAATAAGATCATCAACCGTGCTCTTTGTTGTTGGTTTAATCTGTTCATTTTATCAAAAATTAAAGTGAGAAATATTTTTTAAATCTATTGACATTTATTATCACTCCATGACAACTTTTAGGTAAAATTCAGATGATCTAAGGTATAGAAAGTTGAATTACATTAGTAAAAATTATCTGTCCGGGATTTTTCGTCCGTAACTGTACATGGTTTTATCTGATCTTGTTTACAGTCAGACGAAAAATCGGCTACCAATTGCGACTACAACACAGAAAAAATTACAACTCATTTTAAAAGTTGACTAGTGAAAAGAGACAGTGAACGGCTGTGAACAAAACAAAAGTTTTCTGTCAAGAACTGAGTTGTAGAATCGAATGACTGTGGATCTATTCCATATCCAATAAAAATAGTATCTAATATTAACAGTAAAGCACTGAAGACATATTTAAAAAATATATATTTCCTAGTTATTTTAAACTGACGAGTCACCACTGACTAATTAATTCTGGCACAGATGCCCCAGCAATTGCTAAGTAGTCTTGAAGCTTCTTAGTGTTACCCTTTGTTAACCTCTTGTCCGTTAATGATTAAATTATCTTGTATAAGAGTACAACGCAAATTAAAAGATGCATAAAACGATCATACAGAATTAAAAGTGACTGTTTTATGAAACGTAATAAAATAATTTTTATTAACACTATTTAAGGGCCGCTTTTACAGAATAAGTTAACACGTAGATTATTCTGTGGGTTAAACCGTAATAATAATAACTTTGGTTTAGCTTTATCTTTGGTATACCGATTTAAAAACAGCCACGCTCGTTTAAATAACATTTGACGTCAGCCGTTTTATGTCTTGTAAAACACATGCATAGTCCCTATTACGAATACACAATATGGAATTTGTTAAACTGTCCTTTTCCGCTTATAATCATTCATAATGGCAGGGCAATTGCTTAGTCCATAACATATACATAAGAATTTTTTTTCATATATAATACCATGTGATATAATTTTAACAGAAATAAAAGAGCTTCCTCTGCAGGTGATCTAAACAACCTTCATCCCAGAGAAACGCCATAACATAATATCTTTTACGCCTAAAGCTTTTTAAACTTTTTTAATGTGTTTTTAATTTCCTCTTTACTCGGCTCTTCTCTGTAATATTAAGTACTGTTTTATGGTTATGGTCTTCACTTTCATTTCATCCCAATACATGTGTTTATACATTTTATTAAAATATCTATCCATCTGTTTTTACTTTCTCTTTCAGTTGTATAGTTCTCCCATTTTTCCCCATAAGTCTCATACAACTCCGGTGTTTTTTCCTTGTTAGTTTCTTCGTTATTGTATATAATGGGTTCTTCAAGCTTCTTCTGCTTTATTCATCATTTCTTCTATGTATATCCTTTTACCTCTTTGCCCTCATTCTTTACTTCCTTTTCTATTTCCTTATATTTCGTTTGCCATTCTTTCCTTTGTTCTTCTTGGTCTATATTATTTACTCTTTTTTCGATCAACGTTAAGGTTGTATTTGATATCCATATTTTATCTGTTTGTACTTGTCCTTCAATCGTGTCTTCTGCCGGTTTTAGTAGGGCGCCCCTGTATAGAATCCAGATTTCTTCGATTTATTTTTCTTCCAGTAGAGTTATATCACCTATTTTTCCCTTTCCCTTTTCCCTGTCACCTTTATTTTATTCTGTAAATCTTACAAAATTCGGGGGTCATCTCTAATAGTCTTTAGATTAAATTTTGTTCTCTTATTTGCTCTTTGTTTGTTCGTACTAAGAGTAGCTTTTAATTTTGCCCTTACAAGATACTGGTCGGATCCAACATCTGCCGCCCTTATAACTCGAACGTCTTTTAGCGTGTTTGTCCATTTCTTCTTTATTAAAATATGGTCTATATTCCGCATCCCTTCTCCAGGTGATGTCTAAGTTAGTTGATGTATTAATTTAGGTTTAAAGGTTGTATAACGATTACCAGACCATTTACATTACAAAACTCAATGAGCCTCTCCCTGTTATCGTTTCTATTTCCTGTTCAATACTTTCCCATAACCTGCTCCAGTCTGTGATTATCACTTAATACTTTGGCATTCCAATCGCCTAGCAGTGTATTTATATCTCAATAGCAAATTGGCTGAAGAGATTTTTTTTATGAAATGCAGGTAAAACTCTAATAATGCTATATTTTGATTGTCATATATGAACTATTACCACATAATAAATAAAAAAATCAAAACTCAGAACTTGTGCACATAAGGCGCTGCTTGTCATTTAATCAATGGCCCACCTAATAATTTGTTTTTAAAAATAATTATCCAAAAATAGTTATCTTTTCTTTCAAAAATACAAGTTCCATGCGAGAACTCCCCAATAAATAATATAATCGAGCCCAGCAAAGCGAATCACTAATTCCTGTGATGCTTGTTCGGTGCTTTGCAGTATTTTAAATTGATCTCATAGGTTTATATGGAAATAGGAAACTATATAAATGCATTGAAATTAAGAGAGAAACAAACATAGGCGCAAAAGAGACAAATATATTACGAAATTGTCGATAGCCTACCAGTAACATCGGCCGGTTATCGGGTTGTCCCGAGCCACTATGGAAATACACTCGAACCGCTCCATAAAATATACTATTGCAAAACATTTAGGTTAGACAAAGAAAAACTAATAACTTAATATGCGCATTGTATTTGCATAAACTTTTGTTTACATTTTATTACGCCGCGCCAGTTAGTTTAAAAGGAGTTTCGGCTTTCCTAATTTTGTTGTGTAATATGTTTTTGGATATTATTTGATATTTGTGTTGTGTCCTTTGTTAGTATTTTATGCTTTTTGTGCGGTGTTTAGTTGTCGGTAAATAATTTCGTGGCAGAACTCGGCACATTATTAAAAAACCTTCTTTAATTAAAAAAAGTGTATTTTGTTTGTTACAATGATATCACTCTTTTGATAAAAACATATGTCAAGAAAGGAAAAAACTAACTAAAACTTTGCACACACCACAATCGAAAATATCGTTTTGGTGTGTGAAATATTAAGGAAAGTACTTTGGCCGTAAATTTCAATTTTTCCACGCTGACAGTTTCAATTTGACGCCGCCAGGCCTTGTTCTGTGGCTCTATATTTGTGCTTCAGTTTTGATGGCATATTAAAGCCTTACTAGTGCCGACAGTTCATTTTCGAAAGGGTTAATAAAATGTAAAGCCATTCTAGTAGTGTGAGCTATACATATAAACAAATATGGTAAATGTGTTTTAAACTTAAATAGATAGATAGATAGTGATATTAAATAGAACTCGCAATAGAAAAAGCACAAATTTTAAAGGAAAATATTGTATTTTGCATAAAGCTGTGCTTAGGGCTACCGAGAGGAAGGAACGACAGGCGCAGACTGCTCCAGGTTACTATCTTACAGAAGCCCTGGGCCGACTATTTACAAAAAAAGTTGATAGTTCTCGGTGAGAATTTGCAAAAAATGTCATGGGTCCACGCCGGGTTAAAGAGCCACCTTAAAAAAAATCGATGGTTTCTTTAATATTGCTTTCGTTGCGCACATGGATGTCATTATATAAAGTCAAATTTGCGAATGATCCCGCGACAGTTTTGACGACTCATGTGTCAGTAATGTCATATGTGTCTAGTCTCTTTAACTTTTTAGAGATTGGCGGCAAATTTAAATATTTTAAATATATAGTATGGATGAGGTTGACAAAAGGACAAATAGACCAAATCTTTAATGATACGAAAAAAAGCAATCCCTAAATAACAACAATTTTTTTCACTTATAATCTCCCTAGAGCTTGAATTATTTCCGAAAATTTTTTCGAGGTAGCGAAATTTTTGAAAATTTCCGAGGCGTCAGCCGAGGGAAATTTTCTTATAAAAATTCGCAACAGAGAAAAAAATTTCGGAGATTAATTCAAGCTTGCGGGAGATTCGGTACGAAAATTTTATACCAAAAATTATTTAAAAAAAAATACAAATTTGACAATTTGGCAAGCGTTTATTTTGCTTTGAGGTTTGGTGTTTTAATATAAGGTGGCTATTTAATCATATTAAATCATATCGAAGTATTACTTTCATTTCATGAAGCATAGACATTTAGTGAAGAAAACCCACGGCTTTTTACTTTATTCGCCATTGATGAAAAAAGAAGTGGAAAATGAATTTCAGAAATATTTGGAATTGATAATTGATGTTGCTAATAATAAATAACAATCCTACCTACTTATTATTGAATCGAAAATAAATATTTGTAAAACTTAATCTACGCTTCTGTTGTTATTCTGACATTTGCACGTGACAGCTGTCAAGCCAGGGAAATTATCACTTATTAATTTTTCAACTAGGTCACGTGACCGAAAAAATTTCCGAAAAATTCGGGTTGTTGCCATAGCAACCTGTCAAAAACAAGGCATCTGATTGGCTTAAAACAACTGGTATAAAATTTTCAGTGATATTACAATGCGTTTTACATTTGCACGAAAATTTTTGGAGGATTTTTTAAAATTTTGTATGCGAAAACTCAGCAATAAAAATATATTGGTAAAAACTTATTTTAACTTCTACTACACTGTCTTTCAAACTTTTCAGTGACCAGTGACTTAATGTCATCGCCTGTTGGCGCCTTCAGCGGAAGTTTCTAATTGGTGTGAGCAAGACATACGAACTAATTACGAGGACGCCTCGCAGAGAGGGTTCTTAATTACACCAGACTGTTCTGGACCTAATAATACGGCCGTCAGTAATTTCGGTGAATTTGTGATTACTTTAATAAAGTTAATAAAGCAAACTATTAATAGTAAATTAATTTTGCGGTTATAGTATTTTATGGTGGACTTGTAATAACATTTTACAAAAAATTAACAGACAAATGTTAGTTTTCGCGCGATAAGTGTTATATAAAAAAACTTTTCATATACAGGATGTTATGAAATTCACTGCATATATTGAAACAGGTAAATCCTGGTATGAATTCAGATTGAAAAAAAATATTCATAAATGGCGCTCCACGATAAAACAAAAAAAAATTGTAGTAATTGCGCAGCACCATGTTTAAAAACACGGCCATATAAAAACAGCGAGAAATGTCAGTCACAGAAAAAAAGGTTTGTTCTGACGTCAGTACTCGCTGTGGCGTTGCCAAGTCTCTCTACAATATTCCTATGTAACAAGTTTGAAAAAATAATATTTTTATCTTTAAAGAAAAAAATCCTACTAAGTACCTAACTCTTTCAAAACAACAACAACAAAATTTTAAAAAGTAAAAATACTACAACACAAAAAAATCCAAAGAACAGCTGTTCAAACCAAGAGTAAAATAATAATGTTCAACTAGGCCCACTAGAAATTTTTGGAGGAAAAAGAGTAGGTACCTAAACAAAAATTTTAGTACAAAATTAGCTTTAAACAAAAAAATCCTAATACTTAGCATGTGCTTATTTTTATTTGCCTATTTTTAATCATATTTAACAGAAGATTTGAGCGAAACTCCTCACAACTATATATTTTTGAAAAGTTTATGAAAAAAGCAATCGAAAAAAAAAAAGTATACAGGGTGTCTCATTGTAAAAATTTCAACTTTGGTTTTTATCGTTCCTTCTAGGAAAAAATTTACTACGCCACTGGATTCTAGGCAGAACACTATATAATAATCAGTTTTTACCTCACCGACAAGCTAAGAAGCAGTTGAGATACGAGGGGTGTTTGAAAATGACACATTTTCAAAATCGCCCGGTATCTCCGAAACGAAGGGGGCTGTGAAAATCCCGTAGCATCATACGTTTCACGAAAAAGTAGCACAATACTGCGAAAACCGCAGCTCTCTATCTTTAAAGATAACCAAGATACCCTGCAAAAGTGTCGAAAATTGGACATCCTGTACAAGCGTATCTACTACATTCTCAGATAATTTTATAAGATTTGTTCTTGTTCTACCATATAAATACTATACTAAAAATGTACTATAATATAAAACTACTAAAAGCACATGAAAGGTAGCGGTTTAGTGATCCTGAAAACCTATATATTTCATCTAAAAATGTTATCATATAAAAAGTGTTTTTATCCTTTAATAAAGATAAAACTACCGACTTAAAGTAATGGACGAAAAACTTTTTCTTTCGTTTATTTCCGAACAGCGATCCATCAATTTAGAAAAATTGGGACACGTCTGCGAGTTGGCGTCTCATATTGAAAGAAAATTTATTTTTCAAAATAGGAACACATCTATTCGAAGAGATGGATTATGAGTTAAATGGGCGCAAAGTCAATACATAAGTCTAAAAAACAAGTTTGTTTAGTGGAGTAGACTGAGAGTCTTCTATACCAAAACTATGGTATACAGGTTGGTCCAACTGAAACGGGTACACGGTGTGCCTGAACATGATTCAAATGGAAAGTCTTTGTCCTGTGAAAATTCCCCGTTCATCCTGAGTATTTTGCACGAAAAATTAAAATCGGTGGCGTAGCTGTTTTTGAGAAAAGTATGTTTTAATATGTGCACATAATAAAAATCAAAATTTTCACATAAAATTGATATATCTATCCATAAAACTTCTATCTATAGTTCTCGTCAACTATTGTTACTATTTATACCATAATAACTCGCATACCCGAGCAAAAAATCGCCAGCCGAGATAAGAATTTTAGTCTGGGCGCATATATTAAATAATTATATTTTTTACAATTGTATTGTCCTAGTTTTTCTTGTTCAAAAGGCCTAAAAAAAAGGTGTAAGCTAATTTAAATATACTGTTTGTAATAAATGTAGACAATAATTTTGTTCAAATAACAAAATTATTTTGTATTTTTAAACGGTTTAGAAAACCTATTCGCCTGGACTAAATACTGGCGATATCTCGGACAGTTAGCATATCCAAAAAAAAATCAGTTTTTATAGGAATATGAATTATAGTTGACGGGCATGATACAAATAAAAGAAGATATGATACCGCACAGGTAGGCGTGGCCATGTACGTCACGCCGTGAGTAATTCCGCCATATTTTGTAAACGAGACACGTCTTTGTTAAGATCGCCGTGTGTTTTAAAGTTATTTTTTGTGTTTTTATATCACTTTTAAGATTTTAAAAGTGAAAATGAGGTATAATTTGTATGGTTGTGATGTGGACAATCGATGCAAGGGCTTTATGCCCGATATTAAAGTTTTTAGCTTCTCCAAAGACCAAGAAACGGAAGCGTCTGTGCAAACGGGAAGATAAGTTTAATGTGAAAAATGCTAGAATCTGTTCCAGACATTTTAACGAAAGTGATTATGAAGGTAATTTAAAGCACGAATTGTGTCATGTCATGAATGTCAAATGTGTTTAATGTTTTTGCAAACTCGCTTCAATAAGAACGTTTACTGTGACAAACAATTGCTAAAAATCTCCACGGTACCGAATCACCAGACTTTAATCGAGAAAATACGACAAACAAAGAGACTGAAAAAAGGCTATTTTCTTAGAAAATAATTTCTTGGTTTACCTAATTTCATAAATTTAGATATTTTTGTTTTGTTTAGAATAATTTTTGGCATTTTAAGATTTTTTTAAATTTGAAAAATCAAAGAATACACACAAAAAATACAAAAATAATTTTTATTAATTTGCTATTTAAAATGTACAAAACCCAAAAAAACTATCCTAAAAAATATGTTTCCGTCGCAAACATACAGATGTTATTCACCGCAAAAAATATTTGACAAATTATAGGAACAAACAAAATTCTCATTTATAACATATTTTCAGAAGACTCTGTAGATACATATTTTAATAAGAATATGCCTCTAAATAAAAATTATTATCTTAATTATTAGGCATAGTTTTATTTTATAAAATTATTTACCTTTTCTTTTTACGCAAATAAATACATATAACGCGCAATTTACCAATATCTATTATTTTAAATTAATTTATCCTTTTATTTACATGATTATTTTAAATCATATACTTCAAAATTTGTATTATAAGCAGGAGGCAAGGTATATTGCCAATAGAATTTATATAAAATCGCCTTTAACTAACGTAAACTCTATATTGCACGTTACAAATTTCAAAAATAACTCACGGCGTGACGTCATGCGCGAACCCGGACGAATTTGACACAGTCTGGTGTCAAACCTTCTATTTATTGTATCATAGCTGAGGGGGATCATACACTCATTTGTACGTTTTTTTTTGTTTAATCACCATGGCAAGCATGTCTGTGATACAATCACTAACATTAGGACGGGTTATATTTTTTCAGAGGTGAACATGTTGAAATACCGAGCAAAAACTCATTGTGCAGTTCAAGTAAGAGATAAATTAGTCGAATAAAAAGCGGTGTGAAAAGCAACATCTCTGTTTCTGAGTTGTTAATTTTTGAAGCGCAAGGAAGAGTTACGCGTTCAAAAGATAATACGATATATGCACTTGTAAAATTTGAAAAATAGCACGAAGCATACCTCCTAAAAAAATAATTTTTGTTTGGATATGCCGACTGTCCAAGATATCAAAAGTTCTTAGTCCTGGCAAATAGATTTTCTGATCCATTTAAATAAATAATAAAATAAATTTGTTATATGTACAAAATATTGTTTAAATTGATTACAAACAGTGTATTTAAATTAGCTTACACCTTTTTTCAGGCTTTTTGAACTTGCAAGGAAAACTAGAACAACACAATAGTAGAAAAATATTTTTATTAATTTAATATATGTGCTCGGGGTAAAATTCTTATCTAGTCTGGCGATTCTTTGCTTGGGTATGCGGGTTATCTTATAGAGTTTTTTTTTTATAAATGGTAACAATAGTTGACAAGGACTATAAATGGAATTTTTAAAGATATATATAGCAATTGCATATGAAAATTTTAAAACTTATTAAGTGAAAATAGACTTTTCTCGGAAACGGCTCGGCCACTGATTTTAATTTTTCGTGCAAAATACTGAGGATGAACGAGGAACACTATATTAAAAAGAATTTTTACAGGGCAAAAACTTTTCATTTAAATTATGTTCAGGCACACCGTGGGTAGTGTTATCAATTTTGTTACTAACAGATGCAAATTCGGCTAAATCTGTAAATAATTATGAGTTACTTCTGTAATTATTTTAAAAGAGAAAAAATAAACGATTGTTATTAGGGTCACTGGATGTAAGCTACCAAACCGGCACGAGAAACAGGCACCTTAAATTTTGGAAAATTTTAAACATTGATAACTTTTTCTTCTAGACGGATTTTGATAATTCTTTTTCTACTCCCGCACTGTAGTAGTCAAATTAAATCTCTTCGATATGTTTCATAATAATTAACATTACGAAATCGATGAAAATTATTACAAATATCCAATATTTTAAAACATAAGCTTAGAGAACTGTAGCTCGTCATATATTTTGTATTTCTACAGTACTATGGAATATTTTAAAAACAAAATAAACATACCTTAACATTTTTTTAAACCGATTTGAAAACCTTAAAATTAGATTTTATGGGTCAACTTTTCACTTTGAAACAACGTTGTACTGCTTTTAACAATAATTATTTACATGCAGTGCTGTAAACGCGCTTACTGGGACAAACCGAAACTTTTAAAACTTGCCGGACACTAGTTTGTAAAACTTTCTGAATTTATGAGCTTTTGAAAACTTTTACGAAGTTTTAATTGTGTGGCAGTATACTTCTAATTAAGTAGCATGAAAGTTAACTAAAATCTAAATGATATTGTTAGGAATTAAAATTAAGTTACATGTTAAAAGTTAAAAATAACAATTAACAATTGCCTGTTTCAATAGCCATTTGCATTTAATAAACAAGTTTGTTAGTTAAATGTTTCTAGTTCCACAATTTAAATGTTCGCTGGATAAAAGAACGTAAAGTAAAAGTGATTAGCTCGGAAGGTGGCCAAAACTCAGTGCATCTATCATAAAGGAACAAAGTTGGTATAGACAACAAAAGAAAGTTGTAACACAGAGTAGAGTTGATACAAAATACTAGGAACGCGTATTTTGTAACAGGTATGACCGCATAACGGGTAGGTACAGGTAACAGTTATCGATTTTACCAAAAATACTAGGGGCGTATTTAAATACTCATGTACGCGAACGCGATATTTGGCCTCGATGGAGTATCAGGTCGGAGTCACGCGTCGGCCGTTCAGCAGAGGAAATACGTGTAAAGTATTATTTATGTAAAATACTCTTGGTTAAGCAGCGGAGCAGCGAGCGCCGCCGGTCCCGATATCTGCCGCGGTATTTGGAGTATTTTGATATTTGGTATAAAGTAATAGCACAGTTTAAAGAATATATATCAGTTGCCTCACTCCGTCGAAAAATCAAAACTACCTACCCCTTGCACCGCCTGACCGATAGGTTAGCAGCAGTGTATTGACGTCAGTCGAGCAGTACAGGGTAGACCAGTAAGAGCGGAAAATTAAATTACGGCAAAGTTTATAGGGTGTCTTCCAAAAAGTTATTATAAGATGTTTGGGTGGACGGCTGCGAAAGTCGGGTGAGTAATGGTGAACTATCGTTTTTTAGATGCCCAAAAGAGAAAGGAAGGTAGGAAAGTATTTATGTATATTTTGAATTATTATTACACTGTAAAGGGTTGACCAAAGCCATATTTACGTTTTATCATTTTTTTCTAAATTTCAACGAATAAAAATATTCGTTAATATAATAAATATAATCTAATAAAACTAGGATTTATGGGACCCATAGATATTCTGATATTACTCCCGAACAATGTCCCAGCCGTATTCGGATTTCTGTTTTACATATCGACGAAGATAGCTTTGCAAATTCTTCTAGGAGTCGTATCCATAGTTATGCGATTCCATCTCTAAGTGACATGAAAACAAATTAAATAAGGGTTATATCAAATTAAATATATTTAAAAATTTGTAATGTAAACATACCTAATTCAGGTCAAAAATCTAAATATGATTTAAGTATTTTTTCACAATACGTACTCATATGTTTTTAGAATAAAATAAATACTGAAACGCCTATATTAGCAACTGTAATTTACAAGACCTAAGAAACTTAATTTCGCGTCTCATCCTGATAAACACTTGTTTACAAAATTTACTTGCCCTATTCCGAAGGCATATTTATTTTTTAGTTATCTGTACATTACTTGTATAACGGCTTGCCTTCTTTTCATTTGTGTTATTATACCAAAAAGGTACTCTTACTTTTTTTTAATATGTAATTTTTTTGTTTACTGTACATTATTGTCGTTAAAATAGTAATATAAAAACTTGATTTTAAAACAAACATTACAATTTTGCCTTTTAATTTTGCCCCTCTCCCCTCCTGGATTTTTTGCAGATTTTGTTTTGTATTTATCTGTATAGGTACCAATTCCCAAAAGTGTTTTATTTTTTATGACCCACTCTGAGCGTAATTACCTTGATAAGGTAATATCTTTTTGTATTTTTTTAAATGGTTGTAATCCTACCTACCATTTTTAAATTGATAATTAATTTATATTTCACTAATTATATGCATACCTGCTTTTTTTTATTAAATTAAATAATTTACTTAAAACTACAATAGAAAACTACATAGAAAAATTTGTTTACACAAATTAAAAATCTCATGCTGCACTTTTGGAAAACCCCAGATATACAAATATTCCACATGCGAAAACAAACTCCTTTAATAAGTCCCCCGTAACAACGGGGTTTTACGACCGACGCAGGTGGGCAGCGGCACACTTGTGATCTCGATACATCAAAGTTCCGACAGAGAGTGAAGTAACTATTATATATTCTGTAAACTTTGGTAATAGGTACGGTTATTTATACGTATTTCTCTGTCACGCTGTTCAGCTGTTATTTTCTAATTCTGATATTTTCCCTGAAAGGGCGATTCTGCACACAAGATATCAAGTACAGAATAAATTATTTTAATACTTATATTAGTATATATAGCCGGGAAAGAGCATGAAATAAATTAATTTAATTAATTTGATTATTCAAGAGCAGTAAATAATTTATTTTGTTACTTAATAATCTTTTTAGTTGCATAATATGTGCAATAAAATTTTCTGTTGTAATCAAATTCATGTCTTTTGAAATATTTTTAATTTAAACGACAAAAAGGATGGTAACGTAATAACTAGTATTATTAAGCAGTGGCGCACCCAGGGGAGGGGCTGGAGGGCTGCAGCACCCCCAGACCAACATCCTAGACACACAAAAATTTAAAAAGTGCACTACTAATTGAAGAAATCCACCAAATTGCATTATTCAGCCCCCCCCCCCCGAGACAAAATTCCGGGTGCGTCCATATGTTGTTACGTATAACAAGCAATTTAAATATTATAATAATATCAAAACAAAGTCCACGTTTCCCACATAAAAATAAAAAACGATCAACTTTGAACGCAGAACCAGAACGCCGTCTTTATAAATCACAGATCAAACTTTATAAATCACAGATCAAACTTGTACTTTGTAAAGTACTAGGTAAAAAATAACAGGTATTTGGAACAGGTATGAACTTGGAACTGGAACGTAACGTACCTGTTACCGAAAAATACTAGTTTGTATCAACTCTAACACAGAGGCATGTATATGAAACCTGAGCTATAGGTTAGAAAGGCGACAAAAGGAAGGAAGCATTTGAAATATGGTGTTACATAATGATGAAACAAGGAAGAAAACAACATAAAAATTCGGTCAAGTGGAAGCTATACTTGCACAATTAGTGTTCTGTGCCAACAGCCCTCACTTAACCTGAGCAAACCTCGGCCGCCCAATTTGCCGCGCTACCCGCCGCCGACATTGCATATGCCGGAGTGGGGAGCATTTCGACTGAGCCAAATTAAAAATTTTGAAAAACGCGCAAGGACAAAAGTTGATCCCTACATCGTAAGAAATAATTTTTTTTCGAAAAACTTTTTTTTTAAATCCAGTGGTTCAGCAGTTATAAGGAAATAAACAATTAAATTGTTTATAACAACTGATCGCCCTAGAATTTCTCAATCCTAATAATTTTGGCTCAATCTACACCTAATTCTCAATGTTCATGATTTTTTTTTTCAGTTTTTCCTGAGCGATCCTTTTGGTGATGAGAGTGGGGAACGGCACCTTTTAAGCGCTATATCCGAAAAATGTTTTAAAAAATGCATAAACCACATATATTGTTAAATTGGTGCTTTAATAAGTTTTCATTTGACACCCTAAACGATGCTCTGAATTTTTTTTCATTTCTCAATTTACCCCCTGAAATTAACCCCCAGAATCAAAATTCAACTTTTTATACTTCACGTCTATAACAGAACCACCACACTCCATCTCTGTGCAAACTTTCAACTTTTTACGTCGAATAGTTTCAAAGAAAATTGCCTGTGACGGACGGACGGACACCGAAGTGGTTTCATAAGTGTTCCATTTTGCTAATTTCAGCAAGGAACACTAAAAATAGGTAGAGGAAGAGTACATACAGGGCATCATCGCGAAGCGAACTCTCAGGAGAGCTAAAGAAGACGAAAACATACGCATACTGAGCAAATAAATCAGAGGTGCAGGTATGATACAGGAAAATAAAACTGGCTCAAAAAAACAAGGATGGGGAGCGGATCATAAACATGACACATGAACTACTAGGCGTCGTCATCGTTTGCGGCATATGAATATTGGTAAATTATTTTGATGAATACAAATATACCATCATAACCGCATGAAACATGAAGCTCATTTTGAATAATTTTTACAATTTAGATAAGTATGATACACCTTTCTTGGTGTACAACATAACTTAATGGAATATGACTTAAGCTCGTGATTATATTATTATAATTAAAATATTAAAGAGAATAAACTTTTTGTTTCCTATTCAATTCAACTAGCCACTATAGAATAGTATCTTCTAGAAATAATGTGTTATACTAAAGTGAAGTTTTGGATCAAACTGTAACGGGTTAATTTCCCGTTACATTGATTTTTAAGGAATGTTGTGAATTCCACCTTTCGCTTGCTTATGAACGCGCCTAAAGTAAACCAGTGATATAGTTGCAGTTTGGCTTTTGCACTTTGATGCGTTTTCATTGTGCCTATGCTCTGGAGTAGTGTATTTTAGAACAGGTTCTGTCAATGTTGGTTTACTTTAGGGGCAATGTTTTATAGGTTTTTTAGACATATTATGATTTTATTTGTTTAGACTTAAGGGCAACCCCTTACGTTCTTGCATTATGTTCTTGTATTGTTACAAGATAAAGGTTCGGAGTTAATAGAACAATAGGAGTAAGAACAGAAGACACTCCCGTAACTGCGTACCTTCGCGGAGCTTTAGGGACTTTAGAAAGCTAAAGTGAAAGTGAGATAGAAAATAATAATCGATAATTTATAAATATAGGGATAGTTTATCGGGAAAATTTTGATGTATTGATTCTTAGAAAAGTAAAGATGGGTTTTCTGTAGTATTTAAAACGTCGAGGGGTTTATTTTAAGAGAGAAATTAGTGGGAATTTGCGTTATAGAGAACGGAAGCGCAAAAATAATAGAGAATATATAATTTGTGAACAAAACAGTGCCCTCGTCTTTCTTTTGAGACCTTTGAGAGGGTAGATCCATAGAACAATGCTAGGAGAGTTCTAGCGAATAGAAAAATTTGATAAACTAGAAGCTCTAGAACATCTCCAGGTAAATTTTACCATGTTGTGTATTTAAATAATACGCTCCATATTCTAAATATGTAGTCAGATTGCTATTTATTATCAGGATTAAAAAGTAAGGGAATGGCAGAGTTGATTGGAGTTTTCTTTGTTTTTAGCTCTCCATGCTACCCTAGTATGTTATGTTAAAGAATATCAAGCAGGCTCAGATAAAGTCTAAAGTTCGATCAGTAAAGATTTCCAAGCAGGCTTAGCCAAAGAGCTAGTTTGTTCAGTGAGAGTCAAGTTTGTAACGCAAATCTTTTGCGGGCAACAACGTATATAGTACTAAGTTAATTTATGCAACCTGTAGTACGGTTCCATAGTCTAGATAAATAGTCTAGGAAGATTTGGTGACTGAAGAATCAGTTTATATTAGAAGCGCCTATAAAGGACAATCAGAGTTTGTGTTTAGTGCAGGTCATATCGCTGTACTGTGTGTAACTGTTAAGTCAGTTTAATTTAGAGTGTCCCTATGGGACAATTTTAGTTTGTGTTTCAGTGACCGCAGGCCATATTGTGTGTAGCTGTTAAGTCAGTTCAATTTAGAGCGTCCAGTATAACTTTTATACAAAAGACAGTGCTGGAACAGAAGACAGCTAGTTGGTTCGGCCTCTATAGGACTGTGAGACTTAATGTGCGGCCTGAATGGACTAATTGGTCGAGACCACCTGTGGTGAACAATTAATTACAATATACACTGCATGCAAAATTAACCGGACAAACAAAATTTTGTTCAAATTCAATCTTAGATAACTTTTTAACCTTTGCATCAATTTCGATAATTTTTTGTCAAGTTGTAGGTACTTTCATTGTTATCATTCTCGACTACCGATTTTGCAGAAAGTTCGTAAATATTTATTGTTATACAGGTTATCACTAAAAGGTGCATTTTGTCCTAAAGTTGTGAATACCCTGTGGAAAAATTTGACTACTGAATGATGTGTCTTCGTACAAGATTTTGAAGCCTCATCTTTTCTCAACAGTTCCTTTTTTGATTCATATCAATATTTGCATTCTTAAAGAAAAAAAGCATATGCCGTTCGTAACTATAAACAATTTAATTTAAAAAATTACAGTGACATTAGTAATTAAAAATTGGTATCAAAATCAAGTATTTCCTCCCCGGGCTTGAATAGCAGCTCTCATCCTTTCTAACATAGAGTGAATCAAACCAGCAACTACGTCTTGGGATATTTTCTCCCACTCGCTTACCAGCACCTGTCCCAACGCAACCACAGTTTGAAATTCTTCATAGTTCTGCCTAAGCCTTCTTGCTAATTTGTCCCACATATGATCTATATTGTTGAGATCCGGACTCATTGGCGGCCACTCTAGTACGTGAATACCAACATCGTTATTGCCTAGTTATTCTGACTATGTGCGGCCGAGCATTATCCTGCATTAGAAGAAAATTTTCTCCTATAAAGGGCATGTAAGGAACTACATGTTCTGCCAAACACTCCCTAATGTACCTGTCGGCATTAAGATTCTCTTCTCGTAGCGTAACAAGATGTGTGCAGGCTTCCAAAGAAATACCGCCCCATACTATCACTCCTCCACCACCAAATTGCACTCTAGGAGAGAAACAACTAGGAGCATAGCATTCTCAAGGCCTTCTCCAAACTCTTTGGCGACCATCAGGTCAATATCTCGTAATACGAGACTCGTCTGTAAAAAGAATGTTTCGCCAGTCGTCCTTATCCAAATCTGCAAGAGTTCGAGAAAATTCCAAGTGCTGCCTTCGATGACCTGCATTCAATAGAGGACCTGTAGCAGGTACATAAGATGATAGGATTTGTTCCCTCAACCTTCGGCGTAAGGTATCAGGTGAAACTACGGTACCATGAATATCTTCCAATCTTCGAGCCAAAGCTGAGGCAGAAACTGTTCTTTCTCGAAGGACTCAGAAACCGATCTTGAACTGTGTTTGTTGCTTTCCGTCTTTCCTGCCCAGGTCTTCTTGAGTATGAACCAGTTCCTCTAAAATCTTTCTATCGAATTGGATAATGTACTGTGTGGAACGCCAAGCCTGTCTGCAATATATCGAATGGCACGACCATCATCTAGTAAAGCTATATATAGCTTGCGCTATTTGTCCACTTGTTTAAATTTATGACAGTCTGGCGTCCAATTAACATCTTTTTATGGGTCAATATTCCTAGATTTCCTTCAACTATGCTGAAACTGCGTGGGGAGTAATAAGCCGGGGATAACATGGCAAAAGAAACCCACCCTGACCAACTGTGCTGAGAGCGACTTATAAGAGCTGCAGTGCCCAGGTCAGAACATCTTGATTACCTGGTAAAGTTGTAACGAGAAGATCCTTAGGGAGAAGTAGGTTACAATACAAGAAAAGATTGATGTGAAAGATGCCGTTGGAAAATTATTCTAATCCACAATGGTATAATTAAAAGAACTATATTTATAGCAAAAATATTTTCGGCTTATGTTAGTTAAAATGTTCAATGCAGTGAGGGTTAAAATATTATCTTTAGTAGTTGAGTAAGGCCAGGCTTAATTGCTTCGTAACTAAATGATTTTTATTGTGGAACTTGTTGATAAAATAAATTAAGTGCTATTACTGGAATGTTAATTTTAAAAGGCAGTAAGCAACTGTCGTAACGCTTATGCTAAAGTTACTTACACTAAAGACATATTGGACCCCAACAAGACATATACAAAATTTGCATTTCCGTATTAAGTTAACTAGCTTCATGAATCTTGCATGCCGAAGCTGACTAAACAAAATTAATGCAGTTGAAATTAATCGTCCCTAAACGGAACTAGAGAACCACAAGAGAACTATTTAAAATGCCTTAATTTTGTCAGTTTCTTACAGAATTAAATTGTAAGAGAGAATTAATTTAAGAGCGGCAATAAAACTATCGTGTAAATGCCAAAGCGCTAGTAAATTATACTAGAAACTTGCAAGAGGATTTACGAGCATTTTAAATTGGTCTGTTTTGAGTACTGACTTTTAGCAAGACAAGATGCAGCCGTTCATTCATAACTAGCCTTTTATTTGCTTCATACATTGTGCGCGTGTAGGACAAAGACCAACCGCTATAATTCCATCTCGGCGCGCCATCTTAATGGCTTTCCGGACCGTCTGTATTCCACCAAGCAAGCCTCCGAAAAGACGGTTCCGGATGAAAAAAATGACACTGGTGAAGTTGAGATAGACCTGAGATTATTGAAGAGAATAGATTGGAGTAGAAAAAGGTCAACCAGAGAAGCATTCTTTTATCTTCATGCAACCCACGAAGGCAGCAAGCCTAAATTCTAAGGTACCGTGGGTTGTATATCGCAAGGCTCATTCACACACCCAGTGCTGGAAACATTCATAAGGATTTCAGAAGCCCTTTAAGAGGGTGAGAGGGTGTGTGGGGTGCTACCTTCTCGGGCGAGGAAGAATTCCTCTACCACTTTCCTGCATATATCAAACATTTACACCTCAATACTCAGAATAGCAACAATGAAATTTAAATAAGGTAAGTTTTTGACTTTGATTATCTTTGCAACAACATATTTGAAAAGATTATGTACTTATTTACTTTTTTCTTTTCGATGGTACTTTAATTTGCTTATATCTCTATATTACTACTATATACAGGGTGTTATGAAATTCACTACATATATTTAAATTGGTGACTCCTGGGGTAGTCTACAGACATACCAAATATTTTTTTCCCTCAAATCGCACTTTTTTTATTTTAAAAAATACCCTAAACCATCCCCGTATCTGACGCTTCTAAAGAGTCTGATGTTAATCCTTCTAATATTATAAAGAAAATGCAAATGATTCAGCCAGGGCATTGCCAAAATTATCTAATTTTTTATCAGTTTTAGCGAAAACCGACAATAATCTAATTTTTTTAATTCCACGGACGCATTTTACCAAAAATGTGTATTTTAATTTAACAGCAATTTACTTAATATGGGAAAATATGCGCTCGTGAAATTAGGTTGACATTGTAAGCAGAATGAAATAGGCAATGTTATACGGTAACACAAACAGTTATGACTTACTTGTTACGTTAATAATGAGATGAGAATTATTCCCACTAGCTTCAACTTTCTGCCTTTAAAAATGGTTAGAAATTAAAACGTATCCCACTAATTTTAACGCATTTACAGACGGTAGTCGCAAATATGGTTTCATATAATTTACTATCACACTAATTGAGCACAGCTACACAGTATTATAAAATTATAGCCAAATTCTTTGATTACAGAAGGAAAATTGGTAAAAAATATTCTATTTAAATACATAACAATAATAATATTGTATATCTTTCGACGGTGATATTATGTAGCCGCCGAAGCCAAGCTGAAGGTTGTTGACCCCATTCCGCATCGTAATTCAAGCGCCTACCTGATTGGTGGGTAATTCTGACCTTTCTGATTGGCCGGCCGAACTCGTGCGTCAGCGTCAGCTGTGTAATCCAAACCAAAGATGCATTTTGACGAGTTTAATAATACCGTGTACATTATTCTTGTTTTTTTAATTTGTGAAAGAAAAAGTTAAAGCCGTTAAATATTAACAATAGTTAAAGCCATTTAATATTAACAAAATATCCTTCGCGCATAGTGATGTTCATTTTAAATTAGTAGAACTCTAATTTCTTGGTAGTTAGTTGAAGTTAAGGTATTTATATTTGTTGGTTTAAATAGCTGTTCTCTAGATTGTTTTATTAAATTTGTGTTATAGGTAGTATTTTAACTTTTTAAAATTGAGAGTTTTGGGAGAGTTACTAGGATTTCTTTATTTAAAGGTAATGTAATAAAAAATTATTTCTTCAAACTTGTTACATAGACATATTAAGAGACCTGGCAACACAACAACCTAGCTCACTGTCATTTTGTTCTTTATATGGTTATGTGTTTTATTATCAGTGGTGTGCAGTGATTAAACAAATTTTTTTGAGGGGTGATACCTGACTTATTATCGCGAAGCGCCATTTACGACTATTTCTCCCCAATCCGAATTCAAGTCAAAATTTACCGTTTTTAATATTAAAAAATATATGTTTAGTACAGTTAAATGAATTATCCTTTATATTTCATCTAATACTATATAAAAACATACATAATCAACTGCCGGATGACGTCTAAATATTAAATGTTTCATATACACTTTTTGCTCTATTGGTTTTGCTTGTTTGACCCTTTACTGAGCGAACAAAACTATTAGCTGGCCGAAAATCAGTACACAAAAACAGGGACGTGAGGGTTCAACTTTAACGGAAGCACGTCAGCATTTAGAGATAGTCCATTATTTCTTTTACGCCCTCCTAAAATAAATAAACTAAAACTGTATATAGGGACGAAAATTTGTATAGTTGTCTTGTTTTATAATTTTTAATCTTAGTTAGTAAAGTTTCTTTTGGGAATTTTATCATTTAATAATAATTGAACACATTACACATATTTGTCAACAAACAAGCTTGTTTGATTTAGCCAATGTTGAAAGGAAAAAGTTTGTGATATGAAGTTAGCAATACACAAAATACTTTTCGCTTCCTAGGAGGTGTTTTTATAATTATTTGAATAATAATATATACTTTCCGCCAATCTAATTAAGTTTGCACAGAACAGATATTATATGATATACTGATCATGTATCTTCCTTTAAAAAAACGTTTGATAACAGTAAAATAAACCTAAAAACATTGCTTGGGTATTGTCACTTTGACACCAACCTTTTAAAGACAAAATTATTACGTTCAGACTCACTAAGGTTTAGGATTTAGTACTGTTTAAATTAAGATCATCTAATTGATCAGTTATGTTTTGACAGGTTTTTATTCTGTCATTGTTAATAAGTCGACATTAGAAACATGAATTATTCTGATATTTCACCGATTTGCTTGGTTTCCAAATGATTTTCATCTTGGAACGGGTTGGTAGAATGAATTTAGTTCTATTATTGTCGAAAGTACGCACTAAAATTGACCTTTTCTTATAAATTTCCAAAAAAATCTCAGAAACAAATTCATAGTATAAAACTTAGTTGCCTGATTCTGCCACTTGCCAGTTTAAAATTTTTGGTTGTCAAATTAGACCGGACTAGCGTTGGAAAATCTAGTCGTTACTATCTAAGAAACATTTCTTCTTTTTTTTAAATAAAAATAATAGTGTAACAGTTTATTTTTATCGAAGGAGATGGCTAAATCGTGCCACGTTTTTGGAAAATAATCTGGGAAGGGACAAATTCGCTCTTTCCATTTTTTGTAAGTAAATATTCTCAATTGGGCAATAGAATTGTGGAAAATTTTAAATGAAAATCTATTTTGATAAGTGAAATATTATCAAGTCTTCTGAGGTATCCAAAATATAAGGTTTTGACACATATCTGACAATGTTGCAATAGTATATTACGATACATAGTTAGCAAGTGTCTTTTACCGAGCGAGAAAATTTGTACTAAAGCGAGGTTTGTAAATTTTCAAGATCGGTAAGCACTTACTGACTAAGTATTGTATACTATTTCTTGTACAATTATATTAATCTTTACGAAAAAATACAAAAACTGGTCCAATTGGTGTGAAATATTAAGCTTTCGTAACATTATAATGGGTTATACCGAGTCATTATGTCTGGTGCTATGCTACGGTTCGTGGTAATTGTTACTGTCAGTTTGAATTTGTCGATTACGATTACTCACAAAAAAATTGATACGACGTAACAGAATGAATCTAAATATTAAGATGTTTGGGCAAGAAAGTATTAATAAAGCGGAAACTGTTGATAATAAAAGCGAGGAAGGATGGAGAGCCGGTTGTTCCCAGGTAATCCCACTAAAATCAGGTGAAAGATAGGAAAGTGCATATAAAGTTTTTAAAAACTGCCTACACGAGAAAAACAGTGTGATTAATGAGAAAAACTTACTACACTAGTGCGGTAAGGAGTAGCACTTACGGCCTAGATACGACTTGCGTACTTTGGTTGCTAGGAAAAATAATAATTGTTCAGTAAAATTAACTATTTCTGTCAATAATGACAGTCAGTGACAGAAAAAACACGATTATGCAAAAAAATTGTTTAAACCAATCAATCAGCCTATATCCTGGGTCAGTGCATTCTAAAGTATTAAATTTTGGAATAGTTTAACATGCATATAAAATGATGTATATTACAAGAATATTCTAAGAGTAAAAACAGGAAAGAAAATCCACATTAAATATAAATTAAGTGTGGTATTTCTATGATATTTTGGCGAAGGACAAAGCCCGACCTTAACGTCATTTGACCTTTGGTTTTTGACCCGACATTAAAGCCAGCTAAAAATAGAAAGATAAAAATTGTGTTCAGAATAGGTTACCGTCATCAGGGTAAAATATATTAAAGTTATTTTAGTATGGCTTGGGTAGTTTGGGTAAGGGTTGGTATTTTTTATATTACAAAAATAAATAAATCCATTAATACGTACAAATACGTACTCTTTAAAGATCCATAATTATACGTATATGTTACATAACAACTAACATTATCATGTTTTCTAGACACCAGAGACACTGGTCCGCTATTTAGCAAGCAATTTCATTGTTCCTTTGTATTATAATTAAAAGGTGCCGGGTAATAAACGCAATTTAATATGGTACATGCATGTATTTGTTTATTGCATAAATCATTTAAGAAAGTCATTACAAACCCAAAAATAGTATTTTGAAGAAACTTACTATAATAACATTGGCCGACAAAAAAAAGCTGAATAGCATAGTGTAGTAGAATGAACCTATCTGAATACGTAAATGACCAAAAAAAAGTTGTAACACGTAAGCCTTTCGTGTTACATTAAACAAACCGCATGTAGAACGGTACCGTTTAGTATTTAGTGAAAAATGATTGTACAAGATTTTTAACCCTGTATATCGACTATATTTATAATTTATATTAACATCTAAGAAACAAAGCAAACATCAAAAATATTTATGGGGGGGAGGGTCACATCTTCTCTCTTCAAAAACCAACAGTAATCACCCATCAAGGCTGGATCCCATCATCCTTGGTACCGAATTTCCATTGTCTGGATATCTTGATGGAACCTTTCACCCTGCTCGTCGCTCAGGAAAAATGATAAATGGGAGTGGAGACATTCGGAAACCACGCGATTTGTAGGAGTCTAAAAGTTCATTAACTAGGTGTTCGTAGTTTGCATCCATATTGTTGCCTAAAAATCCCCTCACTACCCTT
Organism: Philopedon plagiatum; assembly: GCA_963971165.1. Taxonomy (NCBI): domain Eukaryota; kingdom Metazoa; phylum Arthropoda; class Insecta; order Coleoptera; family Curculionidae; genus Philopedon; species Philopedon plagiatum. The sequence continues at coordinate 12,772,469 of OZ020191.1, forward strand.
ACAAATTAGTTCCAAGCTCTGAGTTCTTGCGTGGTGAGCTTTTCTATAAAATTACCATCGTCCAGCAATTTTCTAATTTGTGGCCCAATAAAAATGCCTTCTTTTAGTTTGGCGTCAATTAAAGGAAAGTCTTAGGTATTTAAATTCGTCACACTCTTTATTCATAGCCTTCACAAAGTTTTTCATCAGTCCAAGTTTAATGTGAGGAGGAGGCAAAAGGACATTTTTTGGGTCTACAAGGGGCACATAGTTAACATTTTGAGATCCCGGTTGAAATTCACTCCTTTCCGGTTAAATTTTCGTTACATAATGTCCCTTCACTGCACGACTGTCCCACAAACAAAGAAAACAGCAATATTTTGTAAATCCTCCCTGAAGTCTCACTAAAATTGCTATAACTTTTAAATCCCCACACATCTGCCATTTGTACCGGTTGCAGGATATTTTATCTAAAAGGATGCGCATATTTTCATAGGTTTCCTATCACTGAATGTGCAACTGGTATAGATGGTTTTAAATTTTCATTATGTAATAACACAGTTTTTAAACTATATTTCGATGAGTCTACGAGCAAGCGCCACTCACAAGGAGAATGTTCGATATTGAATTCCTGCGGTAAACCAGCGATGTCAGTACACGCACATAACGAATTTTCCATATTGTAAAACGCAGAAAACGTAGCATTTCTTTTCCTAAAAGTCGTAATTTTTGTTTCTTTGGCTAGTAAGTTCCACTCCTTAAGACGGGAACCAAGAAGTTCTGACTGTTGCTTTGACAACCCCAAATCACGTACTAAATCATTTAACTCAATTTGAACAATCAAATGTGGCTCGCCGGAACTGGGACCTGAAGTAAACGTGGGGTCGGTACACTGTTCTTCGGAGCTGCCTGATGATGCGTTATTATTTCCATTATCTTTCAAAACAATATCTTGCCAATCTAAAGGCGCAGTCGGTGCTGGTAAGTCTGCTGCTGTTATGAACTATTGACAACAAAAATCTGGTTTGCAATGTTTATGGGAAGGGTTGAGGTATTCGGAAAACGTTGTTTTCATGGATGAAAAGACCTTTCAATCCTATTATAGTGGGCAAGTAAGAGTTTACCGACCTGCAAATACGATTTAAAGAAAAATACACACAAAGGGTTAAAACAAGTGGTAGATTTTCAGTTAATGTACAGGGATACATGACCTCAAGAGAGCTTGGATTTTGTCGTGGCGTTAATGACAGATTTACAGCTGACTTATACACAGTGTGTAACAAAAATATGGAAACCTCGAAATATCTTGCAAACCTCTAATAAGCCTGTTTGGCAAATAATGCGTATATCTTACTATTTAGTATTCCTTTACAAAAAAAATTGGTCTAATGCGTAGGAAAACCTGAGTTACTTAAATTACCAAAAAAAAATTCTGTAATGTATTCTCAATAAAAAGGCGCCAGGCCCTTTCATAAAATCCTCTAGAACCGGCAGGAAGCGGAATGTAATTATCAAGGGAATCGATATTTTTAAAACAAAACCTCATTAAAAATTTCGGGATCCATTAAGGCTATATTATATTATTAATTCCTTTCATTAGACAAGACGTCGATATTCCGTACAATGAATGTAAATATTTAATGCCTCGTGGCTAATTACTTAATCCATCTACTAAAATGGGAATCTGGGGTAGGTTTAAGGTGAAATTCGGTATTTTTAGAGGTGAGTTATAGAGGTTGTCGCTATAAAACGTATGCAAATTGGCCAGGCGTCTTCCAGAAAATAATGACAGAATAAAGATAATTACAAAATCTACCGTGGGCGTCTGAAGAGAAGGAAAGTGTAATCTATATAGACACGGAATTTAAAGGATTGGAGGTTGAGAGGGGTAGGGAAAACATAAGCTGGCAATTTGTTACACAATCTGGAAACCTTACGTATAAATGAGCGAGAGAAGTGGAATGTTCTAGGTAATTTGTAGTTGGGTAGTTAAGGGATGTATACGTAATGCGCCTCTTGTTATTCTGTTAGGAACAGTCAAGGGGGATGATTATAGCAGCTAATTCTTCAGAGCAAAATTCGTGGAAGTATCGGTAGAAAAGGGATATATTCCCAACAGCACGACGTTGAACGAGAGAAGGGAGTTTTATTGGGTTTGCAGGGCGAAGTTTTCTTGTGAGGACTGGGTCATTGATGAGTTGAATTGCTCTCTTTTGGATAGAATCAAGAATGTTAAGTGTTAAAGGTGATGCCGCTCCCCAGATGTGGGAGCAGTACTCTAGGTTAGGTCTTGTGGGGGGAACATAGAAAGCGTGTAAGTTGGAACGTATGAAATGACTGGCTCAGAAGAGAAAACTAAGCTTTTCAGCTGTTGATGTGGGTATTGAAGGATCTTGGGAATGGGATAGCTGCATAGATCTGCTTCAATTGTCCAGCTCTTGATTCGAGACCTATCTAGAAAACTGAATGTTGGAATGAAGAGTACTATCGTCAGTGTAACTGTGGATGGGATTGGTAGTTGAAGAGAGTAGGTCATTAATGTAAAGAATAAATAGGGTTGGTCCTAGGCCCAAACCTTGGGGTGAGCCAGCATTAATAGGATGGAGAGTTACTAGATGAGTGACTGTCCACTACGACAGATATTCATAACGATCCAAGTACATAGTTTGGGAGGAAGCCCGTAAGAAGGTAGTTTGTTGAGGAGTGTGCAACTTGATCGAAGGCATTGGAAATATCAGGAGCAACACTCTGAGATTTGTCATGAAATTCGAGAGACTTGCTCCAGTTATGTGTGACAAAGGTAAGTAGATCAGCTGTGGATCTTTGGTGATGAAATCCGTACTGTCTGTCATGGATGTTTTATTGTTTTTCTAGATATGCACGTTGATGACTTTTTCCATAACTTTGCTGGCAACAGAGAGAAGAGAGATAGGTTTACGAGTATAATTGGATGGAAGGGACTTTAAGGTTTTTTGGGACAGGCTGCACACCAGCAGTCTTCCAGCTGTCTGGGAAGATACCCTTGTCATAGGGGATCTAAAAAAGACGAGTTGAGATGGGTGCACGTTCTGCAGCGCATCGTTTTCAGAACAACTGCTGGTATGCCATCCAGACTGGAGGCCTTTTTGGTGTCAAGGGAATAAAAATAAAATATTTGAAAAATATATAAATATACAGTGCTTTTTTTTAACTCGCGACATGGGATTTGCATGGTAAATTTTTCACCACATGTTAACTTTTGTTCTACTCGGAAGTAGAAGACGAAATTTGCAACAGAAGTTATCTAAATCCTTAGAAGACGGCACTGTGATTTATTTTTACCAGTAAGGCTATCAACGATGTAAAAATTAACTTCTTTTTTGGTAAAACACGATATTTTAACCCCTGTATGTCAGGTATTTGATGTTGACGATTCCATGCATCGTTTAAATTTATTTGTAACTGTAATTTATCATCAAAAAATAATAGACTCCCCGGAAATTGGCACGGAATTTCTGAAAAAAAAATACCGTTAAACGCGAACTGAGGACCCTAAAATATGTGCCTGCCGATATTTGGCCAAAAATTTTTAGTAGAACAAAAGTTAACGTGGGGTGAAACAATTACAATGCAAAAATCGTGTCCGGAGTAAAAAAAGCATTGTATGTATGTATATGAAAATAGAGCAAACGGAGAAAAATAACGTTTACAATAGTCATAATGGGTTTGTTTTCAGGTTTGTGGTCGTTGTTGTCGTATTGTTGTTCCTGCTGATGCTGTATGGTGCAAAAATCTTGTTTGGTGTGGAATAAAAGGAACTGAAAGGTATACTTGCAAATTTAGATCTAGTTAAAGACTGCAGAATACACCGTCGGCGTGCTTACCTGAAAAAGAAGTTAATCGACTAGAGCCAGTAATGATAGGAATACATAAAGTATATCAAACCCAAATGCGGGGTGCTATGATGGTTAAGGGTCGTATTTAGAGTCGTTTCATAACTATTTAGTAGACCTTGAGGTATGACTTAAGTAAGGAGTCGGCCATGCTAGAGGAAACATCAAGGTTTGAGAAGCAACATACGTAAAAGTAGTTTGGCGCGAGCCACTACATCTTACCCATCTGTTTCGAACGTTTTGGATATAAGGTCTTTTGTTGTTTATATATATATATATATATATATATATATATATATATATATATATATATATATATATATATATATATATATATATATATGATCCGTAAAATGGGATCTCAAAAGTGAACCCTCTAGTTAACAGGATACCACAAAGAACCTAAATCCATTTGGACTTCTAAAGTGCTAATAAAAGCCTAAAAATCACATGTCCAAACATAATGAATAGTTTCGGAGAAATCAAATAAAAGAAATCATCGTCAAAAGCATTCGCCCGCTTCTCTTTTTCTATACAAAGCTTTCCTTTTAGGAAATAATATACCTATACATCATAAAATACTTTCAAATCTCAAAAACAGTGCCAAATAAAGCCTCTTTGAAGCAGGTCTCGTCTATCTGTCTTCTACGGATCCGAAATGAGAAAATACCTGTTTTACGTAGGTCCTGGCTATCATAAAAAATCTAATTTTTTCCAACAATATGTTAAAAAACCTTCGAACCTTCATGGCTAACATACCATCAAAGGGATATCCAAGAAACGTAATGTCTGATGTCTGAACAGTAGGGTTCATTCATCTAAAAACTTTGTCAGCGAAGTGGCGAATTGACGAAATAACGGAATAGCGAACTCTCAGAACTAGCTATTAATAATGAAACCAGAGATCGTGATATACTATGGGGCAATTCATCAGAAGGTGAAATGTTATTTAATTTCTTATAAAGACAAAATAAAGAAGGACTCAAAAGAATAAGTTGAATGAATAAATTTAAATATTACCTCTCCATCGATTTTCACGTTGCTTAAATAAAGATTAAAAAAGTGGTCTCTACATTTGACCAGACCCATCTATCTATATGTATTTTGATGCGCTGAATCCAAATCCGAAGTCCGTTTGGCCCGTACACCCTCCAAATTTTGAGTAGATTGCGAAAAACGGATTTCCGATTTGGATTCAGCGCATCAAAGTACAGGGTCTTCCAACGAGGACTGAACAGGGGCTCATTTTTGAGCTTCCTTGTATTTAAAGAAAAATCTAAAATAGCCAATCGATGTACTTTTTCCTGCAGAATTCAAAAATGAAACCAAAAATTTATTTGAACCAGAAACAAAAGAGTTACGCTATGGATAAGGTGTTTTTTAAATGGAACATAGCTTTTTTTATACGATTTTCGGAACGAGTGATTTTTTTTATGTCCGTTCTGATTAAAATATTTAATATTGTGACAGCTATTTTTATTAAATTTTAATGTTTTATCCAGTATAATTTAACTTCAACCTGTTTGAAACATACACTAGGTAATAAAGGTAAAATCACCTTGAAATCCTTCAAAGTCAAAAAATTTGACAAATTTACTATAATATTGCCGAAATGAAATATTCATTTTCTTGGCATTTGTAGAACAAGATAACAATCTGCAATCTCTCATCTAATGAATATTTCATTTCGGCAATATTATAGTAAATTTGTCAAATTTTTTGACTTTGAAGGATTTCAAGGTGATTTTACCTTTATTACCTAGTGTATGTTTCAAACAGGTTGAAGTTAAATTATACTGGATAAAACATTAAAATTTAATAAAAATAGCTGTCACAATATTAAATATTTTAATCAGAACGGACATAAAAAAAATCACTCGTTCCGAAAATCGTATAAAAAAAGCTATGTTCCATTTAAAAAACACCTTATCCATAGCGTAACTCTTTTGTTTCTGGTTCAAATAAGTTTTTGGTTTCATTTTTGAATTCTGCAGGAAAAAGTACATCGATTGGCTATTTTAGATTTTTCTTTAAATACAAGGAAGCTCAAAAATGAGCCCCTGTTCAGTCCTCGTTGGAAGACCCTGTACATATAGATAGATGGGTCTGGTCAAATGTACAGACCACTTTTTGTTTTGTGTGCAGGTGTTATTTATATTTTCTATATTTAAAATATCCCATTTTTAATTTTTCTTTAAACTTTTGAAAGAAACCAGGACTTTAATCATATTATGATAATAAAATGCAGCCGTCCAATTATACTTAACAATTTATTCCGCATTTTGATTCCCGTTTATAACTCTAGACAATTAAATTTTATTAAAGTTAAATATTCTAACATTTTATAGCGCAAATCGGCGGACCGAAACTTTCCTTGCCAATTTAAACGACATTCCTTTAAAACGAAATTAAAACTTTAATTTTCTTTTAGAAAACTCGCGCAAAAAACAACAATAAAACTTTTAATAATCTACTTTTTCGAAAGCGCCGTTTGCAGATAACTGTAATTGACTTATTTATTTATCGTCCCCAAGTTTCAGCTGCTGTGGTATTTAAATTTTTAAACTGTTCTCTTAGAAATAAATTCTTCAGTTTATATAAACAAAATCATTATTTATTTGAGGTTTGCTGTAGATATTTTTCATGGTTTTTCTGTAAAAGCAATACAGGATAAAATGGAGTAATTTAGGTACCCATATACATAGAAATGTTTATTATAGCCCACGTAGACTTCAAGCTTAAGTACTAACGTACCGTGGGTGTCTGAAGAGAAGGGAAATGTAGTCTATTGATACGGGATTTAAACGATTAGAGATTGGGAGGGGAAGGGAAAACATATGCAGGCAATTTGGTTCATAATCTGGAGACCCTTGGTATGAATGAGGGAGAGAACCGGGGATGTTCTAGGCTTTTGTAGATGGACAGTACCTTTACTGCCGTGCATGTGTGCATACGTAACGCGCCTCTTGGTGTTCTGTTAGGAACAGCCAAGGGAGGAATTACAGCGGCTAGTTCTTCAGAGCAAAATCCGTGGAAGTAATGGTAGAAAAGGAATAAATCCCCAAGAGCGCGGCGATGAGCGAGAGAAGAGAGTTTTCTTGTGAAGACTAGGCCATTGATTAGTCGAATTGCTCTCTTTTGGCTAGAATCAAGAATGCTATGTGTCAAGGGTACGGTATACTGATCCTCAGATGTGGGATCAGTTCTCTAGGTTAGGGTCTTATTTGACTCTTTCAGCAAATCAACGCTGAAAAAGTTCTATCCAAAAGAAATTTAAATGTTTCAGCTAAAATATTATATTTATTTGTTTTTTGTTCTTTTAGTATTTCACCCTCCAAAACCATTAACCAGTAACAAAGCAATTTTCAAGACAGATTGCTCAAGTTTCACAAAAGATTAAACGGCATTTTCTACAAATAGGTTAAGTAACACAGTTCTAAAGGCAAGCATTTAAATAAAGATAGCTGAAAGATGCTTTGTCATTTATATATTTTAAACTGAGCACAATGTATCTTAATTTAAATAGTACCCGTCCTGAAAGTAATTTATGTTTTTTTTCCAATAACAAGAATGAGCTTAAAAGAATATTTGGCTGATGGGAATCAAACCAACTACATGGCTGTATTTTTACTGCCGAATTAATTAAATGACCAAAAATGATCAAAAATTAATCCCCTAGAGTACCTTAAAAAATAATTCCAAAAATCGCCCATTTTATAAATTTTACGCTTACTAAGCAACCTTTCTTTTGTTGTTGATAGTTACAGAAACGCTTCTAAAAAAGTGACACAAAGCAGTTTTGTATCCGAAATGTTTCTATTTTATGATGAGAAATAAAGAAAATATGACAATTTCAGAATTCGGCGAAGCAGCAAATAGGGCTACGTTCGATTTGCTAAAAAGAATCGAGGAAACAGTATAAAAATTCATATTGAAAATTTACGGGGCAATGTTCCTTTAATACTATTTTCAAAAGCAATTCACTTTTAACACTAGAATTAAAATCAAATCATTTTTAAAACCGGTGGCTAAAACTTTTACTTAATATAACAGTATTTGTAGAAAATACTTATTTATGGCACAAGCGAATGAAAACATCTTTTATCCACGGGTGGAATATTTAGCACACGAGGCATTTAGTCTGCTAAATTCCGCGATTGGATTAGAGGGATTAGACCAAGCCCTTTACAAATTAATAGAGGGTAGAGAAAAGAGCTAGTCGTGGTTTTGTAATACGAGCAGTGCGTACTGTAAACATTTCGAAGCAGTATTACTGTGTACCCACTCCAAGGGGCCAAAACTAAGTTTTGCTTATATGAAAAACTTGGATGAGTTCGTACGGAAGTAGGTCATGCGTTAAAAACAAGTGAAAAACGTTGAATACTTTCAGGATAGGGGTAAACGTCGAAGGACTACTAAAAAGTAAGATTCAAGCATTTGTAAATTATTTGAAAAAAATCCGATACTACAACTGTATCAAGCACAAAAAATTCTAAAGAAAAAAGAAATAGACATTAGTGTAATGACGATAAAATGGAGAATAAGTGGAAGCAAGATCCCTTACAGAAGCACTCTTTACCTTTACTATCTTCGAAGCACATAAAAAGCGACTGAAATGGACACGAGACAATATTGATCGCGACTGAAGCAACATAATTTTTTCTGGTGAAGCGTCATTTTGGGCTTGGGTTCCTTGGGCTACTATAAAGCGAAGGCTTAGTGGAAAACGTATATTAACATAGAAGCACTTAAGTCGCCACATTCGTCAAATATAGCCTTTGCTAGTGAGTAGGGGTGTCAATCCCGACTGGTTTTATTAATCCCGGGATTTTCGAGCTTTTGTTGTATAATCCCGGGATTACTCCCGAAAAAAATTTAAAAGGATTCAAATATTAAATTTTTTATTTATTAGGTTTAAACATACAAATGAACTAAAAAGCACATAAGGGATTTAAAGCATTGTTAATCCTTCAGGTATGAAAAGTGACGCTATAGTCCCCAAAAATAGGGACTAAAATAGCTTTTTTAGCTACTGTGCAAAAAGGAGATTATTTCCACACCAATTAGGTAGGCGATGCGTTGAAAATTTGGTATTTTAGGGATTCCGAAAACAGGCAGCAAATACCTTCTTATTATAATAAAGGAATTTATTCCGAAATTGTTTTAGAAGCCTGCAAAAAAATTGCTACTTGATGGATTTTAAGACGGAAGATGACGTGTAAAATATACTTCTAAATAATCGATTTTGGCAGGAAGCCTGTTTTCCGTGAAAACAAGGGGGAACGATATAAATTTAATAAAAACCCAGAGCGCGGAAAATAAAATCGACTTAGTTAGCTTAGTCGATAGTTAGCTTTCAAAGATAAAAGGTTCTGGGGAGATTGGTTTTTAATTGCCAATAACAAGCAGCGTGACGCCGATAAACTATATTTTGTACTTTAAATATTTTATTGACAATATACAGGGGATCCGAAAAATCTTAGTATCGTATTGGTTAATAGATCTACTTTTTATGTAATTTAACTTTTTTAAACCCCTTGAGGGGTGAAGCTAGGAAGTTTAGGTTACAAATTTTAATTGCAACCCTATGCCGTGTGGTACCTTACTTTAAAGGTCTTTAAAAAAGAAACATTTTACCGCAAACCCAAGGTCCGTATCTTAAGTCGTTTCTAAATAGCAAGCCTTTAAAATTAAAAACCTTGAAAAAAATTTAACAGCCAGATTCTCCAACGCTGGATCGGTCTAGTTTGACAACCAAAAGTTTTAAACTAACAGGTGTAAGAATAAGACCTAAAATAAGAACTAAATTTTATACTATGAATTCGTTTGCGAGTTTTTTTTTTGAAAGGGCAATTTTAGTACGTACTTTCGTCAACAATACAACTAAATTCTTTCTGGAAACCCGTCCAAGATAAAAATCATTTGGAAACCAAGAAAATCGCTAAAATATCAGAATATTTCATAAGTTTCTAATCACGCCTTATTAACAATGACAGGACACAAATCTGTAAAAACATAACTGATCAACCAGAAGATCTTAATTTAAATCAGTACTAAATATTAAACCTTCTTAGTGAATCTAAATATTAAAATTTAAAAACCTTTATTTCTCTTATTACTTTAAAAGTTGTTCAAAATAACCACCATGAACTTCTTGGCCGTAATAAAGTCGATTTTGGAACATTGGAACTCGCTTCTCACATTGTCGAGAATGGCAGGTGTTACTTCTTAGCAGAGTCGTCTGAGTCGTCTGATTGGTGGATATGTTGCGGAGAGGAAAAAATAAATCGGGTCGAGTACTATGATTATGACGCTAGGAAATGTTTTTGTGTTGCATAACAAACCTGTTCAACTTTAGGTCAAGCTTGACGTTAACATGTAGATTGACACTTTTTTCGCTTATCTCCTGACGTCACTTGGCATTGACGGCACATGGCTGCTTTTTAAATGGTAATAAATAAAATTCGTAAATTAGGGTGCCAGTGTCGTGAATCACGAGCACTGTGCAGCTCGACATGCTTTGCTGTGGAAACAGGTTACCCACCGTTCCTAGAAGTCACCTGCTGTCCCAGAATATTCAGTTTATTTTTACTTTTCCGGACCTAAAATATGACGGGTCTCGCGTGTCTGGAGTGAAATAGGGACTATTTGTGTTGGAAACGATCACAGTGCCAAAAATATGTTAACAGTGCAAATCATAAATATATAAAAGGAGCCAAATATCCTATGCCGAACTTTTACCTCATTTGATATTTATGATGAGTACTATACTTGTGACGGTCCAGAAATCAAGTATCGTAATTTTTGGACTAAATACATATAATCCCAGCGACTGCAAATTGCCCTGCGAAGCAACATGTGAACGAATGGAAAATGTAATTCGGCGTGACGTAAACAGTAAAAGACTGTGGCTGACCATCGACAAATCAACGGATTTAAAGAAAAACTCCGTGGTCAATGTTGTAGTTAGAACATTAAATCCACGAGGAACTTCATCTCTCAATTTAATAGCTAGTAAAAGACTTTAGAGCTGTACTGGTCAATTCTTAAAAAATGGGTAGTAACCACAGAACACAAATTTACTGGGTAAGTATTTTTTAGTATTATTTAAAGTATCTCTTACTTTTAAACAGTTTATTTACGGTCCCGCCGCCCATGAACTAGCACCATGGATTTATTAAGAATGGATACGGGATGATTTAACATTCTTTGAAGCCAAAACAAACCATTCTAAACGACACTGTAAACACAATTTGTAAACATTGGCCACATCTTATTTTACCTTGTATTTTTGTACAAAAAATACGTTAGAAGCATCACAAGATTTACTAAAAGTAACAATTTTGGAACCACTCATCTAAGCAAACATACATAATGTATAAATAAAAGAATATTAAAGTTGATGTTTTAGACAGCTTTTTGATTTGCCTACTAGCCTCTCCAACGCTAGTCCGGTCTAACTTAACAATCAAAAGTACTGACAAGTGCAAGAATAGGATAAATACGTTTTATACTATCAATTTATTTCCGAGTTTTTTTTCAAATTTATAAAAAAAGGACAATTTTAGTACGTACTTTGAACAATAACAGAACTAAATCAATTTTTGCAACGCGTTCCAAGATGAAAATCATTCGGAAACCAAGCAAATCGCTGAAATATTGGAATTCGTAAGTTTTTAATGCGACTTATTGACAATGACGTGACCAAAACCTGTTAAAACCTAACTGATCAATTAGAAGATCGTAATTTAAACCAGTACTAACTCTTAAACCTTTTTAGTGAAACTAAACGAGAGGTGTAAGACTGCGTTACACATTGAAAGAAGAATCGAGTACCCTTCTCAATTTATTGTGTTTATTTTATGAATTTGCTCTCTTATTAAGAATACATAGTTTTGTATCATGTCCCATTTATTAGGTACAGTCAACAGCAAAAAACAAAATGATAAAACTGACTTCAATGTATTGATACCAACTTTATACTTCGTATTTAGGGGGTCATCCCCGACATCACCAGTTCGATGTTGCCAAATCTCCTAAAAATGCCTTAACCCAGGGAAATTCCTGAGATAGATGGGTAGATGACATCAACTAAGATACTATTAAAACTGTATGGCAAGTGAAGGTATAGTGCAAATTTTATCGACGGTTATCTCACAAACGTGACGTGACACACACATTTGGTGTTCATCTTCTATCATCTGTTAATGTTAGGAAACTGTTAAAGCTACCAGTTCTTTGGGTACGTGTCACGCAGTAGTTAAGTTGATGAGCTAGGGTTTGACAAGTTTTTGTCCTGTTCTTGTTAAAAAGTCGCCATTAAAAATGTATGTTATTCTGCTACGATTTGATTGTGTTTCACATGATCTTTGTCTTGGAACTTCTTTCTAACATGAATTTACGTCTATTATTGTCGAAAATACATACTTAAAATGCCTGTTTCTTTATACATTTGCGAAAACTTGGTTGTCTTATTCCTGCACTTGTCAATTTAAACCCTTGTTTGTCACATTTGACAGCAGCAGTACCCTGGCAGTAGCGAATATGGCCGAAAATGTTTTACTGTCTAGAGAATAAAAAGCAAGTCTTAAAGGAACTGATTCATTTAAATTTATTTTACTTCTTGTTTATTGAAAATTCTGGAATCTCTTGTTTTAAAGGTATTATGACAAATAAGAATGCAAATACTTTCAAATGCGACAAAAAATGACCAAGACTATAATTGTCTTAATATCTAATTTAAGAACACAACAAACAAAATTAAAAAAGAAAGAAAAAGTAAGGTTGAAAACCTAATTTATCATTTTTTAATAGCGCTATTTTTTGTCATAGAAAACAGTATATATTTTTTTAAAGCTTCGTTAGAGATTTTACAGGGTGTTTCATAATTGAATGCTGATCCTTAAGGGTGATAATCCTTGGATGATTTTAAGAAAAATTCTTTATATGAACATAGGTCCGCAACAGCTTTATTTCTGAGATACAGGGTGTTGAAATTTAAGAAAAAAATCTGTTTTTCTTCAATATCTCTAAAACCGCTTTGTATTTTTGTTTTAAATTTTGGTAGGTGCAAAGTACGCTTAAAAATACATTTTCTTCAGGATAAAGGTTTTTTTAATTTTCATCAGTGGCGTCCCTGTTAACATGCCCTGCAATATTTTTAATCAAAAAAATGATACGCCACTGTTTTTTTTTTAAATAAATGTTATTTTTATAATTGCCTTCTATCTTCTCATAAAAATGGTCTCTTGACTTTTTTTTATCCGGCGTACGGTTTTCGAAATAAAGTTCCTTCATTTGCTTGTCCCTATGTGATTTTATCTAGTAGTCTCAATTTCACAATTTGTGGTAACCTAAGCATCTAGGCTAGATTTTTATATTTTATAGTAACTATTATTTAGTTCTAGTAACTAAAGCCGTTAAAGAGTGGGATTATTTTGTAGGCTAGAAACATCTAGTATGCTAACAACACATTTCGTTGCTTTATAAAAGCAAAGAGTTAATTTAATTTTGGTATATTTTGTCCAAAATGGTTAAGTTTTTACAAATAAAAAATGTATTTTTATGCGTGCTTATTATTAGAACTAAATAATAGTTAGTTACTATAAAATATAAAAATCTAGCCTAGATGCTTTGGTTACCACAAATTGCGAAATTGAGACTACAAGAAAAAAATCACATAGGGACAAGCAAATGAATGAACTTTATTTCGAAAACCGTACGCCGGATAAAAAAAAGTCAAGAGACCATTTTTATGAGAAGATAGAAGGCAATTATAAAAATATCATTTATTTAAAAAAAAACAGTGGCGTATCATTTTTTTGATTAAAAATATTGCAGGGCATGTTAACAGGGACGCCACTGATGAAAATTAAAAAAACCTTTATCCTGAAGAAAATGTATTTTTAAGCGTACTTTGTACCTACCAAAATTTAAAACAAAAATACAAAGCGGTTTTAGAGATATTGAAGAAAAACAGATTTTTTTCTTAAATTTCAACACCCTGTATCTCAGAAATAAAGCTGTTGCGGACCTATGTTCACATAAAGAATTTTTCTTAAAATCATCCAAGGATTATCACCCTTAAGGATCAGCATTCAATTATGAAACACCCTGTATATATTAACAAGAAGAAGCTTGTTAATTTTAAATTTTTGCTTGCTTAGTCGTTAGTGCAACGAGAGAGAGAATCATTTCTATTTTAATTGCAGAATTTAAAAGCAATTTTACTTGTTTCATCTTCACAGCAGTTGCCGTCTGTGTGACATCTAAACTTTATTTATAATACCAGTTTGATATATTGTAACGAGCAGTTTAAATTTATTGAATATTTCGAATAATTCAAGTTGGAGTCATTGTATTTTATGTGTTTGTTATCAATAAATTTAAAGTACTTTTATTTAAAAGATTATTGGAACAATTACTTTTGTGTTTCAAAAATACAGGACACGAAGGTTTTTATACGTGCTGTTACATAAGTAATAAAAAAATAATCAAAAATTTAAATGCATCAAAATTTAAATTCACGAAACATTTTGTGGATTTTACAGAAAATTAAGTATTTTATTTTCATGCATTATAACGCTCGACCATATTGCTCGTAATGTATACCAATTTTTGAACGAGATGGATACACATCGTTTACCCTGGCCAGCTGGCAGCCCTGATTTAAATTCAATGGACCATTTGTAGGACTAAAACTGATCCATTTATAAATTGTTATTAAAACATGATCTCAAGTGGCACCAACATAACACTTCACCGGCCATGCTAAAATGCTAAAAAAATACGTTTCCTCTGTTAATTAGCATATATATGTAGGTACCAAATTCTACCGCATATTATCTTTAGCAGAAATTTTACCGATGTTATATTTTCTTTGTAATCGTAACAATACATCTAAAAATAAACATTATCAAATATTTAGAGGCAAAGTCAATACCACAAACTCTCTTTCACATTTTCCCAATACATAAATAAGAAAATCCCAATGTATCGAAATTGGGAACAGCAAATCCTACGGAAAGTAAATAATAAGTAAATAAGCCCTAAGGGAGTTTATCCATAAATAAATTACAAGTATTTTTCCCAGTTATTATTTACCAAGTCCTAACTTTAGATCAGGTTAGAACTGAATAATTGATGAAAACATATTTGAATCTTGTTGGTTTAATAATAGTAACAAAAGCTTTCCAGGGCATTATGAATTAAACATAACTAAGGTCTTATTTCACTTTCTGCTCTTTCTAGTTGGATTGAACATTAATTAACAGGTAACAGAATATGTAGATTAAATGTGAGATATCTGGGTACCGTAGTTTGATTTTTCGTGAAAAATGTTCGAAATTGTTTGAATTGAGTGGTAAAAGACCTCTAACTTTTGACACGCCAGGGTCACTGTAGGTAAAAGTTAATTTTTATTCGGTTTATTTAGTATGATATGAATACTTTTGCTCATAATTTAATAATCTCATCATCCAATATGGGCAATTTAAAAAAAATTAACAGATTTAATATTTTACGAAGAAAATGCGCCATATCACTTTCTTCCACCGATGCCTTCAATAGAGAATATAAGCTATTTACATGAAATAAATAAAGTACGGTCAGTTTATTCTTGTTTCCATTCCATTCTGACCGGCACTTTTATTGATTACATTACCGTAATTCCTCGGTAATTTGTACATTCCCTCACACCGCCTTTTTTATGTAATGGTAGGATAATCAAGGTATTCCATAACATAGGTTCTTTCTTCTCTCTTATCACCTTATTCAGCAATTTGGTGAAAACCTTTATTCCAGCTTCTTATAAGTATTTTAGTATTTTAGGTGTAATTTCTACTATACTATTACTGCGACTTCTATAACTCCTTCATTCGTGATAGTGGATATCTCTGTTCTTTCCTCTACTCTTTCCTCTTTTGTATCTCCGGCTAAGTTTTCTGTGTCTGTTGTTTCTAAAAAATGTTCCCTCCATCTCTGCATTATTTTATCTTCTTCCATTATTATGTTTCCATCCTAGTCTTTCATATTTCTCATACTATATACTTTTTTCGGTTTTAGTTTTTTCAATGTACCTTAAAACTGTCTGCATTTTTTTCACGCTTCTTGTTTTGCTTCCTTTACTGTGTCTCTGACTTCTTTTCTTTTCTGCTTATATTTGGCATAATCTTCTAAAGTTTTTGTGATGTATTTTTTTCATAGCTTTTCCTTTTCTTTAATGACTTTTGGTACCTCAGTTGACCTCCATTCCGTTCTCTTTATATTTTAGTTTCATGTTTTTGATACTTCCCAACTTTCTTTTGACGCCATTAGTATTTCCTCTTTAAATTTTTTCCAGTGCTGTTCAATATTTGTTTCTTCTTCCTCTTGAACTTCTCGGGTTCTCTTAAGTTTTCTTGGTATTTTGTTGTTTGTGTCGCTGCTTTAAGTTTATAGCTTCTTATATTTCTGCCTGAGTCTTCCCTTTTTTTTTGTTTTGTTCTTATTTTCATCTTTAATGGTTAGTAGTCGCCGATTTCGCCTTTTCTTAATACTTTTGCATCTTTTATATATTTCTGGTATTTCTTACGTATAATCAATCATTGAATTTTCATTTTTTTCTGTGTGGTTCTGTGTACTTTTTATGTTTGTACTTTGTATTTGATATTATTAGGTCGTTTTCAATACGCATTTCAATAATTCTTTCTTCGTAGTTCTTTTTTTGTTGTTTCTCCTTCTTGTCCCATTATTTGGTTTCAATAAACTTAATTATATATTTTTAATTTTAACAAAGAACGTATTTCTATTGTATTACCTACATTGTAATAAAAAGTTCCAGAACACTTTATAAATAAGCAAAGTTTGTTACAACAAAACAAATGCCAACAAAAATAATACAAAACAAAGCTGCAAAATTATTTCATTATTTAAGCTAATTAATTTTTGCCGAGATAAATTTATCTTCATTTTAGGAGCTAATTAAAGTCTAACAAAGCACCGTCTTGGGCGAACTTTTAATAAACGGGTTATCTTTTTAAAACATGGGAGTAATTTGCCTTATAGAGCTATTTAAAAGAACTATTGTTAACAAATGAATTCCTGATTTCTTTAGACAGCCTAGTTTCGTCTCACTTCTAAATCAAAGTAGACAAAAGCTTACGTCGCCGCGGCAATTATTTCTTCATTGCAAAAACATTTTTTTTACGAACATTCAACTTTAATATAGAAACTAGGCGATAGGCACTAGGGGTCCGATCTGGTAGGTGTGGAAGTAGTTCAAAATCTGCATTTTGAATAGCAGCGATGGCAATGCCAGAAGGTGCGTTATACTAATGGAAGATTAAGCCTTCTGTTAACTTTCCACGGCGTTTACAGGCCACAATATGGTCCTGTAACTGTGTATCCTTTTCATATTTAATTGTTAAAATATCATGTAGACAACCCGTGAAAATACTTCTTAATGTGAATTGATCTTTTAATAATAAGATTCTCTAGAATTTTGCCACTTCCATTGCTTCCTATTACTGTTGAACATCCACCTAACTCTACAGAGTGAAAAATTATGTAGATGATTTTTTTTTGATTTAGTTAATCATAATCGACGTCGTAAATGGAAATCCCTAAATGGATGAAAACTTAACAAAGGATGAGCTCTTCATACAATACATGAAAAATGATTTTAAGATCACTAGACTTTTATTATGTAAATTTATAAATATTAAAATTGTTAGGTTATTATTGGAGAATATATGTTTTTTAAAACTTGCCTTTAAAGTTGGTTAATAAACATCATTAGATTGGTATGTAATTATAAAACATTTCGATTGCATAGAAGTGTAAGCTATTCAGTTTAGCGTCTCTTAATTATTGATTGTTAAAGTTAAGATAAATTTTAAATTTATCTTGGAAAATATTTTCTTTTGAAAACATTTAATCATCCTATTACCTTTGGTAAGAAACATGGAAATTTTTATTTACGTAGATAAACACAGTAACGCAAAAAGCATCCTCCATTTTACAAAGTTAAAATGAGTTGAATCAATACATTGAAGGAATTGTAATATTAATATTACATTACACTGTAAATACAAAGTCTCATAAATATACCGTAATATCTGTTGAAATTGAAACTTAAAAATAACAAAAAAGTTAACTTTAAGTTTAGTAAAAAATTCTGCTTAAATTTATTGCTTTCAAACAATAAAGTGAAGCCTGAAATAGATGTCTTAAAAATGTAAAAAACAATATATTATATTTTTTAAAAATTCTGCTAAAATTTACTAGGCTTTCAGAGTATAAAGTGAAACCTGAAAAAGGCGATCTTAAAAATGTAAAAACCAATAATTTAAACCTTTGAGAAATGCTGCTTAAATTTATGTTTACAGAGTATAAAGCGCAAATTAAACATACAATTTAATTTGCAGAGTACAAAGTACATATTGCATTAATTAATACAGAGGCATATTACCGGTGAAATTAAAACAAAATAATGAAATATGTAAAATTTAAATAGATTTTTAATTAATGCATACGTGTAAAGTGTTTTTAAGCTAACAAAATAATAAAATGTTATCATTTGTTTAGGAAGGCATCAGATTTATCGATTACCCATCGTTTTGTT
Source organism: Philopedon plagiatum (assembly GCA_963971165.1). NCBI lineage: Eukaryota > Metazoa > Arthropoda > Insecta > Coleoptera > Curculionidae > Philopedon > Philopedon plagiatum. The sequence goes on from OZ020191.1 coordinate 12,790,922, forward strand.
ACATAAATTGAAAATTAATATTTAAATTTTAATAATATAAAAGCAATTTAATTTCTCGATTAAAAATCCATCCATCGGGTTTCAAAAACAAACATTTTTTGTTATCTGATTAAAAAAGGCTTGTTATGTTTAACTCTAATTATGTTCGACTGCTTATAACGTATAAATATGTATTCTCATTATATTAAATATTTATAACTTCAATCATTATGTAAATTTTGCAATTAAATAACAATTAAACATAATTTCACAAAAAGGCTATAATATTTAATTCAATTCTAAAGTTAGGCCTTATAGCTAACCACGAAGGTATTTAAAACTTATGTTGGCTTCTGTTTCTGATACCGACATATCTGTACGGTTTGCATTGGATATTACCTCATTTTAGGCAGGCGCGGCCCGTGAAATTTTAAAGTTTTATATCTCTGTTGCTACCTACGGGACCCATGCCAAGTTCAGGTTTTTAAATAGTGAGCCCACCAGGAATGTTTTGGTAAAGAAAAAAATATTTTGTAACTTGCGAAAAAAAGTTGAATTTTTGAATTGACCCACCTGGGAAAAAATGAACACGCTTAGGTATTTTATTTATAGCTTTTTCTAAACAAATTTTACAACATTTTGTCGACAATTCTTAAATTTTAAGAGAAAAAAATGTGTTAGTAGAAAGCTATAGTCATTTCAATTTTTTTAAACTTGAAATACCTACATATATAATTTTAAAAAAAAATTCAAATGACTATAGCTTTCAACTAACACATTTTTTTCTCTTAAAATTTAGGAATTGTCGACGAAATGATGTCAAATTTATTTAGAAAAAATAATAAATAAATACTGTAAGTGTGTTAATTTTTTTCCCAGGTGGGTCAAATAAAAAATTCAACTTTTTTTCGCAAATTACAAAATATTTTTTTCCTTTACCAAAACATTCTTAGTAGGCTCACTATTAAAAACCTGAACTTGGCATGGGTCCCATACGTAGCAACAGAGATATACAACTTTAAAATTTCTATAGGCCGCGCCTGATTTTAGGGAGCAAGACAAATAGATCTGTTTCAAAATTTTCTTTATTTTAAGTGTTCTGTGAAAACAGAACACTTATGGAATTACTTCGGTGTCCATCCACCCGTCCGACCGTCTGTCCGTCTGTCACAGGCGATTTTCTCTGAAACAATTTGACGTAAAAAATTGAAATTTGGCATAGAGATAGAGTGTGGTGGTCCAATTATAAACGCGAAGCATAAAAAATTGAATTTTTATTCTGGGGGTTAATTTCAGGGGCCAAATTGGAAAATGAAAAAAGAAATGCAGGGGCATCGCGTAGGGTTTCAAACACGAATTCAACAAATATATTTTTTTAAAGCATTTTTCGGAAAAAAACGCTTAAAAATTGCTGTCCCCCACCCTTATCACCAAAAGGATCGCTCAGAAAAATCTGAAAAACATCATGAACATTAAGAAGTAGGTGTAGATTGAACCAAAATTATCACGATTAAAAAATTCTAGCGCGATCAACTGTTATAAATAATTTAATTGTTTATTTTCTTATAACTGCTGAACTATTGGTTTTAGAGAAAAAGTATTCCGACAAAAATATTTTTGACGATGTAAGAAACATCTGTTATACTTACACGTATTTTAATGCTCCGCACATACGCGATTTGATACGGCGCGGGCGTTGGTGACGTCGGCGGCGGGTAGCGCGGCGGATGAGTGAAAATCGGGCGGCCGAGGTTTGCTCAGATTAGGTGGGGGGGGGGGGGGGGGGGCTGATGGCATGGAACACTCATTGTGCAAGTATTGCTTGTACTTGATCGAATTTTTTTTATCGAAAAGCGCGATCAAATTTGCACAAAAAATATTTTAAAATATTTTTAGGGCTAGAAATGTTTAGTTTAAATTTACTAATAGATATTAAAATAACGGAATTTTTTTTATATACCTGATCGGTCTTTGTTTCGCCATCTAACCCTTGGATGTTTTTTGTGGCTCGCCAGAGTAAAGCCGGCGCCACACAATTTGGCGAATGGCTTGAAACGTTGGGCACATGGCAACTTTCATGTGTCAAACGATTGACGCTTGCCACGTTCGGGCTCTTGTCGGCATTTTTGCACGAGTCAAAGGATGCTTCAAACATTGGAAGCAACGCTCGATACACGGCTATACGACGGGTTTTGTGTTTTCGGGAATTTGGTCTTTAAAATATTTAAAAAAGGGAGGTAAACGAAAAGGATTTTTAGTATTTAACATTGTTTTTCTATTTTTACACCCTATGCTTGGCCATATTTATTTATATGTAAGCGTTTGAGGTTCGATAACGTTTTAGAGACCCACGGTTTCAGCTTTTTTTTATTGAACTAGGTTCTAATAGTATTATAAAAATAGAAAATTTGCGGGATACGAAGTATTTTTTGAAAAACAATTCGTTTTCCATTCCAATTTTGTAATAAAATTTGTACAGCACTGACGGTGATGCACTTTATGCGCTTTAACGATATCTTCAGTGTTGGGTCTAATGTTCGCCTCATCATGTAGCCGAAATATTTGCCAAATGCATAATGTATGGAATTTGATTCAAATATTTGAACAAACCGTTGGAAGCATCGTGTTGCGCCGGCTTAATATTAATACCATCTCAATACTAGCGTATTGAAACGGTAACCGTTCGATTTATATTCTTAATGTACCTTGACAGTATTCCCAGCATTTTTAGGCAGAGTTCGAGGGGGTATTAATAAGTACTTATCCTACCGTTTAAAACGCCACAATATTTTAAAACAAAATTTTATTTTGTTTTAAAATATTGAATTGATGTTGTTTGATGATAGTAATTTTTCACATTTTAGTGTCCTATGTTGTGTTATAAGTTATAATATTGACGAAAGCCATTGGTTTATGCGAATAATAATATCGACGGCAGAACCCTACCAAAAAATAAGTAATAAATGGGTAATTTTTTGTTGTGCAGTGGAATTTTGAAGCATCGCTGAAAGAACTTTCACGAAGTATGTTTTAAACTCGGTTATAAACAATTTGTTGTTTGATTTTTAACATTTTTTGAAAGGCAAAAGGTTTAAGCTAGTAATATGCTCATCTCATTAATAAACAACGTAATAGGTATGTGACTATTCTTTGTGTTAATGGTACAACATAGCCTATTTTGTTCTGGCAACCGAATTTTCCGATATTAAGTAAAAACATTGCAACCTGTTAAATTAAAATTCATCTTTGATAAATCTTTGGCAAATTCCGTCTGTGGAATTAAAAATACTTTTGATTATTTTCGGTTTTCACTAAGACTGATAAAAAAATGAGATGTCACAATATTGTTTAAGGTCGGCAATGCCCCGACTGGAACATTTGTTTTTTCTTTATAATATTAGAGCCTGTGACGTCAGGCTCTTCAGATGCGTTGGATGAGGGCCGAATTTGGGCATTTTTTAAATTAAAAAAATGTGCGATTTGAGTGAAAAAAGTATTGGGTATGTCTATAGACTCCCCAGGAGTCACTCATTCAAATATATGCAGTGAATTATATAACACCCTGTATAACACAAACATAGTTTTCTGAAATTTTAGGGACATCTGTGATTCACTCAATTCATATGACGAGTGCCACTGAGTCATGGAATAGTTTTGGAGCAAAACAGACTTGGTTTTGTAAATTTTAATTACATTCATTCCCGTTTCCAATAGAAATGATAGTTTGATTGGTTGAATTCGATTAATCGATTGAATGATACAAACTTATTAATTCGCATTTATATGAAAGTAAAAATTTTAATTAATTTAACGTGAGTTTTATTTGCCCCAAAATGAAATTCTAAAATCCTTAATACAAAATTGGATTGGTATAGAATGAATTAATTTTGCAATACGAAAGTCCGATTCCGTTTGAATATAAATGAGTCTTCGGTAACTTAACCCTTTTTAGTAAAACAACGCCATTCAAATTTTAAAAGCACTTTGCGTTTTAAATGAATAAGAATAGAGCGATTCGTCATAATATTTTGCTTTAATATTCTTCCATTCTTCCCTTGTTTTAACAGATAAGTAGATTAAAGTATTTTAGTTCTTGTTACTATAATTACTCAAATTACTGATCTTTGTTTAACGCTTATTTTATACAGGACGTCCGGAAATTCCGTTCGTATATTTCGAGAGGAGATTCTACATATTAAAATGTGAAAAAAAGTTCATATGGATGAAGGTTCTCAAATGTCTTATGCGGGTCCTATGGCCGTCTGAAGGTGATCACTAAAGACTGATTTCTATTTCATTTCTTTGCAACCGCTTGAGGTGCCAGTGTGCGTCTTAGCACACGACCTAATATCAATAAATGCTTATTTTTGATATCAAGAGTTAGAGTCAAATTTATTCAGGGGCGTTCCTGGGGGGCGGTGGCTTAGCTTATTTATTTCTAATTTGTTTACATTACACATTTTTAACATTCTGACTAAAATTATGATTCCAAGGATGTTTCTACACAAAAAAGGCATTTTTGCAAAAAATAACTAGGCTAATAGTTTAGGAGAAAAATCGATTTATTTAAATCATTGCATAAACTAATATCAAATTGTGTTTAAACTAAAATATCGTAGTAGTCTTATGACGAACATAAATCTGAAGTTAAAAAATATTAAATAACCTATGGTTAACATTAAAATAATTAACAATGACAATTATGTCGTTTATTTAGAGATATCAAGTTAAAAAAAATGTTGAAAAGTTATAAGGTGTTAGTTTTAAAAAATTGCTTAGGTTTGCTTATAATAGGTTTATTTAATTAGGCTTATATAGGTTTATTTAATAACGGTACTTTTAAACCAAATAGAAATGATTGTGGGAGAAGTCGTATTACTCGAACTCCACAAGCAAAAGAAAGAGTTCTGGAACGCGTTGCAGCCAATCCACGTCTAAGTACAAGATGCATTGCTTTAGAAGAGGGTATCCCTAAGAGCATAACATGGGAAATTATACATGAACAACTTCTTTACCAATACCATATACAGGGATATCCAAATAAAAGTGAACAGGCCTTATAACTTTTTGATTTTTAAAGATGGGAAGAAATATTAAATATGAAAGTTTTGGGGATTTTTATGGATCATTCATATACCTTATCAGCAAAACAATTGGGAATCAAATACGAAAAATGTAGAATAAAACGTCGATTTGCTCACCTATCTTAAATTGGATGGTATGATTTTTATTATATTTTTGGATTCTAGGAGAAGTTCTAGGCCTATTTTGTACAACACATCCTAGGCGGTTTTTCAATCGTTTTTGAAATATTGCAAATTAAAAATTACTTCGCATAAATATACTTTAAACGTAACTATTCTCGTTGCGAACGAAATACCTGCTACTTTTTTGAATTTTCTTCGTGGGTGTTGATGTCAAGGTTGACATTAATACTTTAGTCACCGTGAATTCCTTATACAAAAATAGTTATTCTATTCAATAATAAATGTTGATTTTTATTAGTTATTACTATCTGAAAGCAATAACCAGTGATTATAAACAATAACAAATGCCTGAGCATTTGTTATTTTGCTATTGATTTTGTTCTGTCTTGTTTTCATTAACTTAACTATTGAGGTACGCACAGACTACGGCACAAAATACGACACAAACGTCTGGCACTTACGTCAGAATTGGAGATATATACGCGCAAGATTGTTCTGAGAAATTTTTTTGTAGATTCAGAGCGGTCAGCTATTTAGAAAATAAGACAGCTTTACAAATCAGTTTTAAATTAGCTTTTTTATGTAAAATAAAACACAAAGCTATTATTTTAATTTTTTTGCATTAATAAAAGATTTATTAACAAAAGGTTTATCATGACTTTCAATGTAATGAAAGAAAAACAAAATGTGTGTTATATGTTCTACGATTATAACCAATATTAACTAGTTATTTTTTATTTTTGCCTTAAAATGTACTCTATTACAAAAAAGGTCACTCTCACGTGATTCACATTCTTATTTTATTATTTTGAAATGCCTTTTCAAATCTTGCAAAATAAAAGGCTTTTTATATGCATTTTAATTAGGTATTTTTACATTTTTCTAGTTAGCATATTGTATACTGAATTAAGCCACATCGTTCCTAGTAGTATTAAACCATTATTGATTCCTAACCTTATACAATAATCTGATGGCTTGGAAATCAAAATGGGGCTGTCAAATGCAGAATTTTTAAATTACGAGACAGATCGTATTAAAGAACCGATTCTTGTGCTGAGCAGATATAAATATGCTGAACTTTGCTAAATATTCGCATTCGCATAAATCTGCAGTGACTTTACAAGGGAAAAGAAGAATGTATATCTTTATGACGAGTGTTTTTCAAAGTACATACTTAATTTTAAAGATATCCATGTATATCTAGCACGTTTCTTTTTATTTAAGTAATTGAAAAGGTTTTTGATTGCATGGATAAAGTTTTAGCCTTTTGTGCCAGAGATTGTGGGTTCCAGACCTACCGGAAGCGATTTTTTTACTTTCTTAATTTGTTGGTTATTTAAAATTCGTATCTAATAAATTATGAAACAAATGGCAAATTTACGCGGTTTAACGCCTAGTCCTAACTATTCTCTCTTCCACCTTTAAACAGAGTACTAGTTTTTACATATTAAACAATAATGACACCTGTGAACATGTTTGTCAGTGTCTTTATTAAATAAAGCAATTATTTAATTCAAAATACTTCTCATTCAAGTGCAATTTTTAAATAATACGAATATTAAATTAAAGAAACTCAAAAGAATATGATATAAATAAAGCAATATAATAAATATATCAAAATTTAAAAACTCCACCCCCATATTCAACACATTTTTCCAATTGCCGCCTTAGATATCTGAAGAAATTTCTGATTTCTTCCTAGGATATTAAATGAACAGCCTGGATAATGTTGCCTTTTAGAGCGTCTATATTATTTGGTATTGGAGTGGCATAAACAATTTATTTTAACGGCCCCATAGGAACATATCGGTTAACTTTAAGTCGGGGCTTCTTGAGGACCACAAAATTGAGCCATTTCTACCCATCCACCTTGAACCAAATCTGTGATGAAGCCATTCTATTACCTCGCGAGAGCAATGTGCTGGGCAACCATCCTGTTGAAAATACGTTTTTGGCGAAAATTTCACACGTCACTTTTTTAACCAATGAAAAGTTTGTTTTTGGATTCGTTAGCATGGCAACCCAAAATATTTCCGGAAATTTCATCCTCTAGCACGATACACTTACAACGGTGTGCTACGCTATGACGTCACTTCGAGGGAAAATCGTAAGTTGATGTCAGGTTACTGTCAGGTAGTGTGTTGAGTGGACTTTTATTAAAATATTATTACAGGTCAGTTTATTGTCGGGTAGTGTGTTGATAGGTGAGGAGCCGGTGACACTGAAAGTACCGTCATCGCGGAATCAAAATTTTTTTATGTAAATTGATAGTTAATAGTCATACGAACAAAATGAGCTCGGATTCATTAAGCCGAAAGTATTTTTAAAACAATTAATTATTATAAAAAAGCAAAAATGTTTTTTTACCCAGGGTGTTTTCTAATTGAATGTCAATATTTAAGGGGCGATTTTTGGGTCCATTCTAAAAAGAAAACTTCATATGAACGTATGTCCTAAACGTCTTAACTTTTGAGATACAGGGTGGTAAAGTTTTCAAAAATAAATAGTTTTTTATTAAAATCTGTAATACCACTTTAGATATTTTAATTAAATTTGGCATACATGTACTATGTATCAAGAGGCATTATTTAGTGTACCACAATTTTTTTTTCTTTAAACCAGTGGCGTTCGTACGGAATTTCACCTGCCTATTTTGGCAGATATTGATGGTACGCCAATGATTTCTCGTAAAATTAAAATCAATCCTGAAATTCCCAATCATTTCTAAGCAAATTTGATCTCTCGCATTGTTTCAATCCGATGCACGGTTTTCGCTTAAAAAAATAAAAACCTTTTCTCTGCTATATGAACGATATTGTTATGATCATGCAGAGAAAAGGTTTTTATTTTTTTAAGCGAAAACCGTGCATCGGATTGAAAAAATGCCAGAGATCAAATTTGCTTAGAAATGATTGGGAATTTCAGGAATGATTTTAATTTTACGAGAAATCAGTGGCGTACCATCAATATCTGCCAAAATAGGCAGGTGAAATTCCGTACGAACGCCACTGGTGTAAAGAAAAAAAAATTGTGGTACACTAAATAATGCCTCTTGATACATAGTACATGTATGCCATATTTAATTAAAATATCTAAAGTGGTATTACAGATTTTAATAAAAAACTATTTATTTTTGAAAACTTGAATCTCATTTATTTTTCAAGCAAAAATTTCTATTAGGAGCGACATTTTTACGTATCTTGCAAAATTTGGTCCATTTGTCCTCTTTTAAACCCCATCCCCAGATATTTTGTCATAGGCGTAGTTAGGTAGTCACGTTCAGGTTTACTAGTTTTCTAGCCCTAGACCCTATTCAGTATATGACCAAAAATTTTGTTTAGGGGTGCTAATTAGAGCTTGGGGGTGCTAAGCATCCCCAAGCCCCCCTTAACTCCGCCTAATAGGGTGGAGGGTTGTTTTGGGGGATGCTAAGTACCCCCAAGCCCTCCCCCCCCTTAACTATGCCCATGTATTGTATGCTGGTCACTGCTTCAATTCTAATCAAAATTTCTAATAACTCATTTGGACTTATCTTCTTATAGAAAAAACACGTAGTCTCTAAGTCGTCATTAGGGACAATTTATTCCTTAACTCCACATATAAATTCTTTTTATCCGCACGATTTTTCTATATATAAGCCATATCATTCGTCGTGGCATTAGAGCATCATTCGTTCCAAATCTGAATTCTTATACAGCTAATAACGGGCTCAAGCACTGGTTCTACTTTTGGATTTGAAGATTTCAAGCAAGGAAAAACGGAAATTGAAATAACTAAACGTAGTCGTGTTTAAGGAGAATAAAGTAATGATAAAATGTTTTCAAAAGATTTCTTAATAAGGATTTTATTGGAACTTTTATTACGACTAATAATATTTTAAATCGTTTTTTTATGTTAAAGTGAAAAGGTATTTCTAGGCGTGATATAACAACAATGTTTCATATTTTAATCATTGGAGGTTAAGTAGCTTCGTTTGTAAACGAGTGACTAGTTCTGACAAATAATTTTGTCATAAAAGATGTTTCAAAGAGAAATCAGGAACTCTATATTCAGTTTAAAAAATGTAATACAACTGACCAAAAAATAATATATTTCGAAAAAAGAATGACAGTTTATTTAAAATATTATTGACAAGCGACTGCTAATTTACTTTTAACATTAGTATTAAAATTAGTTCACTTTTAACGCTGGTAAAAAATGTCACTTTTACCATTAGAATGCCAAATTAAAAAGCCTACTTTTAATAGCGTTTGTAGAAAAAAATATTTTTTGTACAACTGTCAAAAAAAGTTGACATTTTTTCATCGCTATCGATACGTAAACCTTTTGTTTTTTTAACAGTGAAAAAAAGACTTTTTTTCACGGTGAAAAAAAGACTTTTTTTAACTGGAAAAATGATTTACAAAAAAAACGATAAAACATTACTTTTTAAAAAATGTATTGAATTTTTTTGTACAAATTTACTAATTAATTACCAACTACCAAAAAATCTCATTTGTTACAATAATAATTGATGGTGAAGTTCGAACAATTGCTTCCAATATTAATTCCCGAAGCTAGTCCACCTTGCTGCTGATCAGAAACGCTAGATATTCCTTGAAAAGTTCTCTTCTTTATATCAATATTTTCTTTAACATTCAACATACTCTTCAACATTGAGTAGACACTCCATAAAGTAGAAGGTTTTACAGTTTTTGATTTCTCCTCAAAATAGCATATAAGTACCTTTTCAGACACTTTTTGTATATTTTTCTTGCCGCACCATTCACGGAATTGGTTATAATTTTTCTCGTATATAAATTTTGATTTCGCCGGTAACATGTTAGCTATAGCCGAATTTGCTATATCGGCTATATCTGAAGGAATCTCGCTATCACTATCGTAATCTACATCCATTTTAAGTACTTATACTATTTATTTAAAAAATTGCAATAAATATGAACAGCTATCAACGTATGACAACAAAACAAGCAACGTGCCAACAAACCATTTCTATAGTAACGACAGGGCTGTTAACTTGATTATGTGAAATTATATGGTAAAATTTTTATTATAATATACAATTTTACCGATTAATTCAAACTTTCAGTTGTACAAAAAATGTTGTTTGTATTTCGTTTGTGAAATTCGTGTTTTAATGGCACATTCGAGAGAATTTTTCGCCTCGACCTGCGGTCTCGGCAAAAAATTGACACTCTCATATGCCATTAAAAAAACACTCACTTCACGCACTTAATACAAAAATAACTATTTTTCTGCCGATCACTCAAAAATTTTGACACTTGGGACAAGGTTTCTTGTAGAAAACGTATATCTAGTCATTGCTAAGCAACGAAAAATAACTCTTAGGAAATATTCATTTTCGTACTGTAAGAAATAGTATATTTCATTACCAGTCCGGAAAAAAGGATTTTTCTGTGCGCGCTTGACAAATTCTCGTGTGAGGCGCAGCCGAACACGGGAAGTCAAGCAAGCACGGAAAATCCATTTCTGGACGTGTAATGAACGATATTTTTTATTATACTTCTTTGAAAACGATAACATAAAACAAAATATAACATAAAAAAATACATACATACAAAATAAACTTGGAATATTTTTATTTTCACAACTGTTATCGGAATTTAAAAAAAAAACTACTAGAGTAATTAAAAATTAACTATTAATAATGAAAGATGCCACTTTTTCAGGTTGAGAGAACATTTTATTAGAATGAATTTAATTGACAGAAAATTAACAACGCTGACAATATGGTCTTTGGCAGGTATGATGCGTTTTCATGGTAACTTTCAAATCATTTAAAAGGTGATTTAAATTTGTCTATGTCAGATAAGATTGACAAAACGTCAAAAAATATTTCAGAAATTCATCTAAATATTCAAATATTTACGAAATAAAATACAAAATAGGTACATATTAAATATCAGATAGCATATAGACTTTCTTGAGTTTAGTTTATTTTCCTATACCTATATTTCTATTTTAAAGCCAAAAAATAGTCGGTATCTTCATTCAGCACACTGAAAGAACTGGAGACCAGGAAAATTTTTTCCGTGCGCTCTTTCCGTGCGCTAGCCCGAAAAAGCCCATCTTACATTATTACTAAAACAGATGAAAATAAGGTGTTTTCAAAGAAGTATAATAAAAATAATATTTCCTTACACTTGTTACTGTACTGCAAAAGTTATTAAAAATACGATTTTTAAAAGATTTCATTTTTGAACACAGCTCTAGAAAGGTTATACCTATACACAGTAAGCACATTCATATTCTTGTCTTGAATTTTTTGGAAGCAAATGTAATGTGATAATATTTACTTCTTCCGCCAGTCCTGGAAGAGGCCCAGAAATGGAAAATTCATCGTCACTCTATTTTGCAATGGTTGACTAGATTGACCAAATATGGCATGCCGCACTCCTCAACAAACTACCTTCTTACGGTTTTCCTTCCAAAGTATATACCTGGATCGGTACCTTTCTCTCTAATCGGCGTATATCTGTCGTGGTAGAAGGACTCTAACTTCCATCCTATCAATGCTGGCATACTCCAAGGTTCAGGCCTGGCCCCTATTCCCTATTTCTTTTTCACGTTAATGACCTGCTCTCTTCAACTACCAATCCTATCCACAGCTACGCTGACGATAGTACTCTTCATTTCAACCTCCATTTTTCCAGACAAGCCTCGTATCAAGAGCTGCATAATAGACGCAGATCTATGCTATCTCAAGATCTTCAATTAATCTTAGACTGGGGTGCCAAGAACCTTGTTCCGTTCAACGCCTCCAAAACCCAGTCTTGCTCCCTGTCACTCAAAAAATCCGGTCAACCCCATCCACATGAATGTACTACACAACAATGAAGCGTTCAATCTTGTTTGCATTTCTGTCGAACAGCTGACACAAACACAATACTCAATAGTCACATGAGCAGCTAAAAAACTTGGTTTTCTTTTTCGAGCCAGAAAATACTTCTCCCCTTCCAACCTATACATTCTCTATGTTTCCCATATAAGACCTAACACAAAGTACTGCGCCCACATCTGAGGAGCGGCATCATCTTCGACACTTAACATCCTTAATTTTATCCAAAAGAGAGTCATTCGAATTTTCAATGACCCAGACAAGAAAATTCCCTTCTCTCGCTCGTTGCCGTATTTTGTGGGTATTTATCCCTTTTCTACCGATACTTCAACGGATTTTGCTCTGAAGAACTAGCCGCTATAATTTCCACCTTGACTGTTCCTAGGAGAACAACAAAAGGCGCGTTACGTATGCATCCCTTCACTGTCCAGCTACAAAAGTCTAGAATAGCCCACTTCTCTTCCTCATTCATACCTAGGGTCTCCAGATTATGGAACAAATTGCCTGCAGATGTTTTCTCTGCCCCTCCCAACCTGCACTCCTTTAAAACCAGTGAAAATAGATTAAATTTTCTTCTCTTTAGACGCCCACTGTAACCTAGTGCTTAGGCTTGAAGTCTACTTGGGCTGTATCAGAAAACCAAGAAAACGTACAAAATATGAACGCATATAACAGCTTAAATTTAAAGAAAAACAAGGTAAATTTACATGCGTCAAGTTTGACAATACAAAATTGATACGTATCCATGGCTATACAACCAATTTTTATTAGCAATTCCAAGGCATGAGTTATTTGTGCATAAAAATAGATATCCTATCTTCAAAATTAAACAAAGTTTTAGTATTTTCTAAAGCAGAAAAGCCACATTCGCGGACTGTGTGTTGCTGTTCATCCATCATCCGGGAATGTCAGGCTTTTCCTACTAGACACACAATAATATACGAGTATTATTGACTTAAAAATTGTTGCCTGTGATTCGCCAGATTAAAAGAAAATAATCAAAAATATCTTGTCCAAAAAGTTTTTTTTCGAGACACATCTTTTTGAAATACATTTTTAAAAATGTTTTTTTTTAAAAACATAATTTTTAGGAATGCATTATGGAATAATTATAATAATAATTCAAAATATATTGTTTGGGTATATTTTATATTAGGTGTTCGAAAAGTCGTAGTATGGGCAAATATCTTTGCTATTAGTAAAGATAGAGACACTAAATTTTAGGTGTATCTTATTTGTAAATAAATCTACTTTTTATGAAATTTTACTTTTTCATCCCCCAAGAGGGGTGACGTTAGGGAGCTGAGGTCAAACATATTCAATGTAACTATATTTTAAAGGTCTTCAAAAAAGAAACATTTTACTGCAAACCCGAGGTCCGTATCTTAATTCGTTTTTAAGTGGCAAGCCTAAAAATTAAAAATCGCGAAAAAAAAATTCAAAATGTAAATAGGTACCTTTATTTGTATTTAAAAGTTATTTAAAATGGCACCATGAACTTATTAATAAAGTCGATTTTAGAACTCACTTCTCACATTTTCGAGAATGGCAGTCGTTACTTCTTGGCAGAATTCCAAAATCGACTTTATTACTTTCAAGAAGTTCATGGTGGTCATTTTGAACAATTTTTAGAGTAACAAGAGAAACAGAGGTACTTTTTTTTCGCGACTTTTAATCGTGAAGATTTTTATAATAATGCGGGTGCTGTTGCAATTTTACAGCTCTTGTTATAAATGAACCTCAGTGAAACGTTTTCGGAAAGCGTAAAATTATTAGAGATTTTATGTACTATTCCAATGACGAGAGGGGAAACTGAGAGGTGCTTTTCGACACTAAAAAGGAACACACTTAAGAAATACAATGGGGGAGTCAAGGTTGAGCGTTTTAGCTATGTTAAGCATTGAAAAACCTTTTATTAGAAGTATCTATAATTTTAATAAGCTTGTGATTCAACATTTAGGTATACGACCTTAGGGTTCGCGGTAAAATGTTCATGGTTTGAAGACCTTTAAAATAAGGTACCACACGGCATAGGGTTGCATTTAAAATTTTGGACCTCAACAGCGTCAATCTTCAGGGGAGTCGAAAATGTTAAATATAAAAAGTAGCTTAATTAACCAATAGGATACACCTAAAGTTTGGTATCTCTATCTTTACTAATAGCAAAAGTATTTGAACATACTAAGACTTTTCAGAAGTCCTGTATAGGTGACCTGACCAACCCCAAGAAAGAACTGTTTTTCAAAAAATTTACTTTTAAGAATTCGTTTCTGAAAAAATAGTATAAAAAAATTGTTTCTCGAAAATCCTTACATAATATCCAAATAATGTTGGGTGTTATTTATGCAAAAATAATATGCTATTACATAAAAAAAGCTTATTCAGCCATATTACCAAAAAATATCTAGTTTTGAGAGAGTTGTATCGTCAAACGTATTTGTATTTTTTTTAAATGTTCATATACCGAAATATTTCATTTCCGTTGAATTTTTCTTTCCATTGAATATTTTTTATTTAAACAAATAAAACAGAGCTTTTTTACGCTGTCGCTGAAAGTCAAACCCTCTTTTTTATCACTTTTTATGGAAATTCTTTTTTACACATTTTTCTTTCCGACAAGCCATACGTTTTATTCCAATTTGAAATATTTATTTTGCTAAAGCTCGCAGCTTGAAAATCGATAGTGCTTCCGAATGCGTTGCTTTTAAAACATGACACAAAAATTTGTCGACGTTTAGTAACATGAAATTAATAAACAAAATCTGAAACCAAGCGAACTAACCAGTGAACAACCCTGGGCTAGATAGGCAATACATTTTTATTCTGATTGACCCTCATCAGACTGCCACAACCCATAAAGCCACTCGTAGTTTATTTTTCCGCTTATTTGAAAAAAAATTGGATTATTTGTGATTATTTTAATATGTGTTTTGAAGTTTACTTTTGTTTACAAAGGCAAAATAACAATTTCAGTTTTCTCATATTATGTAACATTTTAACAGTCAATATTGTTTTCCACTGAGGGATGAATTAGTTAGCCACAAGAACCACCATATTAAAACAGCGGTCAAGCGTGAATATTGTTCATGCTCTGGAGGTTTGTTTCATGTTTGTGCATTCCATATTATATCACAATAACAGTTTGTATTGCCAGAATTGAAACAAAGACATGTCAAATTTATTAAAATCAAAATCGCATATTTAAGGAATTTTTACCTTCAAAAACTTACAGTACAAAACTTACACCGAGAATAATAAACCGCGCAGTGGTTCCGACTATATGGAGAGGGCGGTCATAATTATTGCAATTAATATTTTTGGGAAATTATAAGCAGCGTACTTATAAAGGGATATTCTAAACAAACCATACCAAAAAATGGTGCTAGTGTGAGTCCATCTAGCGTGATGAGTGTTTTATAATACAACTTTTTATTATAATTTTTTTCTACTGTGTGCATCATTCTACAAACCCTTGATTTTTGTCAGATCTACTCTGATGTTACAAAATGTAGGAAAGAGACAACAGTTTTTAATGTTATTTTAATGTAATTTATGTTTTTTATTATTATATTGGCTAAATAAAATTGTAGCTGATTAATGATTGATTAAATGTTTCTTCAACATTAAAATAAAACTTAAAATTTTGTTGGTTTTATTTTTAAGTTCAAGACCAAATTAGGTAGCATCACTGACGCAATTTTGGCTGTTATGTCCATCAGCTGATCGTTTACCGTGTCAAATTCAAACAATTGTAATTAGAAAAATGTAAATTATTACCTCGGAACCATTCGACTATAAATAAAAGGAATTCAGATAAAATAAATTACTTCTAAATCTAAGAGGTAGATTTAGAAGTAAATTATTTTATCTGAATCCCTTACTTTTAATAATAATTCCTCCTAGAGAAGTACTAAAAATAAATTTAAATAACTACGAAGTTTTAGAATTAAGAAAATTGTTCCCTATTACCGTCGGTTCTACTGCCATTCTTATTATTTGTCTGCCCTTTGAATTTCACCCCAATAAAACAAAATAAGTAGACATAGGCTTTCTAGTTCCATTGACAGCGTTTCTTTGCGAGTTATTAGTACAGTCATTAAAACAATGTGTGGTATAATATCGTATAAATGATCTAGAGAACGTTTTAGGAAATTGGAAAACGACCGAGAGTGTCATAAAAAGGGGTTTCTTCTCTAAAATGGCATCGCAATTTATATGTGTGTAAGTAAGGAGGACTTTATCAATCCAAGAAAAGATATTTTTATTTAGAGAACCTCGATTCTTTAAATCTATGAAAAATTTAGTTATATCAAGATATAGTGAACTGAAATAAGGAATTAGAAGGGTTGTATTTTCAATACACTTCTCCTATTGGGAGAAAACATGGTCAACGACATAGGTTTCTCACTTTAAAGAAACATTTCTTTAAATTACATCAACGACTAGATTTACTTATTTTACAGCAATTTTCTTTAATTTTTTTATCTCTTTTGTGTGTACTTATTTTAATTCTATATTATCCGATTTAAACTCGATTTTTCGAAGCACCTGATAAAATAATAAAAGTAACTGACGCTTATAGTTACCCTTGCTAATGACATTAAGATATGTGCTGTCAATTGACCGGTTTTTATTGTCAAAGCATATCCTGGAATAAATTTTGTTTTACCTAACTTTTTGTTTTCTTTTAGGAAATTCAATAAAGAACTTTGCGTCACACTAAGAAAATCATTTAAGTTTTACCGTTTCTTTTTAGGAAACGTATATCACGTTACGTTTTAAAGCAATTTCCGCAAAGAAAATAAACTTAGCGAAAATTGAAATATGTCAGATTTAAAAATGTAGCTCTGACGATGTTACATTATAAATAGATATAATGAATTTTTTATTTACCAGAAATGTACCTGGATGGGTAGCTTTCTCTTTAATCGGCGCATATCTGTTGTGGTGGACGGCCACTCATCTGACTTCCATCCTATCAATGCTGGCGTAGCCCAAGGTTCAGACCTGGCACCAACCCTATTTCTTCTTCATATTAATGATCTGCTCTCTTCAACTACCAATCCCATCCACACTTATGCTGACGATAGTATTCTCCACTCCAACAGTTTAGTCACACACAATATCGTTTACGTTATTCTCAAGACATTTAACCTTCGTGGAGGTGTGTTTGTAAAATAACGATTCCTTAAAAACTACTTTAGCTATATATCTATGTCAACAATTAATAAGATTCAGCATAAGAGCTGAGGCTTTATACATCATAAACGGTTGCATTTCTCTCGATCCGATGTTGTAAGTATGATGAAAGTATAAGTTTTAGAACAATGGTTAAATAGCACGTCTGTTCAGGTCGACGGTACAATGTTATCTTCCATCTGCCAATTTCCCATTTTCTTTTGTCGTTCAAAGTATATAAAGCTATCTTACACACAAAAATACATCACAATACAGTTGGAAACATTGTCGACGTCCACAGCAGCAATAAAGGTTACGAGAATCGGAGAAGCTGTCATAACTGGAAATTGACCACTATCCGATCCTCGCTTATAAATGGCCAGAAAGAAGTTTTATGTAGATTGGCTTGCCATAAAACTGTAAAGGTGAATTGATGAAAAAGGCATCATGGACCATTACGGTATGAATTTGAAAGAAATTTTCTATTACTTTATGGTTTTAACACACCATTCTACATTCTTACGATTGCACAGAGGGTTATATTATATCAGCTGATAATAAGTACCAAATTTGAGAGTCACAGGTTCCTAAAATTTTAATGGAAATTTATTACAAGCCACTTCTTTCCAATCTGATTAAATCCAGGTACTCGATGGACCGCCACACAGTGAATCGTTTAATAGGAGCTAGAGGGACAAAATTTTAATTTTGCATTTTTTATGTTCTAAGTGTGTATTTGAGTGCTTATAAACATTTCTGGTGGCATTTTGTAATAATTTATTAGAAGAATGACGTTTTTTATAGTTTGTTTATATTATAGATTTAGTTCAGAAAGAAACAAGGATTTAATATTGAGAATATGTATTTATTTTTCAGAAAGATCATGATCTGTAACATTATTTGTATATTAGCTTTATTTATCATAGTATTTTTATCAGTGATAAATTATCACTAAACAGTTATAGCCTAAATATTATAGATGCATTCTTTAATTCTATATTACTCTACTATATTATAAGAAGTAATATAACAAGCTACGTATTACCACATGATAAATACTAAAGCTACTATGTTGGCTACTCATCTGATGAGTCATCAACAGGATCATATTCCGTTGAATCACTTACTATAAATTCTTTATCATCAGAGTCAATAACATTAGTTAGGATAGGAATTATCTTTTTTGGCGGATTAATACTTTCTAATAATAATAATAAACACAGGTACAGGTAATGTACATAGATGTATATTTAATAAATCTCGATTGCTGGCAACACATGATGTTTTTTTGTGTATGATGTTCCCTAAACCTGCGACAATCTTTATTCCGGGCTTCTTGGGCCTCCTCTGATAGTTGTCCAATGGGAACTAAACTGCGTTTTATGATATTGGTACTATGTACTATAATTCTAAAGCGTTATTGGCATATTATACAATAAATAAAGTTGCAGGTAAAGCTGCCTTGTTTCTTCGGCAAACGCATGAAATTTTTCAATATTTATGTCATACCCCGAGAACAAAGTCTGTAAAATAATACAAATTTGTTTAAGACGATTTAAATCTAACCTAGTTATAGCAGGCATGTAGTTTAGATAGACCAATTACTTCTATAGTTACATCAGCAGCTAAAAAGCTTGGTTTTCTTTCTCGAGCCAGAAAATATTTCTCCCCTTCGAACTTACACACTTTCTATGTTTCCCAAATAAGAAATAATCTAGATTACTGTTCCAACAATGCCTTAATTTGACAAATATTAGAATAACTCAGGCCAACATATTTCTTTATATCAAAAAAAAATAATGATAACAAGAAGGGTTGGCAGTCACAGAGCTGTAAGATTTAACAAAACAAAACTGTAAGAAATGATTTCCCGCAGACCAATCCTTTAGCTTTCCAGTAAATGCTACGTCAGAAATTCAATGTTATCCTATCAGATTTTTCGTCCCCACACACTACCACACGCACCCAAACCTTTTATTACCATTCAGCTTTTGCTACTTGACTAAGCACAAAGTTCCGTCGTAAAAATTTTCGAATAACAAAAACGAATGAGGGAAATACCCAAACACAATATTTATTTCTTCAAATCTAAAAACGTTGCGCTATATAACACATCAGGAAGTAAACTACATTACAAGGGGCGAACAGACCCTACTCGGCATAAAATAACTCCTAAGGGAAGTCAAATCGTCCCGAAGTTAAATTTCTGGATCACCACGTGCGATGCCCTGATTTGACAAATTATGGATTGGGGGAATAGGGCGTAGAAGGTCGTTTCCTCGGAACGGTAGTTTCGTTTCTTTGAAGCTTATTTTGTATGGGGATTTACTTTATGAGGGCCAGGGAAAATATAATAGATTTATATGCAACCTCTTTGAGCTTTTACGTGATAAAAAAGTTGTAAAAAATTTGGTTTCTTATGTAAGATGGAACATAAAGTTGATGAAGTAACGATAAAGCAAAAGCTTTTTGAAATGATTTCGTAAAAAAGCTTAATATCGAGCACAGGAAAGGCTCAATCCTTACCTATAATATAAATGCGAAAATTTGTTTGTTTGTTACTTAATCATGTCTCAATATACCTCTTTTAAAAATCCAAAAAACGGATTATTGGACATAGTTAGATACCATGATCCTATGCCCGGACCCGTTTGTGCCCAACCATTTAAATTTTTCTGGCGCCGGTTACTGAGGCATAGATAATAAAATTGTACAACATACGTGTGATAACGCCTTATTAATTGTGATTACCACCAATTTCACATGCACATAATAATAAGGCTCATATCCCACTTATATCGTAAATATCTATTGACAATTTAATGAACAATATGACTGCACCCATGTTAATATTATCGTTGACAAAAGTAGCTCTCAACGTCAACTAAATTTAATAGTTGATTAAAGGCTTTGAGAAACCGAGTGTAAGCCAGCTGGACGTTCTCGACCTTTACTACAGCGGAGTGTACCGTTCCCTTGTGTAAGATTTGGACTTTTTCACTAATCCCATTTTTACGACAAACAGCACCCTTGGGCTTGATAGAAAAATAAATCCTACGGAATGTGCACTAAATAAACCTGTCTCTAACAGTAAATTTGAGTTTTAGCTTTTGTAGTTGGACAGTGAAGGGATGCAAATATGACGCGATTCTTGTAGTTTTTATTTGTTATGACTGATGTATGTAAAATTTAGTGTTAATTTATTTTCTTGATTTATGCGTTGAAGATTAGGAGATTTCATAGATAAGACACATATTTGATTAATAAGACTGTTCAATCCAATCAAAACTACCCACAAGGACAATCTGATCATGATGATACATGGTACATATATGATTTATTTTTTTTTTAAATAAAAAATCCATGTTTATGGATAATAACCTACTTATTTTAAATTGTTACACTTGTTTATTAGTATAAGATGTTGTGATTGTTGTTGCTAATAGACGTATATCTTTTAATGAGGTTCTGTCTCTGTATAAACATTATATGGATATAAATACACTATATATATTTACACAGTTATAATCCAGTTCATTCGGTACACCCCTAATACTCAGTGAAGTATATTAAATAAACATTAGTACAGACCCTAAACAAGCCTAAAATCCTCTATATTTAACAACGCAAAATGTGTTGTTTCTACCTATACCTTGGCAAACAGAGCTTGAGATGTACTTGGGGTTGGCTGTAAGCTTTAGGTTAGTCGATTTCCATATTGGACTTTAAGTTCGGGTTCGGACTAGTTGCCACAGCAGGATAAGTAAATTGCAGAGGCTTGAAGTATGTATACACTACATAACATAACTACATACATAACTACAGTCAAAAATGAACAGAGAGATAAAAGCTGCTGAAACAAGTACTTCACAATTTGACCATTTTGTATAAAAAAATTTTGTTGTGGGAAAAAACTCATGGAAAAATCTGAGCAACCTTTTTAAACAATTCTGCATTATAAATAGAGATTTCAGAAAACAGGACCATTTTTGCCAACTTCGTATTACTCCAAAAATGTCCTTACATAAAATTTCATGTTTACTTGTTTTGACCTTAATAAACAAAACCCTGCATATAAAAAAACCCGAAGAAAAATAAACGGTAGTTTGAAAACAACGACCATCGAGTTTCCCCAATATAATTTGTTAAAAATCAAACTACTGAACATGATAATTTCATTACTTAAAACAATGGCACCTGGACCGTTAAAATGTGACAATTTCCTTATGATTTAACAGTTGTAATAACATTTCTATTTTATGTTAAGTTAAGTTTATTTCAGCACTAATATGTAATTATTAGTGTTGAAATAAACTTAATTAAGAATAAAATAAACGGTATTTCTTCGTGAATACCGGCTTTTATTTTGGTTCACAGTTTCCGTTGCTATAGTAATATAATATATAAGGTACTACCTTGTATCCATAGTATCCGTTGCTACAGAAAACCTGTTCGTAGTATCCACTGTCATGCCGACCGATTTACTAAGGTGTAATAAAATATTTGAAGTTATTTAATAGTATATTATGCAAAGATTACGTAATGATGGCTATTAATACACAAGCATGAAGTAACGACACGAGCCTTGGCGAGTGTTGTTACAAATGCGAGTTGGATGCACTATTTTTTCTATGAATAAGGTTTAGCAGCAGTTAAACAATTTAAATTCTTTACTATCACTAATACCATAATTAGATATAATTTCTAATTTAAATATTCTTAAAAGTTTTCATTAAAATGCAAATTTTAGTAAAAGAATTGTCAAAGTTGTATTAAAAAGAGGCCACTCCAAAGTTCATATCATAATGAACATTATTATAAACATATCGAAGACACTGAATTTGAATATTACGGCACGGAAGTAGAAAAAGTTTATTTCGGCACTAATATAATTAGGAAGTTTCCATTTTTTTCATTTTCTCTTAATAAATAGTCCTAAAAATGTAAAAAACATATGTATTTTTTGTATTTAATTATCTGTTGAATTAAAAAAGTTATCGTCCTTCAAAGTCTGAGATGTTACGCTCACGTTGGCTGAGGCTCGATGACGTCAATCGACACCACGCCGTCAACAGCGGAATAGGCGCCCGTTTAATTTTTAGTGTTGTCAAAGAAAATTATAGCTACGCATATTATTTTCTTTGTAGTTATTCTTACCGGACAGGATACCAGGTATAAGTTTCATGAAACATGAAAGTAAACACGCGAAAGCAGCAGCGGGCCGCTAGCCCGGCGACCATGGGGCGACAGAGTTCTGTATTTTGACGTCACGGCCGATAAAAGCCGCGCGCGAAGTTATTAAATAAGAAATTGAATAAGTTCGTCAATTTTGAAGATATCGAGATAATTTTTTTTGTTTGACAAGTTAAGTGAAAGACTATTACATGATGTTGAAGTTACTCGCTATTTCTGACATAGGAAACTTCCTAATTTAATAATTGTTGAAATAAACTTGGTTAACAATAATATAGGCTTTTATTTTAGACCACAGTACCCGTTGCTATAGTAATACCATGTATACCGTATTACCGTATATATAGTAACCGCTGCCATGAAAACCCTGATCATAAGTAACCATTTCCATGCCGACCGATTTACTAAGGTGTAATAAAATATTTGAAGTTAAATGATTATTCTGAAATTTCCAGATTATCGTATTGTATTATATTACTTCATATAATAGATATTTATATGAATAGTTAACTAACTCTTTTTGAAAGAAAAATAGTTTAAGTTAGTTCTACGTTATCAATAGTTTACACACCAGCTATTTTCTTTAGCGACGTTACATGGTTTAATATATTATATTCCTTTACTTCCAGAAAGTATAAAGTTGAGCTTGTTAAGTATTTTATGAGATGACTATATTTATTTAAGTTTTACAGTAAAATCTCCAATAATAGATCTAACACACTTCTAAAAGCAGGGTGTGGAAAAAAAGTGTCTTGGAGTTCGTTCATTTGTTTTATTTGCTATATTAACATACTGCGCAACGTTTTTTTTTCATAGATAAAATATATTATATATTAATATATAATATGATATTTTCTTGACGTTCCAGCGACGGCAGCACTTCATCGGTGAGCACTAGATTATGAGTAAGGAGTGTGGTTAACTTTTCTAACAGGGCGCCACCCAGTCTGCATAATTTGCTTAAAGTGAAAAGATCCCCAGACTGAGAGATGAACTCTTAGAAAAAATATGTTAAAATAAATGCAAATTAACATTAGCTAAATTTAATATTGTTCAGTACTGTACTTATTTGTACAGAAAAATAATTTAATCCATGTCTATACAATAAAAAATTTACAATTCTGATTGTGGATCGCATGATTTCAATTTTAAATTACCCCCCCCCCCTCTCCCCCAAACTTAAGACCGCATTCTGGTGGTTGATCAATCAAACTGACACGCAAAAAGATTTTAAAAAATAACTATAATAAAATTATAATAGTTTTTCACTAGGGAATTCATCATTGTTCATAAAAATATCATGTAAATATCTTACATTAGGTAGTAAAACACATGACAGAATACTCAAAATTAAATATTTAAAGACCAGTGGCGGCTCGCCATATGAATCAAGTGAATCACAGATCTACCTAAAATTTTGGATTAACTACGTTTGTGTTATATAATATTAATAATAACACCGGCACACAAAAAAAAAGTGGTCTGTACATTTGACCAGACCCATCTATCTATATATATTTTGATGCGCTGAATCCAAATCCGAAGTCCGTTTGGCCCGTACACCCTCAACATTTGAGTAAATTGCAAAAAACGCTGAAAATGGCTAAAAATTGCGAAAAAGTACAGTTATGAAAAAGAAGAAAATTTTATTGAACTAGATCAAGTACGTTTCTTATGTATTTTGATGCGCTAAATCCAAATCCGACGTCTGTTTGGCCCGTACACCCTCAAAATTTTGAGTAAATTGCGAAAAAATGCTGTACAAATTGCGAAAAATTGCAGTTATGAAAATGAAGAAAATTTTATTGAACTAGGTCAAGTATGTATGTATGTGAAGTTCGTTTGGCCCGTACACCCTCAAAATTTTGAGTAAATTGCGAAAAAACGCTGAAAATGGCTAAAACTTGCAGTTATGAAAATAAATTTTTTTTTATTGAACTAGATCAAGTATGTTTCGTATGTATTTTGATTCGCTGAATCCAAATCCGAAGTTCGTGTGGCCCGTACACCTTCAAAATGTTGAGTAAATTGCGAAAACACGCTGAAAATGGCTATAAATTGCAGATATGAAAATGAAGAAAATTTTATTGAACAAGATCAAGTATGTTTCGTATGTATTTTGATGCGCTGAATCCAAATTCAGAATCTGTCAATCTCAATCATTCATATATTTATCAAAAATCGTAAAAAATAGCAATGTGGGAGTGATTTCTTGTAACATTATACTCTACAGAAGCCAAGATACCCACTACTGCAGAACTGCAGTCGCTTGATGACGACGCCTGCAGGCCTGCTTTGTCACCCTGACCAGACGCCGATACTGGGGTTCCGAATCCCTGCATCGTAAACTTATCGCTTGTGTCTGCCATGAACGGCATACACGCCGTTAACCCAGGGACTCTGCCAGATGGTTCTGTTGCCCACCGTCACCACGTGGAGGTGAAATAATATGGTTCAGTATTATTCTCGGCATTATTAGGAAAATATCATTTAAGTATTTTTTGTACTACAAGTAGTGTGATTAACTTATTTCAGAGGTCACCAGCTGCCACTGTTAAAGACCGGCAGACTACTAATAATTTATTTTAGTACTTTTAATTGAAACAACTAAATGGAATATATTGGACTTCATCTAAATACTTATTAGGCTGGAAAAGATCCATATATGCTTATTCCCTGATCGAAAAGCTCAGAAACTAGCCACCTACCGAGGGAAAGGCATAGTACACGAAGGTATACTTCAAAGAAATTCGGACAGCAATGTATTCCCCATGAAACGGCGTGTAACTCCGTTTTAATGATTTTTCACGATATTTTTACCGTCAAAAAACTATTCGGAAGTACAATACCAATTTCGGTATTTATGGCGAATGCGCCAGATAACTAGGTACTACCCATGTAGCACTTTAAAATTAACATGCTAATTTATAATTAAATTTACACATAACGTTGTAGTGAAACTCTACAACTGGTGGTATCAAATCAATATTATTTAGTGTAGTATTAAATGACCTCTATAATTAAAATACTAGGTTTTGTCTTTATATTTACGTATTGTATTTTTTACCAAACTAAATATTTTCAATAACGAAATATATAAATAATAAATATCCAATAATAAATGTTATATGTGATATATTTCTTCAACCGGATATTAATATGTATAATATATAATAAAAATAATTATTCATTTAATTAAATAAATAAAAAATAAAAAATTAAAAGTTTCTACATATTGGTAGATGATTGTGCTTTTGGAAAAGTTTTCGAATTTCAGTTATTTACTTTGACCTACATTTTGCAGATAGTATCAGATTGTAAAGATAAACCTTTTTGCAAATAATGTCATATTCTCTTCTTAGGTTAATTCAACTTATCAAACTTTAAAATCGGCGCAGTTAATAAATTTTTGACTTCGCATGAAACTCCCATTCCAAAACTTTTTCTTTGATGATTTACTTTAAAATGTGTTAACCAAAATCATACATAAAAGCTCCCTCTTTTTCTTATTTCTGTTCCTTGACTTTTTGGATAATCGTTTTTACAACGGCTGGTCTTGAAGTTCTTTTTCAGAGAATGGAGACAGCTTTCTTCTTATATATACTTCCACTACCATTACCCGCCTGCCGATATCATTATCTCTACTCACTGTACGCTCTTCAGATATTTTCACTACCTTAATTGTTCCCCTTATTCTTTCATTCCTAATATTGTCTCCGTTGTTACCTCAAACATCCATCCTAACATGTTCTGTCACATCTAACCCTCTGTCACGCACTGTATTTATGGACCATGCCACCGCTTTATACATCATTGCGCCTAACGAATATAAATCACACCCCTCTTCCTTCCACAGATCCTACGGTCTATTTCTCAATCCAATAAACTATATTCTGTGTGGAACTTAGTTTTAAAATTCTTGTTTATTTAACTTTTCTTCTTGCCTTCTTACCTCTACTTCTCTTCCTACTGATCTTCACTTTTGGATCTTCCAGCTCCAGTTCTCCACTTTTCTTTCAGCATCATCCCTGCTGGTGTTACAAGGAACTTTATCTCTTAGTTACTTACATTTATACATATGTACCCCATTATATTTTAAATCCGCAACTTTACCAACTACAACATAATATTACGGAATAACTACAATATGCATTAATAAATACATAAATGTATTGTTATATCTCCTTTTATACTCAAAGTTAACAACTTACTTCTGCGCTGGCGGTGTACCTTTATTAAATCTAAAAGTTTAAACTAGACATACCGTACTAGGCAAATAGTATTTTAACTATGTATATTGTTGATGCTGCGAGTATGTAAACTAACTTTTAAGTAAATGAGCATTTTAGATTGTTGACTGTTTTATTGTAACTTAACGTATTCCCAAATGCATTTATCATATAAGTCAGGCAAACTACTATTATGTTTGTTCTCGCTGAAAAGTTGCTAAAGGCGAGTAGTTAAGAGACAACATGAATTGTTTAGAATATTTAGAAAGATTAATAATGTTCATGTTTTAATTTTAGAGGTACTAAAAGTGGATTTAAATATACTACCTACTTGTCATAAAAATTCCAACAGCTAGAAATTAATGTATCAATCTCAACCAAAACTAGTAAAAATGTTTATATCTTTAACGAAATCTTGATTATTTAAAAGTGGCGATAGAAACCATGTTGCCAATTATCGTCCTATTAGTAAAGTTAGTATATTTGCGAACATCCTCGAAAAAATAATGTATGAAAATATTTTTAACACGATAAAAACACTATTATGGAACAGCAGCACGGCTCCTTTCCTGGAAGACCTCTGGAGACAAACCTTTTATGCTACGCCTAAGGTGTCTGTTCAACTATGGACATTCAAAAACAGATAGACGCCGTCTACACCGACTTCAGCAAAGCCTTTGACAAGATCAGCCATCAGCGACTAATTGCGAGACTTGCTGATGACGGGATGTGCGAGTCGCTGTTGACTTGAGTCTTAGGATTTGTGGTCGAGAACAGGTAGTTGTTGTAAATTATGTAAATGGGTATCACTTTGGGCCATTCGTGGCCGCTTTATTTTTTATTACGATAACCTTAAGATTTATCGGACTGTTTTAAACTGCAGGACAATTTGGATAGGTTACTTGCTTACTGTAATGCCAACAGTTTTTTTTTGAATTTGGATTAGTGTTTATCAATAACTTTTTCAAAAAATTGAAACGGATTGATCAGATTTAGGATCTTGGTACCCTTTTGAATAGTATATGGTCTTTCCGTTTCCATTTCGATAGCATTGCGACTGAAGCAAAGCAGAATGCTTTGATTTATTATTAGAAGTTGTCAAGTATTTAGAGATCCAAAAATATTCCTTTTGCTGTATTATGCCTTTGTTTGCAGCAAACTCTTATTTGCTGCAGGTATACGGAATCCGAATTATAAAGTACACATAAACCGGATTAAAGCAATTCAAAATAGTTTTCAGGGCTATGGCGAACAAATCAGACTGGAAAGTGCGGCTCGAAGGTTTGGAGTTTTATCCCCATATCAGACATATCACCAGATCGATTTGCTTTTACTTATTTTTTTTTTAATTTTAATGTTGCCTCTAGGTACTATTTAAAATACCATATAGAAGAACAAATTTAGGACGTAATGCCCCATTGATTAGAATGCAGATCACTAGTAATAAATATTGTAATGATATTGAGGTATTTTTTTCACGATTGCAGCATTTAAGTCAAGGTTAAGACAACAGTTTTTCGCACGTGTGTTTGTTAATGTAATTACAAGTATTTGTCTCATGTTTTGTTTATTTTATATTGTAAAGCTAGTGCATAATCCCAATATTAATTAACATATAAAAAGCGGATGCATTGTGGAACGCAACGATTTGTATAAAAAAAAACACTAAATCATATTTTCCAGAAAAACATTAAAAACAAATTTAACTCAATTCAATTAAAATTAGGTAACTTGATAATCGGTGTAAGAATCATTAGATTATTAGAATCCGTAGTGATAATGACTAATCTCGATTAATGTCCCAACTTAATAAACTATGATACGCATTTGTTAAAAATGTTTGTAAAATAGTTATGTATAACTAACGTGACTAAAAAAGGTAGATAAAAGAAAAATACATTATACATAATAAATTTTATTAGTACTTTTAGTGAACAATGCACGACATGCAAGTATCTGCTATTTATGTAGTGTTATATTTTTCTGACGAACAGATTTTCTTTAGTATATCAGGTGATGATTTTAACTAAGTGTGAAACTCTTGGCACGTTTTATCAACATGTCACACATTGATGTCGCCTTTGCAAACGAAGCTTTCCTTAGGGACAATGGCACATAGTACCGAAAAACTGGATAGTTCTGTTCAAAAGGGGACGTATGGTCACGTTATGTATAACTCACAGATTTTACACTCACGTATATAGAGATCGACCCTTGCACTTTTTACTTAAAATGCATGTTTTTTTAGAAAAGACATCACTTTAAATAAAATAATCTTGACTGATTTAGGATCACTTTAAATAATATTAAATGGTCTTTCAAACATCATATTTTTTTATTTAAATTGATAATTGGTTTCTAAACAAAATGTATGCGATTTCGAAAGTGTGAGTTGGGTCGATTTCTATGCATGTAAATTTAATTTGTTACATTATTTTCTACTTTAGATTCTGTTGCAATAAGTTATTCTTCTAACAGCACTCACTATATGCTCTTAGTTAAAACATGAGTTTACTTGAAATCTCCGCTTTAGTTTCTTTAACTTTAATCAAAACATAATGAATTGCTTTAACCCAAGACGATAGTACGAGAATAAAACTTACTTTTGTCATATTTAACAGATTAAAAGCTTATATAAGTTTGCGTCGTAATAACTTGGTCGTAACATTATTAAGTTCACAGGAGAGAAAATTATACCTTACGGCAATATGCAATAAAATAATAGAGATTTCGCTAAAGCTACGTTAGTTTTAATTTTATTTGATTCAATCTTTGTTTCAAGCAACATAGTAAAACCTTTAATGGGTACATATTAAACTATTTTATTTATAATGAATAGGAGTTGGTCGTCCAGCCATTAAAATACTTTAGCCAGCCTTTCTCGAAAACTACATCCATGAATATAGTAAAACTATCGGAAAGTGAGGAAGTCTCTCGACTAAGATGGCATTCGTCTAAAAATCTGAACTTTAAATCGATTGTAGTGGCATGTCAAGTGAGAAAAATTAATCGAAAAAACCTTTTTGTATAATGATTTTTACCTCATATTCTAGTAGGTATTTAAAAAATTGTGCCATTAATAACTGGAGTTCGTAACAAGTGTGCCTAACCATGGACGGCGGACTCTAAATAAACTGATTAAAAGTAAGAGCTATTCACATAATAATAAAAAGACTTCCCATTAAATATTCTGCTATAACAGGCCACTACTACGAACGTTTCGTAACCTGTTTCCACTGCAAAGAATGTCGATTTGGGCGAAACAAAAAAATATATTTTTTTAAATTTAAAACGGCTCACAGCCGTCCGAAAATTCGAAATCCTGGCCAGAAATCAAGAAATGACATTACTACTTTGGGATTTTTAATACTGGTATGTGTTACCAAGTCCCCCTAGCATCTTTTGCTGCGATAAATGGCCAGCAAATGGTTTTTTCTACCTGCTCAGGTTATTTCAAAGTTGAAGCAAACCCCCTACAAATGTATTACCACTAGCCCTGTACCTACTATTGACGACTTAAATTATGGAAGCCAGGTGTAATCAGCTGACTTTAACGGGGAAGAAGGGCTTACTACAAGACAAAATTGATGCCAAATAACACGATAATGAAGACAAAGACAAAACGCAAACATTCCCCGTTATAGCAGTTAGAAAATCGGCTGACGTGGACGCCAAGTTCTTAATCTGAGTCACCAATTAATAACCCATTAACAAAAACGTGGTAGTACTTTCAAAAAATAAAGTACCAAGGGATATATCAAATAAAGTATCAATTAACACTCTTTTTTTAAACCATCGGTAGTATAAAATATTATATATCAAGAGACTAACGCGTATCTTATAATCCCAAGGGTGGTCCTCCTGGCAACAACGTTACGAAGGATTAACAAGAAGCTTTAGTCACGTGATATATGCGCCGACACTCCGTATTACGTCCAGCGGCCCTTAAATTAAATATTTTTGATTTAAAAATGATATAAAAATGCAAAGTAGGCTGCTACTCCAACTTCGAAAACTCGGTAATACTGGTAACGCACAGTACAAATAAAAATTTGAATTATTAGTTTTTATGTGATGAGTAATGTGTGTTTTATTTAAAATAGATATAAATATGAATAATTTCACAAATCATTAAACTGATTAAGTAGTAATTTTGTTAGTTGTGGTAATAGTGTATGTGGATGTTTTCATCTCCGGATGTGTGAGTCGAACTTCCCCAGTACACCCACGGTCCATTGTACTTAGGCTTTGGTCTTTGTGGGCTGTCAGAAGATAAAAAAATATCAATAATAGTAAGTAATATATTGCAATAATGTTTTTTAACCATAAATAAGTTGGTTGCCAATGCAATATTTCATACTTTTTTATTTATTCCTTCAGGGATTAAAATTTGCACTTCTATCGTCAAAATAAAGATTAAAATCACTTTTATTCTCCAGCATACAAAAACACTGTTTTGTTTAGGAGTTCGCGAATGAACTTGTTCGGTCATTTGGCGTTTTCAATAAATGTGTAAATATTATTGCACAATCAGTCAACAGAAACACATACACACACAAATTACGTCGGTTAGACGGATAATAACAAAAATATTACGATTTGTAATTCAACCAAATTCAAAAAAATTGTTTCCACCTGACGTCATCCTACGAAAAACAACTGAACATAGTGGGAAATGTGGCGAATCAAATTAAGGATACGGCAAAACCGTCATGCACCCTTTCGCTCTTTTAGTACTAACAGGGAATGTTCATATTTTGGGTAACTTTGAAGCACATTTTAATTTTCGAATTTAATTTTATTTTGAAACTTTTTTCGGAATCTTAAAATGTATTTTAATATAACGATGAACTAGCACATAAATATTAATAGAACCCAAAAATCATTGTGGAATAACCTTAGCGTGTAGTAGTTTTTTGCCCCCGTCTTTAGGTGAATTGTTCGTATTTCTTTGATGCTCGTGTGTAGGGAGTGATGATTCGTTCCGCATCCTCCCACTCCTAAAATGCATTGCGCATGCGCCAGAGGTTTAGAACAGCCCCGTTAAAAATGGAGCTGTTTAAAACATGGGTGGTTTTAAACAGGGATGTTTTAAGCGGGGCTGTTTTAAACCTCTGACGCATGCGCAATAGATTTTGAGAGTGAGAGGATGCAGAACGAATCATCTCCCCCTACTCTCGTGCGTAAATAACCCTTTTAGGGTACGAAATATTATGCTTTGATTTTTCTCAGTTTATATTTCTGTGTAATAGTTCAATATAAATTTTGACTATTACAACGTTTTGTTTTATAATTTAGTTCCATAACATAACCTAATTGACCATTGACCAACCTAAAAAATTTTCATTAAATTTGGGTCGATCATCGTAGTACTACATCAGAGGTCATCTCTTCGTTCAATATTGGGTAGCTATTTTGAGGGTACATCTGACTAAAAAAATCTTATTTCTTGGCGATAAGCTTTCTGAATTGAGTACTTTTCTATTATGAAATAAAACAAATTGCTGCATAACCTCATTCTAAATTTCGTTTTTTAATAACTTAAAGCTGCTTCTTATGTTTCCTTCAATCAAAACAAGTCATTATACCACTCAAAACACTGATAAAAACTTTAGAAATTTAATGGTGTACTAAGGATCATACGATACCACTGTGATTTGAACTGAAACTTTTTACAAGTTTTAAGGGCTACAGAGTACTTAAAACTTTTTAAAAGTTTTAACTAAATCAACAAAAATACTGATTATTATCTGAGAAATTGTTCAACCATAAAATATTAAAACTCTTTTATCGACTATAGTCGCCCAAGTAATTGGTTAATTAGCAAATATTAAAGGTTTTGTTAAAAAAATGTTAAAAAATAAGCTAGCTTACTGAATATATAAAATTAACGTCAAAAGTTTTTTCAAAGAGCCTTAAAATTGTCTAAGGCTAGTCTACAAGTTACAAGACCTTAGGGTATAAAAGATTAATTTATTTCACTATTCCTGCTATACCACAAAAGTGGTTTTGTGAAATTACAGTAAACATTAGTGGTTGCCAGAACTAATTGGGCATATTTTACAAACTTAGATTTACCAAAACTAGGTGCACCTCTAAAGGGAAAGCTGAACTATTTGCCAAATAATTCGTTGCTAATTCCACTCTAAATCATCGTCCCATTTTCGCTCTTCCAATCGCTATATTTGTACCGCAGAAAATGTTCACGTAATACTAAAGGTCAAACAAGTTCAAAAAATTCTTCGATCACTTGACACCAAAAAGTCCCTCGGTCCGGATGGCATACCCGCAGTTGCTCTAAAAAATGCGCTTCAGAACTTGCACCCATCTTAACTCGTTTTTTTGGATCTCCTATGACAAGGCCATCTTCTCAGACAGCTGAAAGACTGCTCGTGTGCAACCTGAAAGGATCCCAGTCCCTTTCATCCAATTATAGACCTATCTCTCGTCTCTCTGTTGTCAGCAAAGTTATGGAGAAAGCGATCAACTTGCAAATTCTAAAATATCTAGAAAAATACAAGATCATCCATGACAGACAGGACGGATTTCGTCACCAAAGATCCACTGCTGATCTCCTTAGCTTTGTTACACATAACTGGAACAAGTATCGTGAATTTCATGGTGAATCTCAGATTTTTGCTCCTGATATTTCCAAGGCTTTTGACCAAGTATGGCATTCCGCACCCCTCAACAAACTACCTACTTACGGTCTTCCTCCCAAACTATGTACCTGGATCGGTAGCTTCCTCTCTAATGGAAATATATCTGTCATGGTAAACGATCACTCATCTAACTTCCATCCTATCAATGCTGGCGTACCCTGAGGTTTATTCCTGGCACCAACCCGTTTTTTTTCACCTTAATTTCAGTTCAAACTTTCAGTTCAACTTCCCCAAAACCCAGTCTAGCTTTCTGTCACGCAAAAAATCCGGCAACACGTACCCCATCCACATGAATGGCCAAGCCCTACAGAACAATGAAACATGTGATCTTGTTGGCATCGTCTTTGAACATAATCTCAGCTGGCACGAGCACATTACTTAAGTAGCCATATCGGCAGTTAAACGCTTGGTTTTCTCTCTCGAGCCAGAAAATACTTCTTCCCTTTCAATGTACTCTCTCTCTCAGATAAAAAGGAAGCAACTGATATTATTTTTACAACTGTTTTGTAGGTACAATTACATATTGTGGGCGAATTACCATGGTTAATTATACACAACATATAATTTTACAACATAATTGTAACAATAATACTCACAATTTTTAAATAAAAATATTTTACTGGTTATAATTGAGCCAGCTTCTTAGGTATTTTTTATGTCTCATTAAAATGATTATTTTTAAATACTACATTGAAGCTCTTCTCCTGGATCTGTTCCAAATTTTTTTCCCTAGTGGCAGGCGCCTTAAATTCTCAACGGCTATCTTAAACTATATTTTAGGATATTTTTCAATGTTTGTTGGGGAAAATAGAATTGTATGCCTCTTTCGGGATATCCATTTGGTTGGTAAAGAGATTTATTTATTATTTCGGTATTGCATTAGTCTTCATAAGCATGAGCAAAATAATGTTAGTCCAATCTTTGGGCGTGGGTTCAAATCCCATTTTCACAACAAAATGTTTTGGCTTTATTTAGTTAGTCTTAACGTGCACTATCTCAAAGAAAATATTTACCTATTTTAAAGTGTTTAACTCAAGAGTCTTTTTTGCATGTAGCTTTAATTTTAAGTGAGTCTAATAATTTTTCAAAAGAACCTTTTTAAATATTTGTTATATTTAGCATAATAAACAAAAATCCTTTTATTCATACATTAATAAAATTCGTAGACCTAAGATTCGATTTTACGTAATGTTCCTCCCTCAACTTTAAGACAATAAAGTCAACGGTCCTCTGCGAAATGACATTCCTGAATACCCAGCCGCTTTTATGGCTTTTATTAAAATTTTCTTAGACAGAATGCAGTCGGTCTTATCGATCCCCTCAGAGCAGTGTCGTCTACCCCTCATTTATTACATTATCTATGGCCTCTCTACGTTTTATGTGTTTGGGTGTCGGGTGCAGATTTGCATACAAGAGGCTTTCAAAAAGTATTAAAAACTACAATAAACACCATTTGGAAATGATTAAAAATGCTTTAGAGAAGGAGAAACTCTCAAGTTAAAGAAAATAAATCTTGAGATATATATGTATATATATATATATATATATATATATATATATATATATATATATATATATATATATATATTACTGGCTATATGTAATTGACTGACCTAAGTACACTTGGGGAGGGGAGAAAGGGGAAAGGAGAAATTCACCATACAACGTGTTTGCTCTAACCAACAATGTAAGAACCCTTAACATAGAAATCTTAAGCAAATTACTGAAATTGTTTACACAGGGAAGGAGATGGAATTAAACTTTCAATTGTAAACAACAATACACTTTAGTGCAGAAACTTAACTGCAAATTAAAAAAAAATCAAGAAATTCTCACATATACACGGTGTCCAAGATAAAGAGGGGATTTCAAGTATGGGGATCTCGCTTATTGTTAGAAATACAAAATTGAAAAAGCTTCCCTTATTATAAAAAGATGTTTACATTAAACTTGACCCACTACGCAATACTAGCAAAATCGTCGTAGGTATTGCCATTAATGAAACAAAAATTCCACTAACTAATTAAATACAATGCTTAAAAGAATCCACGGTATTTTTAACTATAGGCACTATTAAAAAAACACAAAAAAACAAAGGGTTTGTTGTGAAAAACTGGGATCTAATTTAAAAGGAAAATGAAAAGTATTGGCGACTAAAATTAATGAAGCCACCTGTAATCAGTTGACTTTTTTTAACGGGGGTAGAAATTGACGACAAAATTGACAAAGATGCCAAATAATGCGATAATGAAGACAAAGACGAAACGAAAACATTCCCCCTAGCAAATCGTCTGAAGAGGATGCCACGCTGTTCTACGCTGAACTACGGCGAAGCCAAAATATTTCATAATGAGGTCTTGCAACTAGCAACATTAAGCTAAAAACGATAAAATTTAATGTGGTGTTTCTATACATGATTTATAAAAAAAATTAAAAATCAAAATCTCTGTTAGGCTTACAGATTCATTTAGCAAACGAGGTAAAAACTCTGACTAAAAAATACCACCCTAAATGTTATCGTTCATTAATTAGCGTATCCGCAATTTCTTCTTGCAAATTCTCCCTAATAAGGTGGGTACGGCCATAGTTAACGGCGTACGGTACTACGGCCAGCTTTCCAACAACAGAAAGAGACGGTCAAAGACAGCGAGCAAGAGCGAAATAAAAAATAAGATGTATTTCGTAATTATTTCGTTGTCTTGTCAAAAACCACGTGGTGTGCCGAAGAAGTTGTTTAATGATGTAATTTTTCATATTTTAGTGTCCTATGTTGTGTTATAGGTTATAATATTGACGAAAACCGGTAGTTTATGCGAATAATAATACCGAGGGCTGAACCCTACCAAAAAATAAGTAATAAATGGGTGGGTGGTAATGATGGGTGGTGCAGTGAAATTTTGAAGCATCGCTGAAAGAACTTTCACGAAGTACCTATGTTTTACATTCGGTTATAAACAATTTATTGTTTGATTTGATTTTTAACCTTCTTTGAAAGGCAAAAGGATTAAGCTAGTAGTATGCTCATCTCATTAATAAATAACGTAATAGGTAAGTGTGTTAATGGTACAATATGGTTACAATTTCAACCGAATTCACGAGTGTCTTATATTTTCCGATATTAAGTAAAAAAATTGCTACCTATTAAATTAAAATACACATCTTTGGTAAAATCCGTCTGTGGAATTAAAAATACTTTTGATTATTTGGGGTTTTCACAATGACAATGACAAAATGAGATGTCACAATATTATTTAAGTTTGGCAATGCCCCGACTGGATCATTTGATTTTTCTTTATAATATTAGAGCCCGTGACGCCAGGCTCTTCAGATGCGTCGGAGAGGGGCCGGTATTTCAGCAGTTTTTAAAATAAAAAAAATGTGCGATTTGAGGGAAAAAAGTATTGGGTGTGTCTGTATACTACCCCAGGAGTTACTCATTCGAATATATAAAATATGATAAAATTAGTGTATATTTTGTCTAAAACCTTAGTATATAACAGCACAAATTATGATAATTTTAAAATAAAAAGTAAACCTTTTTATTAATTACTGGTAACAAAATTTTAGATTGCACATAAAAAAATCCACCCTTATCAAAGATAAAAATAAGTGTCCTGCCAACGACGTGTAACATAACCACAAAGGGTATGATATACATTTTTATATACATTTGCCATGTCTAATTGCAATTCCGCCCTCGTACAACCGTATCTTTGTATGACGTAGACATTTTCATCTAGGTAAGAGGCCATGGGGACAAAAACTTTATGATCTTCATGGTCAATAAGCCGCTTTTCGTCGTCGTCATGTCCTTTTCTTTCCCTTACGAGCGCGAGAGGGAAGCCGTGGGGATCCGGTAATTTTGTGTCTGATATAAACTTCATTTTCAGAGATATTACACATTGTACGTATTCGTATATTATTTGCAAATAATGCTAGTTAAAGAATATTTAGTTGCTCTTTCTGTAAAACGGAGACGTTGTGTCACATCCTGTAAATGTATGTAAAAACAAGACGTGTTCTTTCCTTCTAGGTAGAGGGTTTCAAGACTTTTATTTAAATAAACTTGTTGCGATGTCTGGCCTTTTGCTGGTTTTAGAAAATATATTTTTCTGTTGATTGGTGTTAAAGCGGTCAATAGAACTAAAACATCGATATCCCCGACAACAACTACTACATAATCCGATTCGATATGAATGATTGATGTTTGTACAAATTACATATTGTTTCATTTAAACACTTCTTTGACCTTAATGGCTACTTTTTAATCGAATTATATACATATTTTGTGACGTTATATTCGCCATTTTGTATGAGCAATTTTGAATTTTGATTATACATAGATTCATTCTCAGCAGTACCAAAAACCATAAGAATCCTATTTTTGAACGATCACATTGGGATTGTGAAAGATCAACATTATTTCTTTCATTTTATTACTTTTTCTAAAAAAATTGAGCCCATAATACGCAAAAAAATCGTTCAAATCGGACAATAGGTTTAGAAGAAGTATAACATCAAAATTGTTGCAAATTTCTAGTGGTGCGTTAATAGTGCTGGTCAGTGTATATTTCAATATACGCCTTAGTTGCACAATTTTGTTAGCGCACTGATTGTCGCTTTTTTGAAATTTTCCCGTTAAAATTTAAGTAAAAAATACCCATGTGTAAAATCAGTTTTATTTCAATAAGTAAAATACCTTACCTGGTATACTTTAAACGATATGCTACATTTATTTTAACAGTTCAAACTAAAATAACGAACACAATTCGACGAAATACCATTATGTACCTCTTAAAAAACTCATCTCATTTCGAATTCCGACACCGCACTTAAGGTAATTTAATTTTTCTGAAGAAGATAAATAATAATTTATATCTCCCTAATGTTGTCATCAATCAAGCGTGTCATCTTTTTTTGTATACGATTTAAAAATTCTGTCGGATTTCTGTTCTTAAAAAGAACAACATTAAATTAAGTTAAAAAGGGCCGTATTAATTCGAATATTGATTTAAATAAAAGGCTTGGTTTTCACTTCTGAGACAGAGAATATTCACTTTCCTTCTACGTATACTCTGCATGTGTCCCAAATAATACCTAACCTAGAATATTATTCACATTACCGAAATATTACGCAAGGTACTTATTTGTTCGATTCTTTATATTACTTGGACCGTGCGTTACGGGAATGATTTTATCAGGACAGCCGACCCGATACAAAGTTGAGAAAAGAGGGAGTTATAGAAGGTTCTTCTAGTTATTCAGAAAGGAGTGACAATTGCATCCTAGTTTAAAGCTAAAGTCACAATGCTAGTACAAAGTGTATCTATCCTTCTGGAGTTAAGAACTATTAACATTTACAATTAATAAAGATTGAGAAACTACTTTGTATATTCGATTAAGCAATTTCTATCGCTTCTAACTCTTACAAATGCCATTGTTTGCAGGTAAGCTGTAATATAGATCCATTTTGTATATCGGATCCATATTATTTGTTAGAGGGGCAGCAAGTACTGAGTATCATTTCTTAGAGGGATATGAAACAATTTTAAGTAGTATAAAACAAGAAGGTTGATGTGGCCATGCTGATACTGTTAATGTTTTGCTTAATAAAAATATGATTTTTACAAGTACGGTTTGTGTTCGGTAACAGCAAAAACATGAGATATTTTGCTATTAAATCATAAAACTCACCAAAGTCAAAAGCTTCTGAGTATTTAGCCAGATGAAAAATTCATTTTTTGACTTGATTCCGACAAATCTGTCAAAGTAGACAACCAGAAATATTTGCACAAACAAAGACAGCTGTGATAAAATATCTGAACCATTTTTTATCGGCAAGTATACGTATAATTTCATCTGGGGCAATATCGTTTTTATTTGTCCGTTACTAATGCACCTATTACCAACAAGGATAAAAAGAAATCGGATAAGAGAAGAATATTGTGATGGCTGATCTTTTAAAGTAGATAACTAGCAATAGTTCCACAAACGAAGAAGGTAAAATAAAAATTTGAACATATTCTTTTTTTATTGGTCTTATGAATATTGTAATTGCTGAAATATGTTTTGGTGTAAACTGTCCATGGAATTGACTAATAGGGTGAATTATTGTTAAATTGTTTTTTTTGTCACCATTCTCAAATGTAATGGGTAGATGGATGGATGGATAGAATATAGGCTTGTCTACGTGTACCGTGCAAACCCAGTGGTGGAATTTTCATTTCGTACATTAAGTAACCTTATATGTTTAGTTGGTTTTTGTGAGATTATCGCACTTTCACAAAAAAACTGCAAAAGTTCTGGCACGAAATGACATTATTTGTAAAAATCTACAGAGATCTTTGCACGAAATGATATTACCTGCAAAAATTCTGCAAAGATCTTTGCACGAAATGACATTATCTGTAAAAAATCTTCAAATGTCTTTGCACGAAATACCATTATGTGTAAACAATCCGCAAAGG
This sequence comes from Philopedon plagiatum, assembly GCA_963971165.1. Taxonomy (NCBI): domain Eukaryota; kingdom Metazoa; phylum Arthropoda; class Insecta; order Coleoptera; family Curculionidae; genus Philopedon; species Philopedon plagiatum. The sequence goes on from OZ020191.1 coordinate 12,830,696, forward strand.
TCCTTGCACGAAATGACATTATCTGTAAAAAATCTGCGAAAATCTTCGCATGGAACTTTCTTCGCAAAACTAACTTTTTCGTCTATACTACCCTTTTATTTCGCACAAACCCTTTTGCACTAATAATTTTAAACATTTTCGTTATCAACCGGAAATTTTACCAAACTTTGAGGGTGTAAATGTGAATCCCTTTCAATAAAGTTAAGATCTAATCATGCTAATGCATTTAAACAATTCTATTTCGGTTTCAATTGAGCCAACAAGTTAGAACTTAATAAATTTATGATTCAGTGATTCTACAAATCCAACAAGCTTTTTGTGTGCGAGGTTAGATTATTGTTTTGCGTTCGCAGAAAGAAGAGTAAATAAGGTCTGTAGAAATATCAATAAAACCAATAAACAATACATGTTTAATGAGAAAATGACCGTAATTATCGCTTTATTAACAAGAATTTTATTCAAAAAACAACGTATTTTTATGTTGTTCTAGCATTTTTATATTTCCCCGTAAGGAAAAATGCTATCACGGTTTTTATTTACGTATTATTTATTATTTATTATTACGTATTTAAGTCCTTTATGACTTATCCACTCTGTCTTTATAACAAATTAAGTAACGCTCTACTTTCGAAGGACTTGCACCGTAGTATATCACGATCTCTGGTTTCATTATCAATAGCTAGTTTTGACAGTTCGCAATTCCATAATTTCGTCAATTCGCAATTCCGCTGTCAAAGTTATTAGATGAATAAACCCTACTATTCAAACATAGGTTATCTACGAGTTAATTGCATATATTTAGCATCCAATCTACCCGTTGTTAAAATTTGAAGCAAAGATAAATCTTTTGTTTTGCACCACGTGATGTCTCAGCGCTTTTGAAGTTTTGACGGACCTGTCACTGTCAGTTCTAACAGCAGTTTAAAATGTGAGCTTGTCCGTTTCCTTTTCGCCTTTTTACCTTTCAAAAGTAAAGATTAATGTGTTTTTATTTGTGAAAAGTGGATTAAAAGTTAATTATTATCCTATTTACGTAATGTCGTAGCTAATGTACCGATAATGCCAGTTTTAAGCAGCAAGAAGTGAAGAAATTACTTGTAGTCTTAGCGGCAGTATTCTTCACAAGAATGTACCTAAAGTCTAAACTGAAGAGTAAATACATAATTTTTAATTTTTAATTTGAGATTTTGGGGCAAAACGGGTCAGAACATTATGTAAATAAAGCGAGGCATCATTTGGAAATCTAAAAAAGAAACACATTATTTAAGTTCGAATTAAAACTCAAACTACGTAAGTATAATTTATTGTAATCATTAATTTATATATAAAACATTAAACATTATAATTAGAATCAAAATCTTCTTAAATAATAATTAATTACCTACCTATGCAAAATCACTTTGTCTTTCTCAACTGACCGTCGACATGCAAAACAAGATCTCATTTTCTATCTAAAATATTATTAACTCTGTTTCGATATTGTACTTTAAATTATATAATAATTTATACTAACTGGTTTTTCTGATATTTTATTATAAATTAAAATAAATATTCACAAAATAACGCTACGGCGAAATCGAAGGCTTGTCAGATTCCAATTTGGACTTTTAAATATAACAGGCGTGAGCGGCCATGTTGTCATCTTTGGTGTTTTGATTAGCGGACGGTACGTAGTATTGAGTTCACTTGTTTGGCAAATCACGTGGTGATTTATGAGGGATGTTCAGGACGTCACGTGACTTTTTAGATATGGTTTCCAAAAGCTACGTCTTTGCTTCAACATTTTTTCGTCGTTCGCTATATAGTTAGTAATAGGTATATGGTTAATTGTCGTCATTCGAAGATTTTTGACGTCTTATGAGAATAAAACAAGTTTCTTTTCAAGAAATATAAATATATCTGAAACGAAGTAAAAAGGGTCTTTTTTTGTTTCGGATGTGTAGAATACACAGACAGACGAGACCTGCGTCAAAGAGGCTTTCCTTGACACTTTTTTGAAAGTTTTATATTTGGAAGTATTTATGTTGTATATTATTTCTTGAAAGGGAAGTTTTATCTCAAAAAATAATTGTTGCTGTATTGTTTTGGCGATGGTTTCTTTTATTTGCCGTAAGTAGATTTACGCCATTTTGTACAGACCTCATGCTAAGAATTTGTTTCATTTCTCTCAGTTCTCTGTAAATAATTAAGTAAGGATAATAGGTGATTGGAATGTAGCCTTTTGGCTTTTGATGGCACTATGGATTTGTTTTTTTATTGGATCCCTCGTAACTAGAGGTAAGTTTTCTTTATCCGAGCCTTCCGTAGCGTAGCTTTTAACACGTGACATTATAGGATTATAAATTCATTTTAGGGACCAACTTTGAGACCACTGTTTAGAATCACCTTTGAGATCCCATTTTTTGTGACCCCGTTGAAAGCTGCCCCTACGCCAACATATACAGGGGTTATGGAAATGGTTACATATGTTGGAATGGGTGACTCTTAGGTTATTCTACAGACATCCCAATACATTTTTTCTTAATTGGTTTTTGTGACTGGTTGAATATCTGGCATAGCGGCGCGTTAAGTGACTGCGCAACATCACGACATCATAGCGGACTAGTTCAGTGGCCCGTTAGCTCTTCTGGCACACTTTGACCGACCGGCTTTGAAAATTCATCTCCTAGTGGGAAAAAAAGGTTCCAATTTTTTAATGGTGCTATGGTAAGTGTTTATAGTGTTGACCATTTATAAGAAAACAAAACATTTCGTAGTTTTTGTTGGACTTTCATATTTTAACCAAACGGCTGGGTTGTATTGTGTAGTAATAGTAATAAACTTTAGTATTGCTTGAACAGCGTGCGAATCCGATAGAGAAAGTGTTTCTTTTTTTGATTTTAATTCCAGTCTAGAGCCTCGTAGTGCATCGTTTGGAAGCGCGTTCGTTTTTATACTTAGTTGTTTTGTAATTTTTCAATTTTTTGTCGTAAATAAGTGCGCTAGGCAAGTGTAAATACAATGATGCATTTCAAACAACTTTTCCTGTTATCCAAAATTCTTATTGAGTATTTTCACGTTACCTGGTAGTACTACCTTAGACTGTGAAATACTCTAACGAAATTAAAAATTATTGGACAAATGAAAAAAGTCGAATAGCTGTTTTAACACTCGAAGAAGTTATGAAGGTAAGTTTATTATGAATTTAAGTTTTCAGGGATTTCGCTTAAAAATTAAGGATGATATAAATAAACCTGTTAATAAAAGCTAAATCTTCTATTAAATATGATTAAAAATAGGTAAATAAAGAAAAGTACATGCTTGAGTATTAGGATTATTTTTGTTCGAACTAATTTTGAACTAAAATTTCTGTATCGGTGCTCTTCTTCCTCCAAAAATTTCTGGTCGGCCTAGTTGAACCTTATTATTGTACTATTGGTTTGAACAGCTGTTCTCTGGATTGTGTTGTAGTATTTTAGATTTTTGACATTGGGAGTTTTGAAAGAGTTAAGGTGGGTTTAAGCAGTCCACTTTAAATTTAATTTTCCATTAAATTTAGTACTTTAGTACTAGTAATTTAGTAGTTAGTATAAGAGCGTTTATCCACAACTTTTTTTAATTTTACTTTAATTTTAACTTTCAATGCCCTAAAAATTTCGGAAAGCAAAATTAAAGTTAAATTAAGGTTAAATTAAATTTAAAGTGGTCTGCATAAATCCACCTTTAGTAGGATTTCTTTCTTTAAAGATAACAAAAATATTATTTTTTCAAACTTCTTACATATGAATATCGATTAGAGAGACTTGGCAACGCCACAGTCAGTACTGACGTCAAAACAAAAGTTTTTTTCTGTGACTGACGTTGTTCAATGTTTTTTATATGGCCATGTAGTTATTTCCAGTGGTGCGCAGTGACCAAAAGAATTTTTTTTGAGGGCCGATATCTATCTTTTTTTTATCGTGAAGCGCCATTTATGAATATTTTTATTCAATCTGAATTCATATCAGGATTTACCGGTTTCAATATATGCAGTGAATTTTACAACACCCTGTATATTAGTTGTCATGTAAGTGATCACATTGTACCTGCTGAATATAAGTGTTTTAGTAAACCTTACTATAATTTATTAATCCCTACGACCCCTACGTAACATTTGGTGGAGCGCCATGTTTTCAGGCGTATACGTGACATTTGGTGGAGGTGCCGGGTACCACGTGAAAATATAAAGTGACGCTTTTCAAATCTGGTGACGGCACTACTCTTCTTTACAAATAAAACATCAAAGCGACATGACAACCCAGACAACTGCCTACTATATACCTACTAGATGAAATAATAAATGTTTTGATACAATAACAAAAATTAATAATTTTATTCACATATTTTTGTCAAAATTAGAAAAAATCTTGTGTGGAACACATTGGGAAATGCAATTTTGTTTAACTATGATTCTGAGGGATTATAAATTTAAACAAAATCGGCCGAACCAAAATTTAGTTTATTCCAACCCTGATAATAACGCTATTACGTTATGAGAGAAATAGTCTAGGCAGAAAGGAATGGACCCCTAAAATAACTCCGAACGGAACGGGAACGATCCAGAGAAGTCAGATTTCCGGATCACCACGTGCAGTGCTTCGATTTCGCAAATTATGTATTGGGGAAAGTTGATGGTCGTTGTTTTCGAATGACGGTTTCTTTTTCTCGGGTTTTTTCCGGTGCGGGGTTTAGTTTATGAAGGTCAACGGAAGCAAACATAAAATTTTATATGAGGGCCTTTTTGAACTAATATACGAAGTAGGCAAAAAACGATCCTGTTTGCAGGATTGCACGCTGCATGTGGAGCTAAAGTTTTTATTTATTTGCAATAAAGAAAGATTAAAACAAAATTTGCTTTGAAATAGGAAATCGCATGCGTTTTCTCCCATCAAAAAGTCAGTAATGTTATGATGAGTACATTTAAACGGTGCTCTCCAAACTTCTTTCGGAAAAGAGAAAACCATACTTAAGCGAGATCAACGTATTGTAGTTTTGTATAATATAGTATATTATGCATTTTGTGTTTTATTACAAACTTTTAACATGTTCTATTCTTTATTTGTGATTGTTTTTTAATCATTTCATTTTTTTTTTGGGATTTGTAATTTTAATAATGTTTCCGGATTTTTTTTTAAATTTACGTGTGGAATTTATTTTATTTCTAGTTTTGTGTTAAATATTTTTGTAACTATAATCATCTAGTTTAGTTTTTTATTACGCAGCATTTTGAATGTTATCCGAATTTTCGTGACATTTTTATTATTTTTTTTTAAATGTAGACAGGCGTTAACTTTATCAATAAGATACATTTCTATGGAAAATAAAATTAGTTTGAGTTTTAGTTTATATCTGGATATGTGGTAACTACATACCAAGTAATATACTTTACTACCCGAAATTTAATAAAATCGAGTTTTTGCTTCTTTTCTTAGATTATTTCTTACATTTTAAGGATTTTTCTAGAACTATTCAAAATGTCCCTGACACAGGTTGCTCACCTAAATTTTACCCACAAAAGTACTGAGGATCTGCAGGCTCAGAAAATCATAACACACAATATTTCCGGAAACTCTTAATGGATTATTATGGGATAACTGATCGCAGGGGATGTTTCGATGTATTGTTTCAATTAAACCCGATGCACCTTACCCATACGATCTCGTTTTCAAACACTCCCTAACTCGGCAAGTGCTAATCCCAAGAGGGCTATTTAGCGTGCGAGGGCTAGATTTAGCAAAAAGTGTGTAAACCAGAAATGGGGATTAATTTATTTCAGTGTTTTGAACTTTAACTCGCAACAAATCGAATGCTGTTAGAGATTATACGCAAAGATTTAACGCACGGGCATTATGAAATCGTCAAAATCGGAATTTTGTTTCACATTATTTATACATAATGTGTGGTGACAAATTACAGACTTGACTAGAGGAGTAACCTAGGGTCAACGCGTCCACCAGACAATGTAACAAAGTAACAAGTATTTTAGTTAGTTAAACATATTTAGCCATCCTGACTCAAGAAGAAACGGAGATGTATGGTTCCCCTCCTGACACCATAGACTAATCTGAAGCAGGAATTCTGAATCTTCTGGACACGACGTCGATCTGCCGAATCCAAACACGGCATATACAATCATACTATTGCAGTGATTAAAGTAGGATAACACAAGTGAATGAATGCTGTTCTAAGTTTAACTGTAATATGTTCCCTAAAGCTCATCTTAGAACTCTAAACTTTTACCGCTGAATACGAAAGAACAAAATTATTTAGTTTAATATTTATATTTGTTTTTACTTGATTAATTTGTGTGTCATTACCAAAAAACAATTACTGTGGATTTGCTAGGATTCAACTGCAGAAATAGAAACACCAAATATGATGTTATGGTAAAACAACGATCCAGTTCACTATTTATTCTTTCTTCGCCTTGATCTATTCCATTATCAGAAAAAGAAAGATATATTTATGTGTCGTCGGCATAAAAATGGGATTTTCAGTGTGTAAGAGATTGTTGAAAGATAAGGATGTATACAATATAAAGTAATGGGGCGAAATACTACCATGTGGCACCCCTAAAAGTATATTCAGTAAATTTAAAAGCTGATTATTAAGGATAATCAGCTGCGCGAGATTAAAGAGGAAAGAATGAACCAATTGTCGGTCTCTTCACTAAAGCTAATATAACGAAGAATCGCTCTAGGTAACTGATGATTCAGCATGTCAAAAGCCTTACTAAAATCTAACAGAATTTACACACTAATTTTATTTTCATTATAAGCCTAAAAGTATCATCGGTCACGTCAGCAAGTGCAGTTTCGCAGATATACCGTGATATTATAATAGTTACGATATTGTCGTATCTATCTTTCAATTATCCTCTCCAGTACCTTGTAAAGTGTTGGAAGGATACTTATACAGCGCAAATGACTATACTCCGTGAGATTGCATATCTTCGGCAACGGAACAACCTGAGCCTGGTTTCACAAGACAAGAAAACCAGAATTAACATGATTTATATACGGTATTATAATATAAGGACGACAGAGTGCAATGAAGTTATATTGGTCTTATCAGCACCCATTGCTTTCGATTTTATGCTTCCAATAATATCGCTAACATCATTTTTGTTGGTCAAAATAAAGTAAATTCCTGGGGAAATATTACTATTATAAAAGGTTTTTGTTCTTGTTTGGGAGACTTATTATTTATTGCAGAGTTAACAAAATAATTATTTATTTCATCGATATTACTTAGGCCAGGAGACATATTTTGTTTCCTATTTTTTGTAATACTTAGTTTTCCCAGTTCGGACTATTTCTCGTTGATATTAGAATTTTGAAATTTTGTTCTTAGTATGTAGGTTTTTTTCTCTAATCTGATGGCCATAGTGTGCTTTATGTTTGTTTGTTTGAATTTTTCGAAGCTTTATTATGTAAATTTTATATTTTCGGCTATCCAGGGTGCGTTTTTTAATCATTATTTTTAAGAGTGTACCGGGGCATTATCTTATTAAAAATGAAATAAATGTATAATCGCCATATATCACTATAAACCTGCACAAGCAAAAGAAATCTCCAAAAACCCATCTGCCCATTATTGTATCAGTCTAATGTTTGAACAATTCCCAAAGGCCTGAATAAAAGTTTATACTTATTTTGTCCCCGGCCCGAAAAAGTTCTCCTTCTTAAGGTAACAAGGGAATATAAAAGAGAAGTTTCGGAAGTTTTTATGTTGGCATTACGGTTTATTAAAAAAGAATGTAAAAGTTTCATGAGGTAAAATTAAGTTTAAATATGCAATGCCGGAGTACGACGACACCTGTTTGCAGCGCAGTGTTTTAATAAAATATTTTGTTCCTGTTAGGGGGTTAACTTTTATGTAGAAGGTCCCGAATCATGAAGATCTACGCGAATTTAACATTCTGACCAATGTAGCTCGTTTTCTACGGTTGTGCGTGTCTTAAATAATTTTCTTGAAGAAATAACTTGATGATTTTGTATTTGAAAACCTGAGCAGACCAGACCAAACCCAAAAAGGTGAATATGTACAGAGATATCCAAATAAAAGTGAACAGGTCTTATAACTTTTTTATTTCTAAAGATGGGAAAAAATGTTAAATATGAAAGTTTTCTGCCAAGTCGTAAACTGATATTCCATATTATGCTTGTGAAGATTTTACATTGTTTTACCATTTGACTTCTAGAGTAAATAAATACCAATATTTTTAGTGGAAATGAATTACCGATAACCTAAACAAAAGTTTAGCCAAACAACAAGCAAAAACTTCTCAAAGTAATATATTTCCAGCCCAATAAGTCATTGCGTAAGGGTCCATAAACCTTTTAAATCCCTTGGGAGATATCTAGCCAGATATTGCCATTACATCATTGTCAATTAGGGTCAGCCCTTACGCCGACAGGGCAGTAAATCCATATTATGTGCAGTGATTGCAGGGGATGTTTTGTTTCAATTAAACTCGATGCACTTTAGTAGTATCTGACTTTAGCCGTAATATTTGATTTTCCTAGTACGAATTCCTAAGAGAGTTGTTTAGCACACATAGCAATATTTAATAACAAAAAAATGAGAATAAAAATAGGGAGTTTATTACATAAAATGTTAAATTAATATGTATGGTAATGGATGTGAGTCTAGAGAGAACGGACTGGGATGAATTTTGGAGTTATTATGGATGGTAAGCTACTATTCGACCAACATGTCAGTGCTTTAGTATTAATATCCTACAGATGTTAGAATTCACAGGCAAAACAAAACTATTTAAAAATGCCAAGCCTATACCGGGTGAGTCAACGATTGCGAGGAGTAATTTTATGTCCTGAAGATAAGTTTTGTCGATAATAAGTCTTTGTATTAAGGTATGATTTGGTATTCTGCACATTTTCAAAATATTTTGAATTATACAGGGTGCGTTTTCTGACTTTGGACCTAGAAATAAAACACCCTGTAAGTGAGATGTCAAATATTTCATAGTGGATATGTTTTTTTGACTTAATTTACTCAGGATACAAATGTAAGTAGTAGATATTTTTACAACACAGAGATGATTGCAAGTCAAATTATTTTGAAAACTATGACTTTTTCGTATATTAAACCATAGTAAAAAGGTTGTGAAATTACACGAAGAACTCTAAAATTCATTCAAATACTGGGTGTCCCATTTAGAAAATCTAACTTTTTGACATCCTACTTTTTGAACGCACCCTATATTATTCAAAATATTTTTAAAATATGCATAATATCCAACCATACCATAACACAAAAGCTTATTATCGACAAATCTTATCTTCAAGGCATAAAATTATTTCGCGAAATCGTAGAATCGCCCGATGCAATTGATGAAAACATTAAACTTTTATTGCTTCAAACTCAATTGGTCAAACCTTAACTTTTGCTCAAAGAGTGAAAACGTATTCAATAAAAGTTAAAAGATAAAAGTTAATGGTAATAAAATAAACTTTTCTCAGTGTATTTAATGAAGTTAACAGGTTTAACAAGAATATTAAACAGGAATAATACTTGTTCTGTGTAGCCTCGGACAATTTTTTACTCAACGTTTAAAATTAAATAAAAATTACCTAATAAAAAAGTTCTTATTGGTTTTTTCGACCGACATCTGAGAGAGAAAGAAATGATTATTGCCATATCTAATTTGCGATAATGCGCACAATCTGACAACACCAATTTTGTTTCGCGAGAAAGTAAGTATAACTGTACCATTTATTATACTCTATATATTTTAAATTAAAATTTTCTTTTTCAGTAATATTTTACAGAGGCAAAAATATGTCTATAATTTAAGTTCAAATTGGTATCGTTTTTATGTAAAAATAATGGCTCAAAATAACCACATTTATTTTCAACCGGGCGTTGTTTTAATTAATATTTGTAGTAACTGAATCGAGTCAGCTCTTTTGATGCGGTTAATATGCTTTTGGGTTATTTAAATTTAATATTTTAAATAAATTTTATTTAAATTTTGCTCTAATATGCATTAAATTTAAAAAATAAATTCAAATGTTGATTATTTTGTTTTTTTCTCGATGCCTAATTAAAACTAAAACAGGACTATTTTAGAAAATTTATTTAATAAAAGAACCTTAGTCAGAGGGTACATATTTTTTGGATTTTAAGGTCGCGATCTTGTAAAAGAGAGACTATGTTGTATACTGAACCAAGCTAAAACACACTTCATTTTGATGATAAACTTTTGTTGATTTTAAAGATTACTGTACATAAATTAATACAAAGCAATATAATCTCCAAAAAACTTAATACTTGTTAAGATAACAATAATCCATGTACTAAATGATGCTTACTACATTTATGCCATTAGTACCCAGTAAACACAAGGTGGCTACTTCAGAAGCGGACAGAAACTGTATTGCTAAAAGCCGCGTCCGGCCAGAAACACGGCAAACCCAGTGGATTGTAGACCGCCCATGTCCTCTTTGCCGCGGCGGCCCATGACATGTTATGCCGCTCATGGGCCATGGGCGGCATAACAGTACAGGGAGCAGTACCGTTGGAGATCCGCTGTCCGTCCACTGGTGGTTTAGTCCAGTATAGTGGATGTCCCGTCCACGGCTAGACGGGCTAGGTGTAGTAATAGGTGGTTTTAATATAAATTTAAGATGGTCCGCACTGGGGATTTTTCGAAAGTTATAATGCTTTAAAATGAGTTAAAAACGCTACTTATCGCCTATATTTTGTTTCCCTCAAAAACTTGACGGGTTACGCTTAAGCAACCAAAAGTATACCGGAAATGGTTTAGAAAGTCTCTGAAAGAAAATCGTGTCGAACAGTGCTATTTTTCTTTATGAAGCGTTTTTTACAGACAGACTGACGATAATGGAAAAACATGTCTTTTTAGGAACCTCAAACGGTGAAGCTTTCTTACGAACGAACTAAAAATTCCACTTTTAACCTAAAAATAAAAAACCGCTTATTGCTCTGATACTCACTCCCTAATAGCATTTTCGCAATCCTGTCTTCTTCAAAGGCAAATTTTCAATTTACCTGGCAAAACTTTTTGTGAGAAGTGGGCACTCGTTAAAAGCCTCTTTCTCTTTGATGATGTTTACCTGAAATATAAAAACAAATTAGTGTGCGGGTCTGAAGCAGTGTATAATGATATTTTCTGTCTAGTTTTTATTTATTTACTTCTGGAACTCTTTAATCTTGTATTTTTAGGCATTTCATAAGGAGGATGCAAAGCAAAGAAAAAAAATTGTTACATTAATTTCCCGAGCTAGTTTATTAACTGTTTTAGGAATGGAATTTAAAATTTAACAATGCGCGTTGGTATATTTAATACGTTTGCAACTGTGTTGCTTTACAGAATATCAAATTCAATTGGCGTAAATGTTTTATCTTTATATGCCAACTTGCGTCTAAAGTAGGACAAAAAGTACCACAAAAGTCATTGTATTGTATACAGAAATACACCCTGAAAAATCTGTAAATACATTTACGATTTATTTATTTATTTAAATACGTACATTATAGAGAAAAGCTCCAAATAGTACAACCCATACAAAAGAAAGATAACAAAAAGAAAGAAGAAAATAATGTAAAAAGTACAAATTCAGTAAAACAAACTTATCCAGTCCAACAATACAAGACATCAAAAGGTAATCATTAATATCTTTCTGTTCCACTGTTCGTTACCCCATTCCACAACAGGGATAAGAATTTATATAACTATATATGAAGATTGTCAATAATATTTGTAATTTTATTCTTAAAAGTTACCGCAGAACAGTTAAGATTCAGATTATATGGTAACATGTTTAAGTTCGACATTATTCGGTTAATGGTGCTGTTTTTTCCAATATCAGTGCTACTAGGGTTTATGTAAAATAGTTCTAGTTGCCTCGTATGGCGATAAAAATACTCTAAAATTTATCAAGGCCAAGAGGTCCGCGCATTCTACCCCATTATTCAGCAGCTTGTGACCAAAGACCATGGTCAGCTGCATTCTGCGTGTTTCCAGAGCATCCAGGCTCAATATATTGGCCCGCTAGAGATAATAGAGAACTGTCCACATTTAGTTTAACCAATAAGAACTTGACAAACTTCGATTGTACGCGTTCCATTCTTTTAATATGTATAAAGGAGTTTTAAGTTGTATAAAGGAGCCCATATCAAGCAACTATACTCTAGGTCGCTCCGTACCAGTGCGTAGTATATAGACTTAAGGACCTCGATGCCCCTGAAATCCCAGCCCGGTCGCATGACAAAGCCCATCATCTTAAAAGTCTTTGTTGTAACATTGTCAATATGGGCAATAAATCTCAGTTCCCTATCGAAAATAATACCAAGATCATTGACCAGTGTAACCCTCGGTAGTAGAGAGCCATCAATATTATAAACATGATCCGGTTGGGATATAACTTTACACTTGGTTGTGTTTAGTGCCATTTTATTATTCTCACACCACGTCAATAACTTTGTTATTTGATCCTGCAACAACACGCAATCACTCGTGTTAGATATGATGCGGTAAATCTTTAGTTCATCGGTGAAAAAAAAGGAGCAATGATCAAATATGTAGGAGAGATCATTCACGAATATCAAGAACAATACAGGACCAAGATGAGAGCCCTTGGGTACTTCAGAATGAAGCAGGATGTCTTTTGAGAGGTAGTTATTAACTTTGACGTATTGGATTCCGTGACGGAGATAACTGTTAATCCAGGAAAGTAATGGATCTCCAATACCGCAATGTTCTAATTTTTGTAGTAGGATATATTGGTCGACTCGGTCAAACGCTTTCTTAAAGTCAAAATAAACTGCGTCGACTTGTAAACCAGCATCCAGGACAGTTGCCAGAAAATTGCCATAAACACATAAATTTGATTGGCATGACCTGCCAGAGAAAAATCCATACTGATTCGCCGTGATTATGTCCCTAAATGAAGCGAAAAGGGTGCCAACCCTTAGCGACACATGATAGGCCAAAAATTGGTCGATAGTTGGTTACGTCTGATCGATCGATCGCCACCTTTGAATAGCGGAGTGACAATGGCACGTGAATAAGTAGATTTTGCTCATAAATATAGGCATTCAAAACCTTATAACTATCAAAAAGTAAGACAGTCGAAATGTCTTACAAATTTTTATACAAAATAAACTTTGCTCTAACAGAGAATTATTGTCCAAACGTTAAACTGCGTGTTTTATTTTAAACTGGACTGCTATTTTACACTAATTTACAAACTATTTCGCTAACAATATGAATATCTAATTTCACCAGAATGTATATTTTACAATGAAATATCTCGCGAGTTTGGATGCTTTCCACTGTCTAGGGAGAATTATGAGTAGCCTAATGTGGTGTGTAATGCATTTATATGGCCGTTAAGTTGCTTATCGAGTTTTACTAACTTTTAATGGAAAAAAGCTAAAAACGAAATGTAGAGAAAATGCTGTAACATAAGTTTAGAAGAATATTTTAATATTCCTGTTTATTATTCCTGTTAACCTGTTTTGTATCCGTACTATTTACATATATTAACAAAAAGTGTTTTTTTTAAAGTGGTGTACTTCGTACAATAAGTGCACAAGTGCGGAAAAGTATTACTTTCCGCATGCAAAATGGTTTGGAAAAGCGCAGTTTTCTACACGCTCGTAGGACAAGCTATTTTCAACACTAAGTGTAAAGGAAGCTTAATTTTGGGCCAGTAAATATATTTTTTTTACTACTAAAGCAACACAATTTTACCAAATTACTTTGACAACTACTTTATTAGACCTGTAAAATACCATTTACCTACACCGAAAAAAGCTTGATCTAATTTCAAAATTAGAGTATTCTTGGAAAATTAGCCTTACATGAAGCGCTAGTATTCTTGTGTCAAGCGAAAATTCTTAGTGCAAGTAAAGGCTAATCTTGAATCTAAACGTTCTATTCTTGGCATCCAAGACAATAGTAATATTGGTTTAAGGACTGCTACTGTTCAGTCAAGAAGAAGGGTTAGTTTAAGATGCAGAATAGGAGTACAGTTATTTTAATTGGTAATTTACATTGTCTCAAGAATAACTAAAGTTATGGCAAACAGTTTATATACATTGACATAAATATTGCTTAATCTTGAACAAAGAGATACACTTTTCTAGCAAAAGAAGTTAGTCTTCGTGGAAATACGTAATCCACTGATATCGTAGCGATCCTTTGGCGAAAGCGCTTTTTTCTTTCGCCAACCCTTTTAAAATACCCCCCTCTACCCTAATCCACTAGTATTTTTAGTGCCCCTTTGGCGAAAGCGCAAATATGCCTTTTGGACACTCGCCCTTCTAATCCACTGATCTCTTAGCAATCCTTTGGCGAAAGCGCTTTTTTCTTTCGCCATCCCTTTTAAAATACTCCCCTCTACCCTAATCCACTAGTATTTTTAGTGCCCCTTTGGCGAAAGCGCAAATATGCCTTTTGGACACTCACTCACCTTTATGCAATATAGGGGAAGGCGGCATTGACACTATATATGACCTTCTTACACCACCTTACACAATTCCCCTAATCCACATACACCCCATCAGTGCCCTTCTGACACCTTGACCACACTCAATATACGTCACTGATAAATAGTTCTACTTCTCCGTGTGTGTATTCACTTCAACACCGGAGTTAAGTTAAGAAAAAGTTGAAATAAGAATTACTATACTTGGGTTGAGGTTACCTACTTTTACATTACGACCGTATTGCAGTTCGTTTAAGAATTGCTATACTTATTTCAAGTTTATTTGCTTTTCTCTCAAGCTAAGAAAGTGCTTGTTTCAAACATTACAATACTTAGTTTTTAGTATTGAAAGAAGTATAGATGTGCGTATTGTTTTAAGAATAACATGCCTTTTGGAAGGACTATACTTGCTCTTGCGGATATACAAGACTAAGCTATCCTTCACTGAAGACTATTACTCTTGACTCTGGTATAGCTTTTTTTCAGTGTAGTTGTACAATAGCTATTTGTGCATTAAGAGCACAAAGTGATATATTGCCGCTCTGAGCGAGAAGTTAGACGCGTGACGCGTAGCGGAGCGCGGCTATCTCGCGAGAGCGGCAATGTCACTTTGCGCTCGAATTACACACATGATTTTTTCTACAACCGGTATTTTTATAAAAATATTTTGTAATGTAATTAATAATTATTGATATCAAATTTGACAGTTTATATTTTGTGTCAAAAGTCGCAGATACGCTGGACGTTTCTTTATTATTATTAAGGTGTCCATGGTAACTAAGCGAGCGACAAAGTAACTTTGTCGCTCGGCGAGCGACAAAGTAAAACAAACGCTTGTTTCCTCGAAAATGTCCAACTTTGCGCTTTCTTTTGAAAGCGCAAATTTGTACTTTTCGCTCGGTTGTAGAGAAATACATTTTCACTCCCTGGACTTTCATAAACAACTTAATTTGTTGTAAGTTTAGCGTAACTCATTATTCAGTGCGTTGAAAAAACCCTAAGCAAGGAGAGTCGGTACAGGCCGACCTAACTTTTTTTAGGTTTCTAAATATTCGCAAATTTTTTACTACTTCGATTTTGTTTAAACCATGACTATCAACATGTTTTACATCGAACCATTTTTAATAGTCCGAGCATGTCTACAAATATGTAAGTGTATGCGGGTCTTTAGCGTCGAATCATTTTAATTACTTATTTAAACACGAAATCCTTTAGTTACAAAGCTGCCTACTTAAAAGTTTTATTGCGTTGTTATCCCAATCTATTTCTGTGTATATTTATCTGAAAAAGATACCTCTAAATTAGCAAAAGTTCTGCGAAAACAACTCTTATTTTTGAAAGTTTGAAAATACCTCCAACTTTTATCAAACTCCTCCCCGGGGATGAACTTTTACAAGACAAACTTTCTAATTGTCTGCATTTCAGTCTCTTTGTGACTGTGCTCGAAATCATTAAGGCGGAAAATGCTTTGATTTAGCCTATTTAAAGTGAAATATGGTGCCAGCAGATTAGAGAGCTAAAATTAAGATTAACACGTCCAATTATTAATGTATGTTGTTTAAAATTCTATGTACATTCTGCGTTTGTTTAGCCGGGCTGTTGTTAATTCAAACGATCAATTATTAAAATGGTTTTAAAATCGTTTAAAGCAGGACAGGACATATTTATGGTTTAATTAGGAAAATAGAGTAATTCCTTTTTAGAAGTTTCACGGCAGATATATATATATATATATATATATATATATATATATATATATATATATATATATATATTAAACCACAAATATGTCCTGTCCTGCTTTAAACGATTTTAAAACCATTTTAATAATTGATCGTTTGAATTAACAACAGCCCGGCTAAAAATATATATATATTTTATTGGGCAGAGATAATTAAATAGCCCTTAATATGTCCGCGAATGGGGTTTAGAAGAGGACAAATGGACCAAATTTTGCAAGATACGTAAAAAGTCACTCCCAATAAAAGATTTTGCTCGTAAAATAAATATGGTTTACGTTATGAAAACTTTAATTTTCTACACAGAGAGCGTAAAAAATACGAAAACGTTATTTTGAGTAGGAGTAAACGTACCTTGTTTATTATTTTCTACCAAAAGAATAAATCTGAAATTTGTTTTAAATTAAATTAAAAAAAAATTAGTGGGATAAGAGGCTCTTATCTTACGGCCGAAGACAAACTAATTAACTTACTCTGCTGATATACACTGTATGTCTTGGACCGCCTGATTATTTTAACAATTAGACGAGATTAGCGAAAAATATTTCAGATAAAAGTTAACACTCATTGCAACGTAAAAATAAACACTTTTCATCTGTCAAATTATATCAGACATTTCTGTGGAAACTACTCATTAATTTTGCACATTTTACTTTGGTCAACAAAAACGTGTGACGATTGGACGGTAATTACATCAGTACGCCAAAGTGTCTGGTAACTAATCGATGAAAACTGATAGCCTCTTAAGCTAATTGGCTTGCCAAAATGCCTTATCATCACCAAAAACTAATTAGAAATAGGTAGTGTAGAGTAGAAATAAGTTAGGACTTAAATTTAAGATATTTATTATGAATGCAAAAAAAAAACTTATTTAGTAACTCTATATAGAAATACATAAGCAACTCTTAAATAGGATAAAATCAATTTCTATAGGATTTGCCTTTATTTTTTAGAATCCTAGAATATTCTAGAAGACCCGCTTTTCTTTTGCCTTTTATATTATCGAAAGTGTGATATCAATTATGTAAAAAAATACTTCTGCTTTCGTTAACATGAATACCGTATCCATTTCTATGATTCGTCCACCGTTTTCCATGCTAACCATCACTGTAGCACCTGTTGCCATAGCAATCCATTCAAAAACTGATAAGTTTTATCAATGTTATAAATAAGCAAATTGGATCCATTGCCAATCTGCAAGTCAGGCTAGAAGATAGAATAAATTAACCATAAAAAGTTGCGCTTTATTTATTCAAATCTTACGTTTAAAATTTCTTAGAATAAAAGGTATATGCCCTTGTTATGCCGGCAATATAAATAAATCATTTAAATAAAAATGTTCCAGGGAGACCGTGGAATTTAAGTTAATATAATATATATTTTTTTCGTGTTCCGATCGTCTCCCTAAATATATTATTATATATATTTCAGCAGGGTAGGTACAAGATGTTATCCACAGTATTTCGATTTCTTATTGTAATCCCAATTCTTATCCGTCTGGATATTCAATCTTTAAAATAATAAGAATGAGTTTAGGCAGAAATATTTCTTATTTATTTGTAAAAATTCTATTAGCTTGAAAAGAAATACAGTAGTATTGCCAAGGTATATATATTAGGGTGACCGTTATTTACCAAGTTGATTTGTTTTTCTTGCGACGCCCCCTAAATTTTTAGTTTATCGTCTAAAAAAAAATGTCATGCCAAAATAAGCCCTTAATATTCATAATAAACCTTGCCCTAAGCACGATACATTTCCCATTTAAATTACAGAGATTTTGCCACATTTTACAATTAATTTTTTTTCTCGGACAAGATGACTTATAGCAATGATGCATACATATTCTTATAGAAAATTGAACGCTCTACAAAAAAGGTCTCTTATAATTTTTCGATTAATTCACTCCTTCAAAAGTTATTCAAGGTACTAAATGCGACTTAGGGCGCTTGCGTGAATAGAAAATCCGTGTGTTGGCGGGAATGCTTGTAAGTGTAATTTTGAGTCACTTACGGTATTGAAGGGAAATTTTATGAAAGTATACAAAAATTTATGAAATCCAATAAAAATTAGTTGACTGCGTGTTATAAATGAATAGTCTCAAAAATGATTCAAACTAGACTAGCTACCTGTTATGCGGTATATTATTTTCCATGTTAAAAAAATTTTACCCTAATACCACCAGAATTATCTATTTTCAGAAATACACTAATAACTTTCGTCGAAATAATAATCACTTTGCCGTAAAAGTAAGAAAATCTGAAAATTTACACAGAGTTCAACTTTCACCTCGAATAACTTTCTCACTAATAGATTCTCACACTCAATGTCCACAGAAGCTTAATGTTTGGGCAGGAATAATTGGTGATCGAGTCATTGGGCAAATATTTGTGAAAAAAATCTAAATGGGCCGTTTTATCTCGATTTTTGCAAGATCTTATTCCAGCATTGGCTGCTTTATTTCCTAATCATGCAGATGCAGATCTTCATAATGATCGAATATGGTTTCAGCAGGATGGTGCACCGCCACATTACGCGAAAAATGTTCGACAATATTGGAATCAAGTTTTTTTCTAACCGATGGATAGGGAGAAGAGGTACAATTGAGTGGCCGGCAAGATCGCCAGATCTTAACCCCCTTGATTATTTTATTTGAGGCCACCTTAAAAGTAAAGTTTACGTGACAGTGAAGAAACTGTTGAATAAAAAAAGTACCCGTGTTTTTGGGATTTTTCAAGGATTAGATGGATTCTTTGTTACTGAATGTATTCCAATTAAAATATTCACCCTGTATATATATATATATATATATATATATATATATATATATATATATATATATATATATATATATATGGAAGTACGTAGGGTTTCACGGATGGAGCAATATGTGTCGTGGTTAATCCGGGAATTCATCCGTTCGTTTGATTTGTTTCGCCAAAATCTCATTTGGCATCTTCTGTGCTTACTCGCTGGTCGTAGAAAGTAAACTGAGGGTGGCAGCCGCAGTGTGTGGTTTTATAGTGGATCGCCTCGGTCTTAGGTCGTATCTATTGGCCGGCGTTGGCTCCGCCCCCTGAGTGGTCTGCTTGGGAGCTGTGTTCGGCTTCACGTGGTTCTCGGCCATCCTGGTGTTCATGTTAGAGGGCTTGATCATGGATTTCCATGTTGCTGGAAGGTTCAAGCCATCGTCGCGTTTGTTTAGGTTGCCACTTTTTTCTATTTCGATTGCTTCGCGGATAAGCCTGGTTTTGTAGTGGTCTATGTTGGCTATCAGTTTGCAGCTGTCGAAGTTGATTTTGTGTCCTGTTTCAAGCTGGTGACGGAAAAGGGCGATAAAACCACGCACTGCGGCTGCCACCCTCAGTTTACTTTCTACGACCAGCGAGTAAGCACAGAAGATGCCAAATGAGATTTTGGCGAAACGTCTGCAAGTTTCAACTAAAAACAAATCAAACGAACGGATGAATTCCCGGATTAACCACGACATATATATACATATATATATATATATATATATATATATATATATATATATATATATATATATATATATATATATATATATATATATATATATATATATATATATATATATATATATATATATATATATATATATTAAGAAAAATGATATCAATTCTTGTACACCAAATTGGGTCTTTTTTTTCAGACAACTGAGCTTATCTAAAATTAAATTTAAAACGTTTTAGCCGCCGAACTTCGCCTAATACGTTTACCAAATATATATTTAAATAAGTTCCGAGTTTGTGTATGGAAATTGCTGCGAACCACAACACCCTATCTTCCAATATTTCGATTTCTAATCCAAACTCTTCGGCATCTAAAATTTAAATTTCAAGAAAAGTAGGTTGGATTTTAGCTGAGAAAATTGCCTTCGTATGTCCCTTAAAAATGTTTTGAAAACTGTTATTTAGTGTTTTTTTTAAATGAGCTGAAGTGGAGAATTTATGGTTTTTAAAAATACTTTCTTTTCTTCTTATTTTGCTATTTCTTTAAAAATGTTTTGAACACTGTTATTTAGTGTTTTTTTAAATGAGCTAAAGTGGAGAACTTATGGTTTTTAAAAATACTTTATTTTCTTCTTATTTTGCTATTTCCTAATGATAACTAAAGAAGCATCATTTTATCATGAACCCGAGGTCCGTATCTTAATTCGTTGTTAAATAGCAAGTCTATTTACCGGACTTGTCGAGTATTATCTTGGTTTGAAGGTATGCAGAACTTTTTCGAAATGAAATATTGGGTCTCCGGTGGCCGAGTTGGTACGGCGCCAGCTTTGCAACCGAGAGACACGGGTTCGAATCCCGCTTCGACCATGGATATTTTGTGATTGTTGTTGGAAGGTGGTGGAATTCTTTCTCGACCGAGGTGGTACCACCCCACACATCCTCTTAAAGGGCTGGTGAAATCCCTACGGATGTTTCCAGCTCTGGATGTGTGAGTCGATTCCCCAGTACACCTACGGTATATAGTACTTAGACTTCGGTCTTCGTGGGCTGTCAGAAGATAAAAAAAAATGAATTTGTTAAATTCAAAGATAGATTTCTATCTACGGCATTTATGGTTTTTACTTTTTTTGCCACCCTCGTACGTATATGCTGGGTGTTATTTTCTCATCAAGCAGAACTTTTTATGAATAATAACTTTTTTCCATAAAGCCAAAATAGAAAAGTTTCGCTTCTGTTAAGATTGCTTCTGGACAAGCTGTATAAAAAAAACAGATACCATCACTAATCTTTGCATCAAGAAATGATTTTCTATTAATTTTTTTTGCAAATTACTTCCACCAAAGGATAAATAAACACTTGTCCACAATTAATTAAAAGTTTTGTTTACGGAGGCCACAGATTTATCGAAAAAGGTAAACAAAACAATGCGGTTTAATTAGGTTTGCAACAAAATATTTATTTGTTTAGGGTTTTAAATGAATACGCGTACACTTTACCTCTACAAATTGAATATACTAGGAGCGTTAAACCCAAAGTTCAACAAACAGCAAATATAGCAAAAATTCATCAACGTATATATGAAACTCGCTGGTCATAAAGTGCTTAGTTGTTTACTTTGGCAGACATTTTGTAGCTTATGACACGGTTTTGTTGATTTTCTCCGTCGCGATATAGTTGTTTGTTCAGCCCTGGCCGACTTGTGTTATATAGACCCTCTGAAATATCTGACTAGTCATATAACTAAATATTTTGTAAATTTTGCAATTTAATATGCAGTCATTAATATTTAAATGAGAAAATCGTCTTATATACTACAATGTATCTCAATATGTAATAAATTTGCAAAGTTTTATCAAGCTAGGTGCATTGTTGATCGATGTAGCAACTTTAAGGGTAAGCAGTAGCATAGACTCAATAATACCTAGACGAACACTGCCGTGCAACGAAAAGCGGGTCTCCCTTGAGACATTTGGTGGGTTTACTGGTTTATGGTTTAAAAGTTTGTTTGTCTACCATTATATAAATATGTATACTATGTATCTACATGTATATATAATGGTGGACAAACAAACTTTTAAACCATAAACTAGCAAACCCACCAAAGGTCTCAAGGGACACCGGCTTTTCGGTGTATTCGAGTGTCTGTCTATATTCTTTATAGTCTCTTGTAGTAGATATAATATTCAAGTATCCCAAACTTTTTTTTAACATTTAAAACCAAAAACGGCAATAGTAAAATATTGAGGAATTATTTTTTGAGTTTTACAATAGTTAGAATGACATTGATGAACTAAAAATGAATAATTTTATTTTTCAAAAAAACGAACCGACGCCGACGTCACAAAAGAAAAAGCAACATACTACATAAAAAATACATACGGTTCGAATTGATAACCCCCTCGTGAAGTCGATTAAGAATAATATTATTATTTTCAGAGACTTGCCAAAGTGCCCAATTTAGTAAAATCCTTGGCAAAGGTATTTAAAAGTTAAATGCCATTAATTTCTAAATTTATGTCCCTTAATTGTCTCCTTCGAATAGAAAATTAAGATTACATTTTCAAATCCTCTCAGTCGCTATATTATATCGTTACTTCCTTAGATACTAAAGCTCATTTGAAATTTCCCAAAAGCCTCAAGTTTTATGGGCATTAAACCAGAAAGATTTACCACTCGTTAAAGCGTTAGAAGTCCTCAAACTCAAATACTGATACTTTGAGTCAATTACTTTGACAAATGGAATTTTTACACCATTAACCTTATTTACATGGAAAAATCTAAGAAAAGTTTTTTCAGAGTAAGAAAATACAATCGATAGGCATGTTGTAAAAATACTTAATTTTTTTTGAGAAGTTACAGCCTGTCTCACGCAGTTCTTGCGATATGGGAAATTTTTTTGCTGAAAGTTAAAATAAAAACACTTTTATAACCTGAACTTGTAGAATCAAATTCAGTAGATGCTGATGGCTCATATTCACTCTCACTTTCTTCATATGGTTCAGCGACAAAATCACTAATATTCATTTTTTTGGGATTTAAACAAAGCGGCATTTAACAGTCAATACTAAATGTTAACAGGCATAATGGTTTAAGTCAGACTTGAACCACTATGGCTTTCATCGGTATATGTGGAATATGTGGATGTGTTTTACGTCCATGTCAGTAGCGATATCTGTTAGTGTTGTACTGAAGATGGAAGTTTCATATTTTGTCCAGAGGTAGATTACTACGTAAACAATATGATAGTGTCAAAAAACGCAATTCCGAAAAAATTGGCTTAGACCGCCAATTTCCAAGTAAAAGGATTCCTTATAATAATGCATAATTAATATGAATTCAAAGTTTAAAACTTTGGTGTACAAATTAGGCTCAGTAATAAATAACTAAAAATACTATTTCACACTTTTTAGTGCTTTCTGTAGTCGATTCATTTTTTCCAAATCCATATTTAACAAGTAGAGTCAAGATATAGGAAAAATATTTTACTGAGCAAGGAGGCACATGATTTTATTTATTACTTAATCATAAACCGAAAATGAGGACAATAATAAATTAATGTGCTTTTTACTAATTCTCCACAAAATACATTTCAAGGATACTCTATTTTGTTTTACGAACAACTGTGTAATTAATAAATAGCGGTAGTGTTATTATAACGCCATACGTCATATGAGTCATTTCACATTAATTAACAAAACAATTGTTAAAACTTGCTGATTGAACGGAATCACGCAAATTTTAAATCGAATAATTTACTTCGTTTCGATATTATGGCATAATAGGCCGTTCGCATGTAATCCAATGTAAGAAAACCAAAATCTTAAAATCAGATGGAAAACATCTCCTTTATTACTACCTTCAACAGCTCAACTTAAACTAACTCGTCTTAAACAAAATATCTAACTTCTCATCGATACTGCTTAATTAACAAAAATATATTATTCCTTTTTAGTAAGCCAAAACCGAATGCCGACGCTGACAATAGCATTTTAAACACATAAACTCGGCTTAGATAAGAAAAGGTATTCATACATATCATATTTGTTTTCGTTAAGAAAACAAAACACATTACAATTATAAAGTCCTTAATATTATTTTCTACATTCGGCCATCCTGTGTCACGGGGTGTCCACATCCCGTCTACTTCTTTTTGTGATGGCTACGACCATCTTACCAATTTTGCAACGACCCTGCTAAAAAGACTACAACCTTAGCACGTAAAGCTACAACGTTACTACACTGGCTACAACCTTCCAATATAAAGCAACAACTTTACTACAATGGCTACAACCTTCCAATGTAAAGCAACAACTTTACTACAATGGCTACAACCTTCCAATGTAAAGCAACAACTTTACTACAATGGCTACTACCAACTACAGATGGCTACAACCTTCTCTATTTGTGGGAGCGACCCACATTTACCTTATTATGGCGGCAACCATAACACATCACAGGGCTACAACCCATATTCTCTTATTATTTACAGTCAAATATCTAACTTCAATAGGGCTACAACCCTCAAACATTTTGCCTCCAAGCAAAAAAGTCTCACATACAATTAATTAAATGTACACTAATCACTCAATAAATCGGCACTGTAACATTTGTTTGTTTCTGTCTTTGGTCTAACACATAACAATCCATGGTTTCATCTTATCAAAAGCTACAACAGTTTTTGCGTTGCGTCTGCTCTCACGTAGATCTTCAACCTCGTACCGATCATTCATTAACACTTTTGTTACGCGAAAAGGACTCTTAAACTTTGGAAGTAGTTTTTTACTGACCCCTGTATTTGGTTCGCTGGTTATTAGAATTAATACTAATTCGCCTTTTCTATATTGCTTGGCTTCGCTTCTCGTTTTATCATATCGTTCTTTTTGCCGACACATTGTGATTCAGTTATATGTGTTTCTAAATATTAACTTTCTCAATTTCTTTCTGAACAGCGTTTAATAAGGTAGCCTCTGCAACCGGCATCAGCTGATCCTAAAAGAGCCGGAGTGGTGTTGATGCTTTTATTATGTGCGGTGTTTAATGCACTTGGTATATGGTTTATATGGCTTATATGGAACGGGATTGGTGTCTTCTCTATCGGATGTAATTTTCCTTGACATTTTGAGGCAGTAATTTTTGTAATTTGAGCTATTTAGGCAAGCCTTAACGTACTTAGTTACGAATCGACGCATCTTTGCAAACCAATAATTCGTCCGAATTCATTGGATAGTTTGCTCCACCCCAGAATGTCCTGCCATGTCGTGGCATAGTCTTCCTGGCGGCCTTAGGTACTGCCGACAATTTGGTATTACCTGGTAATTTACGATATAGCTTACTATTTTTCAGTTCGTACTCAGTCAAATATTTTCGTGATGCAACATCATCAACTCTAGTTTCCAAAATTGTCCTTATTCTCATTAGCTAATCGTCACGAAGTTGAGCAGACAACAACCAGTCTCCTTCTGTAACATCAATCTGACTCACCTAATTTTATCGGATTTCTGCTTACGGCATCTACATGACGCATCCTCACACCAGGTCTATACTTAATTTCAAATGTATACTCTTGTACTTCCAACCACTATCGTACCAATCTTGGAACTAAATCTTTCTTTGAAAAAGCTGTACGTAAAGCACTACAATCGGTAAATACGGTAATCTGAATACCTAAGAAATATGTTCGAAAATGCCTCATTGACAGTACCACTGTGTCATCGTTTCTAACTCATACGAATGGTGATTCTGCTGATCATTGGTTGTTTGCTCAGTTTTACCCAGGGAAGTCACAGACGTGCAAATTCCATTTTTATATTTTTCTAGTAAATTACGGAATTCAATTTTATATTTTTCGGAAAAGTCTCCAATTTTCGGCTCGTCAATTTTTTTAATAGTATTAATATCTAAACAGAGATAATCTTTTTCTGAAGCTACACGTCCTAAACTTTTGACAACCACGTAACTTCCCAATTTATAGAATACTACATACGGTAAATTTAAAAAGTCACTGCCAACAATACAGTCATGCATCATTTGATCATTGTCTACCACTATCACCTTTAACATTGCCATAGCCTGTCCAATACGTAATTTAACATTTACAACCCCATAGCTATAAACATAATTGCCTGAAAATCCACGTAAAATGGGATTATCATCACTATACTCTACTTTTACTTCCGGTGTCAATTAATAAATTCATTCTAACATCGTTGATAGAGACAGACATAATATTACGGTTGGTCTCACCTGATATCTTTACTTCGTCAGCCTAGTGATATTTTGATGTACATACCTGGCATACTGGCTGCTTTTTGGGGACACTTATTTTGCTTATGTCCCACTCGCTTACACTTAAAACACTCCACAAAAGGTTTGAGACAAACATTAAAGTTTCTTAGGCACTATTTACTTAGTTGCTAGTCTGGACACTACTCAAATACGAATACAGTTCTCCTGTAGACGCGACTCTTAATGATCTAGTTCTTTCAATGTGCTCATCTTTTAATCCCGACACGATTTCATCAACTAAATATTCCTCAGGAATGTAGATTTTCAATGCATTTAATTTTTCCAGCTTATGGAAACAATATTCGCTTAAATCTTTCCCCGGAGATGACTCATAAAGGGTAGTCTCCCTTATAATCTTCCAAATGGTAAAGGTTTCTGAAACTGGAGAATCAGCAACTTTTTCAAATTGCCCCACCTGGCATTCAACTTATCTTGACTGTCATACCATCGTCGAGCCATGCCAGTAAGCCGATTTGCGACTAACCTTAGGAGGGTCAAATCATTCCAGCCATAATGTTTAGCTACTTCATCGATTAGGTTTATCGAAGCCTCGACCGAGCGTTCCGATTGCGGGTCAAATATTGGAAACAAGACACCTCGTATATGAGTGTAGCACTACAGTACAACACTACAACACACCGTATAGTACAACTCTTACGGGCAACCACGGGTACTTTAAATCCGCACTTCTGACTTTGTAAGAAAACCAAAATCTTAAAATCAAATGGAAAACATCTCCTTTATTACTACCTTCAACAGCTCAACTTAAACTAACTCGTCTTAAACAAAATATCTAACTTCTCATCGATACTGCTTAATTAACATAAATATATTATTCCTTTTTAGTAAGCCAAAACCGAATGCCGACGCTGACAATAGCATTTTAAACACATAAACTCGGCTTAGATAAGAAAAGGTATTCATACATATCATATTTGTTTTCGTTAAGAAAACAAAACACATTACAATTATAAAGTCCTTAATATTATTTTCTACACCAAATAAATCTGAAACATTTTCTGTATTCTCTACATAAAGTAAATACTTTTGTTTGCATGGTTTGGGAGGATGACCGTAAGAAGGTAGTTCGATGAGGAGTACGGTGTTGGTCAAATGCCGTGGAAATATCAAGAGCAATAACCTGGGATCTGCTATGAAATTCGAGAGACTTGTTCCAGTTATGTGTGACAAAGCTAAGGAGATCAGCTGTGAATCTTTGGCGACGAAATCCGTAGGTACTGTCTGTCATGGGCGATTTTGTGTTTTTCTAGATATTTTAGAATTTGCAAGTTAATATCTTTCTCTACAACTTTGCCTATAATATTTAGCTCAGAAAAAATTGGTATTTTTAGTTAGGTTAAAAAAAATCAATCTACCCTCCTGGGTACACATACTTTATTTAAAATATCTTTAACTAAATAACAATTGTCGCTACACAAATTATCCAGAACAAATCCAGAGACGCTATATATTTCATTTGATATTGCATAAAATCCCTAGACATTTTTGTTATACTCGTAAATAAAATAAAAATATATTCTCTTCCTTATAAATTCATCAAACGCCTGGTAAACCACTCACACACGGAAACATCTGCTTCCTGTATTCCCTATGAATACAAATCAAGAAATAAAAAATGTATATTTTCCCTGTTGCGCTATATTCTGTACAAACAACGTTACGTGGTTAATATGTGTGTCAAACATAGTGACTTGAAGTGGCAGCTTTTTATCAAAGACCTCAAAGCTGCTTAAGATGTATAAGATATTTTTGTCGTAGATGTTGTGAGGTAAATAATTCGGATTAGTCGAGTCACTGATCTAAGCAAAAAGTGGGTGAATATACGTGGTCTTATGTACGACGACGGCGAACAAGATACGTAGATAATTACGTGAATAGGAAATTTTTTAACTGGGTTTGCTGAGATTAAAGGGAAAAAGTGTCTTGAGGTTCTTGCAGAGTTAACTTGTTATTGGCGAGTACAGTCAGAAAGAGGTTTATCCATTATAACCAAAATTCTTTAATAAAGAAATGGCAAAACAGAGTGAAACTCATAGATTTAGAAACAAGGAGGAAATAACATTATTTACTGTTTATAGCAGTATTGCCTGATGACAGAACCAATTTTTCTACGACGGGACCCAAAAAAAGTTTAGTAAAGGCGACATCTTTTAAAAAGCGGTTGAAGTAAACAAAATAGTAATATTTTTTTCATGAAACACTATGGCTGAGGTTCCGTCCTTCGAGTCGCGGCGAATCCGCATTTTTTTCAAAAAAATTACTTGATTCTTATTCAGTTTTCTTCTTACTGATTTTTAAATCTCTATCTTCTAAAAATGTCTTTGAGTTCTTTAGTTTCCTTTTAACGTCTTCCCTGATGATGTTACATGTTACAATAACCAGCCAATCTACCCAAACTCGCAAACTTTAATGAAATTATTTAAAACTTTCTAACCGTCGGGTTTGAGGGACAGTTGTGCACAACTTTAAGAGTGCCTCAATACAATACATCCTGTTTTAACGTTTAAAGGTTACTTCCTGTCACGTCAGCATATACTTTACAAAAATACAAAGATTAAAACCTAAAAAACATAAAATTTAAAATTCAGTGCATTTATATAAATTCTTCTGTTTAGCGAACAAGTTATGAATATTTGAGGTTTATTCAAGGTAAACTTTTTAATAAACTTTTAAACTTTGCTATTTTGCTGGGTTTTGCTAAAAACAAAAGTTTTATTATTTAGCTTTATAATTCGAAACTTCCTCTGCGTACATAAAAGTTAACGGCATAACACCTACCCCTTAAAGTTGCTATAAAAGCTTAAACTTAAACACAAGTTTTGCACAATGTAGAATTTAGTTTTGCACATCATTAGATTGAAAAACGAGCGGCATATACTAAATTTTGTGATAACAAAATTTAACTGTCTCACCAATTGAACAATGAGGTTGTTCAAGAAGTACAACACGAAAAAAGAAAATATTAAACTAAGCTCCAAAATGTTCTCAAAAATTTGCATTGGGTTTAAAGTAACTTAAAATCCAAATAAGAGGAACTTCCCTTTTAGACCTCCTACAACTTTAACACTAGAAATGTATTTCATCAAAAATGTTACTTAAATAGGGATAATGCACGTGTTTTCTTACTGCATTAATGGTTTCTAACAGGATATTCAATATTTCCTTTTTTGATTAGCACTGATCCTGTTTCACGAAATTTCGCCACTAATTCTCGCACGTAAGCATGAGACATGTGTCCATTTGGGTGTAATTCATTATAAGATAACGCGGCAGCACTGGCACAATCGTTACTTCTAAAGAAAAGTGAATGATTTCAACTTTTTAAACGAAATTTAACCGATATCAAGAACAAACTAATGATAGCCCTTTTTTCGACAGAACCAGTGGAACCCAAATACCTATTATTACAGTGTTGACATGTTTATGCGTATTTAGCAATTTGTTTACATTTGAACCCAAATTTCTTTAACATTTAATTTCTCGAAAATTACTCAACGAGCAAGGTACCGTTGGAATGGCAATTCAATTCCCTTTAAAATAAGATATCACTCGACCCCCTTGTCATTTAAGATTAGGCTTAGGGGTTTAAGCATAAATATGTCCCCCTGAAAACGTGTACCTAAGGGTCCAAGCGTTTTTTGATTTATTTATTTAAAAGAAAATAAACCTGGGTGGAAAATTTTCGATCGGCCACTCTGTATAGTTGTTTGCGTAGAGTTACTTTCTTGATTTTAGTGTAATTTGTGTGTAATTATTTTTATTAAACAATGAAATGAAATTTCTCAAAAATTACCCCATAAGCCCATAAGTACTATTGTATTGTGCCAATATGCAAAAATACTACTAGATATGTCCACAAACTCATTTTTTGTGTGCCCAGAACCACCGAAATCAGAATAAAGTAGTGCAAAGTTAATGAAAAGTTTTACATAAATATCATTAATAGTAGTTATAGCATATTTTGCTATAAATTTACTTTTATGGAATAATAAATCTTATCCAAAGATTGAACACAGACATTGAGGTTATGATTTACTACTGTAAAACTATAGCGAAACATAAATAAAAAAAAGTATATGACCTTATTAGCACGGTACAGTTAATATCTTATCCTAAATAAATACCTTGAGGATTCCTTTAATTTCTGCAGATGTGGGTTAAGTCAGGAGTAGTAAAAAATAAGCAGTCATCATAAATGCATAAAATGTCGGCCACAAAGAAAATGGAATAGATTTGTTAGTCGGCAAATTATCCGATTGTTTTTGTGGTAACTGTTGAACAGTCTTTTTAATTAAATGAAATGTTACCTATCCACGAAGTCTCCTAATCTTCGGGAAATAAGCAAGAAAATAAATTAACATTCGAATTTACAGTACATCAACCATTATAGCATTCCATCGGTACACGTGTGGAAGAGAGAAAGTCGCTTCCAAGACTCTGGTTAGGCTAGCGACGAGGACGAAAGATAGGACTCGATAAGCATAAAAGCGTGTAACCCCATTATGTTGCCATTGTTTTATGTTTGCCACTTTGTTACGTTTTCTGTCTTGCACAGAGTTCGCCAACATTTTCGAAGCAAACTCTGTATACCTTTTGTCCAGGATTAATAAAAGCATTTAAATAATAACTGCGGCTATGAGTACAAAGCTATCTATAGTTTCAGTACATGCCCAAAGTTTTCTAATTAATGCATTGTATACTATTAAGAAAATAACTTAATATTCGAATTTACAGTACATCAACCATTATAGCATTCTATCGGCACACGTGTGGAAGAGAGAAAGTCGCTTCCAAGACTCTGGTTAGGCTAGCGACGAGGACGAAAGATAGGACTCGATAAGCATAAAAGCGTGGAACCCCATTATGTTGCCATTGTTTTACGTTTGCCACTTTGTCACGTTTTCTGTCTTGCACAGAGCCCGCCAACATTTTCGAAGCAAACTCTGTATACCTTTTGTCCAGGATTAATAAAAGCATTTAAATAATAACTGCCGCTATGAGTACAAAGCTATCTATAGTTTCAGCACATGCCCAAAGTTTTCTAATTAATGCATTGTATACTATTAAGTTTGAAAACCTGACCGAAATTTAACAGTAGTTTGATTTTGAGAGGAATTTCCAGGTCAGAAACAATAAAATTTGCATAGGTTTTGCAAGTTGTCGAAACGCTATTAACGTAATTTTAACTCTATTCGTGCCTATTGTGTATTTGGTCAGTAACTCAAACTATTGTAATAGTTCTTTGGTTTAACTTCTCAACTGGAAATTGTGAAAAAACAAAACTTTAATGGCGTTTTTTCAAATAAAGCGGACAATGGTTTTGTTGTTCTTTTTAAGTTTTCTGATTTTATACACTTACAAGAAAGTGATTTTATACACTTACAAGAAATATTCAACAATTTTAAAACTTAATAACTTCTGAATGGAGTTTTACATTTTGTTAAAATTTTTATTAGGAAACGTATTTTAGAACATTTTAGCATGGCTAGTAAAGTATTGTTTATGTGCCAGTTGAGATCATGTTCTAATAAAAAATTTTAAAGTCGCAGGTTTTATAAATGTATGGTTAATTTTTTGATTATAGTATAATTTTTGTGTAATTGTTTTTATCAAAGAATGACAATTTTTTAAGAACTACCCAATAAGTTTTGTATTATGCCAATATGCAAAAATACCCCTGTAAGTGTCCCCTCTTTTCTTCCTGTGATAAGACCAGCCGATGTCAGAAGAAAGCAGTCCAAAATTACTTAAAGAGTTACGCAAATATCATTATTTAGTTTCGCCAAAATCAAGTGGATATATTTTGATATACTCTATTCTTTCCAGAATTGTAGAAAAACACACAAAAAAAAATAAAACCCAAGCAAACCTGAACTAACCTAAAAGGTAAGCCTAAAAAGTACTGTAGTAGCAAAATTGTGTAAAATTCTCACCTTACTAATGGTGCCAACGGCGTTCCGCTATTGTAGTAAATAACCGATACATACACATAAACCGAAAAGACATGAAAAAAAAATACTTGTTAGCAATAAATTTCTAATAAAAAAAGTTAGCAACAATATATTTTTATAAAGCGTTTCATACATTGATCTGGACACCTTTAGGTACCCATTTCATTTGGTTTCATCCATTTCATATTTTGTTTTGCTTATATTAATTTTCCAGATCTAACTTTCCTCTTCTATTAGGGTTTTTTGATATTAAAAATCTGGTAAGAATTTTAAAAAGCAATGAATAAAAATTTTAAAAAGCAATTTTCTTTCTGTTTTTATCTACAATTTCTTGTAATTTTTGAATTTTTCATTAATAGAGAGAATTATATTTACATTGGACTATAATTTTAAGTCGTTTCCAACTTCGTAGTTTGCAGAGTTTTATGGATGCCGAAACTTTTGTAATTAATGCATATGGAATTTAGTTTCAGAGCCTGACCGACATTTTAAATTAGCTTGTTTTAAGATAGAAATTTTAATGAATGAGATTTGCATAGTTGCTCACGAGATTACGAAAGCTTTTTAATTTTAACTGCTCTAATCGCAGTAACAGTGTAACTTGGAAGACGGGCAAGTGCGAGTCATACTTTATTATGTTATGGTTAGGTTTGACCAACCTAAACTATTTTTCCGGACGTCGGCGTCGAAAAATAAAAATATTAATTATTTCATCTTTTGGTTGTAAGTATTTCTGGGTTTTATATAGTATAGGTTTATAAAAATAATTTGGATATTTAGTTTTATTTTTTTAAAAATATTATATTTTGTAAAATAACCATAAGTAACAAAGTTCCACGCTATAATTCAGAAGACATTCTAATTTTACACTTCTAAAATAGATATTTCTAGAAAGTCAATAAAATCATCCCACACTTTTACAGTTTTTTCTACAGAAAACCGTGATAAAATAAATTTATGCTCTATAAATTGATAAAAATGCCGTGGAAATTGAAATTTATTTTTCAATTCCCCAGCAATTTTGCCTTTTTAGCACAGTGGGCAAACGTGAATAAAGACTAGCAAAGGCTTTTATTCTTTTGTGATCGTCTTTATTTGTTTGTTTTCCTGTGCAAGTTTTTCTCAAAGAAAGTTTCAAAACCTTATATTAATATTAATGTCTTCATAAATAAATAAAGAATATATAAGTGAAAGCTTGGTATAAATAGGTGGTATTTGAATAAAATAAGATAATAGCTATTAAATCTCTAACTGATGAATCTGCAAAAAGTTACAACCTTCTGATAGATGCGTCAGGGCGGTGAATATGAGGTATAATTGCATTAAACTTAATTTGTTGTTTAATCATAACTCTTATTTAAAGAATGAAAACACATTGAATTAAAGAACTATTACTGATTACTGTTAATAAAACCATGATTTTTTCAGGGCACGTGTATTTAAATGGTTTAACATATGAATCAAGATCTAAGCTTCCTAAGTAAGACTTTTATTTTTTTTTTGGCTGTCCACATATTAACAGCGAAGCAGATAATAATTCAAATGCATATTGCAATAATACATTCATGCCGGCATTGAAGCCGTATTTTACAAAGCAAATTGCGTGAAACGTTTAATGATAATATCCGCAACGAATTCGTTACCAACCCTGAATTATGATAAGCTAATTTGCATTTCATTTGCCCATACTATTATTATTAATTATTGCAAAATTTGGTAAATGCGATACAATTGGGAATATTTTTCGTGTTTGTGCTGTATGTCATGTCGAGAAATGAATAATATTTTAACGTTTGTTTAATAAACTTTTCAACAAAGCTGCAGTTCGTTTTAATTTTTAAATGTTCTAGTTTAAAATTATTATAATTTTTAAAAATTGTTCATAAAATAAGTTTATTTCTCGGTTGTTCTATTTGTTGGTTAGAAAATGCGGCCAAAGGAGGCAATATGCAATAATCCACATAAACCTGATATATATATATATATATATATATATATATATATATATATATATATATATATATATATATATATATATATATATTGTATTCTCTACATAAATTTATTTATGGTGGTTGTTTTTATCCGTTATTTTGGTCTTTATTAACAAAAAAAAGACTTTCTACCACAAATTTTCATACAAAATTCGATACTTGCAAAACGTGATAATACTGGTTGTGACGTCACATGTTTGTTTAGATTTTATTCTAAAAGTAACAAAAATATGGCGGATAGGGATAAAAAAGCCTGGAATATTTGTGTTTAACTTTTGTTAATTTTAATTATTAGTTGAGTGCTCTTTTTTTCATTATTGACTGTACTGTGTTGTTACTGCTAAATATGACTGTCTCAACACTGGAGGAGTTTATGAAGGAAAAGTTTATTATTAATTTAAGTTGTGAAGAAGTTCGCTTAAAAAATAAGGACGATATAAATAAACCTGTTAATAAAAGCCAAATCTTCTGCTAGATTTGACTAAAAATAGGCAAATAAAAAAAATACATGCTTAAGTGTTAGGATTTTTTTGTTTAAAGCTAATTTTGAACTAAAATTTTTGTATAGGTACTCTTTTTCCTCGAAAAATTTCTAGTCTTCCTTTTTGAAGAAAATTTTACTCTTGGTTTTCTTTACTTTTTGTGTTCTAGTATTTTAACTTTTTGGAATTTTTTTTTTGAAATAGTTAGTTGGATTTCTTACTTTAAGGATAAAAAAATATTATTTTTTCAAACCTGTTACATAGGAATATTATATGGAGACTTGGCAATGCCACAGCGACTGACTGACTTGACTGACGTCAAAACAAAAGTTTTTTTTCTATAACTGACATTGCCCGTTGTATTTATATGGACATGTGTTTATTACCAGTGGTGCGCAATTACACAAAAAAATTTTTTTGGAGGGACGATATCTACTTTTTTTTTATCATCTTCAGTTAATTTTGTTCAATAATAAAAGAAATAGTCTATCTCTTTTTACAAAATCACAACCTTAATGATACGTGTATTCATATTATCGTACTGAAGGGCTAATTTATGAGTGATCGTATTCAATACTGAAATAAATACCGTCATAGGTAACAAATTTATTCGATTATATTCTGACGCCATGTAGCGGCTTTAATGCTGTCATTCAATACTGAATACTTCATTACGAGTATGTCGGAAAAAAGGGCGTTAATAAAAGGGAGAATTGATTGAAGAACTAGAAAATGCAATGTGTAATTTGTGTTAAGTATACATCAGTACGTAGGTGTCAATGTTTTTCCAAAGTGAGGTACATACCTGATAGTTATTTACAAAAACTTTATTTTAAATTAATACACAACGTAAGATAAAAAAACGTGCTCAAACTATGCCGTGGAATCAATCATGCACGTCTTAAATTATTACTCTTGAAAGGTAACATAGGCACAAGGTCCAGGAGAGTGACAAATAGAACTGTTAAGTTCTGAAGTTTTTATTTTTAAGAAAATTAAATATGGTAATCAAGGCGAAACAAAAAGCTTTTATGATCGAAAGTTACTTTAGAAATGGTAAAAGGGTTGATGTCCAGTGGGTTTATTCAACACGGGACGCCATGCAGGATTTTCAAACAGAATTTTCATACAGATTCATGGATTTCGACCAGTTTCGCCAAGTTTTGACTAGATCTGTGGCTTTGTTTAGAGAAACAGAAAGTGTGAATACAAGTAAGGCTGTGGAAGACCCAAACTTTGAACTGCACAAAAAGTAGAAGAATTAAGGCAAATTGTTAATGAACACCCACAAACCCCTATTCGGCGTTTAAGCCAGCAAGTAAATGTATCCTATGGAACCTGCAATACAATCCTGAAATGTGACCTGCATATGCAAGCTTATCGTCTAAGCTCAGTCCAAGAATTGTTACCAAACGACAAGCCGCAGCGAATGCAATGTTGAGAGTGGTTAATGGGTAATTTTCATAATTTGAAAAGGTATCTGAAAAAACCTTTTTTACTGACGCGGCATGGTTTTACTTCTCTGGTTACGTAAATTCTCAACAAATGAGAATGTGGAGTTCTGAAAATCCACATTTCTTTATAGCGAAGCCTCTACATTTACAGAAAGTTGACGTGTGGTCGGCTATATCGAAAAGAAGGTTAATTGGACCGATTTTCTTTTAAGGGAATTTCAATTCAACGCGATAGAGTAACGAAATTTTAGAAAATTTTGTAAACGCATTAGACGATGAAGAAATGCGACAAAGCTACTTCCAGACCAAATCATTAGTCGTAATATGCCAGTTAGGTGGCCACCACGGTCCTGCGATCTCACGCCATGCGACTTTTTTATGGCCACACATTAAAAACTTTTTAAAGGAATCAAATTGAGCAAGGTACCTATATACATTTTGAAAAATGTTCTCTCTAGTTTATCATTTCTCAGTCTCTTTTCACAAGACTCTGTCCTCAAAAGATTAACTGTTCTAAAAAGGTTAAAAAATTGTAACTTTTTTATAATAAACTAATTAACGACCTGCGCAATACAACCATTCCTAAGCCCGTACGTTCAGGCGCTATAAGAGTATTACACAGTCTATTTTTAAATGACCCAAAAAAGTTATTTTCTTAGCGTTGTTTCCTAGAAGATTCAATAAATTCTCTATTTTAGTTAGATATCGTCTATAAGTTATTATTACAAGTATGGATTTTGAAATGTATATTTCTAAAAACAAATTTTTGTTTAATTTTCAGAATAAGCACGTTAAAAAAGAATTATTGGTCTAGTTTTATTGGCTGTAAGAATAAGAACACTAAGTTTTTCAAATGTAATTCAAAAAGTAGAGTTAACATAGTAAAAAACACCCAATCTAATTGTCATTTGATAGATAAAAAATAAATAATAAGTAAAACTTTCTTCGGTGTTAGTAAAGTCTTGAAATTAGTGAAAATATTCTTAAAATTAAAACTGTATTTAACACCCATCTCACCGATCCAAGTTAACCATTTAACGTAAAGCTTATCGAATTCTACACGTCAAACCCTTTCATTTGATACCCGTATCAAGGGGGTTGTAAAGAAAAAGGTAATCCGCCATCTTGTGACGTCCACCATATTGCGTTTAAAATGACGTCACGTAGCTTATCGTATTCAACTCGTTAAACCCTTTTATTCGATGCCCATGTCAAGGAAGTTGTGAAAAAAGGTATCCGCCATCTTGTGGCGTCCGCCATCTTGTGGCGTCCGCCATATTGCGCTTAGAATAGTTTATGTATCGGATTCTACCCATTTCATTTGATACCAAGGTGATTGTAAATAAAATCGAAATTCGCCATCTTGGGGCATCCGCCATATTGGATTTGTCACCGGATTTATACACGTGTGCAAAATTTCAAAGCTTTTAAGCCAGCAAGTATCCTATGGAACCTGCAATACAATCATGAAATGTGACCCCCATATGCACGCTTATCGTCTAAGCTTAGTCCAAGAATTGTTACCAAACGACAAGCCGCAGCGAATGCAATTTCCAAAGTGGTTTATGGGTAATTTGCATAATATGAAAACGTATTTAATAAGAACTAGTCGAAATTTTGATTGCAATATTTGACCTAAACATACTAACTAACATGCAAACAAAGTAAGAGGTGAAGTTAAATAAAATATTGTAAAAAAACCTGCATATTCCCAATTTCGTGTGTATCAAAAGCATCCAAATTATGACCAAATTAGTGCAGTGCTTATCATAAAATACTAAATTATGCTCATTTACATAACTACAAAAATGTTTATTTGTCTTACTATTTTTATACTATTTACTACCAAGCAAACTCTGGCGTATTTTGTGTATTTTGCGATCCTTTCTTATATGTCCTACTAAAATTGGACATTTTATCGATATACGGTGATAAATGTACATGAGAAACTAAATTTCATCCCATAAAAACGAAAGAAACTAGGACACTAGAGATACAAATTATTTAGCCCCAGTCTCTCTGACTCCCCTAAGTCAATCACCCCTAAATTTAACGTCCAAAACTAGCAAATCAGGGCACTCATTCAACTTTTGTTCACAAACAGCGGGGTCATTCTTACAGAAAGGATTCTTTCTATCACAAAATAAGTAGAAATAAATTATTTACTAAGAAAATTCTTAAGTAAAGGGCGGTAAAAAATTGTATTTAATACATTTCGTATTTTATCCATTTTGGTGGGTTCATTTCTCTAAAAGCAATTAAATATTTCATTAGAAGCAATAAAAAGAGCTTTTATAAATCCACAAAAATTTTGAGTGTGCCTAAGTAAAAGTAAATGGTTATGAAAAAAAAAAAATAATTGTGTTGTGGATTATATTTCATTTAAAGGGTGACCAAATAGGTCTTGGCGTCATTTTTTAACAACCTAACCTAAATTTTATTTATTTTGCATGTTTCATCCAGAGACCCGGCAGTTTAATACTAACTCAAGAAATACAGCCCCCAAACTACGGACATCGCCGTGCGTTAGCTAGTTTTATTTTAGAAGTTAGAAATAATGCAGAATTTTGCAATAAAGCTTTTTTTTCAACAAAGCTCATTTCCACCTCGGAGAACATGAAAATGACAATGGTGAAACGGCCAATGTTAATGGAGAACGCAACATGTAAAGAAAGTTTTTATGGCCCCAATATATAACCCCATATATTTGTAAACAATAAATAGCTTTCGCCATCCAGTATGCACGCTCCAGGAGCACGAATGGTAAATTCTACATTGTCCTTTCCTAAAAACACCTGAGTCACATGTAAAAATTCTCTATGGTCGCCGCGAAGCTGCTGGGAATATTAGGCTTGTTCCACAAAATTAAGAATACCAACCAGTTCAAAATCTTCACGTTGCAATAATGTATTTATAATTTCATCTAGTAATGCTGATTTATAATTTAAATTATTGATTTTAGACCGGGATTCTCTGAAACGTTTAAACAATGGTACGTTGGGACCACTAGAAGAAGGCATTTTTACATCAAAAGCACTTTTTAAAATAAGTTCACAAATATGGTGTCTATAAGGTAAATAAATTAAATCTCGTTCTAATAATTGTTCTAATAAAACTCTTGCACCATTTAGGCTACCCAAATTGGAGGCAGTAGTGTCGCAACATAACGCAACTACTGTATCTTGGAGATTCCAGTCCAATAGCGCTTCATAAACTGCAGTAGCTTGCTCTCACCCTGATGAACTGTGTGAAACTGGTATCCTTAGAATTTGTTCTGTATCGCCACTTGTAATTATAACTGCTAGTCTGTCGTGCTTTTCAGATCCAGTTAGGTCAGCAAATAATTTTCTATCCCAGTGAACTACGGGAGCCAAAAATATATTATCTTTAAACACAACGTTGAATTGTTGTTCAACTTATGGACAAAGAAACGTCATGTCCCAAAGGCTCGGCGACAGCACTTAAAAGAAGTACGGAATCTCGGTCACTTAGTGTACATTTGTCGAGAGCTGCAACTACTAGTCCTGTGCTTATTATATTGTTT
Source organism: Philopedon plagiatum (assembly GCA_963971165.1). Classification (NCBI taxonomy): domain Eukaryota; kingdom Metazoa; phylum Arthropoda; class Insecta; order Coleoptera; family Curculionidae; genus Philopedon; species Philopedon plagiatum. The sequence goes on from OZ020191.1 coordinate 12,870,134, forward strand.
CTTTCTACCAACCGTTGTCTTTTTGGTTCTGAGGGTCCTGGTTTCTCAAGATCTATTTCTTCGTCATAAGAATAACTTGTATGCGAGCTGCTAGACGACGCTACAACGGCTTCCATACTCTCATCGATCTCCCCAGTACTTCTTACAATTTATGCACGAGCTTCCTGGTCTCTTTCTTCGCACCTTTCTTCTTTTTCAGTTAGCTTCTTGTCTACACCATACATAAATCCCGCACGATCTTTTTTTCGTTGATCGACCAAAAACTCCATATCTTCTTTTATTTTCATCGTTTTATATGTGTTTGCGTGAGCGATATCAAACAAATCGTTTAATTTATCGGCAAAACTTGCTTCTTTTTCCTTTGCGGCGTCCGTTGCTTTATAATAACTTTTTTTGCACGCCTCTAAGTTCTTCATATAAGTATTCTAATTTTTTTATACAGTGCTGTACGTCTCGGATTGGAATTCGGGCTTCGTTCCAGAAAACAATTACTTCCTCAATTACTGACTTAGCACTTTGATGAAGATTTAACTTTACTTCACGTAAGTTAAAGAACTGTACACTTAATACATCTTTATTAGAAGGAAGTTTATTTTCAATAGTTTGTGACGTGTAATTGCCAATCAGGGATACCCAAGTGTCTTTTCTTAAACTCCGAGTAGTTGACATGATGGCAGAGAAAAACAGAGCTGACACAAATCACTTTAAATCGCAAATTTAAAGTTCTCTTTGCGAAAGATAGATTAAAACTAAACTTGAAAAATGAATTCAAACTAAGCAGTAATGACAGCTCGAGGGGATTTTTGGCCCGCTCTAAGAAAAACAGGTATATCGGCAGGTAAGTAAAATAAAGAACTAAATACTTTATTGTACATAATTGTATTCTTGTTATTTATAGAAAGGATCAAAATATTTAAATTCTAATTATACGTATGTAATAAAATAGTTAAAATCAGGGGAACACATTTAAGAATAAGACTAATTATCTACTTTAAACCAGTATTGTTAAGAAACAAAATGTTGAATGAATGTTTGTTTTTTTTAATAGGCATTATACTTTGGGTTGTTGGCGGCACCTCTTATTTTTCTTTTAAATAAATTCCGTTTATAGGATATTATTTTTTAGCAAAAAGGACACTTTTGAATGGTGAGAACACAGAAATTCAAGAATAAAATACCTATATAAAGATGGGCCACCCTAATATACATACATATGTAAAACACGCATCATAAACGTTATTACAGAAATAAAATTAAATCTACAGAGACATTTAGTTATAAGAATAGTATGTCTATTTTTAATAAACAAAATATATTTTAAAAGTCATATATAACACTTGGTGATACTTAATGGCTGAACATATTACACACAATTGACCTAATTTAAGTCAAATATAGTATAATACCTTAATAATAATTGGCAATCACAAAATAAACACACACAACATTAGTCTATTTTTGTCACTCGGCTGCCCTAGAAACCACTTTTGGAAGTTTCGGTTTTTGGAATATTTCTTTTCATTCTCCCCTCTACGAAATTATAATGTTCTTTTTTAAAAGGGCAAGCGAAAACGAAAGTAAAACATGCTAGGTGATCGGTTGCTAGGTATGTAAAACTTTCGTGCCCAGCACGACAAAAAAAATATGTCAGACAATTCCACTCATGTATAAATAATCCTATTAGAAAACACAAATATCGTAGTTTGCTATGAGCTAAAAAGGAAGGAACAGAAATGCAACTGGATAAAAAAATCGGATAAATTTTAACTAGGTACATCACCATGGTAACAATTGCAACTTATTTGTTAAAGCGTCCGGTACGTCCGATTGAAAGATTACGTTGTCAGAAGTAGTTTTTATCATGCCCCGATTCGGAAGTACCTGCGACGCAGAGATAGAAAGAGAACTAGAAAATTGTATTCCTAAAAATACAAAGAAAAGTCAATCATCAATTTGGAACCAATTTTGCATATTTTGCAAAGAGCGAAATTTTGATGTAGACAAAAAGCAACCGATTGAAGATTTAGCAAACATACTGATGGATGGGGGTTACAATATGAAAAAGAAAAATGGAGAAGATTATAAGGAGTATGTTGTCAAGACCATGTGGAATTCTACGGCAAAGATGTTACAAAATTTGTATTTTGAAAAGTTTAAAGTTATTTTTAATCCTTTCACAGACTCTGCCTTCAAAAAAGCCCGTGAAGCTTGCAATTCTAAACGAAACAGGGTGCACAATGATTTGGCAAAGCGTAAGGAAAGTTCCGTTGCATTAACCAAAAGTGAAATAGATAATATGGCATTAGCATGAGATGACAATACTCCGATAGGCCTTTTGAAGAAATTTTTCCATGTTGTGGCATACGAACTGGCTTGGCGTGGAGGTGAAGCAGCAAACTGTAAGGTGCACTATTTTAAAGAAGAAAAATTTAATAATGGGGAGTTAACTGGCCGCATTGAATACAACACAGTGTTTTCTAAAACATGCCAAGGTGGCTCAAAAAAGTGTTGCGATAGCAAATGGTTAATAAAAAACAGAGAAAACCCTGACATCTGTCCAGTAAGGTTATTTTATAAAATTTTATCTCACAGACCAAATCATATTTCAACTGATAGATTTTTTTTAACACCTAATCCATTTTGGAAAAATGATACCTCAAAAGGTTGGTACAAGAATGTTCCTATAGGAATCAACGAAATTCTTAAGTGGACAAAAATATCAGCTGAAAAAATTGGTCTGGACGTCAAAAACAAAAAAAATACTAATCATTCCCATCGCTGCAGCACAGTGTCAAATTTAGCTAAAGCGGGTGTTAAACAAGAGGTAATTAAGATAACTGGGCATTCCTCATCAAGTTCCATAAAACCTTATTTATAACTCAACAGTGATCATCATCAAAATCTTGTAATAAACCTTCGAGGTAAACCTTTGGATATTGAATCAACCATGCTTCCAACATCAACCACTCATTTAAATTCAACATTATAAACATCTGTTGTACATCAACATTATAAACATCTGTTTACGAGAAGTTGAAACTACATCAGTAATAGAGTCAACCGCAAAAGGGCAAATTATTTACAGTAACTGTATTTTCAATAATTGTTCATTTTAGAAATAATTTAGTTATTAATATTTAGTGTTTTGTTTTTCTGTTGTATTCTTAAATAAAATTTTGAGTTCAGTTGATTTAAATCTTTTATTCATGGAATTGTCTTACCAAATACCATTCGAGCTCAGATTTTGAGCCTGATATTTTTTTGCTTGTTTTCTCATACTTACTTTCAGGCAATTTAACTCGATCTGTTCGACAAAATCACTCGAGCTTCGCTCTCGTGATTTTGTCGAAGCAGCTCTCGTTAAATTTCCAGAAAGTATGTATTCTAAAACAAGCATAAAAAATATCCGGCTAAATCTGAGCTCTTATGGTATTACCCCCGATTATTTAATAACTGTCAAAATAATATTCATTTATTGACATGAATGTTACCTTAGTAACGTTAACAACCAACTGTATGATACTGTTATAAGCCGCGTTATACCCATTTTATTACAATCGATTGAGGATTTTCAGCATCAAATTTGAATATGCGCGTGTTTTAAGAAATCGAGAGGGGAGAATGAAAAGTTTAATACATTACACGCTGCAAAAGCCCTTTCAGGTGCTCGGCGTTTTTAAATAGCCGCGGCTACGCTACGCTTCGCCTCGGCTATTTAAACACACCTCGCACCTAAAAGTAAACTTTCGCAGCTTGTAATGTAAATAACTATTTCTTGAAACTTTCGCACCCACTTTTTCTAACCAATCACTGGCAAAATTACACTGGAAATTTTTCTGTCGGTTTAAATGTCAAAATATTGACGCGGAGATGCAAAGGCATATTTGGTACACCAATATTTTATAGGATGTCTTTAGGTGATTTATAAAAGTTTAATTTAACTAAAGCTGGAAAACGTCATTTTATTCCGTTAAGAAATTTGGTACTTTATTATGCATATAATCTTGTAGTGCTTCGCAATGCTTATCAAAATTAAATGAGGTTTCACTAACATTAGAAGATTAAAGTTAATAAAAAAAGGAAATTTAATGCAAGATGTATTTATGTCATTTATAGAAATGTTTTTTAACTAAAGTTTAAAAATGTCAATTAATTTCAGTAAAAAAAATGGTGTTTTGCATTGATTTATTAGGACTGGATACGGGATGATTTAACATTATTTGAAGCCAAAACAAACCATTCTAAACGACACTGTAAACACAATTTGTAAACATTGGCCACATCTTATTTTACCTTGTATTTGTGTACAAAAAATACGTTAGAAGCATTACAAGATTTGCTAAATGTAATAAAAGCCCTAAATTACTTTATTTTCTGCTAAATAATAATAAATTTAAGTTAAAAAGGTTTTATTATTTATAGGTTATGTTATTGCTAAAGGTGTTTATTTAAAGTCGCTCCGAGTCATTTATAAATCTATAAGTCGCACTTTTTCTTTTCTAGTTAAACAAAGACGTACGTGTAACCGAGTGTTCAGATCGAGGTTCAGCCGTTTTCCTAAACAACCAGCAGAGACTGCAACACTTCTGAGCTCCAACACTCCAATGCTATTTTATCTCTTTCTATTACCATTCTTGATTCAATTACGTATTTCCTTAAAGTTCGTAAACTCTACCAGTACGGTCAATGTTTTCATAACAAATAACAAATAATATAAGGCTTCACGTTCGATACGCTCACAGTATACGGACATCGAATCCTTCTTAATAATAAATCCATGGTGTTTTGTTATGCTTGTTACCTTGTAGTGATTTAAATTTTCAATTTTTTTACCGAATATCCCACGAGCTTAAATTAGTTACCAGAAATTTTTGCTCCTTCGCAAAAATTTTAAGAAAATTATCCCTCGATTGCGGCTCGGGATAATTTTCAATTTTAAAAGTCATTAATAAAATTAACGAAATTAAATTTGCAACATCGTAACATTTGTTTATGCAATCAACTTTTGTTTATACAACAACCTTATCTATAGAACACCTAGAGATACAGAACAAAAATAGTAGAAATATGCCTCAACCACTTTCAAAACAATAATGGATTTATCTTATTCGCAACGGACAATACAATGCTGACCATAAAATGACATTTTATAAGAAAAGCTAAAACTCGTCGTATTTTCACAGTATATTATCAAAATGACCGTACGTCGAGTCGTAAGGTTTACGTATAGGGGATGTTATGATTTAGCTAGATTTTGATGGATGACGTTAAGTGTATCTCTGAATAATTAAATTCCCCATTTTATCCAAGTATCCCATTTTAGACAGATTTCCCCTATGTACATATTTCTCACAATAACGGAACTAAGTTCATTTAAGCACTAAGTTTATAAATAAATTTATTACAAACGGTTTTCTAATCAGTATTTTCTTAAAGATTTGAAATAATCAAAGCGCCACCGTCGTAATCGATTTGATTCCATTAATATTTGTCTTTTATTAATGGTCGGATATGTAAAACCCATTTGAGATAACACTCTCCAGAGTCTCGTCCTGGTGCAAGAAATGTTGGTTTCGTCTTTCATTAGTAGCATGCTACCAAAACCAGACAAACCACCGAATGAAGCCAAATTTTAGAGGCCCATATCACTGCTACCAATTATTTCAAAATTATTTGAAAAGCCTTTCTTAAAACGACTTAAAATTATAATAGAGAACGAACGGTAACTTAATCCCAGATCATCAATTTGGCTTTAGATGCAAGCACTTCACGATAGACCAAGTCCATCGAATAACAGACATAATAGACAAGGCACTAGAAGAAAAGCTAATCTGCTCAACTATCTTCCTTGACGTAGCTCAAGCTTTTGATAAAGTTTGGCACAAAGGACTAATAAACAAATTAAACAGAATGATCAAAACAATCTGTAGAGTTGCTAACCTCCTACATTGCAGATAGAGTGTTCAGAATTAAACAGAAGGATGAATACTCCAAACTGAAAATAGCTAAACCAGGAGTGCCTCAAGGAAGCGTCTTGGGTCCCGTCTTTTATTTACTGTACACTTGTGATCTCCCACAAACAGAAAATGTAACTGTGACTACATTCGCTGATGACACTGCTTTATTAGCAGTAGGAACAGCCCTAGATGCAGTAACCAGACAACTCCAACAAGCTAGTGACCAGATTTACAATTGGACCATCGATTGGAAGATTAAGCTTAATGAGCAAAAATCTGTTTGTGTCAACTTTACCAACAGAAGAATAGGCAATCATCAACCAGTTAACATAAATGGTATCATAGTTCCCTATGAAAATACTGCCAAATACCTGGGGATGACCTTAGATGTGAGACTAAAATGGAAGGAGCATATCAAAACTAAATGAACTGAACTAGGGCTCAAATATAGACAATTGTTTTGGCTCTTGCAATGAAAATCTAAGCTGTCAATATACTGTAAAATCATGATATATAACCAGATTTTAAAGCCAGTCTGAGTTTATGGTATCCAGTTATGGGGCTGTGCCAAGGAGAGCCACATCAAACGCATCCAAACCTTCCAAAATAAAGTATTACGGAACATAGTTAATGCACCGTGGTACATACGTAATAGTGACTTACATCGCGATCTTCGTATCCCGTATGTCGCTAGTGAAATTAAAAGATTTGCCACTAAGCACGAGTCTCGACTCCATCAACACGTTAACGTCGAAGCCATCAGGCTTCTTGACAACCAGGACCTAGTTAGAAGGCCGAAGAGAACCAAGCCCTTTGAACTAGTATAGACTATTAAAAACAGAGTACAGTGCGCAAGTGTGTGAGTGCTAAGTGACATGGCCATCAGTCACAACTGATAAACCTTTAGGACTCCATTGGGTGAACTTTAGTATATAAGGATTTTAGTTTTTAAGAATTTAGAGAAAAATTAATGGTTGGTCTTGCAGACCCGTTTTAATAATAATAAACGCCGCAGGCTTTATCAACAAAAAAATCTTTCATTAGTCGCTTCGTACATAGCATACATTTTTCTACGAATTAAGTATTTGTCGCTTTCCGTCGTCCGGATTTTGTCCTGATTTTTATGTAGCCTTGTCCTGGTTTCTAAATTTTTGAAATGGAAACCCTATACATATATATATATATATATATATATATATATATATATATATATATATATATATATATATATTTAAGTATGTTTGGAATTATCTGGAGAACTACTGTTTCGTCTTCCTCGGTGTCTAAGTTGTTAAAAGACACCACATCGACTCATCAGAGGCCTTACAGTAGCATGAGCATTTCTGCTCCCATATAATTCCACAGTTCTTGCCTATAAAAGACAACCTGAAAGTTTTGAAAGGTAGAAGTTCTTGAGATTGCTCTCTGAGAAATGTCATAGGGATCCTTATCGGATCTCCCATGGTAGCTTGGATGTGGGAGTCTCGCGACCTCTCCACACTACCTGAGACATTCTCATTTATGAACATAGTTAAGTATGTTTGGAATTATCTGGAGAACTACTGTTTCGTCTTCCTCGGTGTCTAAGTTGTTAAAAGACACCACATCGACTCATCAGAGGCCTTACAGTAGCATGAGCATTTCTGCTCCCATATAATTCCACAGTTCTTGCCTATAAAAGACAACCTGAAAGTTTTGAAAGGTAGAAGTTCTTGAGATTGCTCTCTGAGAAATGTCATAGGGATCCTTATCGGATCTCCCATGGTAGCTTGGATGTGGGAGTCTCGCGACCTCTCCACACTACCTGAGACATTCTCATTTATGAACATAGTTAAGTATGTTTGGAATTATCTGGAGAACTACTGTTTCGTCTTCCTCGGTGTCTAAGTTGTTAAAAGACACCACATCGACTCATCAGAGGCCTTACAGTAGCATGAGCATTTCTGCTCCCATATATATATATATATATATATATATATATATATATATATATATATATATATATATATATATATATATATATATATATATATATATATATATAGGTAGAAGTGTTGGAATGCCTCATACCTAAACGACTTCTTTTGGAATCTATAATATCTATTAACAGCGTCAGGACAAACCTAATCAATTAATTAGATCTTAACTTCAATCAGTACTAAAACTTAAATATGTTCAGTGAATCTCGGTGTTTTCTTTACTTTTGCGACACTCCATAGCAACAGAGATAGTAACAGGCCAGCTTGACCCCATAGACATTTTTAAACAAATGATTTTGTTTCATTTCTCCCTAAACAAACTTTTTGAAATATCCGGAAAAGTTTATGCCCCCATTTATAAGAATGACCCAGACCGGCGCGGCGCCCATATCGTTGCGGTGCCACTGAGGGATCGCCGGCGCGGCGCCAGGACGTCGTCGTTGACACCCGCATTTTGCCGCTGTGTCTGTTACCCTCCAGATCGATTCTGTTGTTGACGTTAGAAGCAGGAGCTCGTGTGACGACACTTGGGACGCTCTGATGGTGCCTTTACCTCGACTTATTATCTTTAATGGTTTCCCTAGGCGGCCTAGAGTTTTCAATCATATATTATTTATAGTGCAAACGAGGAATAAATAATACAGAAAGCGTTTATTTCTGGTTTGCATAGTGCTAAATAACATACATTAAGAATATGCTCAAATATCTGTTATTGACTAAGTATTTTTTTCATCAATCATATTTAATTTTAGTTCATAATTTTGCATGATGCTAAATATTTCAAAATTTTTAAATTCTTTACGACAATATTTCGATAATTGTTCGAAAAACAATTTTTCGAAAATAAATTTTTTCCAATAACTTTTTTTGTATATTTTGAAATATACATTTTTCGAAAAAAATAATTTATCGAAAATGTATTATACAATAAAGTAGTTGTGGACTCACTCAGTACTGGTCAACTTTAATTTTTTTTCGGCGCCTGTAAAATCAATCATTAATTTTTCTCTCGGTAAGTTTAATGGGCTTATAAAATATTGGTAACGTAAACATTCTGACAGCTATTGTTGGAATTATGATAAAACTCAGCGTTTTGACATTTGACAATCACAGATCAAAAGCTGATACCAGTACTCGGCCGTATCAAGCTGACACGACAGGTCGCATCATTTTATTTTCGTTCGATTTTTTTTTTAAGTGTCTGTGGGTGGTTTTTATATAGTGTGTGTTCTAAACATTTTAAATGGTTTTTATATAGTGTGTGTTCTAAACATTTTACTTTTGGACTTTACAGATCTCAGGGACTAGATTTTCTTGATGTTTATTATTTAAGTTGAACGGTAAGTACAAGTCAGGTCCTGTTTTTTTAGCCAACCTCTAAGCGTAAAATAGACGAGACTTCAACAGGGTGCCATAAATGACAAGTGACTTCGCCAATACATTTCGAGGTGTAAGCAAAAGTTTACTATAACACCGTGTTACATTTTTGTCAAGCTACCCATAATTTAATTAAAGCTGGACAAGGTCCGCACATTAAAAAGAAGTCGCCTAACATCGGCATTTAATTCGGACAATCGGAAGCGGTGGTGTAGCTGCCAAGCGTATACGGTTGTACCAAACCTGTCTTGTTTTGAAGTGTAATTGTGTCTTTTTGGACGAATAATAATTATATGGAAAAGAAACACAACGAAAGATCCTGCAATTATACTGAAAAGTAGTATGAAAGTAAGAATATTTTATTTTTATTTAAATAAATATACATATTTTATTTAATCTCTACATAGTTGCTTAGGTCTCTCAACTAGTCTATTCCTGATGTTGTAATTAAAGCCTGATTTTATATTAGATCCAGTAATAAGCTTTCCTAATTATGCCCTGTCCCTTAATTTCACTTTTTCCCATATTAAAGCGTATATTTATAATCAAACCCAACATGAGTATCAAAAATTAGTTTTAATTATAACAATTTGAAAAACAACAATTTGGTTCGTATTTTATGTTAAAATTCACATTTTAAGATGGCGATATTTTTCGCATTTTTTTTTATTAGAGTGTGCATTAAATGCCCTCTTCTGTATAACAGTGTATAATTTTAATTTTAAATATTAAAGAAAGGACTTTCCTTTAAATTTTTTGGTATTGGAATGTAAAATTTTGCCAAATTAACTAATATTTTGTCAAAGATTTTACCAGACATAAATTTAATCCCAGCCTGTTGTAACATTAGTTTAATTTAGAGTTAAGTCCTCTATGTGATAAAAATAAATGAAACATAAACATCCAAGGGTTTTGTAGTGGCATTGATCATCAAACAGCAAATATTTTGGGAACTATCTTCTGTTTTTAACACTGAATTAGGGTTTAACACTAGATTAAAATTTTGGTGCTACCAGCTATGACTGATTTATTATATACGTGTCAGGTGCTAACAAAAAAAGGCAGAGAAAAGTCTGAACCAACCTAAGCAAACCCAAGCAAATGAAAAAAGGCGAGGACATGATGGTTTGCCGAAGATTTTTTGTCTTTTCTTCTTTAACATTTTCTAAACTAATACAGCCAGATTCTACAACGCTAGTCCGGTCTAATTTGACAACCAAAAGTTTTAAACTGACAACTGTAAGATTAAGACAACTAAATTTTATACTATGAATTTATTTCACAGCTTTTTCGCAAATTTATAAAGAAAAGGGCAATTTTAGTACGCACTTTCGACAATAATAGAACTAAATTCACTCTAGCAACCCGTTCCAAGATGAAAATCATTTGAAAACCAAGCAAATCGCTGAAATATCCGAATAATTCATAAATTTTCAATGACGTCTTATTAACAACGACAGGATAAAAACTTGTCAAAACATAACTGATCAACTAGAAGATCTTAATTTAAACCAGTACTAAATCTTAAACTTTCTTAGAGAATCTGGACGATAAAGTTTAAAATCATCAAAAAATTTACTTGAGGGGGTTTACCAATATTTGTTCAATAATGCCACATGCTAATGACCAATCAATGTATTTATCAAAAATAAATGTACACTTCTTAAAATCATTGGTTTAGGCCAATAAACAGTTTTACTGTTTATTAGCCTGTACTTAAATAATCCACCGTCCAATAATGAAAGCTCCTGTAAGTACACTTAAAAGTGCACATAATTGAACAATGGTAAAAGTAACTTCAAAGTTTTATTTAAAAAAAGGCAAGCCATTATAGAATTTTGAATAAGATGTATATAATAAAAAGGAATACTAATCCTTTAACAAGGATCTAGGAAGTTGCAACACCTTTACAGTGCTAGGATGCTATCTTAAATCAGATTTCTCTATAACAATGGCTATTCTGAACATCAAGTGTTCATCAATTATTCCCAAACGGACAAGTATTCTTCGTGGAGCACCCTTCTTCACTAATCTACCTCAAGGGGCCTAAACAGAGACTCTCCAACCTATCAAAAATCCAAGCACGGCCAAAAAAAAACAGAATGGTATCGGACAAATGACCACTTAAAATGTCAAAAATCAAACGGAAATGTCAAACGGTATGACTGACGGTTCTACTTCCTGGAAGTTCATGCTTTTGTTACAAAGTACTAAATTCAAATATTTCTTGTTTATCTCACTAGATCAAGAAGAATTAATTCGGTTACAATTTTTCTTAATCTTTCCATACATTTATTACTGAAATAAAAACGAACAAAAATACTGATTTTTTTTCGTAACTCTTCTGACAATAAATAAGAAACACAAATTCTAACTCTGAATTTTTAAAGATAATATTGCTGTCAGAAAATACCAGGACGCTGAATTTGAAACGAAACTTTTGAACTTTAAGTAAAGTCTTAAGACCTGTTCGTTTTGACGTAAAACAATTTTTCAACTCCTGCTGCAATATATTATTACGTTTTATAAATCAGGACCTACGCAAGCATTAATATTAAACCCGTGTTTAGAGCTCCACATAAATTGCAATATTTTACGTTCAGTTCGCACAACGAATGAAGACATTATTTTCCGGACCTGAAACAGGTTCACAGTTTACCGACTTATTATCTCTAAATGTCGTCTTGTCGCTCTACCTTGCGGCAGTCGTGGTTTTATGATTGCATTGTTTGTGGTTCTTTAAAGTGCTTCTTAGAGACAATTAACTAGTTCCAAGATTAAAATAATATTAAATAATGCCCTCCTTAGTGTTTGTTTTCCTGGTATTCGGATATTAGACTAATCAAGATTGTTCTTTGCTGTTCTTTGCGTGGCTATTCCTTTACACTGTTTAAAATTAGGGTAAGTCCAGGTTAGATGGCCAATTATTTCGTATATTTGTAAAATGCTAAAAGCAAAATAATTCCAGTCTAGTTTAAAATGTGGACAAACTATGTGGTTACTGACTACAGCAGCACTAGAGGTTTCTTTTAAATCTCACTCTCTATCACTATCAGTGTCAAAAAAGAGCGCTCTGCGACTCAAACGGAAAACAAAATTCATATCAAGTAGTCTAATTGGACATTTACGGCCAGATTCTCCAACGCTAGTCCGGTCGAATTTGACAATCAAAAGTTTTAAACTGACAAGTGCAAGAATAAGACAACTAAGTTTTGTACAATAAATTTATTTCTGAGATTTCTCGCAAATGTATAAAGAAAATGGCAATTTTAGTACGCACTTTTGACAGTAATATAACTAAATTCATTGGAGCAACCCGATCTAAGATGAAAATCATTTGGAAATCAAGCAAATTGCTGAAATATCAGAATAATTCATACATTTTTAATGATGACTTCTTAACAATCACAGGACAAAAGCCTGCTAAAACATGACTGGTCAACTAGAAGGTCTTAATTTAAACCAGTACTAAATCTTGAACAACTCTGTAATATTTTTATTTAAAAAATCCTGCAAAAAACGATTCTGCGACATCACATAACAGTTCATGAATCACGACTTATGCAAACGCCAATATGTCCGCATTTAGAGTCTACTATAAATTATGGAGTCCCAGTTCAAATGGTAAAGGCGACATAATTCCCTCGGGACTCGAGGCAGGTACTTGTACATCACCGTCGATGGATTTATAGTCGTTGGATGTCGTCCTGCGGCATAAAGCGCCGCCTTGTGGTAGTCCTAATTTTATTACTCCAAATTATTTATTGGTTTTCATTTAGCAATCAAACTAGAAATTGTGGGATGTCACCGACTTAAAATTGTTTCGGAGCATTATATATCCCGAAATTAGCGGGCAGGGCGTAAAGTACATCCAAAAATAGGACAAAAATTTACAATAAACATACCCCGAGAAATGCTTCATTAGGGGGCTAGAACCTCCCAAAGGAGGTCGGAGGAAAAAGGTTTTTTCGTAATAGCATGGAAAACCTTTAAGATAATGGCACGAAAATTGGTACATGTCTTACAACTAATAAGTTGTAAATTGCAGTGGATTTAAAGTGAAAATATTTTTCCAGTGGCGTCGCACGAAGTGGGGCTTAAGGTAAATATTATCCTATATTTTTTATTATAAAGTTTATATAAAGTTTTTTTTATTTTAAATGCAATTTTTTGGAAACATAGTGTTTTTTACTGAAAAAAGGTACTCTTGCTTTATTTCGATAGGATGCACCGTTTTCGAGTAAAACTAATTGTAAAAATATCGTATTTTTCAAAAGCGATGATATCCCTGAGGAGTTCAGGTAATTCCGAAAGTTGCTCTTAACAATCTACCTAAGTCTAAAAGGTCGCCCAATAAAACAAAAAGTTCCTATAAACTGTTTTGAGTGTTGTGGGTTGCAAAATAACTTATTTTTGTAATAGGAACCAATCTATGAAAAGACCGTGTCAAGCGCCGCAAACGCAAACGGATAATTTAAATTTTTAAATTGTATAATGGCTTATAAGTCAGAAATTTGACTAGTTAGGTATAGGTACAATAGACAAAAATAAAGAGCAAATATAAGTAGCTGTTCAAATCAGTAATAATATACAGGGTGTTACATTTAAAAAAATATGCTTATGGTCACTTTTTCAAGTAACCAAAATAACTGCATTTTTAAACCACTCTGTATATTGCAACTAATATTTGGGCATAGCGTTAAAAGCCCCCAGTATTATTTAACTCTCCACCAAATTTCAGGGTCTTAATATTTCAAAGTTCAAAAATATCAGCATTTTTTATGGTAACGTTTTCCGCCAAAAAATTGGAAATTAATTATTATTTCAGAAACGGTAAGAGATAAGTATAAACCAATATTAAAGGAAGTTGCTAAGAAATTAAAAGGGGTTTTGAAAATGAAATAATATACAAGGTGTTCCATTTAAAATATCAAAGTTATTACTACTTTTTAGTAGAAGCGTCAACACTGCATTGCCAGAAATATTTTAGACAGGTAAAGCATGGTTGATTATGTAAATGACCAAAGTTTCAGAACGATTCGTTGACTGGTTCGCCAGATACGTCTAAAGGCGGCTACAGACGGCATGGCAAGCCTTGGCCAGCGTTTCAACCAGCGTTTGTAGAGACATTGGTCTTTGCTTGATATTCGCGCACCGACAACCATACACACGACATGTTTTATCTTTGCCAGTGTTTTCCAGGCAAGTGAAAGCGAATCTCTACAAGTGTACAAGACAGACAAAATGGAGTCCGATGATGAAGTGATAGCAGCGTCTGCTCTACTTTTAAGTTCAGCTGCATTATTTTTATCAAAAACTATTAAAAAAAGAAAAAAAACGCAGGTGGTGAACTAATTCGCTTTATCTAAGTAGGACAACGTAGGTTAACTAAATAATATTTAAATGAACATTCACACTACAAATAATTTTTTAGGTACAATGGAAGTGATTTTTACTTGGCGATTTGAGAAAGGAGGCATCTCTAAAGTTCATTAATTTCTGCAGAATGTCTGCAAGTGATTTTGAATACGTGTGTACGGCGATCAAGCCCACTGGCGAGCTTCAACAAGCCCCTTTGATGTGTGTCGAAATTACCGCTTACTAGGCGAACCCTGGCCAGCGCCAACGTTGGCTTTGCTTTGCCATATGTTTTGCATCAACACGATGCGCCAACGTTGGAACGAGCGGGCATTGGCCAAGGCTTGCCATGCCGTCTGTAGCCGCCTTAACGTATCATCCACCGTGAATCACTCTATACAGGGTGTTACAAAAAAATGTTGAGAAATTTTAAGGGCAGATTCTACATCTAAAAATATGAAAATAAGTTTATATAAACATAGATCCTCAAACGCTTCTTTTTTGAGATACAGGGTGTTTAATCTTTGCATACCTCAAGTATTCCGAAGAGTTAGGAGAAATATGCGAATACGATTTGGAGCATGTATTACCACGGAAATGCCATTTCCGGCATCTACTATAAACTTAAATCAAAAAGCACTGTTTCCTGAACAAAAAATATGTTTAAAAAATATATTTTTCATTTTTTATTACTGTAAGAAATAAATTAATTTTTATCTCGACAACGGTGCGTCAAAACGAAAAACTCAAGAGAAACTTTTCACGCAGAATTGGGCTCTAATAGAACGATCTCAATTTTCCAAAAAATCAGTGGCGTGCCATTTTTTTTCGCTAAAAATAAAGATTTACCAGCACACACGCCACTGATGCAAGTACATTAGAAAATAAATTTGTGCACGAAGTAGCTTCCCTTAAATACTATTTTAACTTTAAGGCAGAATAGTGTATTACAAACTAGATCTTAAACTTTACGAGAAGGAATTTTATTTGAAAAGAATCTTAATAGTTTATGGTTGTTCGCCTTAATGGTTTACTGGTTTTATGGATGTTTTATTGTACTATACAAAGTTGAAGGTAAATTGTATACAAGGTAGTTAGCGACAAAGAGAGAGACCTACGTAAGCAACAAGTCCAAGTACCAATGCACAGTGGGTGTCTGGAGAGAGACCTACGAAAAATTTTCAAAAACAACCTTTCGAAGGGAAATGTAATCTATGGACAGAGTTTTAAGGATAGGAGATTGGGATGGGAAGGGAATTCGTTCCATAATTTGGAGACCCTAGGTATGAATGAGTGAGAGAAGTGGGATGTTCTAGGCTTTTGTAGCTGGACAGTAAAGGGATGTATACGTAACGCGCCTCTTGTTGCACTGTTAGGAACAGTCAAGGGGGGAATTATAGCGGCTGGTTCATCAGACCAGAATTCGTATAAGTATCGGTAGACAAGGATTAAATCCCTAACAGCACAGCGATGAGCGAGAGAAGGGAGTTTTCTTGTAAGGACTGGGTCGTTGATGACTGTTTTTTTAATAGAATCAAAGATGTTAAGTGTCGAAGGTGATGCCGCTTGCCAGATGTGGAAACAGTACTCTAGGTTAGGTCTTATTTGGGAAAAACAGGGAGTGTGTAAGTTGGAAGAGGAGAAGTATTTTCTGGCTCAGGAAACCAAGCTTTTTAGCTGCCGATGTGGCTATTGAAGTAATGTGTTTGTGCCAGCTGAGATCATGTTCGAAAGCGATGCCAACAAGATCGAACGTTTCTTTGTTCTGTAGGATGGGGTAAGTGTTGCCGGATTTTTTCAGTGACAGGGAGCAAGACTGGGTTTTGGAGGCGTTGAACTGAACAAGGTTTTTTGTACCCCAGTCTAAGATTAAAGAACTTGGAAAATGGATAGGTGCATAGATCTGCGTCTATTACGACTTATTATCAATTACACGACAAAAACTTTTTGGAACCAACTTGAAATCAACTAGAAGATCTAAGTTTAAACCAGTCCTAAATTTTAAACCATTTAAGGGAATCCCGGGGTAATATAAAATGTTAATAAAAAGGCAGAAAAAGAGCCTAAGCAAACAACACAATTAGCAACAAGGATATTAGAATTCTTGAGATTGTTTTCAGAAATATTGAAAAAAATTTGTTGTGCTCTACTTAAGAATCAGAACTTAATCAAAAGAAGTTTTGCCTTTAAGCCAAATATTTCATAAATAATATCTATATTCTGTAACCAAATAACTTTAAAATTACTTACGTTGTTAGCAAAGGGAAACTTAAAGCCGGCAAAATTTATCCGAATTTAATTTAGACCTTAATGAAGTTCACGTTGAAGATAATAAAGCTAAGACACATAAATAACGTTTAAACTTAAACAAGAATTTTCATTACACAATGGCTGTTTTATTTCTTTAAATAATAATTGTTTATTAAGATATTTTGGATGGGGCGTATTTTAAATATATTTAATAAAGGCCAGAACTAAAAAACCTCAATTCACCAGAAACGTGTAAGACTTAGTACTGTTTTAAAGTTAGATTTTCAAGTTCTGGGTAAGTTCTTGGCTTATCATTATTAATAAGTTGTCATTAAAAACGTATGAGTTATCTAATATTCCATCAATTTGCTTGGTTTTCAAATGATTTTCATCTTGGAGCGTGCTACTGAAATGAATTTAGTTTTATTTTTTTTATCTTCTGACAGCCCACGAAGACCGAAGTCTAAGTAGTATGTACCGTGAGTGTACTGGGATAGTCCGACTCCAGACTGTAACAGTTATTGCTGCCATAAAGTAAAATTCTAATGGAATAAGGGTAAATGTTAACAACATTCGCTATGCCGATGATACAGTATTGGTAGTGGACAGTCTGGAACATTTACAAGGACGTAAATTCTGTTAGTAATGCCAGTGCAGAGTATGGTCTAGAACTTAATCCCAGAAAGACGAATTATATGGTAATCAGCAAAACTCCCGCACGACCTGAAGACAGACAGAGTTGAAAAATTTACATATTTAGGAAGCACACTATCAGAAACTTGGAATAATTCTGTTGAAATTAAGTGCAGGATAGAAAAAGCACGAAGCACCTTCATTAAGATAAGACCACTGCTCACAAGCAGAGACCTCAGTTTAGACTTCAAGAAGCGCATAGTCCATAGTTATGTCTATTCTGTGCTTCTGTATGGTGTGGAGAGCTGGACAATGTCATGGAGAACAGAATTCATGACTTTGAGATGCATAATTATTAAGATACCTTGGACGGACCATACGACAAATGAAGAGCTTAACAGAATGAACTGTCAACAACAACTTATGTTGTTAATAAAAAAAAAAGAAGGATGGAGTGAATGTAAATATCACCTCCTACAAAACATCATGCAGGGCAAAGTGGACGGTAAAAGAGGGCGAGGTAGAAGAAAAATTTTCTGGCTGGCAAACCTTCGGAAATGGTATGGTGTGACCTCCACTGAACCATTCAGATGTGCGGTCAATAAAGTTCGAATAGCCATGATGATCGCCAACATCCGGAACCGATAAGGCAGAGGAGGAAGAAGTAAACCC
Organism: Philopedon plagiatum; assembly: GCA_963971165.1. NCBI lineage: Eukaryota > Metazoa > Arthropoda > Insecta > Coleoptera > Curculionidae > Philopedon > Philopedon plagiatum. Next base: position 12,888,360 of record OZ020191.1, read on the forward strand.
AAAAAGTGCACATAATGAAACAACGTTAAAATTAAATTAAATGTTTAATTTACTTTTAAAAGAAAAAAGGCATCGTAAAATACGGATCAATTAAAAAGAAAATGATAATCATTTAACTAGCATTAGGAAGTTGCAACACCTTGACAACGCTAGAACACTATTTTAATCGGTTTCCTTTATAAATGTGGCTATTCTGGGCATTTGGCTCTTCTAAGCAATTATAAAATGAAGTACTTAACTTATTGGTGATGTTGTTCAGAGCTCGAACTCTAAATCCCCAAGAGTAGTTTCCAAAACAAATAGTATTCTTGGTGGAGCACATTCCTCCACTAGTCTACTTCAAAAGGCGTAGACAGGATCACATATCCAAGACTTCTTTAAACTAGTTACGACCAAAATATCATCCAGAAGGCAGACCTCGAAATACCGGGACTCGATAAAGTAAGTTCATTTAAAAAATCCACTGGGGTTTCCCTAAATGGAACAATATGATCAGATCCCTACACGTGAAATTATAGGTTAGAATTCACGTCCATTCAAAATTTATAATAAAAATAAGAAAAATCAACACTACTCACCCTCTTAGAGTCCCAAACAAAGATGTATCTGTAAAACAGGAGGGATGAAACTAGATTTCAATTTCCTGTAAAAAAAGGGCTACTCTCTCAGCCCAGTGTTCAAAATGACATCGGGAAAACGACCGCTTAAAATGTCAAACGTATGACTAAAACTTCTACTTCTTGAAATTTCATGCTCTCGCGAATTCACACATTTCATTCGCACATGCTCGAAAATACCCAAAGCCCAAACTGAATTACTTGAAAATACAACAGTAATTAACGTTACAATATAAAGGCCCTCAACATTGCTGGAATAAATGTATTGAGCTACACGGAGATTATCTAGGAAAATAAAAACACAATTTAACCGATATTTTTCTTTGTTGGGTCGGAAACTGCATCAAATCCTCGTATATCTAGCCGTATATACATGCGTCTCCAAAGTAGAAATCCTGGTTAGAAAGGAACGCTCGCCTTTGAAAACAATGCCGCTTTAAAGTAAGATATTTTATATCTTTCTTATATACCCAGTGATTCTTTTTTGTACATAAACATTTCAGTGGTTCATCCACAAATTCCAACGTAACGATATTAATAACCAGGAAAAGCAATTAGCGGAAACCTAATTTCCGATTGGTAGCATTGCCACTCACCTCAACACCTTCAAGATATCGGGATACATAGGAATCTGATTAGGTATTCATTAAATGATAATTACACTCAGTGTACGATTGAAATTACCTGCACGAAATAAGGGCCTCAATTAAGGGACTAATGTATTATAGGACATTTTGTGTGCATATATACACGGTCATTAGGTAATTTTTAGGCACGTTGTAATATTATTCTGGTATATTCAGTATTCAGGCTCCCCTTGATTGGTCGCCAGAGGTCGCTAACACCTGTTGCTTTCCAAGCAACTGTTCAAACAGAAGTTAGTAACATCTACATAATAATGAATGATGCATGAGATGAATAATGTCGTGTAAATTTTTGCTTTCTGTTTATTAATTAGTGAAAAAAACAGTATTTATTCCTTTATTAGTGCTATTAGTATTAACAAAATATCGAACGCGCTTACAGAGGGTTGCAAAAAACTTTTAATCATGTAGTAAATTTAATTGACGTTTAGAATCATCTTTGGCAATGACGTTAACATGAATGCTGTCACATTACAAGTGCCTAATTAGTTTAATTCGTGATTAAATTGTTTGTGCAACCGGATGTTAAGTGTTTTGCATTATAAGTTAGTAAAACACAACATTTCTGGGTGTTTAGTTGGGCGTTCATGTTTTACCCAAACAGCTGTTGTGTAATTGTCTAGTAATAGTATTTTAACTGTATTATTTAGTGAAAAAATTAGTTTTCAGCACTTTAATAGTGCTACTAGTATTAGAAAACTATCATACGCGATTATAGTGTTGAAAGTTTATAGGGAAACAAAAAATTTCTTGGTGTTTAGTTGGGTGTTCACATTTTACCCAAACAGCTGTTGCGTATTGTGTTATTTGTATAATAGTATGTTTACTTTTGAAATTGAGTGTTTTGAAAGAATTAGTGGGATTTTTTCTTCGAAGGTAACAAAAATATTATTTCTTCAAACTTGTTACATTGAATAATTGTTGAGACTTACCAAGACAACAATCCAGCTCACTGTTTTTTTAAATGAGCATGTGTTTAATACCAGTGATGCGTCGTGGCTAAAAAATTTTTTGTGAAGGAGGATATCTACCCTATTATCGTAAAGCGCTATTTGTGAATATTTTTCTTCAATCTGAATTTATAGCAGGATTTACCGGTTACCATGTATGCGGCGTAGCCGTACAATTTATTTTATGGTTGATTCGCGACTTCTCTTCGTGAGTTACAGTACTTGTTACATGGAATAATTGTTGAGACTTACCAAGACAACAATCCAGCTCACTGTTTTTTTAAATGGGCATGTGTTTAATACCAGTGATGCGTCGTGGCTAAAAAATTTTTTGTGAAGGAGGATATCTACCCTATTATCGTAAAGCGCTTTTTGTGAATATTTTTCTTCAATCTGAATTTATAGCAGGAATTACCGGTTACCATGTATGCGGCGTAGCCGTACAATTTATTTTATGGTTGATTCGCGACTTCTCTTCGTGAGTTACAGTACTTGTTACATTGAATAATTGTTGAGACTTACCAAGACAACAATCCAGCTCACTGTTTTTTTAAATGGGCATGTGTTTAATACCAGTGATGCGTCGTGGCTAAAAAATTTTTTGTGAAGGAGGATATCTACCCTATTATCGTAAAGCGCTATTTGTGAATATTTTTCTTCAATCTGAATTTATAGCAGGATTTACCGGTTACCATGTATGCGGCGTAGCCGTACAATTTATTTTATGGTTGATTCGCGACTTCTCTTCGTGAGTTACAGTACTTGTTACATGGAATAATTGTTGAGACTTACCAAGACAACAATCCAGCTCACTGTTTTTTTAAATGGGCATGTGTTTAATACCAGTGATGCGTCGTGGCTAAAAAATTTTTTGTGAAGGAGGATATCTACCCTATTATCGTAAAGCGCTATTTGTGAATATTTTTCTTCAATCTGAATTTATAGCAGGATTTACCGGTTACCATGTATGCGGCGTAGCCGTACAATTTATTTTATGGTTGATTCGCGACTTCTCTTCGTGAGTTACAGTACTTGTTACATTGAATAATTGTTGAGACTTACCAAGACAACAATCCAGCTCACTGTTTTTTTAAATGAGCATGTGTTTAATACCAGTGATGCGTCGTGGCTAAAAAATTTTTTGTGAAGGAGGATATCTACCCTATTATCGTAAAGCGCTATTTGTGAATATTTTTCTTCAATCTGAATTTATAGCAGGATTTACCGGTTACCATGTATGCGGCGTAGCCGTACAATTTATTTTATGGTTGATTCGCGACTTCTCTTCGTGAGTTACAGTACTTGTTACATGGAATAATTGTTGAGACTTATCAAGACAACAATCCAGCTCACTGTTTTTTTAAATGGGCATGTGTTTAGTACCAGTGATGCGTCGTGGCTAAAAATTTTTTTGTGAAGGAGGATATCTACCCTATTATCGTAAAGCTCTATTTGTGAATATTTTTCTTCAATCTGAATTTATAGCAGGAATTACCGGTTACCATGTATGCGGCGTAGCCGTACAATTTATTTTATGGTTGATTCGCGACTTCTCTTCGTGAGTTACAGTACTTGTTACATGGAATAATTGTTGAGACTTACCAAGACAACAATCCAGCTCACTGTTTTTTTAAATGGGCATGTGTTTAGTACCAGTGATGCGTCGTGGCTAAAAAATTTTTTGTGAAGGAGGATATCTACCCTATTATCGTAAAGCGCTATTTGTGAATATTTTTCTTCAATCTGAATTTATAGCAGGAATTACCGGTTACCATGTATGCGGCGTAGCCGTACAATTTATTTTATGGTTGATTCGCGACTTCTCTTCGTGAGTTACAGTACTTGTTACATGGAATAATTGTTGAGACTTACCAAGACAACAATCCAGCTCACTGTTTTTTTAAATGGGCATGTGTTTAATACCAGTGATGCGTCGTGGCTAAAAAATTTTTTGTGAAGGAGGATATCTACCCTTTTATCGTAAAGCACTATTTGTGAATATTTTTCTTCAATCTGAATTTATAGCAGGAATTACCGGTTACCATGTATGCGGCGTAGCCGTACAATTTATTTTATGGTTGATTCGCGACTTCTCTTCGTGAGTTACAGTCATAGCTTCCTCTATCTATTTTTTACTCATGTAAGAAGGTCCAGTCGTAACTTTACTTCTTTTATTAACTATCAAGATAATCTGTTAACTGACTGACTACTTAAACGTTCTCAAATACCACTAGAAAGAAAATAGAAAAGGTTTTGGTGTTTTCTAATTTCTCCTCGTAAAATTACAGCTACTAGTTTGTGTTGCAAAAGTTTAGTTATTTTCATTTAAACTTTATAGACCAGACCTTAAGGCTCACTTAATCAAGGTTTTAATTAAATATGAGGGAATTTCCTGAGTTTCATGACTTTAAAAGGTTTAATGTACTCTGCTTGGTAACACTTTGTAGCTAAAGTTAAATTTTGTTGAAATATAAACTGAAACATTATTATATTTGTTAAGTTTTATATAATAAACTAGCCTCTTCTAGTTAATTTCTAGAAAACTTTTTTCGGTGCATACGCGACTTACGAAATAAATATATTTAATTAGGTAGGATTAATGAAAACGTTGGTGACGTCATCGTGAATAAGGACCTAACGACAGAAAGAAGAAGAAGAAGAATAGATAGTGCCCCAAATAGATACTTTGCTTAATATGCAAAAAAAACTGACCAATATTTCTAAAAATTTATAACACATCAACAATATTTTATCTATCAATATTCATGATCTTGTTTGTTCACCCAATAACTCAACTGCTGTGCCTAGCAACGAAAACGCAATATACATACAGCAAATAGATTATACCCGGGGAGTTAAAGCTTTTGATGTTGTGTATAGATAATTTCCATAATTTTAATAGTGATTATTTAAGTTTATTAGATGTAATATTGTTTACGTATGTGTAATTCAGGTGGGTAATAGATATGTTGTAATTTTGTTTTTAGCTGTCGGTGTAAACTTTGTTTATTTTTGATTTAATCCCGTAAAAAAGAACTTTCCTGCGAATTCCTTAAACAGAGACGTTTTGATTTGTTAGTGTAAATAATCGTAGCTAAGTACGAGGTACTAAAAAAGAAAAAAAAGATGGTTACTGAAATATTGGAAATTGTAATTAAGAATAATATGATTCACCGCTTGTTCCTACGTTCATAATGAAATGCGTATGATTGTCATGTACTGCATCTGACTCTTGTTGGAATAAAAATCTAACACGCATGATATATGTAAAATATTAGCGTTAGTCTAAATCAACTATATCGATTAATATTTTCTCGCCATTACCACCAGAAACAGCTTCAAATCGATCCTGTATTTAATCAAGTTAAAATCAGACTGTCTGTCGTAATTCTTTGTTGAAAAGACTTTATACAGCTTGCCAATTAAATTGCAAAGTTGGCAGAACTTCGTGCAAACAAAGATAAAAACTTCTTAAAAGTTAATACCCGCAACTGGGCTTAAATGTATCTTCGATTCCGTGGTTTAGGTGTTGCCTTCAGTTCTGTTTCGTTTTTATTTGATGTTGACGTCTATTATTGGCTTTTCTTTTAAACCATTATTAAATTGAAGGTGTTAACGTTTCGGTTTTACAAGTTTAATAGTTTTAGTACAGTTATTCAATTCTTGCTAAAACTATATAGGTGACTGCCATAAAAAGAAGTCATTTTGACACTATTCTTGTCTGGTAAAAAAATTAAAATAACAGAAAATAATGTACTTAATAAACACAGTAAAACCTATATTTTCTTTTGTTGTACAATAAGCATTGTAATTCTCATTCACATTGATGCACAAGACTTAAAAAATTTAAATTAGACAAAGATGCACACACTATTTTATAGCCGACACTCGTATATTTTTTATGCAGGGTGTCCGAAAAGTCTCATTATAGGTAAATATTTTTGCTATTAGTAAAGATAGAGACACCAAATTTTAGGTGTTACTTTTTTATGTAATTTAACTTTTTCAACCCCCTTGAGGGGCGACGCTAGGAAGTTGAGATCAAAAACTTTAAATGCAACCCTATGCCGTGTGGTATCTCATTAAAAATCCTCAAAAAACATTTTACGGCAAACCCGAGGCAGGTATCTTAATTCGTTTTTAAATGACAAGCCTTTAGAAATTAAAAATCGTGACAAAAAATAACTTCTAGATTGTCCAAGGCTAGTCCGGTCTAATTTGACAACCAAAGGTTTTAAACTGGCAAGTGTAAGAATAAGACAACTATGTTTTATACTATGAATTTGTTTCGCAAATTTACAACGAAAAGGGCAATTTTAGTACGTACTTTAGACAATAATAGAACGAAATTCATTCTAGCAACCCATTTCAGGATGAAAATCGTTTGGAAACCAAGCAAATCGCTGAAATATCAGAATATTTCATAAGTTGTTAATGACGACCTATTAACAATGACAGGACCAAAACCTGTTAAATCATAACTGATCAACTAAATAGAAGATCTCAATTTCAACCAGTACTAAATCTTAAACCTTTTTAGTGAATATGAACGTAAACATTTTAATACCTTTTTTTCTCTTATCACTTTAAAAGTTGTTCAAAATGTCCACCATGAACTTCTCGGCAGTAATAAAGTCGATTTTGGAACTCACTTCTCACATTTTCAAAATGGCAGGAGTATATTACTGACAAGAAGTTCAGGTGGTTATTTTGAACAACTTTTAAAATAATAGGAGAAATGAAGGTACAGTGGAACTTCTCGACAATGGGCCCTTTTACTAAACGGAAACTTTTTAAGTCACCAAACATTTCATATGTACCTACATAAAATACCTCTTAACAATGGTCCCTCCTAACACCGGTTCCGGGCAAAAGATTTTATAATTTACCCATATTTTACTTGTAACGTGTACCTTCCAATGCTATCGATTCTGTCGAGACGGAAAAAATTCTCAAGTAACCTTGCATGTTCAATCCAAAATTGTAAAAATCCGTGTCAAAAGCAAAAATAAATTACAATTATTTACGATTTCTGCAAAAATTAATTAATATGTAGGTATTTGCACACCGACATATTTGAACAGGAGTATAGTATATATTAATTTTGACCGTACACGCATCATTAGCATAACAATTAAATGAAATAACATTGTATATTTTTATTTTTACACATTTAGAAATTTCCTTTCTTCTTGTTTTTGCTGACCGTTTGACAATGGACGCCTCTACAAAACTGACAATGTTTTCTCCTTTAGTGTCCGCTGTTGAGCAGTTTGACTGTATTATACTTAAATATTTAATTGTATTTACAATTTTTAATTTTTATAGGTTCGCTATTTAAAACGAATTAAGATACGGACCTCGGGTTCACGATAAAATGTTGCTTTTTTGAAGACTTTTAAAATGGGGTACCACACGGTATAGAGTTGCATTTAAAATTTTGGACCTCAACTCCCTAGCGTCACCCTTTAAGGGGGTTGAAAAAGTTAAATTTCATAAAAAAGTAGATTTATTAACCAATAAGATACACCTAAAATTTGGTGTCTCTATCTTTACTAATGGAAAAGATATTTGTCCTTATTTAGACTTTTCGGACACCCTGTATATATATATATATATATATATATATATATACAAGTCCAATTGTTTAAAACTACTCTGATTTTACGAGGCTGACGGAGTAGCTAGTTACAGCAAGAAAAATAGATCATTTTTGTGACATTTTTTTTAGGAGAATTGTCCGCAGGTGCTTGCAATAGAAAGAAAAGGATATGCAAATCGTCTTAACCTAAACACACGATACCGCTTTCATATTACATCCACTTTTAAAGTATTTACATGTTTACACGAAACTAATGTTATTTCTTAGGGACAGCTTTTCAGTTGGTCTGCTCAGCAAATAAAATATTATTTTGAATAATTAATACCAACCCACACTCATATCTTAAAATATCCTCTGTCGTTATTTTTATTTCTACTTATTCTTATTTACCCAAGTAAACACAAAGCAAATAATATATATTTTTAAAATTTCTGTTGTTTGATTGAGACAGTATCGACTGAAATTTAATTCGTTGGAAAACATGTTTTATTACCTTTTTAACACGCACAGTGTTTATCATTAGTAATATACAGAGTTCTCTTGAAAGTTTTACTGTTGTTTAAAGTATCCTAATTTTACTAAAAAGGTTTAAGATTTTGACAAGTTCTTGTCATGCCATATTGGATGAATTGCCAGTAAAATGGTTATTTGTATACCCAGTTTCGAAAGTAGTGCTTTGCAATGTGAGCACCAAGTTCGCTGCTGGACACGCAGTCGAGAGCTGCGATGGTGCGAGTGATTTTGGAATTGTAAATGAGATGTTGTACTTTTGTTAATAAAATTAGAATCCATTTAAAAAACTACGTGTGTGTACAATTTTTTTTCGATTTGCTCTGATTTTTTAGGTTATAAAATAAAAAAAAATATCACGTAATTTCAACTTATTCATCGTCTATCATGCTTGAGAATTTGTTCGAAATGTCCCTCTTCAACTTCCAAATACTTTCTCACTATTTTTCTAAATGAATTTCGTACCCGCTGTAACACTTCAGGTGTCACTAATAAGCAGGCAAAGTGGATTCGGTCTTTTCATATGATCTAAAGTTGTAGGTGCAGAAGCCATCACTTTGTTCTTTATAAAACCCCACAAGAAAAAGGCAAGGGTGTCAAATCCGGGGACCTAGCAGGCCGTTTGACCGGACCAGCTCATCCAATTCACCTGTTTTCAAATATTTCATTTAAATGATTACGGGTCTGTATTGAATAAAATTCGCTTTCATATTTAATTAAACAAATAACTGAGAAATAATCGTTAAAACCTTAAAATTCTCAACCGACTTGTATAAAGATAACGCATTTTCATGGAAAGGGACAATAAATTCTGAAATAATTAAACTTTAATTGTTATTAGTAAAATTTATTTATTTTATAAATTCAATCAAAATTTAGTTAACCATAATTTTGTAACCGAAAGAGCAAATAAAAAAATGTGTGCACGTACTCAGTTTTTTACGAAGATTCGAATTTTATAAACAAAAGCACATCATCCCATTTAAAATTCCAAAATTACCTCCCACTCCTCTAAATAAAGATATAGTTATAATATCCCCCCATTTCCCTATTAATTCATCAAAATTCCATTGAAATAGTTTAAACTGTTTTCGAGATACCGCCTTGTAACACTATAAAAACTTGCATAATATTTTTCCGAAAAATTATTTTTTTTTAAATATGTTTTTTGAAAAATGTATTTTCGAAAGAAAATTCACAAAAACTAATTTGTAAAAAAGTATTTGGAAAAATACACGTTGGCAAATATATTTTCAGCTTAATTAATCTGACGAGAATGTTCATCGACCCATGTATAGCCAGGGTTTGAATTTCATTAAAACTCGTTTCAAAAACATGTTTCTATTACATCGGTCGATCCTGTTTATAGAGGAAAATTGGCCCCGTACGACAATAAATTGGGTACATACTCCCTGTAAATTACCGGGTTTTCCTATTTAATTTTCCTAACGCTATTTTCATGAGAATAGTCTGATAAATCGCAAAAAAACCGTTTTTGTTTTTACCAGATAAGCAAATTATTCATTATTTGTCAGTATAGGTTTTTCTACACTGAGCATCAAAAAAGGTGGCGGATCCTAATGTTGGTCTGAGTTCTGCCAAAGTTGCTGGTGTCAGTCTGTTAACTGTGTTCACCACACAGGGGCGTATTCATGGGGGATGCGGAGGAATGGGGCGGCGGCGGATTTAACGTAGAAGAGTCAAAAGTCTAGCAATCTTTAGTCCCACAATACGATTTCGTTCAATTTGAGTTTGATTGGGTTGGGGAAGCAAAAGAAGAAGAGGCATGAGTTTCACAGCAGGAGGTATGGAGGTGGATGAGGAAGAAAGGAGTGTCAGAAAAGCACCAAAGTATTTTTCAGGATATTAGAAGCTAGGATAAAGTTAAGTAGTGTAGTATTGACATGCCAATTTTTAGTTATGGTTTGTTACTTGCACCAGAATTCGGCCTTGAGTCATTATTATTTCAATTTTATTATCCATGTCATAACCAAGGAAGTCAGTGATGAAGTTTCCTGGTGCATGATGTTTGCGGCAGATGTAGCACTAGATCCCCAGAAGAAAGCGGCAAAAAAATCAGTAGGGAGAAAACGAAGTACCTGGAGAAGGAAAAGCGAAAATAAGGATACAGGAGGGAAAGCTAAGTAAAGTAAAGAATTTTAAATATGTCAATACCACCATCACAGAAGATAGTACGTTTAATTTGAAAACACTGGAGTGCAAATGGAACGGAAGAACTGGAAGTGAGTCTCTAGTATGCTTTGTGACCGTAGAATCAATGCGAGGAAGAGGTGAACGATATATGGAAGAGTAGTCATACCTAAAATTATAAATGGGGCGAAAAATGGTGATTAAAGAAAGTGCAATAAAGGAGGTTAGATGTAATAGAAATTACAATGCCTAGGGTAACAAGGAGATACAAGAATAAGGGATCCATTTTAACCCCGAACAAAATTACAAACCGTCAAATTTGCGTCAAAAATCGTAATTTCCACTTTTACCCAAATTTTCCTAATTTCCAGTCATTTTAGGTATAGGTATATTATAAATGTATTGCAAAAAGAAAGTATTTAAGATTCTAAAGTTTGACGTATCAAACTGTTTTTCCATGCAACGTTTCGTTTTCAAGTTATTAAGTACCAAATATGGAATTTTTCAACCTAAAAAATTCAAAAGAATTACTTCCCATTTTCCGATATTCATCAATCTCAATAGGATTCTGAAGCTCCCGATCCTCTATAATCTCCGAAAAATTTTGATTTAATTCACTTTGGCGGCCTGTAACGTGTATCATACGAAATCGCGGATATTTCGACTTTGACGTTTAATAACTCCGCAACGATGCACCCTGTATAACTGAATTTTTTATCAAAACTAGTCGCACTATCTCTCTATTAACTCAGAGAATTTGAGTGCTCCCGCTCTGGCCGTTTTTGAGAAAAAATAATTGAGAATGGGAAAATACCGAATCTGACAACCGACGAACATTTTTCTTGCCAATCAGGGGGTATACGTATATAGAGCGCTTGGAAGGCGCTCTATAATGACTTAAGGGAAAAAAGGTTTCACAAGACAAGAAACTTAGGACTTGTTGACTTTTAATCAGGAACATGGATCCCACAGATTTAGCGACAATATGAAGTCAAAAAAAGAATTCCTCAGTGCACAAAAAGCTTCAGTAATTTTGTTTTGGGTTATACAGGGTGACGCGGATCTAAATGAACATACTTCAACACAAGACAAAGAATACCTTGGGGGTTCTTAATCACCCATCTTTGATAGTTCAATTGTCGATAGTTAATAAGATACAGGGTGTTTTATGAACTTCAGCAATTCTTTGTTCTTGTCATATTTTTTAATGCACTCCGTATAAAATTTTCATATTGGGTCAACATCTGTAACCTATCTGTCGCTTAAAATTGCAGTATCAGAAAATTTTAAATTCCAGGCCCGTATTAAAAAAAGTTGACATTTTCAATTTTTACATTTTTAACACCCTGTATATCATTTTTTTCAAAATATTATTTTTTTATTGGAAAGAGCATAAAGAATTGACCCTAACGGCATAATTTTCAAAGTTCCCGCACCCATCACTTGATTAGAATAAATGGTTGTTTTGTAAAAAATTTCAAAATGGTGCATATTTGGAAATTAGAAATTAAGAAAATAACAATAAAAAAGCAAAAACTGCTTTCGAAGTAAAAAAATAAATGTACTAAACGTTTAATAGTTTTAACGAGACTAAATTTTAGGGAACAACACAACAACAAATAACAAAGTAATAATAATAATAACAAAACTGCAAGTTAAAATCGACTGCTTAAAATCTAATACATAGAAAAAGTTTTAGCAAGAATTAATTTTAAGAGCACTTTAGCAGAACACTGTTATTTAAGAAGCTGTTCAAAATGCCCTCCATTGGCTTGTTCACATCTTCGTCTTCTGATGTTTAAATTTGACACTGCTTTTCTAATTGCGTCTGGGTTATTTTTTATTTCCTGAAAAGCATTAATAATTCGTTGCAAAAGCTGCTCCCGCGTGTTGATTTCTTCTGAATAAACCAAATTTTTCATATTCCCCCAGAAAAAAAAGTCCATAGGATTAAAGTCCGGCGACCTGGCTGGCCATAAATGGGGCCCTCCACGGCCTATCCATCTGTTAGGAAACGTAATATTTAAAAATTCAGATACAACCCTTGCAAAATGTGGTGGGGCCCCATCATGTTGAAAAAAGAGCCCTCTCACGTTAGCATTTTCATTCTGCATAAGTCCTGGCAAAATGTTTTGTAAAAAATTTAAATATTGATTTCCATCTAATCTTTCAGCAAAAAAGTGCGGCCCAATTAATTTATTATTTATTATACCTGCCCAAACGTTTATGGAAAATTTGTGCTGCGAATGCGATTGTCTGATGGCATGTGGATTTTCTAACGACCATGGGAATTCCTTGAATTATTTACACCATCTCTGGTAAATTGTGCTTCATCGGTCCAGAGGATTCGATAAAGACTCCTTTGGTGTCTACTGAGCCACTGGCAAAAGAGTAACCGGTTTGCATAATCGCCAGGTTCCAATCTTTGAACTTCTTGAACATGAAACGGATGCAAGCCTTCCTTTTGCAGTGTTACATTAACTCTTTTTTGCGGGATTCCTAGACGTGTCGCAATTTTTCGAGTAGATGTTTTGGGATTATCTTCAACAAGATTTAAGATATCTTCTTCCTCCTGAACTGGATGTCGTATTGGTTGATCAATATTATTGTCGGTGGGAAAATGTCCATGTTCTCCAGCAAATAAAAATACATTTGCAAATGTTTTGTGATATGGACATCTTCTACCCGGAAATCGCCTACGATATTCCCGAACAGCAGCTCTTCCATTACCGTTACAAAAACCGTATACAAAAATAATGTCGGCATATTCGGCATTTGAAAATTGGTAAGGCATCTTCAACAGAAAATTGCAATAATTGTTAACCGAATACTAACAAAGGTCAGACAACTGTCACATATCTGATAGTGACTTGAATTGTTGCTATGGAACAGTAACTCGATAGTCTTTGGTTTGTTTTTAAATGAGGCAAAGCCTACTTCACAAAGTTTGAAATTTCTGACTGTAATTTACGATTTTTTGTCGATGTCTAAAAAGCAATCATTATCTTGCAGTTTTGTTATTATTATTATTACTTTGTTATTTGTTGTTGTGTTGTTCCCTAAAATTTAGTCTCGTTAAAACTATTAAACGTTTAGTACATTTATTTTTTTACTTCGGAAGCAGTTTTTGCTTTTTTATTGTTATTTTCTTAATTTCTAATTTCCAAATATGCACCATTTTGAAATTTTTTACAAAACAACCATTTATTCTAATCAAGTGATGGGTGCGGGAACTTTGAAAATTATGCCGTTAGGGTCAATTCTTTATGCTCTTTCCAATAAAAAAATAATATTTTGAAAAAATTGATATACAGGGTGTTAAAAATGTAAAAATTGAAAATGTCAACTTTTTTTAATACGGGCCTGGAATTTAAAATTTTCTGATACTGCAATTTTAAGCGACAGATAGGTTACAGATGTTGACCCAATATGAAAATTTTATACGGAGTGCATTAAAAAATATGACAAGAACAAAAAATTGCTGAAGTTCATAAAACACCCTGTATCTTATTAACTATCGACAATTGAACCATCAAAGATGGGTGATTAAGAACCCCCAAGGTATTCTTTGTCTTGTGTTGAAGTATGTTCATTTAGATCCGCGTCACCCTGTATAATAATTTATGGAAATAAACGCAACACAAATTGTTTACTGTTCACGTACTATTGGTTTTATTTAAATTTTGTCAGTAAATTTTACAGCTTTAATAGCTTCTGTTCAAAACATCCTCTATTATGTTAGGATAACTGGTCCTTTTGTGAAAATTGACGATACCACAAAAAGCTGTATGTAATTCTGTGAGTGGCAGGTTTTTAAAAAGCGATGGCGCGATAATTGAAAAGATTGAATAATTGTGTCATTAACAGAACAAAATCCGCAAATATTTTTAAAGCCAGCGTTCAATTTTTGACAATGCAAACGTTTTTCACTATTAAATAAAAAAATCGGAGATTCCGCTATTCATACAAATACACAATAAAATGTTATTAACGCAATTGTTGTGGATGTCCGTTATTTCTAAACAGAGTTTAAGTCAATGATTGCTGGTATTTGTAAACCATTGTTTAGCTCATTTAAAATAAATTAATCGCACAGCAATATTTTTACTAGCAAATCTATGAATACGAGGCTAATTTTGCAAGTAGGCCAAGCAATAGAGCGATTTGTCGTGACATTAATCCTATTAGAAAACCGTCTGTGCCATCATCTAAAAGACGATCCGTAGATGATTTCTGTTATATTTTCAACTTTAAAATCTTTTCCATTAATTTGTTACAAACATTTTTAAGCAAAAAAACGCGATTGTTTTAGTTTTTTGCTTATCAAATGGAAAGTAATGCAGCAATCTTAATGGTGTAAATGGACGATTTGTAGAGAATACGAACAAGATGAGAGGTCGAACGTCCCGATCGGATAAGTAGCAACGGACAAAAACCGGAAAAACCGGAAAATTAAGATTTTTTTAGAAATTCACAAATCGGCCATTTTTAAACGTAGAGGGCTCAAACTTTGGAAAAAAGTAGTAATTTATAGTTACTTTACGTGTGCAAAACCCCGACGCTATCCGATGATTAGTTTTGCCACAATCGTCATTTTAATGTTTCAATACACTATTTTGCCACAGGTGTGGATGCTCTATGGATCGTCCGATTTTAATTATTGAAACGGATTTGGAAAGTAGAAATTTAATTGAACAAAATGTATATTTTAATTTTTTCATAAAATGCTAAGAAACTGGTTGAAAATGCACGTAAAGATGCGTGAAAATGGCCGAGCGCGCGAATACGAGTATTGGCTCTGTTTCGCTCCTCCGCTCCCCACTACTTACAGCTTTCGCGCGCTCGGCCATTTTCACGCATCTTTACGTGCATTTTCAACCGGTTTCGTAGTATTTTATGGAAAAATTAAAATATACATTTTGTTCAATTAAACTCGTACTTTTCAAATCCGTTTCAATAATTAAAATCGGACGATCCATAGAGCATCCAGACCTGTTGCAACATAGTGTATTGAAAAATTAAAATGACGATTGTGGCAAAACTAATCGTCGGACAGCGTCGGCGTTTTGCACATATAAAGTAGCTATAAATTACGACTTTTTTCCAAAGTTTGAGCCCTCTATGTTTAAAAATGGCCGATTTATGAATTTCTAAAAACAACTCTTAATTTTCCGGTTTTTCCTGATTTTCTCCTTTGCTACTTATCCGATCGGGGCGTTCGACCTCTCATTTTGTTCGTATTTCTATTCTCTACGAGTCGTCTATTAACACCATTAAGATTGCTTCAATACTTTCCCTTTTATAAGCAAAAAACTAAAAAAATCGCGTTTTTTCGCTTAAAATTGTTTATGACAAATTAATGGAAAAAATTTCAGCGTTGAAAATATAACAGGAATCATCTACGGATCGTCTTTCAGATGATGGCACAGGCGGTTTTGTAATAGGATTAATGTCAAAAAATCGCTAATATTTTGCTCTGTTGCTTGGCCTAAAGAAAAATGATTGCTAACCTTCCTGATTAATTTCTCCTTGTACAGGGTGTTCAGGAATGGATTTCTTATTTAAAACTCGATTAACTTGGCAACTGTGTAACGTAGTGGGTCGAGTTAGCGGCGTTCGATAGTAGATCAATGCGGATTATTTAGTAATAAAATTTGATGTAAAAATACTTTTTAAAAACAAGCTTTTATTATTTAGATGTACTAAAACGAAAAAAAAAAATAGTATAGTTTTTTCCTTGTGGCAACACTGAATGGTATTTATAAGTGGATGTATAGTTCGCGTGGGTGAATCCTAATAAAAGTAGTATCAAAGTTATCACTGAAACAGATATATATGTATAATTAATTAAATGTTAAATTTATTGTCTTAAAAGCTTGTCTCGCACGAAAAGTTCATACAGGCATTAATTTTGTATGGCAGAAATTGTAGGTACCTAAGTTTTTTTCATTTTAATTTACGCGACAAGCTCTTAAGACAATAAATTTACCATAATATATTATTATTATAACTGTTTCAGTGATAAGTTTGATACTACATTTATTAGGATCCACCCACGCAAACTTCGTTCACTTATAATTAGCATTCAGCTTTGCCACAATGAAAAAACTATATTTTTCTTTCGTTTTAGTACGTCTAGATAATAAAAGCTTGTTGTTAAAAAGTATTTTTTACATAACATTTTATTTTTTAATTTTTCGTTACGTCTTAACCTAGGCATTTTACCTGTTATCGTATTCTACTCGTCAAACACCTTTCATAATCCCCATATCAAGGGAATTGTTAAGAAAAAGGTAATCCGCCATCTGATGACGTCCGCAATATTAGGTTAAGAATGACCCATGAAGGTCCGTATCGTAATCAGTGTTGCCATTTGGGGCGACAAGTCGCCAAAATGACGACTTTTTGTCTCTATGAGAGTGTGGCGGCGATTTTCAATAAAAAGCTTATTTTTGGCGACTTTTTACAGGTGAAAAAATTGAATATACACGTATACAATACGTAGGAATAAACAACGTCACAATAATAATCATTATTGCACCGAGGGATTTCTCGAAGAGAATATCTGAACGCCCCACGAATTGTACGTCAAATTTTGGGGATTCCACCAAGCTTGTTCCACATGGTGCGTTTGAGATTAGCACTCTTTTCACTCCGGACGTACCTAAGTGCACTCCGTCCGTTCGAGTATTAAATTCGGAGCCAAAAGAGTGAGTTCGGGTATCGAAAACAGAGTGAAAAGTGTTTACTCCAAAAGTCCCGTCTCGCTGAGAGGTGCTTTAGGAGCGGGCATGCGTAACTGCGTTTGCAAATTTTATGGTTAAGTTAATTTTTTGTTTATGTCGGTTAAATTGGAATGTTTTCATTCTAAGCTGGGTACATTCTAAAATGCATTTTAAGTTTTGGTCCGTTATTGATGGGACCGCTATTTCCGCAGAATTCTCAACTTTTTCTTCAGAAATTTTTTCGTTTTCGGAGTTTTCACAAAATTCTTCCTTGGCAAAGTTTAAAATGGGGATGAGAGAATTGAACATATTTAATAATTTTAATTAAATTCTTGGTCTAAAATTTAACCCATATGCAAGTCAAACACATGTTTATTTTTAAGGTTATGTTTTTGCACTTTTGGCGTAGAGCGTTCGTCTTTGAAAGATTTACTCCCAAAACTCTGAAGTCACGTGACAAAAATCTACTTTCACTCTACTCCAAATCCGTTGGCTATCCCGAACGTAGCTACAAAATCATTTTTTTTATTTAGTATTGACAGTTTTCTAACCCCAATATCTCAAAAAAGCTGTGGCGACAAAGTGGCGACTTTTCATACTGATCGATGGCGACTTTTTGCTTTGTTACTCTGGCAACACTGATCGTAATTCGTTTTTAAATAGCAAGCCTATCAAAATTAAAAATCGATACAAAAATAAAAATATAGGCACCTTTATTTCGCTTATTACTTTAAAAGTTGTTAAAAAAAATAAACTTCTTGGCAGTAATAAAATCAATAAATTAAAAATTTTTTATCCTGTAATCGTTCATCCCTAATTCGTTTTTAAATGGCAACCCTATAAAAATTTAAAATCGTAAAAAAAATTAAAATTTAAGAACCTTTATTTCTCTTATGACTTTAAATGTTGTTTAAAATGACCACCATGAACTTCTCGGCAGTAATAAAACCGATTTTGGAACTTTGTCAAGAAGTAACACCTGCTATTCTCGAAAATCTGAAAAGTGAGTTCCAAAATCTTTAGCCAACTTTTAAATGCATTAGAGAAACAAAAGTATTGCAATTTTTTACTTTTTAAAGGCTTGCCATTTATAAACGAATTAAGATACGGACCTCGGGTTTGCGGTAAAATGTTTCTTTTCTGAGGACCTTTAAAATGAAAAACCATACGGCATAGGGTTGCATTTAAAATTTTTGACTTCAACTGCCTAGCGTAACCTCTCAACGGGGTTAAAAAAGGTAAATTACATAAAAAAAGTAGATTTATTAACCAGTAAGATTCACCTAAAATTTGGTGTCTCTATCTTTACTAATAGCGAAGATACCCTGTATTTTAAATAGAATACCCTATTATTATTTTACGAAAAGTGCCTGTTAGAGATAAAAGTTTCTAGAAAAAGTAAAAGGGAATTCACATTATTTATCGTGAAATCAATCCAAGGATATGTACCAATTAAAAAATCCTTTAAATTTTTACAAACAGAAATAAGCGATAACAAAAAGAAATTTTCTTCATAAAGGAAACTTGCATTGGTCAGCCATAACTTTAGGGGCTGCCCTGTATATTCAAAATTTATTACAGGATAATGAATTTGAATTCCCTTTTACATTTTCTCGAAACTTTTTCTCTGACAGGTACAAAACAATAGGTAATACAAACATCGAAATATCGTCAAAATTAGGTTTGGGTATTGGGACTGTCCCATAAACTTACCCTATAATTTTAGGAAAAATCAGAAATTTAGGTGAAAAATAGGGTATTCTATTTAAGAAAATAAAGCTTTGATTCATGACAACTTTTTAAGCAACCCTGTATATTCGAAGTAATTATTAATTTACAGATTTTGAAATGTTTTAAAACATGAAACACTTTTTGCTTATTGTCTAGTTTTTAAAATAAAATCAGCCGGTCGGGGATTTGTACACACATTGTATAAGTTATAAGAAAATACGAATGTCCATTGTGTATTTAAAACCATCATATAATTCACAATATATTAACTCAGAAATTTAATTCGCCAAAATGACGTTATCAAATGGAAAATTTGAGTGAAAAATTTCGCAATATACCATTCGAATAATCTGATTCAAAAAGATCATATTTAAACAGTGATTGATGGTGGTCTGTTACCCCAAAGTAACCTGTGAGAAAATCTGCGTTGTAAAAATATGAACCATGGACCTTTTTAGTGTTCCGTGCTAAAATTAGCAAAACGGAACACTTATGGTTTGGAATCACTTCGGTGTCCGTCCGTCCGTCCGTCCGTCCGTCCGTCCGTCCGTCCGTCCGTCCGTCTGTCACAGGCGATTTTCTCTGAAACTATTCGACGTAAAAATTTAAAATTTAGCACAGAGATAGTGTGCGATGACCCAATTATAGACGTGAAGTATAAAAAGTTGAATTTTGATTCTGGGGGTTAATTTCAGGGGGTAAATTGTGAAATGGAAAAAAATTTCAAGCGTATCGTGGGTGTCAAATGAAAGCTTATCGAAGCACGAATTAAACAATATATATATATATATATATATATATATATATATATATATATATATATATATATATATATATATATATATATATATATATACATATATATATATATATATATATATATATATATATATATATATATATATATATATATATATATATATAAAATGAATTTTTTATGCATTTTTTAAACACTTTTCGGGAAAAAAACTTAACAATTGCTGTCCCCTACCCTCATCACCATAAGGATCGCCCAGAAGAATTTGGAAAAAATTATTAGCATTGAGAATTAGGTGTAGATTGAGCAATATTATCAGGATTGAAAAATTCTAGCGCGATCAATTGTTATAAACAATTAAATTGTTTATTTCCTTATAACTGCTGAACCATTGGTTTTAGAGAAAAAGATTTTCGACAAAAAATATTTCTCACGATGTAAGGAACAACCTTTGTCCTTACACGTTTTTCAAAATTGTTAATTTAGCAATAATATTGTTAATAATAAATGAAAATATTATAAGCTTGAATTGTGTTTTCACATTGACTTTTATACTGAAATAAAAAATTTTTAAAAATAGCAAACTAGATAATTTTCCTCACGCTCATAGAAAAATCATTGTACCCAACACGTGCGAAAAGTGTCTTTTCCGCCCTCGATTGCTGACCGAACTCCGCTTCGGGTCGTTCAGTCAACTGCAGTCGCGTGTGGAAAAGTATAAATTTCCGCATTTGTTAGATATATACCTATTTCAATACTGATTTAAATGTTAAAACAGGACTAAACTATCTTACTCAATTTTACAATTGGTCGTGTAACAATCTCCAGTCCTCGCACCGATTTCCAAAGTTCGTTGAATATAAAAACTACAAAATTAATAAAAAAAAACAATAAAGAATGTATAGAACAAAAAAAACCTCTTATGATATTGTTTGAAGCGACATATTTCCCATTATTCCCCAGAGTACGAGCCTCCGGAGCCGTTCCATATTTTATCTTTTACTGCCGGTTAAAAAAGTTGAAGCAATAATGAAGTGAAAAACAACAGGCAAACAACGAACGTAATAACGCAAAAAAGACCTCCAATGAAACTTTGAAGTAATGGAGCATCATCAATCACGTGGAATGCTGCTTTTAAATCAGATTACTTGCGTGCTATATTTTCCGCGCAAGTGTTCCAATTGATAATGTCATTGTTAGGGAATTTTTCGAACCGAGTTAGGTAATTAAAATGATGCCTGTTTTATCACGAATATGTTCAAATAAAAATATTTTTTAGCAGAGCACGTTTTTACATTCTTTAACAATATGCCAAGCAACAGAGCAAAATATTAGCGATTTTTTTTACATTAATCCTATTAGAAAACCGCCTACGCCATCATCTGAAAGACGATCCGTAGATGATTCCTATTATGTTTCCAACTCTGAATTTTTTTCAATTAATTTTTTATAAACATTTTTAAGAAAAAAACGCGACTTCTTTAGTTTTTTGCTTGTAAAATGGAAAGTAATGAAGCAATTTTAATGGTGTAAATGGATGATTTGTAGAGAATAAAAAATATTTGTACGAACAAAATGATAGGTCGAACGTCCCGATCGGATAAGTAGCAACGGAGAGAATCCGGAAAAAAAGAAAAATTAAGTTTTTTTTTAAATTCATAAATCGGCCATTTTTAAACGTAGACGGCTCAAGCTTTGGGAAAAAGTAGTAATTTATAGCTACTTTACGTGTGCAAAACCCCGATGCTGTCCTATAGCTACTTTACGTGTGCAAAACCCCGATGCTGTCCGACGATTAGTTTTGCCAAAATCTTCATTTTAATTTTTCAATACGCTATTTTGCAATAGGTCTAGATTTTAATTATTGAAACGAATTTGACAAGTACAAGTTTATTTGAACAAAATGTATAATTAAATTTTTTCATAAAATGCTACGAACCGGTTGAAATATAAAGATGCGTGAAAATGGACGAGCGCGCGAAAGCGGTTAGGTGAGGAAAGCAGAGGAGCGAAGGGGGAGCCTAACTATTCGACCGCTTTCGCGCGCTCGGCCATTTTTACGTACATTTTCAACCGGTTTCGTAGCATTTTATGGAAAAATTAAAATACACATTTTGTTCAATTAAACTTGTACTTTTCAAATCCGTTCCAATAATTAAAATCGGACGATCCATAGAGCATCCAGACCTCTTGCAAAATAGTGTATTGAAAAATTAAAATGACGATTGTGGCAAAACTAATCGTCAGACAGCATCGGGGTTGTGCACATATAAAGTAGCTATACATTACTACTTTCTTCCAAACTTTGAGCCCTCTACGTTTAAAAAATGGCCGATTTATGAATTTAAAAAAAAAACTCTTAATATTTTCCGTTGCAAATCGATTAATCGATTATTTTTCCCACCCCTAGTCATAACACCTAGACTATACCTGATAAAAACGTAAGAAGAAAATTCTTGGGACAAATTAAGTTACAGTTTAAGAACCAGCTCTCGATGTTCAAAAGAGACTGTTTATTCTTAGCAGTCACCCTAACCATCTCCTCATCAATAATCAACGAAATTGTGTCATACAAAGTCTTTTGTACGCCACTGCCTCTATACATATAGAGTAATGGAAATATAAAAAGTACTTTATCTCTGTACGCCTATGCCATAAGGGTCCATAAAAGGGTAACCAGCGGCACGACACAGTTTAGTCGTCCGATTCCGGAATTATTCAAATTAAGTTCACTGTTGCGTGCCGGTTTTAATTCGCTTCAACAGAGTTTAATTTTATTGTCCTTATACTACTATCGTATGAATTTTTTTACATAATGAAAGGGAAAGTTAATAAAGCGCCGGCGGATTATAAGTCAGGAAAAATTTTATTCAAATAACAAAATTTATAACTTCATAAAAGCACGTTAAAATTAAAATTGCTTGCATATTTTACGATATAGCTCAATTAATTAGCATATACAGGGTATAAATAAAGTATGTGGTCAAACGTCAGCGTATTACTCCTTACTCAATTTTAAGACTAAAAGTTCATATAAACATAGGTCCTAAACGACTTCGTTTTTAATATACAGTGTGTTGAATTTTTTATTTTAAAAAGGTTTTCCCTAAATATCTAGAAGACGCAAATTAGTATCAAGTTGAAACTTGCTGACAATTTTAAATGCATAAAAAGAAGTATTTTAAGCAAAAAACTGAAAACGGCAATTTTAGTACGTACTTTCGACAATAATAGAACTAAATTTATTATAGCAACTCGTTCCAAGATGAAAATCATTGGGAAACCAAGCAAATCGCTGAAATACCAGAATAATCCGTAAGTTTTTAATGACGATTTATTAACAATGGTAGGATAAAAACCTGTCAGAACATAACTAATCAACTATAAGATCTTAATTTAAACCAGTACTAAATCCTAAACCTTCTTAGTGAATCTGAACGTTCAATTCTTACCCCAAAAAAACACCAAAAGGTCCAAACCTTCTGCTGGAGACAATTTCAAAACTTCCTTGCTGAAAAACAGTACAGTCTGGACAAGAGAACATCAATAGAGAAACTCTCTTTAATTTTACAAAATTGGGGGAATCACATGCGACAAAAAGATGGGTCGTTTACAAAAAAATATGATCAAATCTATGTGGCATGTTACAGCATAGTATCTGGACCAAGAGGGGGCAGGCCAATCATCAATTGTAACAATTGCGTGTTTAATTGTGACAGTTTTAATAATATATATTAATTAGATATAAATGCCAATCAATTTGTCAGGCTTATTAAAACAAAATTGAAACCTAAACCTAAACCTTTTTAGTAAATATGAACGTTATAATTTCAAATTCCCTTTTTGAACTCTGCATTTTCGAATAACATCTTTTCCAAAAAAAAATATTTTCGAAAAATTGCATTTTCAAAAATACCATTCAAAAATACATTGTTTTTCAAAAATTTGTCATAAATCGATTGAAAATCTTTACAGAATAGCATAATTTTTGGTAGCTATATTATGTTAACAGCATGGAGAAAAACTCTCGGATTTTGTGTCAACCCAGCGTAACAAGTACAGAATTTGAAACTTGTTTTACAAAAGTTAATTTATGTTTATCAGAATCATTTTGGCATCATAAAATACATTATTATTGCCTGATATGCGTTACATGAATGAACATTTTCTCGTTAGCCCTTTGTTAATGTCTCCCTATTGAATATATAATAATATACAATGGGGGAGAGCCGCATGTCAACTATAAAATAAAATTTTACGTACTTTCCACCCTCTGCTTAAACGAATTAAAACAGATACAGAACATTAAACTGGAAATTGAGGATGTTACAGTTGTTATAAAGTCTAGTTAGTTTAGCGTAGACCAGAGATTACTGCATCAAAACCTTCAGCATTTTATAATCAAAATTCAGAGTCCCTTTTTGTTGTGCAACCTATCTCAGACTACAGGGCGGTCCAAAATGTTTTAAGCAAGTTTTCATCTAATTAGGTCTCATTATAAAAATGCGTCCTTCCAAAAAATGGATTTCGAGAAAACTTTCTAAAAAAATTCGAAAAATCCTAAATAACGGAACAAACAAATACACAAACAAAATATTTTATAGAGACAGTAAAAAATCCAAAAATTGATAAAAATACTTTTAGTTGGTAAAAGTTACAAAAATTTTTAGAAGTTATGCATAATCTTGGCATATATGAAACACACTTCTTTGGTGTGAACGCAATAATTGCAGCTAAAGAACCAACTTAATGGTGTATTTAAAGGAGAACTCGGCCCCCTCTTCCCGCTCAGCGCCTTTTTAGTTTGCAGTGGACTTCAGGAATCCAAAATGTCCTGCTTTTAGAACGACAATCAAAGGGACGATTTTTTATGTGTATGATATTGATTTCCCTTTTTGATTTGTGTATTAACTATTTTTGTTACCTATTTTATCACGCTATTTAAATATAACACACATAAGACATTATGTAAAATAGTTAAAAAAAAACTATGCTTTACGTTCTCGTGTTAAACCATAACTTTGTCACGCTCTCTTAAATCTCATGTTATTTTCCTGACTAACATGCCTGGCATGTAGAGATAATAACCAACACAGTTGAAAAGGCCTCAAACGTATGCAAAACGGGGTGCGATATTACAGTGGCGACAAATAAGGGGTGAAAAGAACCCCTTGACTGTCGAAGTAGCTTCGATACAAACATAATGTCTGCCACTGTACATACACATTCATTATAATAATATTAAACAGAATGACTACCTTTTGAAGAGCTTTAGCATGAACACTGTGATAATACAGCAAAGTTCTATATATATATATATATATATATATATATATATATATATATATATATATATATATATATATATATATATATATATATATATATATATATATATATATATATATTGAAAATGCTATTCTCACACTACGCCAACGTGTTATATA
Organism: Philopedon plagiatum; assembly: GCA_963971165.1. Lineage (NCBI taxonomy): Eukaryota > Metazoa > Arthropoda > Insecta > Coleoptera > Curculionidae > Philopedon > Philopedon plagiatum. Next base: position 12,913,494 of record OZ020191.1, read on the forward strand.
TATATATATATATATATATATATATATATATATATATATATATATATATATATATATATACATAGGTGGTCTTCAATTCGCGTTGAACAGTTTTTTCCAGCAATTCCATACCAATTTCAGGAAAATCTATTATTTTTTGATAATAAATTACAGTTTTTTTTTATCTTCTGACAGCCCACGAAGACCGAAGTCTAAGTACTATATACCGTGGGTGTACTGGGGAATCGACTCACATATCCAGAGCTGGAAACATCCCTAGGGATTTCACAGCCCTTTAAGAGGATGTGTGGGGTGGTACCACCTCGGTCGAGGAAGAATTCCTCTACCACCTTCCAACAACAATCACAAAATATCCATGGTCGAAGCGGGATTCGAACCCGCGTCTCTGGGTTGCAAAGCTGGCGCCGTACCAACTCGGCCACCGGAGGCCCGGAGTTACACATTAATTTAAACAATGCATGGAAATGTCAAAATCAAATACTTGCCATACAGAGGTTAAAGAAATTGCGTTTTACCAAAAATAAAGGCATTTTTAGCATCTTTGGTAGCCTTACTGGTAAAAACAAATCACTGTGGCGTCTTCTAAGGACTTAGATAGCCTCTGTTGCAAATTTCGCCTTTTAGTTCCGAGTAGAACAAAAGTTATCATGGGATGAATAATTTACCACGCAAACCCCATGTTCCGAGTTAAAAAAAAGCACTGTTTATTGACTAGCAATGCACCACTATAAATTTGCAACAATTTTGTTATTATAATCATTAAAAAAAATTTTTGGCGTATTATAGGCTCATTCTTTAAGAATATCCTTCTATTATCAAACATAACTAAGTAAACCGAAAAATAAAATGCTAAGAAAACATGAGGCTCAAGTAAGAGTTGCAATATTTTGTGAATGCTAGAATATTCCACAGGGTGTTGCAAATTTTGGGCAAAACACATATTTGTTACACCCGGTAAACAAAGACAATTAACTTTCTAACAAAATTTACGAATACAGTAATATTCTTAAAGAATGAGCCTATAATATGCAAAAAAAACCTTTCAAGTCGGACTATAGGTTTAAAAGAAATATATCATCAAAATTGTTGCAAATTTTTAGTGGTGCGTTAATATTGCAGGTGAGTGTATATATAAAATATACACAAATTACACTATAATCAAAAAACGAACTCTACACAAACAAATATTATTTACAACATGGATAAATGATTTCGGTTAGGTATGGTAAGTATCGGCAACTCAATTTACAGTCGACGATAAGTTCTTAAATTTAATTTTCATGCTCCTAAGTTTGGACAGGCACGTGAATAATTGTTGTAAACAATACGATCGATCACGTGCCTGTCAATTTAAGAAAAAACCCTAAATTTAGATAAACAAACTTTCCCAATTATATATAAGAAACTGGTAAAATATTAAACAAGTAGGAATTTGCTTTCATTGTAAAAAGTTTCGGAATTTTTACTTCTTGATATTGTTAAGTATTTATTAAGTAAATAAAATAACAAAATACGTATTTTTATAAAAAATCGCCGACGTTTACTCTGTCACAGTACCGTGTTTCCTTTTAATTCACCTTAAAAAGTATCTTATAAGATACATTTCCTTCTCACTAAAAATTATTTAATTATGATAATAAAATTTACCTAAACAGAACCACTAACAACTGACGCTGTGACGCTGACAAAACAACCCATAACGGCCAAATACCGACCGTAAACGAATGCGTTAACCAATTGGCTACTCTCCCGCAAAAGCGAAGGCGCAAGCCGTCGCTCATTGGCTATAAATATCTGACGTCATGTTCTTTATGTTTTAAACTGAAACTTTAGTTATACTTAGATTAAAAATGTATGAAACATCTCAGGATTCTTTTTAATATCGTAAAAAATACCCTGATTATAGCTGTTAGAGCAAATTCGCAAAAAACTAAATTTGGACAGACAAACTTATCCGATTGTAATTTAAGACACTTGTAAAATATTGGAAAAGTAGCCTCAATCCGATATGGATGCAGCCAGCCAAATTGCAACGGTGGTGTCCTAATATCAAACATTATCAATAACAATAATTTATTGACATTGAGTGTTTCTACACACTATGCTAAACCTCCCCTTGATCCATTTATTGCACTCAAAATTACGCCACTTACGTAGCACGTTAACGAACATCGTTGTCAACATAGTGACACAATGGGGTGCTCTCCGGTAGTTCAACCCCTAAACAGTAATTACAGGGATACAATGAGACCATGGGAATAAGAGAGGACACTGTATACACAAACAACTATATGCAGATTAAGTTAACTTGACGTCTGCTTTGTTGCTTTGAAGGGAGTTAGTTAATCAATGTTTGTTGGAATAAAATAATGGTTGTAAGTCGACGTACAATGAGAATAAAAATTTGCCAAAACCTAACTATAAAATCTGAATTCAAATCCATACTAAGTCCTAGGCCATTTTCCTGGGGTTAAACTTCTGCAAGACTTCAGTTAAGCTTTTACTGCATTTAATAGAAAACTACAAACCAAATTGAAAAAACAACCATCACCACTGCCTGTCTTTACAGTATTATTTCTCATTTGAACACTAAAAAGTGCTGTACTCTTTACCAGACGAATTAATAGAAAATAATGTTCTTTAAGTCTCCAAGGCGTATTCAAATGTTAGAATTACATATTGTCTTCTATATTTTTACGTTAAAGGAAGTTACACAAAAAAAAATCCAAAGCTTCAGAAGCAATATATTTCTTATTAATGGAGACAAGATCCTCATAAGCGGGGGCAAGTGTGTATAGGTTTTAGGTTTTGATTCCTGGCATTATACACGGCGATCTAGAAATAAGTAAACTTTTTAGTTATTTTTAGATTCATTTATTTTGGAATCCAAGACATAAAGTAGCCTTTTTAAACTACTAAACTTGCACCGCCACGGAGATTCACTGCCTACTATGACCACATACTCTCCAATAAAAGGAAAGTAATTTACGGCACCCCCTGGAGATTCACGGCCTATTATGACCACATACTCTCCATTAAAAGGAAAATAATTTGTCTCCCTTAAATTGTTGTGCCACCCCTCCGCTTCTGAACGCACGGCACGCCACTGCTAAATTTCTACCCTTGAAAATTTTTAATTAAACTCAATTTTACGGAATCAATAAGAAATTAATACTAATAAATAAACAGCCATATTTTTTTTAGTTCGGTGTAGAAAATAGTTAAAGGAAATAGTCAGGTAATAAAAGTCAGTTTCTGTTCAGCACATATAAAAAAATGTAGACCATGGTAAGCTAAAATTATCATAAATCTCCTGAATATATGTGCATGCCTATTTATGTGAATTCCAAAATAAAGAATGAAATAGAAGGGAACAGGGGATCATCGCAAAATTTATTTTTTTTGTGCGTTTTCCAAATTTATTGATATTTTTATTATAGGATTGAAAGCATTTTTTTAGAGAGCATCTACCTTCGATTTATTTCACAGAAGATTTCAAGAGGGATAATGTTAAAAATACTTAATACTTTAGGTACATTGTTTAATTTTTAACGTTTACTATGTTAAGGTTATGTTTTTGTTTGTGTTAATTTAAATCTTGTTGGTTTATAAATTGCTATGTAGTCTTAAAAAAATTAATTTGGTAATTTTTTTTGTTATTTTTCAAAGCGCATTAAGCAAACAATATCACTCTTTATAAAACTCTGTATCTCCTTTAATACCCGAGAAATTGAAATGAGTTAAAAAACAAAATAGAATAGATGAGGCTACAGTCTGGCTGTGAATGTGATTCGCAGTTTAGCTAGTCTAATCTACATGGTGCTACAAATTTTAGGAAAAAAACAACATTATTGTTAAAAACTTGTACACAGATTTTTTTAAAAATAATACTGGTACTAGGGATGCGCATCGTAAGACAAACATCGATGTTAGCATCGCTGTTGGACTTTGGCAAATATTATCGATGTTACAAAAACATCGAAATCAAAACATCGATGCTTAAAAATCGATTTTTTCTTGTGAAAGTCGAATTTTGCATTTTTAAGATATGGATAATGTTGTGTTTTTTTAGTTGCATTCAGGAAAGAAAAAATAATAAAAAATCTCTATATAGTTCTAAAAAATGTCCAGTGAAACTTTAAAAGTTATATTTACGTGTTGAAAAGAAAATCAACTTACCCAAAACATCGAAATATCTACACCGATGTGAAAAAAATATCGTATTTCATCGAGGTCAAAACATCGATATTCGATGCGCATCCCTAACTGGTACCTATACTTGTATTTTTAGAGAATGAAGCTACAACCTAAAAAAATGATTTTACAGTTGGATTAAGGGGTCAGAAGAACACTAATACCAAATTATGATATCGTATTCTGCAAGCATTTTATAATACGAATTTTCTCAAACCATCAGTGTGTCTTGGAACGGGAAACAAAGAAAATTCAATTTTCTTGAAATGTACAAACATTTTAAATAGCTGTTTGCAAGTTCAGATAATGACCTGAAACACGTAATTCCTGCGGTCGTTAAAGCTATTGCTATATATTTGTTTACGATTAAGAGAGTGGACTGTATTTTTGTTGGTTCTAAATTTAATTTCAGTAAATTATTCAGGATTTACGACGACGATCAATGACAATCTGATAAGTGAAAATGGCCTACCTGCTGTCCGCTGTGCTGACTGTCTTTGGCTATAAAGTTGATCTTGATTCCAGTCTTGAAGATTTAAATACTGAATGTTCCCAGTTCATGCATTATTATATCACTATTAAGTTTAGGTGAGGTTTTAATGATTAGCCGGCATAGTGATTCAATTATTTTAATTTATTGGGAATTGCACTCGCACGTGTGTACTTTTACTTATATGGTTCGAGCACGACTCTTTTTCACCTGCGCTTCTACGCCTTCGCGCGTGACTCTTCTTGGCCAAAATTGTACAGATTGTCACAAATAACGCGAGACAATATATAACGCGAAAATAAAATAAAAAGAAATTAATTTCAGTTTGCATAGAGATTACTAATAAATTACCCATGAAACAATACAAAGGTATGGAAGTTATGCTGTTATTAACATGCTTGTTTAAGAAAAAGATTAATACCGGCTAGAGATGTCCTAGTAACAGGCAGGTTAAGCTAAAATAAAGATGTGGACAGTAGTGTACTATCCACGCACTCTCGTATGTCCGCATTGGACCATTCTCCACTCACTAGAAAGGTGTTAGACTTACTGATTAAAATTTAAATCTTCTAGTTAAGCAGTTAGGTTTTGATCGTGTCATTGTCGACATTACACGTACAGCTTGTCAAATATAGCTTTGCATCTGAAACATTTCATACTGGCGCGGACGAGGAAGTGAGATAGTACTCGGACATAGGCGACTTCTGTTTTGGTTTAATGTACTGTCAGCAATAAAAATAAAATTACATGATTGCTTTATAATATTAGGTTTCATTTAAATAAGAGTATCCTTCCTAATTTAGCATATATTAGTTTAAGACAGGTAGCAGTCAACAACAATTTTGTTCCCGAATTCTGCTTGCTTAATTCTGATAATGAATAAAGACAAATTATTTTGTGTTAAAGGGGTTGAATTGTAATTATGAGTGGGAAATTTTGGTAATTAGATTTATGGTAGGTACTAATTACAACTTTTAGTTCGATAAGTTACCTGATGCATATAATAAATTGCTACCCGTCTTATTATTATTGTTATTATTGAAGCCTGGCAACGATCCTTAATCTATTAGACACCCCTTATTAACTGACAGGCCGACTAATCTAAAGTATTATAGAAGACTAGCTTTCGCCCATGAATTCGTTCGCGTGGTATAGGTGATAATAGTGTAGCTTTGATGTCATATTATGATATGAAATACTCGATGAAATATGAGTTATATTAGGTTAGGTTAGTTATATCTAGAGGCCGAATTTCGATATTACACATGATGCAAAAATCGGGGTCGGACTCAGGTAACCGATAGGAAAGGCACATGAAATGAAATTAATATTAGATTTTGTCAGGTTGTATTTACGAATTATTGCTCCTAAAAATATTTCTTTATTTTTCAACAAAAATGATCCAACACAAAAGAAAAAGCACAGGAAAGTATGAAATAATATTGTTACATATTTATTACTGCGGTTAATGGTCAATTTAATTTTGTTCATTTTTATAAGAAAATGTGTTTTTTTATTTTTAGTGCACGGTAATTTTCGTTACATCTTTTACACAAAATCATATTTTTTTTTACCTTAATCACCCCGAAAATGACATTATTCGAAAAATTGTCACTCGCTCCTCCACCCCCCCCCCCCCCAACTTTTTTCACCATCTGTTAATCTGTTAGACAAAATTAGATTTTCTGACCTCAATAACCCCGAAAATGGCCCAGTAGTTAACGTTTTTGATCAAATTTCCAGTCCCCACCTCACACAATTTATTTCTTAACACCTATTACATAAAATTACATTTTCTGCTCTTAATAACCCCGAAAATGGCATATTAGTTCACATTTTTGGAAGAAATTGTGAATCGCTCCATTCTTGCCCCCCCCCCCCCCCCACACACACACTTCCCGTCAATGTTTTTTACCATTTGTTATACAAAATAAGATTTTCGGACCTCAATAACCCCAAAAATGATCCATTTCACATTTTTAGAGAAATTCCTAGCCGCTCCTGTTTCCTCCTTTCTAGCATTTGAAAAAAATCTATTCAATAAATAAATAAATTCAATAAAATATTGGTTATAAAATGTATTTTTTTCTACGTACTCTCCGTATAGCTCGATACATTTATTCCAGTGATGTTTAACGGCCTCAAACATTTTGATTAAAGCAGTTCTGGAATTCTTACAGTGTACCTAGGGATGTAACGGGTAGCCCTTTTTAGGATCGGGCCAAACCGGGTACCCGGTCAATTAAGACCCGGTAAAACCGGGTACCCGGTTTTGGCCGGGTACCCGTTACATCCCTAGAAATAAATTCATATTTGTCGTTGCCGTTAATTGATAGACAATCAATCCCATTTTCGTGGTGGAAAATAAATTCAGAGAGATTTCCTAATCTAGCAAAGCTTGGTAAAAAGTTTCTTTCAGCACCTGCCTCAACAATATTTAGTGAATGGTTGTTTTCAGAAGCGGGTAATATTTATGAAGAAACCCGAAACCGACTATCCTCTGAGAATGGTGAAATGTTAGTTTATCTTCATCACAATTTGCCATTAATTGATTTTAGTTATTAAATTTTTAACAAAGTTTATTGTTATTACCTTTTAAAATCTGTTTTTTATGTATTTTTTATCATCACAAAAATACACCGTTTCAGTTCTTTTATGCTTTATTTTACTAAAAACAGAAAACAAAATAAAAAAACCGGGTACCCGGCCGGGTACCCGGTTTTGGCCGGGTACCCGGTTTTGGCCGGGTAGACCGGGTACCCGTTACATCCCTAAGTGTACCGAACAATAAATTTCTTTTGTGACTCTTAAACATCAACGCCCAGATTCTCCAACACTAATCCGGTCTAATTTGACAACCAAAAGTTTTAAACTGACAGGTGTAAGAATACAACTACTAATCTTTATACTATGAATTTGTTTCTGAGTTTTTCACAAATTTATAAAGAAAAGGCAATCTTAGTACCTACTTTCCACAATAATAGAACTAAATGACGTTCTAAGATGAAAAGCATTTGGAAACCAAGGAAATCGCTTAGATATTAGAATAAATAATAGAAAGTTGTTAGTGACGACTTATTAATCAAGCCACGACAAAAACCTGTCTAAACTGATCAACTAGAAGGTCTAAGTTTAAGCCAGTACTCTTTCTCGAAAATAATCTGATAAATTATGTTTCAATAAACTCTCCAATACTAATTTAATTCGAGATCTCACAGTATTTACAGTATAAAAACTGCTGTCGTAACGTATTAGCGTTAAATTAAACATAGATATTTAAGTGTCGGAAGTTCAAAGCATTGCGAACAGCATATTTGCATTTAACTTTCTATATTATTTAATTAACTATAATGAACTAGCTTGTGTCTCTACAGGAGCAAAATTGACGGGGCATCTTGCATGAATTTTCATGAATAATAAATCCCCATTATTATGCACTAAATTAGACGATAACTCAAACTTCCTAAACGTAAAACAAACTAAACGTGCCTAAAAGCATTATTAGTTCTTGTTTAACTAAAAATAAAAATAGGCCTTTATAAATTTACATATAGAGGGTGTTCGGAAAATGCATTAGGAAACTTGGAGACGAAAATTCTACATGGAAAAATAATTGTAGTAGTTCTATAAAAAAATTTGGAACTCTCAACATTTTCCGATTTGTAGCTGTGCAAGGTTTATTTTGCTTTAATACTTTTTTGTCATACTAAATTTAATCGTTCATGTATTACATTGAAATTTTGTGCACAAACTAAGTTTAGATGCCTCTATAATACTGAAGGAAAAGTATTTCACTGCTTTGCCGCTAAAGGGCACTTTTTTATTTTAACATATTGAAAAAATGATGTGTGTCATTTCAAAGGCAATTAAAAACATAACAAATAACGTTCTCTTTATGTGAGTCGATAGACCTTACCGTTTAGCCGCAAATCAGCATTAAAGTGTTTCTGTTTTATAAACAAATTTTCAAACTGCATCGACTGAATGCAGAATTTTACAATAAAATCACCTTTGTCGACAAAGCTCGAGAAATCCTTGTATTGCTTATTTATTCTAACCTCAGATTCTAAGACATTACGAATAATCATACTTTTAGTAAAAGCGCGACCTCTATTGAAGATACGTATCAAAACGGGAAGCCGCTCACAATCTTAGACTAAAACACATAGAAAAGCAATACTAAAATTCATAAACATCTAGAGTAGCAATGTTCAATATACTACAGTATCTATTTTGTTTTTTCCGGTGTTTATTTGTAGGTAAATAATTTCTTGGCAAAACTAGGCACATTATTAAAAAACCTTTCATTAAAAAAGTGTACTTTGCTTGTTGCGTTGATATCACTAGTTGCCCACAACATTTTGACCCACCAGTAAAAAAAACTAACGGGCCGCGCCTGATTACAGGTATGCATGTGTCTTATTGTTGTGCAAAATGATTTTTTAAAAATAATACTAAACAATATTTGTTAATCTTGTCTCCTATAATTTTTGGAGGGAAAAAATAGCTTATATACCACGGGACTAAAGGATTTTTTAATCCTTCGTGCAATTAGTGCCCTTACCTTCGGCTCGGGCACCAAATTTTGTCCTCAAGATTAAAATACCTACTTTAGCCCCTTGAGATGTAATATAGTATTTTAATACCCAAGGATTAACAGTCACAATTTAGTCTTCAAAAATCGATATAAAAATAACTAATAACTTAATATACGTAGTCTAAAGCTATATTTTTCCCCAATCTTTAAATAGAGGAAATATTTTCATACGGTACTTAGAAAATACGTAATAGCTTTTGATAAGATAAGTTAAACCAGTATGTCATCATAATTTCAAACTTTCCACTACATTCTACTCCCTAGATGTATTTACAACTGAAGCTGACATGTTGCTCAAATGGAGCAAAATTGGAAAGTCATCTTGCATAAAGTTTCTGCATGCACTAACATTTTAGCAAATATCATAAACTTTGTAAAGTTAGTTAAACATAGTTTTAGTTTTGAAAAACTGATAGGTGAGCTAGAAGTTTAGTGGTTGGTGTAAGGTGAAAATGGTACATGGAAGAAAAAATAACACATTGTCCTAAGTAAGAAAAACCAAAAATGGTTGTTTATTAATTTATTGTAAAATATCTCTTGAACCAAGAAAAATATCAAGAAGAATAAAAAAGCAGTGTTAAGAATAAATCAAACTCTGCAGAAAAGCATATCCAGTAGAGTTTAGTTTGCAAAATTACTCCACAGGGTGTTCCAAACAAAGAAGGAAATATACTTTATTATTTTCCTGTATATTTCAACATTTCTTTGAAAATCAAATAAAATTAATTAAAATTTAAACATTTTCCCTTTTCTGTTCAGCTACAAAAGCCTAGAACATCCCACGTCTCTCGCTGATTCATACCCAGCGTATCTAGATTATGGAAAGAATTGCCTGCAGATGTTTTCCCTTACCCTCCCAACCTCCAATTTGTTAAATCCCATGTCAATAGATCGCATTTCCCTTCTCTTCTTTAGGCTTGAAATTTAGGTGGGCAGTCGCATATAAAAAAATAATTACGAGTGTCCATACACCAATGTAAGTTTATTATGCAATACTACCATTTTTATTTATATAAAATATACTCTATACTTATATATAATATACTCATAACACATCTTAAATATTGCAGAGCTCACTTTTACGCGGATGATACTCAGATCTATATTTCTTTTAGTCCTGATGATATTGTCAGTGTCAATGACAAGATTAATGGGGATTTAAGTGCCATTGTACGGATGTCCCGTTCCCACTGCCTGAGCATTAATCCCAGTAAGTCCCAGGGGCTTCTATTTGGCAAGAAAAGAGATCAGACTTTGTGCAGAGATCAAGTAAAGGTAATAATAAATGGTGAGGATCTTAGGCTGATCACCTCTGCAAGGAACTTGGGCCTGGTGCTCGATGATGGTCTTAGATTTTCAGAGCATGTTAGTTTGTGTATCAGAAGGGCTTTCGCAAATCTCAAGTTGATATACAACCAAAGAAATATCTTAAGTGAAGCTCTTAAAAAGATGTTGTGCGATTCTATCGTTCTGTCGCATTTCAATTATGCTGATGTGGTATATGGCCCATGTCTGCTGGACGTTGATGCTCGACGTATTCAGCTAATGCAGAATTGTTGTGCGCGTCTAATAGGAGGTATTAGGAAGCATGAAAGGGGAGTGTCTGCTAAAATTAGGGAGATAAATTGGTTGAGGATGAATGAGCGAAGAGTCCTGCACTCTTTAGTTCTTTATAATAAAATAATAAATAAGAAGTGTCCGGACTATTTGTATGAGAATATTAAGTTTCGTGGCGATATGCACAATTTAGACCTTCGTCACAAATTTATTATAACTATTCCGGCGCACACCTCTACTCATTTTGAAAGATCATTTAGTCACAATGTAGCTAAATTCTATAACAAAATACCTGTTAACATAAGACAATTTACTGGTGTTAAATTCAGATTGGAGGTTCGCAAGATCATTGAAAGTATTGTGTAGTCTTGTATCACCATATTTGGTATAATCCATGGATTATGTATGGATATTTGTAAGTAAATAGTATCCTAGGTAGAGAAAAAATTTAAGCTTAGTATTAGTCTGTAGGTTAAGTGAGGAAGCTTGCTTCAACTTCGCCTTTTGTAAATTACTATGTAAATTACAATAAAGACATATTTATTTATTTATTATTATTTTTATTTTATTTTAAAAAAATACCTAACAATTCCATAGCATATAAAATATGCTTTACAGCCGTATAACCTGAACAATGGTTACGGCTGGTAAATCTCACGTTTTATTCCAAAAATAAGTTGTTTCACATTTTGCACTGATATTTTTCTAAGGTTATATGTAAAATTGAAATGGAAAATGTTATAAAAACAGCGAGGAAAGCAGCAGGTGTTTATAAATAACCTTTTTTCCCTTTTTGAAGGTATGTTTTTGATATATCCGGAAAATATGTAAAACCGTACGAATATGTTTACAAGTATGCTGCTTATATGTAGAAAATAGAAAAGTACTGCGGACATTGTTGCGTAGAGAGAACAGCTTTTCCAATGCGGATTTTTCATTTGTGTAGATTTCCATCTTATTTCTTCGTAATTATATTTCGGTATTTGTAACGAACAAACGTCATACGATAAAATAAAAATAATAATTGTTTCTTTATCGATTTGCGTTATTTTCGTTACCATATTTATGCAGTAAAATCCCTTGCCTTTTTGAGGAATGGGAATACTACGTATGCTGTGTAGACTGAAATACATTATCGCCTTAAAAAAAACACACTTATTATTATCTCATTTTACAACAATAATTATCTGTATATTTTCACAACATATATTTTAAACTAGTAAGTGAAACATATACATATGCATGTACATAGGTATAGTCAGAAGACAACTAAATATAAAATTACATTTCACCATTCTATAAATACAAATAAAATGTTCTTTTCCAAAATGAAATTATAAATTTATTATATGTACTCTAATCTTTTATAGGTATATAAATAACAACTAGGTATATTCTCAAATATAATATAATTTTACGCAATGATTGTATAGAGGGGGCAAGTTAGATGGATGGGCTGGAAGACTGCTCGTGTGCAGCCTGTCCCGAAGAAAGGTTCCAAGTCCCTTCAATCCAATTATAGACCTATCTCTCTGCTCTCCGTTGTCAGCAAAGTTATGGAGAAAGTAATCAACTTGCAAATTCTAAAATATCTAGAAAAACACAAAATCATCCATGACAGACAGTACGGATTTCGTCACCAAAGATCCACAACTGATCTCCTTAGCTTTGTCACACATAACTGGAACAAGTCTCATGAATTTCATGGCGAATCTCAGATTGTTGACCAAGTATGGCATGCCGCACTCCTCAACAAACTACCTTCTTACGGTCTTCCTACCAAACTATGTACCTGGATCGGCAGCTTCCTCTCTAATCGGCGCATATCTGTTGTGGTTGACGGTCACTCATCTAACTTCCATCCCATCAATGCTGGTGTCCCCCAAGGTTCAGTCCTGGCACCAACCCTGTTTCTTCTTCACATTAATGACCTGCTCTCTTCAACTACTAATCCCATCCACAGTTATGCTGACGATAGTACTCTTCACTCCAATATTCATTTTTCCAGACAAGTTTCCAATCAGGAGTTGGATAATGGACGCAGATCTATGTACCTATCCCTTTCCCAAGATCTTCAATTAATCTTAGACTGGGGTGCCAAGAATCTTGTTCAGTTCAACGCCTCCAAAACCCAGTCTTGCTCTCTCTCACGCAAAATATCTGGCAACGCTTACCCCATCCACATGAATGGCCAAGCCCTACAAAACAATGAAACATTCGATCTTGTTGGAGTCGCTTTTGAACGTGATCTCAGCTGGCACAAACACATTACTTCAGTAGCCACATCGGCAGCTAAAAAGCTTGGTTTTCTCTTTCGAGCCAGAAAATACTTCTCCTCTTCTAACTTATACACTCTCTATGTTTCCCAAATAAGACCTAACCTAGAGTACTGCTCCCACATCTGGGGAGTGGCATCACCTTCGACACTTAAGATCCTTGATTCTATTCAAAGGAGAGCCATTAGACTTATCAGTGACCCAGCCCTCACGAGATAACTCCCTTCTCTCGCTCATCGCCGCGCTGTAAGTGATTTATCCCTTTTCTACCGCTACTCCCACGGATTTTGCTCTGACGAACTAGCCGGTATTATTCCCCCCTTGAATGTCCCTAACAGAACAACCAGAGGCGAGTTACGTATGCATCCCTGTACTGTCCAGCTACAAAAGCCTAGAACAGACCACTTCTCTCGCTCGTTCATACCTAGGGTCTCCAGATTATGGAACAAACTGCCTGCAGATGTTTTCCCTTCCCGTCCCAACCTCCAATCCTTCAAATCCCGTGTCAATAGACTACATTTCCCTTCTCTTCAGACACCCACGGTACGTTAGTACTTAGGCTTGAAGTCTACGTGGGATGTCTTAGATAAAAAAAAAAGATCTGGAGAGTCGAAATAAGCAAAAAAATTATGCAATGGATGAAACCATTTGGAATGGGTCACTAACGGTATACAGATGAACGTATTAAATAAACTCTTTATAAAAACATTGTGTTGCTAATTTTCTATTAACAATTTATTGCAAAAAAGTGGTTTTTTGTCTTTTTTCGGTTTTATTCTCGGTGTTATATTATTATCTCAGTTATTTATTAAAATAGCGGTTCTTGTTTAAGTGTGACATATGAAAAATCACGTTCTTTTTTGGAAAAAAATAAAATTTATAAAAATATGCAAAAACGATCATATCTATGGTTAAATCTCAGTAGAAGACATATTCATATTAATTTATCTACAACTTTACCAAGTTTCAGATGATTATCTGTTTTCATTATCTTTTTATAACAATTCCTTTATAGCGATATTTTCATCTTTCTCCAGATAACTTCAATATTATCTCAACAAAAATCACTGAAAAATTAGTTTTTGTAAAATCAATCACACCATCTGAAAGTAAATCTTTTACCTCACTGATAACTACTGTATTATTTTTAAAATTGAAAAATTACAAAAAATAATGATTGTTTTTCCTAAGCGGCGAACACGCGAAAATGCATTTTTCGTAAAACACACAACCGAAAATTTGCCGCAAGAAAAAAAAATAAAAAACCTCTGGATATACCCCTCACAGAATTTGTAGATGGTGGTCTCAGGAAGAGATTACAATACTTACTTTTTAATTTTTTAAAATTTGTTTATAAATACAGAGCTTGAATTAACAAAGTGAAAAATTTCACTCTTAAACAAGAATACCGGAAATTCAAATATTCGAAATACTTTCAAAATATGATTAATTGATTGTCGGCGGTTATTGAGGTAAGAAAATCTAATATAATATGACTATTACAAATTTAAATAATGGTAGATAAGGTGAAGGAAGGGGGGAAGAATAGGTGGGCTGAAAAAAAAAAAGATTTATAAAAATGAACAAAATTAAGTTTAACCAGAGTAATAAATACTACAATATTATTTCATAAGTACTTTTTAGTGCTTTTCTTTTGCGAAGTTGGTTGATTAAAAAAATATATTTTTGAGCAATAATTCATAAATACAATCTCACAAAATATAATATTAATTTCATTTCGTTTACCTACCTATTCTATCAGTTACCTGTACCTACTAACCTAACCTAACGCATGTTTCATGTATTCATAATCATGACATCAGAGCTACACTATTATCTATCACCTATACCACGCGGACGAAGTCGCGGGAGAAAGCAAGTGACTATATAATGAGATTAAATACATTTTAATATAGCTCATAATATGGCACCACCAAAAACTTCAATATTTCTTTTATATTCCAGCAAAAGCTCTTTCTATGAATATAAACTTGCTTAAATTAAAATTTTTCCAGCGAAAGCGACTACGAAATTGGATTTCTACGGTTGAAAGGCGTAACAGAAAGCACATACGGGTATAATTAAATTTACTTTGGTGCAAGTTCAACAAAATTTAGATAGGGGGCATTTACTTTAAAGGATGTCAGCTATTATCCAAGTTGGCGTTAAATTAATTATTAAAAACGGGGTTTTCGTTTAAGGGCCGTTTCATATTGCAAGTCTCCAGTGGAAATTCGGGATCAAATTCTCGAATTCTACGGGAATTTAATAAAAATTATCGATTTAGGAGCTGCATTTATTAATTTTTGACATTTACTTAATCTTCAAATGCAAAATCTCACTACGAAATATTTTCGTTTGCCCATACTTTCTCGCTAATGTCATATTTATTAAAACTAGGCGTTGTCCTTTTTAATAACTAAATAAATCTTTAGTTTTAAGATTTTCAATAGTGCTGATAGTAAAAATTACCGTGGATTGTTTTAAGCATTGTACCTAATTAGTTAAAAGACTGTTTTTTTCATTAATGGCTATCCCTATGATGTCTATAATGAATTATGTAGGATTGATTTGCAATAAAAATATTTAATTTAATATCGCTTTTTAGTTCACTCCCACTATTCAGTTATTTTAACCTCTTAACAGTATAATCTGTACTTTAAGAAATGGTAATGCTTTATTGTAATTATTGGTACCTATTATACTGTAGAGTTATTTTAACAGTACTGATTAATTGCAGACGTTTTAAAATGATTGCAGTAACTATATAATTATTGTTCTCGTACGGTTTTTATAGTCATAGTAAAAATACTAAATAATTAAATTAATGATACAATGTAGTTATTGTAACTATAATATAGAGTTAACTAACAATACTTTCTTGTTTAGTTAACTTTCTAATATAGTTATATGAATACTTAGCATTGTTTCCCTAGCAATTTTCCATATTGTCAGAGGTATCAAAATCATAGTGTTAAAATAACAATATTTACTTAACCATATCTATATGGTGCTGATAACAATATGTATGGCTGTGCCTATACCAATCATACAGTATTGTTATGGTAACAATAATTTTTTTTCAGAGCGGAAATAGAGTTATATAAACCCTTACACAGCTTGTTTTTTAATATCGAATAAAACCACAAATGCCCAAGATAACTGCTTTCTTTAATATAAAATCGCCAGTATATAAACAAAAACCGCCAATGGTATTCCGTAAAAAACGAATTGGTAGTCAGTAGTATGGCACGCATATTATTTTACATAATATTCTACCTCACACAATGCACTACAATATTAACAACGGTTTATTCGTTTGGACATCGTGCCGTCCGCGTCCATTAATATTGATGTTCACTGACCCACCAAGAGTTAGACTGCTTCAACGTTTTATGTCATATAATAAGCATGCTAAGCTCGGTAAAACTGTGTTTGCACAGTTGCTATTCCAAGATACGTGGTAATATTGCCAGTGTTGCGAAGTAGCGTGTTGACAGTTTTCCATTATGAATTTATATCCATTATACATACGTGCAGAGTTGACAAAACTCTAGTATTCTCGTAGATAATTAGGTTTGTGCATACTGGTTTATTAAAGTATCCCGCTGTAGAATGTAGAATTTGTAAAGGGACATCGCCGCATTGGCGCCGAGTTTACAAAAATTTAAGGGGGGCTTACGAGCCCGCCGAATGAAAATGGTGTTTCAACAGGCGCAGATTTGGGGGGGGGGGGGCTAAAGCCTGGTACAAAGAGGATTTCAATAGCGAATCTTATAAAAATTAATACTGTAACATAAACATTAAGCATTCCTACATATTTTACAAGGACATTTGAAAGAAACATTTGCCGTCTCGGTAAGGTTAAAATGAATTATATCACAAAAATATGGATAATAGGTCAATACTATTATGTAATATAAAAAAGGCAAAACTTTTTGGCATTTTAAATTTACATGCTCTTTGATTGATTCTGAAAACATTCCTTTCACATCTCAACGCGAGCTTATCATATTTTGCGCCGGATCGTTTTGGCTTCTAGAGTAGTGTTGTAAATAGGTATCCGTATTCTTTAGATATCCGAATAATACGGAATCGGAATCAGCTAATATCCGTACCCATTATCCGAATACGTATCCATTTCTTGACCCGCGCGAAAGCGGTTACAAATCGTGTATACGTATGCAACACTAAAACATTTTGTATCCGGATACGGCTAGGTAGGTGGATGCGGTATCATATCATTCGAAGACGAAGGTTAGGGATAGGAAGGCACCGTCGTTGGTTCTCGTTTGAATTCGGTTGGGGTGAGGCGGGCCAATTTAACCAATTGGTCTCATCCCATATGATACCCGTTACCCGGATAACTATGCTATCTGTTTTTAGGAAATGTCATTAGGAAGAGAAAGCATAAGATCAAATCCAAATCGCAGACCGTGTTGTTCGCTTACACTCGATTCCGATTCCGTTTTCTCTTTGCACTTTACATTAGTAATCACTCGATGCGAATTTATTTTGATTCCGAATCCGTATTCAAGTTCTCGGCCGGTTACGGATAATCCGGATTATTTTAATATTCGTATCCGACGGATTTTTGGATACGTATCCTTACATCACTATTCTAGAGGAAATAAATAGCCTAATAATTTTTTTTTCAAAGAACATCTCTTCGAAATGTTTTTTAAAACAGCTTTTTGGAAAACGAATTAACGTAATTTTTCAAAAAAGTTGTCTCGGCAACACATATGTATATCGAACGTACATTTTTTCAAAAATGTCCTGCCAGCGTTTTCAAGGATGCTTTCTTGAAAACGGATTTATGAAATATTTTGAAGACATTTTTTCGAAAACACGTATTTCGAGAGTACATTTTTTCAAAATCATCTTAAAAAAATATTTTTCGAAAAAACATATTTTTGCAACCTGTATTTAAAAAAATTAAATTATGAAAAATGACGTAGATGAGCGCCAAAAACAGTGATCGTTTATATTTTGTAGTTTTAAAAGGGTAACAATTTGTTTAGGAATACCCCCAAACGTCATTTTCAATATGATATCAGATGATGGAACGTCTGTTGATGACTCTTCACTAAGTGCTCATTCTATTATAATAACGTAGTTATGAGCTTCTAGCCACATTTCATTTGTGTTTAGAATATATTTTTGGGGTCATAATGCTGACTTTTTTTATATAGGTATCAGGCATTTACAGTATAAAAAATATTGATAAAAAAGATAGGAAACGCCTAAGAACACCTAGGCAAACTTGGTCCAATAAAAAAAAGGCGAATACGTGCAGGCTTGCTCAGGATTCTTTCTGTATTTCTTCTATTAACCTTTTCTACTCAAATCCTAAACACTCTCTCTTAAAAAAAATGTATTTTTGAAAAATTATATTTTTAAGAAATTGTGCTCTCGACAAAAAGTATTTTTAAAAAGTTACATGTACAAAAAAAATTATTTTCAAAGGTTCGTGCTTCGAAAAATACTTTTCAAAATAGTTTATTTTTGTATACAAATTTTAGTTAGCTTAAACGGATGTTTTTGTTGTAAAGAAGTCATCAAGGTTCCTGCAAAACCGTCCACAATGATGTTAATTATTATTTTAATTATTACGTATAGTATGGTTACATGATATGAAATAGAATTTAAAGTGCACAGTGAGCATGTAAACTACAGACCATACATATGGGCATAATTGTATAATTTTATTAATTTACCACGTCAAAACAATAGCTGGGAATGTGCAAAATTACTTAGATTTTAAAATAATTTTGCCTTCTAATTACAAGATCAGGTAAAAACTAATAATTATGTAAAATGGTGAATGTATTAAAAGGGGGAACAAACTTGACGCTTGTTTCAATAAAGCCAGAGAATCTGGTATCATTCTGAAAGCTCTTAATTTAAGATATGGGAAAAAAAGTTTCTGTATTTCAGCAACTTTCATAGTAACATTTGTGACACATTTTAATAGCGTAAAATGTAGTAAATAGCCTTAAGCAATATTCTGATTTCTCTGCCTGATTGCTTGACCGCCATCCTTCATATAGTTCAGACCACGCTCTTTCCGGGTAAAATTTAAAATAGCTTCAACGAAGATTTCTACTGATACTCATAACTTGCTAGCATAATGAAAAATGCATAACTTTTTTAGAAGAAATGAAGGACTAGTTTGATGATCGGTTGTGATAATATAAACGTGGCAAAAATACACTCTGAAAACCGGAAATAGAAGGCAGTAATGGATTTTTTGTTCAGAACATATCTACTACCTACTCTACGTATATGTCACTACAAATATAGTATTTTTACAAATACTCAAGATAAATGTTTATGGTAACATAAATTCACATGAAATTCCTTTATATTCCATTTTAGACGTGTAGGGAAAAATCCTGTAATTTTATAGAAAGAAAAGCTGGCGGAAATTTCCGCGAAAAATCTCGTATTATCTCGAAGCTGGGATATTAAATTTGTATGAAGAAAATAGGGAAAATAGTTTGAATATATGCAGCCAAATTGTAAATATTTTCGATGCGATGAAAAGTTGAAAGTTAAGCAAATTGGGCAGATTCTTTTTGCTATAAAATTTAATAACGAAATGCAGAACGGTCATATCTAGAAAAAATTTAGCAAAGCATATCTTGTACAGAAGGTGCAAGTTTTTGACCTGGTTCTCGTATTCTTTATATCAATTAGTTTTAGAGATTTACAAGCCAAACAACTACTTCAAAATTTGTGCATCTTACTAATCATCACAGGTTTACTTAGGTTTGAAGACTGCCGGATAGAGATATGCCGATGCAAAGGCATTAGAAAAGGATGCCCATCGCACATTCGATGTGAAGTTCTGCGCATATTCCACCTGTTGATGCTTTTCCTGCTGCAAGGATTAGATGCGGAATATCTATCTTCGTCGCGTACATATAAATGTATGGCGATTTATCTATCCATCTCTCATCAATTCAGCGATTGCTTGTGTCCGCGAGGTATTTTCTGAATTGGGGAGCGTTTAAATTATAAGTTGGCAAATATTTTGACATGTGTCAACGGCTGCCATTAAAATCTTATCTGATATTGAGTACCTATAGATATAGATTAATGCCAGTGGCACTAAAAAATATTAAGATTACAGGTACGTTTATAATCTAAAGCAATTTTATGTCCACCTTAAACAGTGGTCTATGCGGAATATTAAGTCACGATTATAGCTAAAACTGTGTAAATTATTCACAATATGCATGTTTAAAAACCACATATTTAAGTGTAAAAAACTCAATTCAGTAAAAGCTGCTTGACGCAAAGGTCATGATACATATTTGTTTATGAGCTTTATACATGCTATAACATTGTTTAATTAAGCAAGAAATACCTTTTTTTTGTAAAAAATCAGTGGCGTAGGTACGTGTTTTTATTAAAAAAATATTTTGTCGTCTTTTTATATGCATGCCCCTGGATGACCTGTCAAAGCCTTTTCACCAGTGGTGGCTCGTGACCTCCGAAATAAGTGAATTACACTACTTGTATTCCGCCCCACAAAAAATACTTAAATGATATTTTCTTAATAATGCCGAGAATAATTAATACTGATCCATATTCCACCTGGAAAAAGACTTTTTCAACAAAACATATAATATGCTTAATAAAAGACCTTTATTATTATTACTATTATTATTATTAATAATAATATTTTATAACATAGTCAACCGAAATTTTAGGTACATATGTGATGCATATGGCGAGCAGCCACTGCTTTTCACAGTCAGCATTATGCTTAAATGAAGTAGTTTACACAACAAACCCAAACAGAAAAATGATCAAAAACTATACATACTTCCTTCATCATGATCTCTTTTCTGTTATTACTGGTGATAAAACTTTGCTATATCCTTACAATAACAAAATTAGAAAACTAAATATGGATCTTTGAAGATGAAAAACAATTTCGCAAGTTCGAAGATCTCGCTCTATTGATAAATAAATGAAACATTGTTTGGAAAATGTGGCTAATGTGATAAAACATCAGAAGACTGTAACATGTGGTACAGCGACGTACGTATGGCTTCCTCAAGTTATTGGACTCTTAAAAAATCTGCGTCCAAATTGATCTTTGTTCTCTTAGCAATTTCATCATGAGAATGCTCCGACACATCGAGCAACTGTCTTGTTAAATTTTATGGCCGGCTGTAGATTCAAATTAGTGGTTCATCCTGCTTATAGTGCAGACTTAGCACCCTGTGATTTTGAATTATTTCCCTAAGTGAAATTAAGGATGAGAGGGCGAGAGTTTTCTTCTTTGCTTAAGTTGTTTAAGGCGTGGAATGAGAAGAATTCCATGGATGAGGTAAAATGGCATCGTTGGTTTTGATGAGTGGCGTGTGCGCATAGCAGCTGTATTGCTTGTAATGGAAAGTAATTTGAAAACTGACGTAACAAATCATACGACAGAACTTATGTCATGATCTAGGACTTTATATTTTTTAAACATTTCGAAAAAATTAGTTTTAAAGAAGTGAACATTAATAAATTAATCATTTAAATATACTACATCACGAACTATTTTGACATCAGATTTTTTTTTATTCTTGGGTATGTTGACCTTAAAAGATGTTTCAAAACATCACGCATCTAATAGATTTTAGTTTTTTACACGCACTTATACCCTACAATTATTCCCCATAACGACGTGCCGCACCGTATAATACAAACCATATTCTTAAAGCAGATGTTTTGTTTTAATTAAGCTTGATGTTCACACCAATTTGCTCCACCATCATTCATTTAAAACGTATTAATGACAAAACGTCGGCAAGTTCAAGGCAACTACGTACTTCGCTTTTCTTAATCTATCCAATTAGGACCAAGAAAATTTAGGGTTTTCTTGATGAATGAAGTTACGGCTTAGGAGGAATACTCAACTCCCATTGATGCTATTTTGTTTTTTAACATAGTTGTTACTCAGTTATGTCCTATAACCTTTCAGTATACAGTATGTCCGCGAATGGAGTTTGGAAGATGATAAATGGACTAAATTTTGCAAAAATATCACAATGTATATACATACATATATACATATAGAGTAAAGTGACCAAATATGGAATACCATTTTGTTATTTATGTTTAAAATTTTTCTTTTGTGCAAAAATGGTTTGTTATATTACTAAAACCTTTTATTAAGGATCATCTGAAAATATTTTTGGGGTTATAAGGGATTAAATTTCTTATAACAGAAATTATGAGCTAATAAATAAAAAGTTTCATAATTCTGTGTGTTATATTTTTGAACCTAATACGAAATACCTTATTAAATAAATAAAATATGTTAAATAAACGTTTATTTAATCCTAAAAAATAATAGTATCTACACACACATCAACCAGAAAACTATCTGCTTTCAAAGAAAATATAAAATCTAAGCAACTTTTAAAAAAATGTTAAGTAAAGCAACTGAAAAACGACTTTCTTACAAACAAAAAGAGAATTTAATTGTGCAAGACACAAACAAAAGTTATTTGCAAAAGTCACAAACAAAATGCTCCATCAGTGCACCTGAGAATTATTCGTGTACCCAGTGACTGCACAATATACACTGGATCCAGATTTCTCAGGTTTGCTCAGGTGTATTCCATATTTGGCGCTAACCTCACATTAAATTGAACCTTGTTTTTTTTTTGCTAAAAACATGAAATTAACGATTAACAATGCCAACAATAAAAATCAATGACATTCGAGGATAGGCATGCAATCAAAGGAATTCAATTAAACTGAGACCTTACCAGAAAACAGAAAATCACTTGCCAGGAAATAAACTTTCAATATCAGCACAATTGTTTACCGGCGGTATGATCCATACTAATGCAAATATGGCTACCAAGACTTCGCGGCAATGCAAAAATAAGCGTTTGTTGATGTGTCAGTCTTCAGTTAGTAAATGGCGCAAATAGTTTATAAAATAAATCGATATTCCATATTAAGCACCTATTCCATATTTGGTCACTTTACTCTATATATATATATATATATATATATATATATATATATATATATATATATATATATATATATATATATATATATATATACAGTGCTTATGCCAATCCCAATAGTTTTAAAAGCAAAACTTTTAATGAAGAGTAACTTTTTCCCAAAAATTACTAATAAAGAAGTTTTCCATTTGGCAAGCAAATTCACGCACACGCTGGGATATAATATCAATGCTTATAAAAAGCAAATTAGGGTATCGATTGTAATAACATAAAAATTAAAAAAAGCGTCATCCTTCTCACGCTCTGCTGAGTCCATGTACATTTTTAGTAAATTGCAGTATAGCGTGATACAACTTATTATTAGGTAGCTTCCCTTTTTTAACATCAAGATGCAACGCTTTAAAAATTATGAAAAACACAAATGAAATAGAACACTTGCGTGTAAAAGCATTTTTATTATTCGTGTGAAAACACTAATAGCACTGAATCATCTTGTCTAGATGAATGCGAAACTTGAGTGAAAATGATAATAAAATTATTAATAAATTTCATTTAAAAATTTTTATATTTATTTAAAGTCGACTAATCGATGCTTATAGCTAATTAGGTAAAAATTTTAATTGATCTCTAGAGTTACCATATCAAACTGATACTTAAAAGGGAGTTTTCTTGTGAGGACTTTGGTCATTAATGAGTCGAATAGCTCTCTTTTGAATAGAATTAAAGAAGCTCAGTGTCGAAGGTGATGTCGCTTTTCAGATGTGGAAACAGTACTCTAGGTTACCTATTTAAATTAAATAGAATGTGCCTATAATACTAATAGTGAGTTCCCTTTAACAGTATTATAATGCTATGTGTTCAAGTCACTAAAAAGGCTTATATTACAACTGTAATGTAAATGTAATGCTAATTTAAAAAATCATAGCAGATTGGCCATAAAAGGGTTTTAATTTCTTGCCCGCAGCCTTTTGGCTGCTACAGACACGCTTGCCAAGCTATAAGTTGAAAGGGAAGAAGTATTTTCTGGCTTGAAAGAGAAAATCTTGCTTTATAGCTGCTGATGTGGCTATTGATGTAATGTGTTTGTGCCAGCTGAAAAGCGATGCCAACAAGATCGAACTTTTCATTGTTCTGTAGAACTTGGCCGTTCATGTGGATGGGCTAAGTGTTGCCGAACTTTTTGCGTGACAGGGAGCAAGACTGTGCTTTGGAGGCATTGAACCGAACAAGGTTCTTGGCAACCTGGTCTAATATTAATTAAGATCTTGGGAAGGGATAGGTGCAGAGATCTGGATGTATTACCCAGCTCTGATTCGAGACTTCTGGGAAAAAATAAACGTTGGAGTGAAGAGTACTATCGTCAGCGTAACTGGATGAGATTGGTAGTTGAACCGAGCAGATCATTAATGTAAAGAAGAAACAGGGTTGGTGCTAAGACTGAACCTTGGGATACGCCAGCATTGATAGGATGGAAGTTAGATAAGTGACCGTTCACCATGACAAATATGCGCTTGTTAGAGCGAAAGCTACCGATCCAGGAGAAGGTTGAGAAGTGCATTAACCACATTTCCATCACCGTTTTTAAATTACTGATGATTTTGCTGAAATTAATTTTAGCGTTTTAAAATTCATTGTATTTTCATCAGATTGCTCATGGGATTTATCACCCTTGAAGACCGATATTTCTGATGAGTGCATACTGGGGGAAGTCAGCTGTTAAAGTATAAGGTTAGTAATGGCGCCAGAAACCTTTATATATTGTCAATGTTTTGGCGTTAGCCGTAAATATCTTAAAATAAAAGTCGCAAACAAAAATTTTCAAATTAAAAGTTTCGAACAGCGTTAATGGGCTCTAATTAAATAATTAGAGCAAGCAGACCAGATCCGAATAAACGCAAACGAACACTGTCGCACGGTGTCGCACCCATAATATATAGAAATTTATTAAACCGTGTGACATGTGGCGCCTATTTTTGTAAGTAGAATAAGGGGACCCGCGACTAACGGCACAGTACGTAAACACCAATAATCAAGATTCCGAGTTCATTTCTGTACAAGGTTGTTACGCACTCATTCATAAAACTGAATACCGGAGCATGGCGAACGACGTCGAGAGTCATAATGGCGGCAAATTGGTTCAACGAACATAATAAAGCGGAAATAATAAGTGGTTTGGTAAAGAATTACATGTTATTGTTGTGGAGTTTTTAAACGACATAATTTTTCTTTAACAGCTTTTTAAACGGTGTTCAAAAATAATAAAAAGCGTTCAATGGAGCAAGACACCCGTTATAGTAGGTATCAAGGCAGGTATACAGGGTGTTGCCAAGCTCTACCGACAAAATTTGACAGGTAATGCGCTTATTCAGCAATTTTTTTATTTCCTAATACAAAAGTACTCTATTCGAAAAGCTTATTCCCAAATTTAAACTCAAAATAGCGATCAAACATTGCTCATTATAAACCTGAGTGATGGCCTCTCGTAACGTAGTCCCACGATGAGTGACCAAAAAGTAATAAATGAAGTGAACGAAAAAAGAGGCGCTATTACAATATTAAAAAAATTAAATCATGATTCGACCCTATTAGCGGTAATTTATGCTCAGTCATTTCATAAAAACTTAACCTTTTATTTCAAAATACTTTTGTGGTTTTATCATTTAACAGATTAGTAAATTCCTACACGGTGGCTTCTTTAATTAAACCAAAACATATCAGTGTTTTTTTTTCATATAAACATTAAATCTGGAAAAGAATAAGAGGCAGAAAGATATGGCCAGAAATTGTCTGTAGAAGGGCCCGCAATAAATTTCTTGCTATAACTTCATTAATGAAAAAAGATTTAAATCCAATATTGAGGTATGTCATCAAGCTTGAGAAAACCATATACGTATTAAATAAATATACCTCGGGTTCCCCATTTACCCAATGTACGGTTTTTGATGCCAACAATGTGAAATGGAGATATATTATAATCTCGCATAAGTCTATCCTTTATTTCGATATTTCGTAAACTGCGATTGCGCTAAATTTTGTGTTGCTATTGGCAATCTAACGGCGCCACGCTTCATAAGTTTCTTGACAAGGCTGGTTTTTTAGTATAATTGAACTAGTTTATTACTTTTTGTACATCAGGGCATAAGTTAGCACACTTCAAAATAAACCACAAGAACACCGAATACAAAATACAACACGACACAAAGAAAAAATGGCGAATGGCGATCCAACTGTAAACTAAAAAAACAGAAAGCTGAAAGAAGCCGAAATAGACGCACAACAACCGATGATTAGTACAATTCACCATCTAATTCAGTACAATGTCTGACCAATGAAAAAATTCTTATTAACGCATGCGCATATACAGACATATCAGACTAAAGGATAGACTTATGCGAGATTGTATATCTCCATTTCACATTGTTGGCATCAAGAATTCCAGACAACCCGCGGTATATTTATTTAATACGTATATGGGGAAGATTTAATAGTTTTATTAGATTCTATAGACTGAATCCGTTTTGGATATGTAAATCAAGTATTTCAACCAATAATTTATAATCAATTACTTACCATAGCCATAGAGGAAAAAATCTATAATGCAGAATAACGACTTACCTGAAAAATAAAAGAAGAATTTAAGTTGACTTGCAAAACATAAAGAAAATGTTTTTTAGTTAAACAAAACTACAATTACTACTATTTTCTTCTATAATGTGCTAAAAAATATGGATATCGTGTATTTCGACGAGTTCTTTCCGATGACCTATATGGGATTTTAGTTTGAACCTTTTTGACCCCACCAAAAATAAAAACCTTGAAATATTTGTGTCAAAAATTGAAATTTCCAGTTTTCCTCAAATACATTCATTTTCCAGTGATTTTAGGTTTAGATAAATGTATTGCAAAAAAAAGTATTTGAGATTTTGAAGTTTCACTTATGAATTCTTTTTTCGAGACGACGCACAGTGCATGGTTCCGATAACTTATCTGACTTGACAAAATTATTTCTATGTTTTTTTCTGGGAAAAGAACAATAAAAATGACTGCTATTTGTATATTTCCTCATAAATATTTAGTACAAACGATTTTTTTTTACAAAATTTGACACTTTTTTTTTTCGCACTAGCTCGTGAATGTTTCCATCAGGATCCTCCACACCAATTTTAGTCATTATATTATAATCATACACACACACTCTAGCCTTCTTGAAATGTTAGGGGCATTTCGCCAAACCTCAAACACTTTTCTTCTTGGAATTCCAAGATCACTGAAAAAATTATTACAAAAAAAATATGGTTGAACATGGTTATAAAATAGTTAAAATTAAACACCCCAAGAGGTAAACTAACCGCTGAAAATAACGTTACAACGGCCTTTGCAATTGCGGGCCTGCTATTTCAATTTGAAATCGAACAATTTAAAGAAATTTGGCCCTTTAATTACGTCAACCAAAGAAGACAACAATAATAATCTAATTCAGTACAATGTCTGACCAATGAAAAAATTCTTATTAACGCATGCGCATATACAGACATATCAGACTAAAGGATAGACTTATGCGAGATTGTATATCTCCATTTCACATTGTTGGCATCAAGAATTCCAGACAACCCGCGGTATATTTATTTAATACGTATATGGGGAAGATTTAATAGTTTTATTAGATTCTATAGACTGAATCCGTTTTGGATATGTAAATCAAGTATTTCAACCAATAATTTATAATCAATTACTTACCATAGCCATAGAGGAAAAAATCTATAATGCAGAATAACGACTTACCTGAAAAATAAAAGAAGAATTTAAGTTGACTTGCAAAACATAAAGAAAATGTTTTTTAGTTAAACAAAACTACAATTACTACTATTTTCTTCTATAATGTGTTATTTCTATAAAATATCACCCAACAAAAATGTACAAACTTTCAGTTAAAAACAAATATTGTTTGAGGTAATAGATTTTGCATGAAATCCATTTGATAAACTAGATTTATTGAGAATGCAGCTTATAAAAACACACAACTTTTTAAAAATTGCGCCATTATTTATAAAATTCTGGTAACAAAACATTGTTGATTTTAAAAAATTTCAGGATGAAAATATGACCGTTTTTAGAAACTACACAGGGAATTGTGTTAGAGGACTAAGCGGGTATATTTGATTTCTATTGTTTTAAAAAAGTATTATTTATGCTGTTTGGTTGACTATTGGCCAAATTTGTGACTATTCAATATGTTTTTTTAGTTGCTGTTTTTTTTTATTTTCATTTATTGATCGTGTAAAAATAGTAGAGACTGTGGGCCCATTTAAAGTATCCCCTTTGTCAAAGTTAATTTTTTTTGTTTTACAACCAAATTTAATAAATTATTCAGATGTGCTGACGACAACTATTTTGTCTAGTTTAAAATTAATTCTTCAAATAGTACAAGGTGAAACAAAAAATTTAAGGTGTATTTAAAACAGTTCATTTGCACTCGTAACAAAAATCAGGGATTCGAGGTAACATTTTCGAAAATACTTAGTATTGTTTAGAGACTTTCAGAAATTATTCTTTTTAAAAATTAAACATGTATTTTACAGTTTTTTTAATAATCTATTTAAATAATCCTGCTATTTCACAAAAATGATTTCCTTTACTGGCGTATTAATTCAAGTACACTGACTCACAAAGTGTTCATACAGTATGCAATGAGGGTAAATCTATTAAAAGCGGGTAATTGTAAACAGTAGTAGTAGTAGTACTTCACAAAAGGCTTCATACACTAATTAACGACACCTATAAAAATAAAGATGAAAATAATTCTGGAATATCCCATATTTTTCTGGACACCCATTGCATTTAAAACGGCTTTTATATAATCATCTCGGCATAGACAAAACTAAATTTACAGTAACAGCCGCTGGAATAGTAGATCACGCCCTCTCCAAAGTTGTTTTAAGGCTGCGCTTGTCTGTTACTACTTCAACGCATTA
The DNA here is from genome assembly GCA_963971165.1 of Philopedon plagiatum. NCBI lineage: Eukaryota > Metazoa > Arthropoda > Insecta > Coleoptera > Curculionidae > Philopedon > Philopedon plagiatum. Next base: position 12,942,569 of record OZ020191.1, read on the forward strand.
TTATAAGTTAAAAGCATTTATTGATTTACTTTTTAAAGGCTTTTTCTAGGCATTTTTCCGTTATAATTACGTCTTAATAATTTGCGTACATTTTCAGAATGCACAGTTTTAAAAGTCTCTGTTGCCATTTTGGCTGCTAAAGTCGGAGCGCTTTTATGGGGTCTTTTTTTACTTTTTTTATTACCAAACGGATATCACGGTTATTTAACACCTTTGTACTGTGGGTCTGTATTCTTTTATAGTTTTGGCGATTTCACCGTAAGCCTTTCCATCTTCCCGCAATTTGACAATATTGACAACATAGTAGTATTCGCTTAAACAGTTGCTTTTTAGAGCTCTCCATTGGTCAGTCATTTATAATGCAGTAGTCCTTCCAATGGACAACGCTTCTTGCTTGCTACAGCTTTACACAATATCCTACGCAAAGGGAAAATACTAATTTTCGCCATTAAATTAAATACTTCAGTAATACCAAAACATTTACCAAACCCCAGAAGCGCTTATTTTATTAAAATAACAAAATTTCTTATTAAAATGCTTAACGGACTAAATTTGATTCTTTATTATACGCCCCAAAACCTCGAAACGGAAAATTTAATATTAATTTTCCCAGTTTCATATATTTTCTTAATTTTCTCGGTCCGGAAATGCCAGCAGAACTGAAATAATTGGACCGAATAATGCTCATACTTCGAAACGTTTTTTTTAATTATGAAATGGGAGCAAAAAATATAGACTATTGTGCTTCGAAGGAGAAAAATACAGAATTCTTTCGTGCAAATAAAATAATTTAATGAAATGAAACAAAAACGTTTTAACAATAAGAACATAATTAAATTATGAAAGCGCCAAAATATAGAGACAAGGGATAAAAAATTCTTTATTTTCTCAGTTATAAGTAAGGAACGGAAAAATCATACGAGCTCGTCGCAAGGTCATGGGCGGCCTGAAAATATTTTTGCGTGATAGATGTAAAATGAAAACAAATCTAGACTTTATTACATAATTAACATTTTTTCAAAGTTCGCTTCAGTAAAACGCGTTCGTTTATAATTAGAATATCTCTAAGTCTAGAAAAGCTTTATAAAAGATTATAAAAGTCAGTTTTTTTAGTTTTCAATGTTTCAAAAATATTTGTTATTTCTGAAAATCCTGGATTTCCTTCTAAGATTTTTGGTATATACACTTTTAATTTTTCACTAATTTCAGTAGGACATGCTTTGAGCTTGTCTATGGTTGTCTGAAATAAATTAAAAGAAGTCTAAAGGGGAATGTTTTGTGTCTCCAACTGTTCAATTCCACCTGGAAGATATCCAAAATTTGCAGAAATAGACTTTAAATCATTTTTAAGTGTCAGTGCACTTATAACTTCTTTACTTCTTGTTACACTCAAAGCATCATCTTTTAGACTGGCAATAACATTTTTAACTAAGTCGTGATTTGTATGTATATATAACGGATGATAACCATGTTCCCCACCTTGTAATAACAGGTTGTGGGGGCAATGGGACAATAGGACACATTTCTTTAAATTTGTTTATTCGCGCTGGTGATTTAAGAAAAACTTTTTTTACCTCACTAACCAAAGTATCAAAAGCTGGATAGAAGTCACGTATCAGTTCGCATATTCTATGCAAGGCATGAGCTAGACATGTAAAGTGAAACAAATTTGTACAATGTTCTTTTAACCGTCTTCCTGCTATTAGAATATATGCCGCACTATCCGAAAGCAGTAAAACAACGTTTTCAGTAATATTCGTATCTGGAAAGCTATTTGTGCAAGCGTTAATTCCTAAAGTATTGCTCATGCATCAAAACTTTTCATTCTCAGACATGCGTTCAAATTATTAAATAATAATATGGTTGTTGTTTCTAACAAATACCGCACGACACATAACTGTGCCGTGGGGTCGATGTTTCCAGAGAAACCAGATACGACTTGCATTAACTGGTATATGAGGAGCATGGAGGGTTGCTTGAGTTTCGTTTCATTGTTTAAAATTATAGGAATACAGTCGACCATCGCGGTGTAGGAAACTTAACATAGATTAGCAAGTAGAATTTAAAAAACAAAAAAAAATATGGTAAGCCCTCTGAGAAAACTTAAGGTTTGTTCAAAACTCGCGTATTTGATGTTCAGCTGCTTTTTCAGTTAGGTTTCCTGATGGTTCTTGTACAAATCTACATTTCTTCTAATTTAAGTATTTTTCTATCTCTTGAAATAAAAAGTTATCTATTGGTCTAAATATAATCAATAACCATGTACAAAAAACATTTATGTTTGCTTTTAATTTTTTAAAAAGTACTTTATGCCGCTCTATTTTAAATGAAAAACTAATTTCCTCAAGGAGGTCATCTGTTTTAAATCCCAAGACAACCAGCAACTCTAAGTTGTTTCTAAACAATGACAAATGACGTCAAGCTGGCAATAAATAAATGGAAGTATTTTGTGATCCCGTTTGACTTGGCAAGAAATTGCTTTTTGTTGTGCACTGTAAGTATCTTTCGGATGTGATTTATAGTTTCAATTTATTACTGATCTTTTAAAATTGTCTCTTCCTAAATACTATTGTTACCACTGTGTCATAATTTTTTGTTTTAAGTATAAATACGTGGACTTCTCCGAACACTTTTAAAATGTTAGTCTATTATTATTTTTTGCATTTGTAAAAACAAACTAGATGTTTAATATTATATATGTATTTTTGAAGTACCAAGAAAACATAGATGTTGAATGTTTTTCTTTAATTACAGGAAATTATAAAGTAAAATATTAATTTTAATTTCGTTTAACTGAACATTTTATTTAGTTCTTTAATACGAGGATGGGTCAAATATTACCCATATAAAGGTGGCATTTGGTTTTGTTTATTGTTTACAAGATGTCTTAACTCATAATGAGTACATGGCGAACTCCAGTGTTGTCGGGTCATTGAAAAATCTATAAAAATGACATTTATTGCGTAACTCATCCAATAAAATATCCCTGCACTTAAAGCAGAAGGTTCCTAAAATCTTATTCATGTATATTTCAGGCCGAAATCGGTCAAGGAAAATTTTAATTTTGCAACAAAAAACGGCACTTTTGCGAAATTTTGACACATTATATCTTAATAATTTAGAGTAAATAAACTGCATTTCTTTGTTCTCATGGCAATTTTCGAAAATTCAAATAGTTTGAAATTTTGCATGTCCCCGATGAAAATAAATATATTTATTTATAACTTTAACGAAAAAATAAGCGACCTTAATTAGTGGGAGGTATTCTTAGATAATCAATGGATAAAATCACCCAAAAAGAATCACTAAATAAGGAAAATAGGTTGAAATAATGTCGGTTAAAAATAGGATTGCTTGGAAAAAAAATCAAGAAAATTCGGTTTTTACGCCATAAATACCCTCCTGGATGACCCATTTGGTATTCATTTTAAAGTGTGATTATACCTTTATAAGATAATGTTTAAAAATTGGGAAAAAATAGATAGGAAAAAGTACGGAGTGATTCAAATGTCGAGGATAAAAAAGTCAAAAAATCGAAATTTAATCGGCGATTGATCCCTTCCTATAAAGAATGAAGAAACTAAAAAATATGGATATCGTGTATTTCGACGAGTTCTTTCCGATGACCTATATGGGATTTTAGTTTGAACCTTTTTGACCCCACCAAAAATAAAAACCTTGAAATATTTGTGTCAAAAATTGAAATTTCCAGTTTTCCTCAAATACATTCATTTTCCAGTGATTTTAGGTTTAGATAAATGTATTGCAAAAAAAAGTATTTGAGATTTTGAAGTTTCACTTATGAATTCTTTTTTCGAGACGACGCACAGTGCATGGTTCCGATAACTTATCTGACTTGACAAAATTATTTCTATGTTTTTTTCTGGGAAAAGAACAATAAAAATGACTGCTATTTGTATATTTCCTCATAAATATTTAGTACAAACGATTTTTTTTTACAAAATTTGACACTTTTTTTTTTCGCACTAGCTCGTGAATGTTTCCATCAGGATCCTCCACACCAATTTTAGTCATTATATTATAATCATACACACACACTCTAGCCTTCTTGAAATGTTAGGGGCATTTCGCCAAACCTCAAACACTTTTCTTCTTGGAATTCCAAGATCACTGAAAAAATTATTACAAAAAAAATATGGTTGAACATGGTTATAAAATAGTTAAAATTAAACACCCCAAGAGGTAAACTAACCGCTGAAAATAACGTTACAACGGCCTTTGCAATTGCGGGCCTGCTATTTCAATTTGAAATCGAACAATTTAAAGAAATTTGGCCCTTTAATTACGTCAACCAAAGAAGACAACAATAATAATAAAATACAAAAAATATATTAAAACCAAGGGAAATACCTGTAATTTACTCTGCCAAACTCACTTATTTATTAGATAAAATTTTACCCGTACAGAGACTGTAGTTCCGAACATAAATGAAGACGGGTGCCATCGGGATACAAATGATCACGGTAACGGAGACTTCTGCCTGATTTGGCGTAGACTCTATTATGTTATTTCTAAAACGGGTTGTACTTTATAGATACACAACTATTTATGACCATAATAAGATAAAATATATGTTGTTTTAAAGTTCAAGAAATTTTACCTTTTGTCAAGCTAGATTTTTAATACGAACGTCTGTGCGACGTTTTGTTTTAGAGTTATTAGTTACCAAAGAGAGCGTAGCCTATTGGCATATTTCGACTTAAAAAAAAATCAAATGAATTACTTGCCATTTTTCGATCCTTATTAGTTTCAATAGAGTTCAGAGCTCAGGGTCCTCTACAACCTCCGAAAATTTACATCGATTTAATTCACTTTTGCGACCTGTAACCGATTTCAACGGAAATTGCGGAAATTTCGACTTTGACGTTTAATAGCTCCGAAACGAAACATCAACTATAACTGAATTTTTTACCGAAGCTTCTATCAACCCAAAAAAATTCGATTGCTCCTCCTCTGACTGTTTCCGAGAAAAACAAGTCTGTTCGACTTTAGGTTAAGCTTTACGTTGACATATAGATTGACACTTATTTGGGCTGATCTCCTGACGTCATTATACATTAAGGACAAATGGCTGCTTTTTAAATTGTAATAAGTTATACCGAAAAGTAAACATTTTTTGTAGCTAAATTACCCTAGTAATTTTCTTCAAAATATTTTTTTGGGTTGGACTTCCTTAAACGTCCTTCCTTAAACGTCCTTCCTTAAACGTCCTTCCTTAAACGTCCTTTGGGTTGGACTTCCTTAAACGATTTATACAATAAAAAAATATGCGAATAGTCCTTATTGTCTTACTTTCAGTGGCGGCCGGTGACATTTCAAAGTTGTATATCTCTCTTCGTACCAAATTTAGGGGTTTTACTACTGAGCCCACTGGGAATGTTTTGGTAAAGAAAAAAATCATTATGTAATTTGCGAAAAAAATGTTGAATTTTTGCTCTGTCTCCCCTGGAAAAAAAAAATGAATACGTTTAGGTATTTTATTTATTATTTTTTCTAAACAAATTCTAAAAAATTTTAAAAAATTAAAACTTAAAAGTTATAATAATTGTCCGAGTTACATTTGAACCATCGTCATAGTTTCCCCATAATCTTACGACAAAATTTAATTGCAATAAACAAACATCCATTCTGGAGGCCATTATTTCTAATAAAAGTTTATTTTGACTACTAAAAACAATTTTATAAAGCGAATGACATCAGAGGTTTTTCTATCAAATGCTTTAATTGCTCGTAATAAATTTTGTTTATAAACAATTTGCCATTTTTAAAAATTAAACGGCATCTTTTATCTAATGTGTCACCACTAATTGAGTTAGTGAACTAAGTAACCTAAAATACTATTTTTAGAGCGTTTTTGCACTCAGTATCTTTTTTAAAGGCTACGGTTTTAGGCAACACGATTCAAGCATTCAATTATAATTTCATGTTAGATTCAATTGTCCCAGCAGGGCCATAACCAGGCAGGTGCAGGCCAGAGCTGAGCCCTGCTAAAAAAAATTGAGCTCTGGTGAAAATGTAAAGGTGGTTTAAAGTTTTCTTCAGGTTTGTTGGAAATAAACCTATTAATGAAAAAAAGTATGTACTGATGATCCGTTCAATCAGAGATCCAAAGAAAAAAATCATTAGTACACTCATCACATTAGTCACTTAAACTAGATTTATTTTAAAAAAAATTCACAATCGTAAGCAAAGAAAATTACAACTTTTTTAGTTTTCTAGTTTATGTCCTCTAAAATGCTCCTTATTATATTTTAACTACTTTAACAGTTGAAGTTTACGATGTTCCTATATCCTGTTTTTGTACTTGTGTTTTTGACGTTGTATACAGGGTGTCCGAAAAGTCTTAGTATGGGCAAATATCTTTGCCATTAGTTATTATAACATAAATTACCACCCACTTTTTTAGGGATAGAATTTACAAATGATTGGTTTTTGATATCAAAATTTGAATTTGGCGCATTTATAACCAAACTTCATACTAGGTCTCTCTGGTTACAAAAAATTTCCCCTAACGATTTAGCGTGGTTCACGATCATTTATCAAATCTTCCACCATCAAAAATGTAACCGTTTAAGCCGAATTTGAAATTGTTTTGTAAAATAATTGTTTGATTTTAATTGTGATGTAAAAATATTTTATATATGGATTTCTGACTGGCATCCTGACAAGTGAGTAATAAACTAAATATAAACTATAAAAATAAAAATAAATTCAAGTAAATTAATATTTAAAAATTTTTTACCTTTAAATTTCAAAATAAAACTTAATTCTAAATTAAACTCTTAATCTGCATCTAAACCTGTTTATTCTTTACTTTCAGGAAGCACTGATGATGACCTATAAGGTCGAAAGCGCTCTGCTAATAAATTAAAAATTTCTTGCACTTAACACAAAGCTTTGTTTCATTTATACTTAAAAAGTGCACACATCCTTCACACATTCCTTAAAATATATTGTCTAAATCCTTGGTAAATAAAATAAGAATATAAAATTTCGGCCCTGTTAAAAAATAAATATGAGCCCTCCCTAAAACGTGGTACTGGCTACGGCCCTGTGTCCTAGAAACAAACCCTTTGGGTCTTTTGCAATAAAACCAAGACCAATAAGACATATATTCCCTTCGACGCTCCTAGTGAATGAAAGTAGGATTTAATTGTCAATCTACAAATTGATTAGGGCCACTTTTCTTTCTTTTACCAATTGCCGGACATCCTTTAACACACTTGGCTTAAATTGATTTCTTTTTTGATAAAGCTTCAGTAATTTATATGCTTTTTATTGGAAGTGGTTAACGGTCCTTTTTGATCTTTCTCATTATTTAAATCTTTTTAAACATATACCATCGAATTCACTAAAAAAGGGAAATATTTAGTACTGATTTAAATTTTAATCTTCTTAGATGATCAGTTGGGGTTAGACAAGTTTTGGTCAGGTTATTGTTAATGGTAATTAGAAAGCCATGAATCTCCAAGGCCTCTGATAAAACCAGGCTCAAAAAGTCCAAGCTCACAAAACGTATCTTAAAAATTCTACACCCGAAAATCGTCAACAAATTTTCACCGAGGAAAGGAATCAATACAATCAAACTATCTTAGACGTATAAATACTTTCCATTTAAACGCTTAACTATCAGACTATACCGGTTTTAGCAATCCCAAATCAGTCTGTGTTCTTTTATAAAAGTTACTTAAACAAATAAAGTAGAATATCACATGGTAGGTAGTGCTGCTAACCTAGTTATTTGACTCTGACTATGCAAAAATGTATTTTTAGGTGTTTTTTCTGAATATAAGTGCTCGCTCAACTGTATCAATCGAATTCACAGTTAATGAAATTACTATACGGTGGCTTCTTCAATCAACCCATAAAAAGCTTTCTTTATTTTTAATTTACTTTCTGAATGTGAACTTCGTCCGCAAGCAAGCGTAAAGATTGTACAATCAAACGGTGTTATATTCTTTACGAGCCAGTCGAGCCACCGGAAAACCATTGTGATTGCCACGAGATCCATCACATTTCAGCCTATGGATCTCGGGTGTCTTATCCGCATCGAAAGTACTTTGTACGGTTTCTCTACTTTGTTCGATTCTTGTTTTCGATATCTCTCTTCCTATACAATGTGACTATAATTAAATTATTTAGTAGGTATTGAAATTCAGGGGTGGCAGAATGGAACTCCGTGCCAAGCCAAAATGTATTTATTCATTTGAAAGGGTCGCAAGGGTTGAGTTAAGGGCGGTGAAGTTTAGAGGAAGGTCAAAACAAGGAACTCTGGGGACGAAAATAGATAAGCTATTTTAAGGAGATCCATTTTCTATCAGTGTTCAGAGTTTTCTTAAACTTAAACATAAAATCTTATTTATTTTATTTAAGATCTTCCATCTTAAGGGTCGAATATTAGATCACACTGATTATATTTTTTAATATTCTTCGAGTAAAACCAATATAATCCTGTAAAAACGTATACTACTATTTTAAAAATCTACATTGTTTACTATAAGAAAGAAAGAATTAGGATACATTTTGCAGTATATGCTTAGATGAACTAAAAATTGCAATCCAAATACCAAATAATTCTAAATAAAAAATAAATAATAAGTCTTCGAAACGAACAGTCGCGATTCTCATTCATCTCACCGAAAACCGACAAAATGATATTTAAAAAATTAATATAAAATAACTTACCTTACCAGTTTACTACACACCATACGTTCAACTAATTGCCGATATCTAATTTACTAAAAAATAAAACCATAAGACGGCAATTCGTTAAAACTACAAAATATATTGTTTGACATGTAATCCTTACAAACCACTCAAACAATATTCTTTTAAACCTGAATGGACAACATTATCAGTTTTTTAAACCTTGTTAATTTACAAGAGCAAGATAATCCTAAGCACCACTTACGGGATCATAGCAACACAATAGAAAGTGTTAATATTCAATAATATGTGATTTCATCGCGGTAGTCATGCAGTGTACTGTACTGCAGTCTAATTACTATTGCTATATATAGCAGCTACCTTAATTACTGCCGCAATTAAGGTAATTTGTAGCGGCATTCAGGAACTGGGAGCTGTGTGATAGTGAAACGCTATGTGCTTGATGTTCTTCTATATTACAGTTTTTACTTAGTTGAGATGCTAACGATCGTGTAAAATTCAATGGAACTGCATTGTCTTGGTTGTTTATATTGTGCTCTGTTTTAAATATAAAATAAATTATTAAAGTGCGAGTTAAATCTCGCACTGTTGTGAAATCATTTATTAATTCTACCTGATCAAGGATTTAGTCAGCTAGGAATTTGACTAATATCGCTGTCATTGGCGACATATTTAATATGCCTTTATATTGATACAAACAAAATAAACATCAAATGCAAACTCTAATTTTTCGATATGTTCTTTTGTACGGGGTAAATATTTCGATTTTTATTATGAGGATGTTCAGTGTATGTTCAATGTTCATGTTATTTGCTTGATAAATAAGTACAAGTTATTCAATTTTGTGCTACACAAAACCTAAGCAAACATGGCTATAATTTAAAAAGGGGCCAGGGGCAATATCAAGTCAAATTTGGTCGCTCAGAGAGTTACATTATCATGATAAGAGGAAACTGGAAAACAATAAAGAAAAATGTGGGAAAAGGATGGTAACATGTTCCAATAAGTACTTCGGGATTTAGTTTTAACAAACTGTCAGATTCTCTAATTTGACAACAAGTTTTGAACTGACAAGTTAAGAATAGGACAACTAAGTTGTATACTAATAACTTGTTTTTGAGTTTTTTTCGCAAATTAATAAGGAATTAGCTTTCGCCCGCGAATTCGTCGGCTGTATAAAAATTTTATTTCATTACAATCTTTGAACCCCATGTCACCCTCTTAGATTTATTAAAAACTATAAAACACGTGTTTAAACATTTACGTTCAGATTCATTAAGATAGTTTAAGATTTAGTACTGGTTTAAATTAAGATCTTATAGCTGATCAGTTATGTTTTGACAGGTTTTTGTCCTGTCATTGTTAATAAGTCGTCATTAAAAACTTATGAATTATTGCGATATTTTAGCGACTTACTTGGTTTCCAAATAATTTTCATCTTGGAACGAGTGGCTGTAATGAATTTAGTTCAATTATTGTTGAAAGTACGTACTGAAATTGTCCTTTTCTTGATAAATTTGCGAAAAAGCTCAGAAATAAGTTCATAGTATAAAACTTAGTTGTCTTATTCATAAACTTGTCAGTTTAAAACTTTTGGTTGTCAAATTAGACTGGACTAGCGTTGGAGAATCTGGCTGTTATTTTTTACAGCAATTCTATAAAGGTTAGAGTTAATAGGACCATCTAATATTTTTTCTCCATACAAAGTTTGAACCCCTGTCACCCCTTACTTAGGGGTTGAATTTTAAAAAACCCTTCCTTAGTTTCCTACGTTAAGTAAAAATCCTCTGTTTAAAATTTCAAGTTTCTAGATCAAGCAGTGTTCGTACCTTAGTTACCATAGTATGTTAAATTTTTGACAAGCCTTACCTCTTCATTTATTGTTACTGATTTAATTGAAGCGTTCTCTCGTATGTATTGGAATAATAGTCTTTAATTTAAGTATCAATTTTCTTTTTGGGTGTACATTTTTATTGTAAGAGTTGTTTAGAATTTGCGTAGCATTTTGTATTATTATAAGACTGTAGCAACGGGGGTGCCAGGAAGTAGCTTACATACAATCAATCTTTATCCAATTTTTAATTTAAATTCCTGTTATGAAAAATATTATTTTTACGCGTTCATACCACAATTTCTCTAAGGCAAATTCTTTCAGACAGCTCCCTACTGTGAAACGTTTAATTGCAGTTTCTGCCTTGGCCAGGAGAAGAATTTACTACTTCTTAGCTTTTCGAAAAACGCTACATATTAAAAATTCCGACGCTGTAACGACTAGAATGTTCATTCTAGCTCTTATTAATCATCAGCCATAAAGGTGACAAGTATTCAGTAGAAAGTTGTAACGGTCTAACAAAGTTTTTAAAAATTAGGTAATTTTTTATTATTTCTTTTCTAAATATTACATATCAATATCAAATAAGATTTTGACTTATTTTACGCCATATTCTTGTTTTTAGTGTTTCGTGCTAAAATTAGCAAAACGGAATACTTATGGAACCACTTAGGTGTCCGTCCGTCCGTCTGTCACAGGCGATTTTCTCTGAAACTATTCGACGTAATAATTTGAAATTATATATAGACGTGAAGTATAAAGAGGTGAATGTTGATTCTGGGGTTAATTTCAGGGGGTAAATTGGGAAATGGAATAAAAAAAAATTTCAAGGGCATCGTTTAGGGCGTCAAATGAAAGTTTATTGAAGCACAAATTCAACGGGGTCTCCGGTGGCCTAGTTGGTACGGCGCCAGCTTTGTAACTTTAAGCTGGGTTTTTGATTGGATTTTTCCAGCAAGCTATACAGGGTGTTATGGAATTCACTACATATATTGGAAAGGGCGATTCAGGGGGTAGGCTACAGACATACCCAATACTTTCTTTTTATTAAATCGAACATTTTCAAAAACACCCTAAAACCGGTCCATGTTCGCCGCACCTGGCTGACATATGTGTTCGTTTGACGGAAAACTGCGCGCCACAAATCAAAAAACAATTGAATTTGTTGTAACGTTGCCAGATATATTATAAATCTTTAAGAATAATTTATTTTCTGTTAGTAACCGTAATTTAAGACAAAGGTAAAACAAATTTAAACCTTTTCCCAAAGAAAAAAACAAAAAAAAAATAGTAAAAGACCACTGCGAAATCAATCCTATTTGTCAGTAGTCTTAGTTTTAACTAATATTTGTGACACCCTATATTACGTTATTAATGAGATAAACATTATTTCTACTAGCTTCAGCTTTCTGCTAAGAAAAAGTTAAAAATCAAAGCGAAAAACACCGACTGAGCACAACCACATAGTATTTCAAAAGTATAACCAAAATTCTTTCATTGCAGCATTTGTCATTGCCCAAAGTTACTTGTTACTTTAATTAATAAGAAATTTGATTGATTTATAGTTATAGTAGTACAGTTAAGAGATGCTAGACTTTAAATTGTATAATTATATTTTTAACTGAAATACTGTTAGTTGTTGATTTTTATAATACAAATTTAAAGTTGGTTCAATTTTAAGTAAATAAACGTTAATTTATCGAATTTTATTAAATTAAAAAACCTATGCGGGATCCCGCGGGATCCCACATGATTAGAACCAATCCCGCGAATGCCCTGCGGAATTTAAAACACTGCGGGATTGCAATCACTACACGGAACACCAATTGTGCAAGTATAACTTGCACTTGATCGATGTTTTTATAGCCAATAACTGAGCAACAACAACGTTTAAGAATCAAATGTAGAGATCGGAGCTGACTCTTAATATATTAAAACGCCCGTCAAAATGAGAAATTAGATGTGTTAATATTAATCCACTCCAAATTATTTTCATAAGTGTAGATTTAGTCAAATACCTCGTATAACATGTACATCAATAAGTAGCACTTCAAATCGTCAAAATGTCCTTTCTATAGCCTCGACCACTCAATAGTTCCCCAAGTACAAAGGGTTGGAACTTGACCACAAAGAAAATGACTAACCTTTGCAAAGTTATCCCGGAGCCGGAAATCCCTTATTTTAGGACTCCGCGCCCATTAATTTAGCTAAGTAACAAGTCTGCAACTCTGTGGTCTCATAAAACAAATCCTCATGGTTTCAAGAGGTCGACTCGACTGGAGAGTCGGAAGTATTATATTGTTTAATTAAATAATTGAAGTTAAATTAAATTGTATTATTTTTAGGCTTATAGGTAATTGTTGTAGTTTTGTCCTTATTTTATCAATTACCTTATATATACAGTGAATTTTTTAAAGCGGACCACTGAGTGTTATATATTAAATTGTTAATCCCATGTTTGGCCCTGTTCTATTGGAAGTATAAAGGTAAAACTTGACATATAGGTAAATTTCAGAGATTTAAAATTATGTTAGTTTACCAAATATGCCAAAGAAGCTCCAAAAAATATATCTAATATAACTAATCTTTCGAAGTATATAACCAGCAATACTTCCACAAGCAAAGAATGTACGATAAAAATTTGAACAAATTCTTTTTCTATTTGTCTTTGTCTAATGCACTTTCGCCAACACGGATAGAAAGAAATCTGATTCCTCCGTGACTATCAGGAAAGAAAAGATGAATATCGTGATCACTAAAATATGTTCTGGTCTAAACAGTCCATGGAACTGACCAATAGGGTGAATTCTTGTTCAATTGTTTTTTCTGTCATCATTCTCACATAAAATTGGATACAATATAGAACAGTGTACTCTAGAGTAGGTTCTGTAAATTTGGTGTATTATTGGGGCAATGTTTTTATATGTTTTTTTTAGATGGTCTTATTTGTTTAGACTTAAGGAAAACCCTTTATATTTCAGTGTTAAATTCTTGTATTGTAACAAAATAATAGTTCGGAGTTAGTACAACGGTAGAAGTAAGAACTGTAGACACTCCCGTAACTGGGTACGTTTGCGGAGCTTTAGGAACTCCAAGAAGAATGTGACGTCTTGGAATTGAAAATAATCAATAATTAATAGATACATCGGGAGTCGTTTCAATATGTTGTTCGTCAATGTTGAAGATATCGAGATGTTTTTTTTTGCTTGAATGATGTTGAAGTAACTCGATATAATTAGGATACTTCCTAATTACGAATAAATTTCAGGAGATTAACAACTCCCCCCAAGTGCTCACTAATGTTTTTGATGCTGTGAAAAGAAGAATGAGAACATGTTTAGAAGTAGAAGGTGGACACGTCCCTCATTTAGTTTTGATTGGGTTTAATTGGGTTTGATTTAGTTTAAATTCATAATTTTTAGGTTCTTTGTTGTACTTATATGTTTTTTTAATTCTGTATTATGCAATGACAATGACAGTAAGGTAATTTTCTTAAAAATAAAAACTTCAGAACTTGACAGTTTTATTTTTCATTCACCTATATCTTTTCCCTATATTACCTTTCAAGAGTAATAGTTCAAGACATGCGCGATTGATTCCACGGCATACTTTGAGGACGTTTTTTTATCATACGTTTGTTTGTATGTATGAGTGTATGTATAGGTGTATGTAGGAATGTATATACGGAGGGTGGTCTGTTTTCGATCATCAGTCCGAAAGAGTGTTATATCTGTCTTTGTACAGAATAGAGAAATGCGAAATTTTCAATTTCAATTATGACAACAATGACTTTTAACGCCTCTCTGATACCAATTGGGCGGTCTGTACCTTAGCTTTTTAGCTTCTCGTAAAAAGTAAAGGTTACACACATTTTCTGACATTTAAAACTTTGTTATCACAATTTTAAACGCATTTTTAGCTATTTTTTGAAGATTGTTTGGCACATTTAAATTAACGATCTTAGGACTCTGAAATTTACCTGTTTGTCAATTTTCAAGGTTCAGTTAATAGTAAAAAACTAGTAATAACAGTAAAATGCTGTTAGGCCGTACCTATAAAAAGCGCCATCAGAAACTTTATTCAATAAACATTGCAGAAAGAAGACAGCAACAACTTTTATTTGATTTTCCGTAATAAACCAGACTATCGTTCTAACCGCTATAACGACTTTTATATTGAATTTCTTACTGACCCAAATCCTTAGATAGCCTTCTTATACAACTATATTGTTCGTTAGCACGAAACGGTTACGGCCGACCGTAATAAAGACACATTTTCCACCAAATTTCTTGGTGTAGGATACAGTCACATTAATTAGGAATTATAGTTGCGAAATACAGATAATGGGCCTGATGATTTACTGCACCCTCTCCGTGCTTTAGGGTTGGCAACTCCTTTGAGATGCTCTGCCGGATATTCTTTTATTTTACGCCTGGAGATAATGTGGTTTTGATACCTATATTATATTGTTCTGTTGCCGGGTAAATTATGATGCAGCTGGCTTAATTTGAATTTATATTACGGTGTATTTCGGGTCCAGATTCACTGTTGCTCACACCGGTCTAATTTGAGGGCTCAGGCTTTAGATTGACAAGGGTCAATAAAATAACTAAGTTTATACTAAAAAAATCTATTAACTGTAGTGTTGCGCCACTCTAAAGCGGTCAGCAGACGATCAATCAGATTGACAGAATTTTTATGACTGCAAGGATTACTGTTCGCGTGAGCACCAATACTGACGGATTATCGGTATTACTGATGGACTTTCAGGAGCCTAAATATGTCAAGATGGTGGAAAGACATGCTTTTTCTAGATATACAGGGAGTTATGGAAATGGTTTAATATATTGGAATAGGTGACTCCAGGGGTGGTCTGTAGACATACCCAATCCTTTTTTACCCTCAAATCGCACATTTTTTTAAATTTTAAAAAATACCCTAACCAACCCCATATCCGACTCTTCTAAAAGGCATGATGTCATGGACTAAAGGGAAAACAAACGACCTAGCTGCGGCGTAGCCAAACTTAAATATTACCTGGATATCCTATTTTTTAACAGTTTTAGTGAAAACCGAAAATAATCCAAAGTATTTTTAATTTCAAAGACGCCTTTTACTAAAAATGTGTCTTTTAATTTAATATCAATTCCTTTTCTTAAGGGAAAAATATGGACCATATTTCCTTAATCAATAAGGATATTTTAAATATTTCGAAAACTATAACTGATCACGGATTAAAAATAAATGAAAATAAAACTAACTTAATTTTAACTGGTCCTAAAACACTAATCACTAAAATAAAAAATAATTCTGATTTCAAAATTGTTCTAAACAATAGTTTTAAGATACCGTCAATCGAATTTGGCAAAAATCTTGGCGTAATTTTTGATCAGCATCTTAATTTTCATGAACATATAAAAAATATAATTAAAAAAGCATACTACAAACTAAGAATTTTATATAACTTTAAGGACTACTTAAATACCGATACTAAACTTAGACTGGTTGATTCAATTATTCTAAGTGGATTAGATTACTGTGATATCATTTATCACAAAAATATCAGTAACGAAGATAAACAGAAATTACAAATTCTTCAAAATAACTGTGTTGGTTTTTCAGTAGGGCTAAAAAAGTATGATCACGTATCACCTAGTTTTGACCAACATAATTTAATTAAATTAGAAAAAAGACGCGAAATCCATTTTTATATTTATATTCTTAATTGTTTTATTGGCATAAATAAACATCTTTATTATTATTATTATTATTATACTCGTGAAATTATGTTGACATTGTAAGCACAACGAAACAGGCTATGTGATATAGTTAACACAAAGAATTATGACTTACCTATTACGTTATTAATGGGATGAGTATTATTCCTACTAGTTTAATCTTTCTGCCTTTAAAAAAAGGTTAAAAATCAAAACACAAACTATCCCGGTGGCCGCCTTGCGTCCTTGTCCGTTTAGCAAATAAATGGAATTATAAATAATCTAGTTTTAGAAAATAATATTTTATCCAACATCGAACTATCAGTCCGTTTCTAAAATCTTGTTCATCTGAAATCCATTGACTTAACCGATGACGTGTGATATAAAAATCACATTGAAACCAAGCACCATTTTAATGGCGATTTTTAACTATAACAGGGCAAAGACTTGTCAAAATCCAGTTGATCAAATAGAAATAGAATATCTAAATTTAAACCAGTACTAAGCCTGAAACCTTTTCAGTGAATCCCAGGAATAATTTAATATTTTTCATTATTTTTACAATAACTGCAATATCTATGCATACTTCTCTATTTGTTGTTCCTCTGATAAACTCAACAATCTTAAAATAACGAATTTTAAAAATTTCATTTAAAACTTTTATAGCCAAGAATAAATTTAATATAACGTACATG
This sequence comes from Philopedon plagiatum, assembly GCA_963971165.1. Taxonomy (NCBI): domain Eukaryota; kingdom Metazoa; phylum Arthropoda; class Insecta; order Coleoptera; family Curculionidae; genus Philopedon; species Philopedon plagiatum. The sequence continues at coordinate 12,959,500 of OZ020191.1, forward strand.
CAGCAAATATGCTTAAGAGTCCCAAGATTTAGCTTCATAAGATACTAAAAATGTACAAAATAAACAAAATGGTCGAAATTAAGTAGCATATTTTAGAGTTAGAAAGAATAATGTATTATATTGTATTGTGGCGAAAGAAGGCCTTAGACTCGGATTAGACCTACATCACTTTGATCATGCAAGATCTTCTGTGAATACCCTACAATTGTTTACCCATCAATGCAGAGACTTTTCGCGGAGTTTAGGATTTTCCTGGGGGGCGTATTTTACTATAGGTATATCATTGAGCATTGGGCATCAAATTACCTTGCAGTGGCGGATTTACTGGAGGCGAGTATATTTCCTGATTCAGTGTACCAGAAGTGACAAAAATTTTACTTTTTAGACCGCAAGAGCAAATCGCTTGCCATTCCAGAAATTTCTTTGCAAACTTGTCCACCATGTTGGTTTTAAATTTATCACTTACACCTGCCCTGTTATGTGCAACATAAAATTGTTGTTTAAAATCGGCCTTGACGTATGTTTCATCGTCAATAACAACACAATCAGTTTTTGCCAAGAAATTTTCATACAATTGTTCTTTTGCGGAATCGCGATTTGGAATTGCAGACACTTTCTAGGATTTCACTCCATCCTTTTCTTTAAACGTACGATTTTGAAACACAGTATTTGCGTGCAACATCTACATTACGGACTGAAAGGTTTGGGTTGTGTTTAAACTGCATGATCACCTCTTTGGCCTTCTTCTCATCCACTACACCGGGTTTCCTTCCAGAACCTTTTTCTTCCAACAGACAAAGGTAATTGATAATTTGGTAGTACCTTTTGAACCGTTGATTTTGGAAATCGTAGATATTTTTCTAACTCTGATTGAGACATATTCTTATTTTGGTTATATGCGTACACTATTTTCATTCGTCTTTCGACTTGTTGTGAGGATATTTTAACAAACATGCATTTTACAACAGCGACTCGACTTTAACTACATTTATCCTTTGTAAACAACGTTTCGTAAAGATTGAGGCACACTTGTCCGGACGGAATCGGAGAACAAAAATTCCAAAGGAATAAATAAACGACTTCTTTATAGTGCGCACATTACACCGGACGGGATTCCGTTCCGTGTAAGATATAAACAATGATATCTCGCATCTCCTCCGTATTTCTAAATCTATGTTAAAAACCAAAATAGTAGTAATAAATGAGAGCTGAGTATTGCTCAGACGAGTTATAAATATTCATTTTTTTCAAATTACATTACCTGTAAAGATTAAGCTGAAAATAACCTTGATAGTATATAAGAAAGTATTAAAATTTTATTTTCACTTATCTTTATAACCCTCAGAGTCAATTTCACTGCTTGTAAGCTTTCATAAAGGCCTTCGGCAACTTCTCAATTTTCTCCCAGTCAATCAACAAGGCGGGCTTCATAAATTTTTCGTTATTCTGTATGGCATCGTTTTGATGAATGGTTGGATAATTTCAGAAAAATATGCTTTAAAAATGTATGAAAAAAAAGTAATTTTCAAACTTTAATCGATTTCCTTTTGTTTTGCTATATTTCTTCATTAAATGTAAACGGTGTGGAACCTGTACGACAGAAGCTATTATTTAACATTTAGGACATGGCTTGGTTTTTTTTGTACAACCAGTTTGTTAAAATCAGTCTGCGACTAAAATCTTGTTTAAAATAAATGTACGAAAAAATTTTGAAAACCAATTTTTCAAAAATATATTTTACAGTTTCACTGAAACTAAATTTTGAACCCCAATTATACCGAAATTGATTATAAAGGTTTGGGATTTAGTACTGGTCGAAATTACGATCTTCTAGTTGATCAGATGAGTTTTGAAAAATTTTAATCCTGTCACTCAATCCACAGTCCTGTCAACTAACTTATGAGTAATTTTTCAGCGATTTGCTTGATTTTCCAATGATTTTTGCCTTAGAACTAGTAATGAGTTTAGTCGCATTTTCGTGGAAAATACATATTTAAATTGTCCTTTGCTTTATACTTACTTACTTAATCCTATGCCTTTCTACCGTAAGGTGTAAGGCAGTTTGAGATGAGTTTATTATTTTCTCGCTTTACATTTCTCTCTCCATAACTTTCTATTCTTCGTTTCTTCTTTTATTCCTTTCCATTATATTCCTCTTTTTTCAGCCTCCTCTTTTATCCCCTTCATGCCATGTTTTCCTAGGTCTTCCTCTTGAAATTTTTCCTAGTATTTTCGTTTCATGCACTCTTCTTCTGAGTCTCGCATCAGACATGCGGCATGTGTGTCCGAACCATCGTAGTTGGCCTTCGGCTAATTTGTCGATAATAGGCTCGACTCTTAGTTGCTGTCTAAACGTTTCATTTCGTATTCTGTCTCTTCATGTATTGCCTTCTATCTTCCTCAAAAATCTTATTTCCATTGCATTTATTCTTGATCTGTGTTTCTCTGTTGTCGTCTATGATTCGCTACTATGTAATATTGTTGGTCTGACTATTTTCTTAACTACTTCGGTTTTTAAATTTTGTTTTCCTAAGAATGTCGTTTTTATTGTGTTTGATTGGGTTTGATATACTTTTCCCGCCTTTTTTATCCTTCCATTTAATTCCTTGCCAAATTTCCCATTGTTCTCAATAATAGTTCCTAAATACACAATACAATAAATAGTCATCAACTTTGTGCTATCTTTTGTGCATGTAACTTAATATTATATGTTCTATTTTCTTTTGATATTATCATACTATTGGTATTATTTATGTTTGTTTTCATATTTATTTTGTTTAATTCGTGTTGAAGGATATTTAAATTAAGTTGAAGGTGTTCTTCTGATTCTGCCAGAACAGCCACATCATCGGCGAACATCAGTTATGTGTTTTTGATTTCTTTCATCTTCCAGAATCCCAATTTTAGTTTTTTCATCTTTTTCTTTGCTTCCTTTTTTGCATCATTAATCACAGCTGAAAACAGCAACGGACTCAATATACACCTCTGTCTGTCACCTATCTCTGTTTTGAATTCCTCAGATACTTCGTTGTTTGTTCTTACATAAGTCTTATCTTCTTTGAAGAATGTGTGATGGCTGTGTGCACTTTTTAAATATGAATGAAAACACAGTTTTGTATTAAGTGCAAATTAAATTAAATTTGCACTTAATACAAAACTGTGTTTTCATTCTTATCTTCTTTGTACATTGCTTTTACTACTTCCATTGTTTCCATGTCCACTCCTCCTTTTTCCAACGTTTGTTTTTGCTCAGTAGTTTTTCACTAGCCTGTCGGATTGTAAGTATTAGGTCTTGTGTGCTTCTTCCAGCTCTAAAACCACATTGTGTGATTTGTGTGCCCTCTATTGTGTTTTCTATTATAGTTTTAACTCTTGTTAATACCTTTCCTGGTACGCTTTATAAGGTAATTCCTCTATAGTTATTCCATTCTCTTTCATCACCTCTCTTATATACTGGTCAAACAATTACTATTTTTCAGTCGCTCGGTATTCCTTTATTTATTATTGCTGTATTTAAATATCTTGTACGTACGGAATTTCCTCTTTCCTCAAAAATTTCATAATTTCTGGTATAATATCATCACGTTCTGGGGCTTTCCCTAACTTTATTTTATTTATGGCTTCTAATATTTCTTCTTCTGTAATCTGTTTTATGTCTTGCCTGTTGTGTTTTCTATTTCTGTTTCTACATCTGCTCTATATAATTTTTCGAAATGTTGTTTTCATCTTTCCATTATTTTGTCTTCTTACGCTATTACCTATTCCTTCTCCCTTCTTAGTTGGTTTAATGTTCCATAGAATAGTTTCTGGTTTTCTTTGAAATTATTATTTATTCTCCGAATGTTTTCCACGTCTTTTTTGGCTTATTTGATCGCTATTTTTGCTTCCACTCTTTTTGTTTATATCTTTAATAATCTTCTTACCTCTTGGAACCTAGGTACTTTTTCCATAGTTCTTTTAATTATTGTTTAAAGATTTGTACTCGACGGTCTCGTGTCCGTTCTTTTTATGTCTAAGTTGGTTGATTTTCATGTACTACAGCTTTCTGTTGCGAAATTTAGGATCGTTTTCTTAAATTGTGACCATTTACCCTCTACTCTTGTTTGTTTTCTTCTAGCATCTTCTTTATTGTTTCCTGATATTTCTGTCTTGTGTCGTTTTCCTTGAGCTTGTAGCTTTTTATTTTGTCTTATACTCGTTTTCTTCTTTTATCTGGTTTGTTCTGTTCTGTTGTTTGTAATTTCATCCTTAGTAGATAATGATCGCTTCCGATTTCTGTTTCTCTTGTTTTATTCTCTTTGCTTTATAAATTGGCAAAAGTCTCGTGAATAAATTTATAGTACAAAACTTAATTGTATTATTTTTACCCTTATTAGTTTAAAACTTTCATTGTCATTGTTGTTAGATGAGTGACCATCCACCACGATAGATATGCGTCGATTAGAGGTTGGGTCTATCGACATTTTCTAAACTATTAAACTTTGGTACAAAAAGATGTTTTTCCAAAAATATATTAGAAAAAATTATCTTTTGAAATGTGATTTTATTAGAATCGTCGCCTTTTGCGAAGGAAATAAAATTTTTATAAAAGAAATATATGTTTACACCAAGTTTACACCAAATATCTTTAGTATACAAACGCGTCCTCTGGTGGACAAAAAACATAATTATTTTAAAAGCGTAATATTAATGATCGATATGTGACTTTAACAACCAAAAACTTATAATGAAAAAAATTAATTGTGTTTGAAGAACATCCGAAAACAGCTATTGAAAAGTATAAAACGTTATAAAACTCGCACAATCAATCAACTCGATGACATGGAGCGTATCAAAAAATGTATAAAATTGAAGGTATTGACTGACTGAAAAAACTGACATGTTGAATATGGCTTACAGTCGAGGCTTTATACAAAATTAGCTTTTTATTGACTCTTCAGTAACAAAAAGTCAGATGTTAATTAAAGTTTAAAGAAATGATTTCCGAAAACTATTAAATATTTTTTGTTTAAAAATTAAGCAATTTATAAGTTTAAGTTTAAAAAGAATAAACTAGTATAATTTGTATTATTTGTCTGTCCTGTATTATTACAAAATATTCTCTTTTGAAGCAAAGATTTAAACTTACTAGGAGAATATTGCTATGTTTTGGGAAAGTACACTTTCCTGATTGTAACGTGGGTAAGTGGTTTGAAAAATTTCGCAACAGCAGCAATCGCCTATATCTTTTTTTATCTTCTGACAGTCCACGAAGTCCGAAGTCTAAGTACTATGTACCGTGGGTGTACTGGGGAATCGACTCACTCATCCAGAGCTGGAAACATCCGTATGGATTTCACCAGCCCTTTAAGAGGATGTGTGGGGTGGTACCACCTCGGTCGAGGAAGAATTCTACTCTACTATACTCTACTACCACACTCCTCTACTACCACATATATCATTCTGTAAAATATAGCGGGGTTTTTAAATTTCTTAAACAATTTTCTTGCTCAATATAGATAACCGGAGAGCTGCTGAACCCTGCTAGTAACGCTATGTGCACAAAGTTGAAAATTTGTATATTGACGATTAAAGAGCAACCATAAGTAAAAGTCATGACCTGGCAAGTCTCCTCCGGTCGCGTCATCAACCCCTATATTTTTTGAAATGTAAAAAAAAATAAAAAATTAAAAGTTAAGTTACAAATTTCAGATTCTAATATGTTTGAATTTAGACAACAAAATAAAAAAAAATGCCAGGCGATTCTGAAGGTCGCACGCACCTGCCAGGCGACTGTAAATGTGCTGTGTGCACGGCATAAATTAAACATTGTCCTACCAGGTTCCAATTTTCACAGGGTCTTGATTAAACGATTTAACGTAAATATGGCCAGGCGATTCCGACGGTCGTAAGGGCCCGCCAGATGCGGAGAAAGATAAATCGGGAGTGCGAGAGCAAGAAGATACTAGGATTTTATCTCTTCAGACTCCCATAGTACGTTAGTCTATGTGGGTTGTAGATAAAAAATTAACTTTTCATTTTGCAATTCTGTTTCAGATTTATTTTCAATGTCATCAGTTGTTTGTTAATTTTTTTTTACTTCGTGGTTCGTTTTCTGGGAATACAACAGGAATATCTTTATTGCAATTTTGAGATTCAACAGGAATATCGTTATTGCAATTTTCCTGGCTACCATAGGAAAATTGAAATAATATTTATCATTTTCTTCTTGATGTTGCCTTTCAGTTGTCTGTTTAACGTCCAAATCAACTTTAAACTCCTTATTCTTCCTTTCATTAAAAATAACATCTCGCGCAATCACAATTTGCCATAATTCTGAGTTAAATAATCTATATCCATTGTTAGAATATCTAACTAGTATATATTTTACGGACTTTGAATCTAATTTTCTTCGTATAGCATCAGGTATGTGACAGTGTGCTGTAGAACCAAAAATTCTAAGATTAGAAATACGATTATGTGGCTTCTTTTTGTACCTAAGTTCAGCAGGCGTGGAAGTTTTGAAATATTCATGGGCTGCATTCGTAGGACTTCTGTTAGTTAAATAAATAGAAGCTAAAACGGCTTCTCCCCAGAGAAACTTTGGAACTTTTGAATCAAATACCATTGCTTTTGCTTTATCTATTATAGTTCTATTCATTCTTTCAGCGATGCTATTCTGTTCTGGCGTATATGGAACGGTATACTCAATTTGAATACCTAAATTTCTGCAAAAAAAAACTTTAAAATTCATATTAGAATATTTTCCACCATTATCACATCTGAAGTTTTCGATTTTTGTTTGAAAATGTGATGGCACCATAGCCTCATATTCCTGAGAACATTCCAAAAGTTCAGTTTTGTGGCGTAAGAGGTAAATAACACTGAAATGCGTGAAATCATCAATAAATGATACAAAGTAGAGCTTTCTATTACAGGTACTTGGAGTAATAGGTCTAAAAACATCTGAATGAGTTAATTCTAAGGCAGCTAAACTTCTTATTTTATGACACCTGCTTCTATCGAAAGGTAAACGTGCTTGTTTTGCGTTTAAACACGGTCCATCTAAATCCATATTCTTGTAAAATTTTAAATTTGGTAGTCTTCCTTTAACCATATTTTGTTTAGAAAGTTTCATAACAAAATTATAATTTAGGTGACCGAATCTCCTGTGCCCAATACCAAGTGTTTCAGGAAGTGACAATAAATTAGTAGTAGTTTTGTTATTTTCAGTATTATTTTCAATTTTTACAACATTTAATTTATACAACTTGTTGACCCTAGTTCCTATGGCAGTCAACTCGTTTTGGGTATAAACTTTTGCTTTACCTTCTTTAGATACAACCGTTTTTCCTTGTTCAATTTTGCTTACGGAAAAGAGATTACATTTAAGAAATGGAGCATACAGGATATCAAGAACTTGACCATTTAAAATTGTCTGTCCTATTTTCGATAAAATATTAATGTTTTCAATTTTAGAACGTGTTAAATATACGCCAGTTTTTGCTACAGTTAAATTAATAAGTTGTTCAAGGACTTTGATGGAACTAAAATAAGCTGAATCATTTACAATATGTTCAGTTGCACCGCTATCAAGAAACCAATCGATGTCTTTGGAGTCTTCAATAATTCTTTCAGTTTCTATTGAGTTACCTTCAGCATTAGCCACAAATCCATATGAATCGTCTTCTTCTCATTGTTTTGGCATTTAAAACATCTATGACCATATTTCCCACATGTAAAACACTTCCATTTTTATTTCCTCCGGAGAAAGCAGAACTTGAAGATTCAGACTCGAATTCAACATCATTTCATCTTTTGCTCCCTTCATCCAATAATCTAGATTTTACAAAATCCAAGGTAAGTGTACTCGAATCTATTCTTCCCAGTGCTGTCACTATAGGAGCATACTATCTCCTTCTTCCAGTTTTGCTCTAGTGTTTCTTAATTCACGAATAAGTTTATCAAAATTCAAGAAATGAGATTCAATTTTATCAGTTTGCTTGGGTACTTGCTACTTCATAGTAAGTAATCTTTTACGCAAAAATAAAATTGATTTGCAATACTTTTTCTTTAAAAAATTGATCGTGGCGTTTGAAAAATTTGTTTTGAAGTCTGTTTCTCCTTAACATATTCGAAATGACTATCCGCAATTAGTTGTATAATTAGGGAGATACATTTTTTTTTCCACTTTCCGTAATTTTTCAATTTCAGCATTTCTTTTTCTTTCTTCGCCTTCATCATTTTGTGGTTTATTCAATGATTTGTCAATAAGTACTTCACTTAGATCATTTTCAAACACTCTTGTAAATCATACTCTTCTAGAACAACGCCTAATCTTTATTTCCAATTATCATAATTACTGCCATTAAACAGTTCATATTTTTTATCTTTCAGCGTTCCTGAGTCCATAACCTCTTGAGTATACAACAAAAACAGGGAAATAACTAATTCTCTTTTGACAATTATATTGCAGCTGATAATACAAATAATGACAAATAAATAAAGGTAATATGGTATAGGTACAAGGTATTAATTGCTTTCTCAACAGGCTGTAGATATAAAACTAACTCTTTATTTTGCAACGTGTTCGGAAATCAATTTTAAGATTTTTTGTGTACTTTTAAGTATTACCAACGTTTATTATTCGTGCAAATTCTGACAAAATACTAAAATACACGTTGTGTTGCTTTTGGGCTTAGTTGTGTTTCATTACAAACAAAGTTATTGTTTTAGATAAATGGTAATCCAGATCTGTTTGGAACTGTTTACGCCACAAAATCCAGGCTTTTGCAGTTCTGGTTGAGCGGAGCATCGGATATGACCCGATTCCCAGGTGAGAAGATTTTAATCAATCATATTAGACAGATGTTAGATTAAGTCTGTTCGCGATTGACACTTTTTTATTACTAATTTGATTAATGGGGTTGTTTTTCGGATATATATATATATATATATATATATATATATATATATATATATATATATATATATATATATTCCGTTAAATCATTTTTAATTCGCTGTGTTCTGTAAATAAAGAGATAATCTTGAATTCTGGACAAAATTCCCGTTATATTTGGTTCATTAAAATTTTGTTAAAGTCGATTTTGGTACAGTACTATTATTCTTTAATATAATATTTATTTTGACAATAAGAAACACTATGGGTAATAAAGAGCGTTGAATAATGTTTTTTTCTACTCTCATACTTTAATTGATTTATTAAACGCCTGTACTTTAAAGAGATTAAGATACAGATTTTTCATTAAGATAGAAGCAGAGAAAAATAAGATAGAGAGAAGAATATCTCGTACGGATTTCATTCATAAATACGATTTGCTTTCTATGACCTCCAAACCGACGTCGAAATAAGCTGCCATGGGCGTGCGCTGCAGATTTTGGGTTATTATAAAGCACAGTGAGAGTGAGCATTGAGACGCGCCGCAGAAAACTCTCTCTGCTTGCCGTGTTGCTACCGCACTGGCTAATGTCGGGGTGTATTGTTTTGACCATAACAAATGTATAATTAATCAATTTTGACAGTTCATAGTTACTGTTTACTTAGTAAATTCGTAAAATTTGAGCTTTTTGCAAATAAAATCGGTGAAAACGTGCGACGGTGGAGTAAAATTGAGAATTTAACTCCACCAGAAATTGTGGAATAGGCCACAAGAGCCCCAAACACTTTAATACCCGTAAAATCGGCAAAAACATACGAAAAAGCAAGTTTAGTAAATTTTGAAAATTGAAATTTTTGTTTTTCATTATTGTTACTGGTCGTAGAAAAAAAGGTGAATGCAACTTACATTTAATGGCTATTAAGACACTCCCAGTCATTAGAACACTCGCCTAAGGCTCGTGTCGTAATTCTTATATTTATGTTCTAATACGCATAATATACCATTATCACAGATTACTCCTACCAGATGCGAATCTTACGCTTTCGACGGTGGCTCAATTTAGAGAAATAATTATAAGGTGGCGATGCGCCTTATTATTTAGTCTGTCGCCGAACGGTGAATTCCTCGCTGTTAGCGTGTGCGAGCGTCTCGGTGGAATAGAAAGCAGGCTAATGTTATTACATCAGTTTTGTTGCGTTGATTCTATGGGTTAAATTGTGGTTGTACTAGGTTGTAGTGTAATTTTAATAGAGATACGTTTTTGTATTTGTTAACGATATAATTTTATATAAAATGCCACACAATATCATGTTTTAATATTTTAAAATGTAATCCATAATTTCTCTGAATTAAAACCTACCAGACGCGTGGAAAATTCCATTCACGGCATCGACGCTCGAACCGACCGGGCCGCTCTGTCCGTAGCGCCAAGACCGCGGAATCCTGATATAGGAAAGTTATTAAGAGATTCGCATGTGGTAGGAGTAATCTGTGCCATTATTGTCAAGATGATACTACAACAGATTTCGTATTTTTAAGTTTGCAAGCGGAGCTCAAACACAAAGATTAATTCTGATTGCATAAGCGTTTCTCTACAATTTGAATGTAGAACTATTTGATAATTTCAGAATGTTGCACCACATAACCGTATAATTACCGAGAAATGAGGAGAATTATTTCATACGTATAAAGCTTAGATGTGGTATGATTTAATTAGAGAAAGAAGAAATTCGTTTACCAATTCGTATTTTTAAGGTTTGGTTTTGAGGTAAGATAGATAAAACAAATATAATACAAATGTATGATTCTTTCAGTCGGGGTAGTCAAAATGCAAAAAAAAATTTTTTCGTTAGTGCAATAAAAGATCTTCAACAAAGCCAGAAAAGGTGATTATTTTTAATTCTGGACCAGGTGCTCTCTTGCTATCGCCATTAGTGAGCTCTTAGTATAGATTTAGAAATAAGAAGGAGATATCCTTATTTACATTTCAGAGTAATAGGAGATGTTTACTCACTTTGGTGTTTCTCGAAATATGACGTTGGCAGAAAAATTATCCGGGTAATTTATTTGACAGAAATATTGTCGCAATATTTTTTTAACAATGAATGTAGCTATGGTAACAAAAAATAAAATACCCTTATTTTATTTTTAAAATCTTGATTTTGACTGGTGAAAAAAATTGTCACATTAATAATACACTTTATTCTAAAATAACGCAACTACTGTAAGTTAATATCTGCAATCGTAAATACCACAGGATATGGATAACGGTTAATAAAATATTGATAATAAATGTTTAATAATTTATTTTCACTGCGTGTTAACAAAATTTAGAGTGAAAGTGGCAACATCGCTTTTTCTTAGTAGCACATGCCGTTCATTCGTGGCTTAAACCGTTTTAAAGGCATCGTATCTCATTAATAACGTAATATAGGGCAAATCATAATGCTTTGTGTTGCCGGTATAACATAGCCTATTTCGTTCACTCCCGTCTATAGGGACACCTGAATTTCGGCTGATTGGCTTCTTGATGTTTGGAGCTTTCAGTTTGCGTGGTTAACAAGTTTGCCGATTTTGTAGCATCAGCCGCATAGTCCAGTGGTCAAAGGATTCGTTTATTGACCAGCAGGCGTTGGTTCGATTCCGTGCCGGAACTTTTTTTTAAATTTTTGTCATTTAAAATACACAAAATTAGGAAATCGGCTCTAAAAGGTGTATTGGAAACGGGTTAGCACTCCTTCCTATATGTGAACTCCTTGTTTTGTCTCTTTTTAAGGGTCCCGAGCAAAAAATTAATCGTGTCTAGGTACCTTAATCTAAAAATTATGTTTTGATTGAGAAATAATATAATGTCTTCTTGTGGCCATGGAGTTGAGAAATACGTTCTAGGACAGGTTTGCTCAGTTCTAGGGTTGCTCAGGATCATTTTTGGTACTTTTTAAATGTTCCGAGCAAAAAATTAATCGGGTCAAACGTCAAGAAGCCAAGCAGCCGAAATTACGGGGTCCCTGTAGACGCGAGTGTTTCGTTCTGGTTACAATTTCAGCCGAATTCACCAGTGGTCCATATTTTCCCATATTAAGTAACGAAATTGCTATTAAATTAAAAAACAAATTTTTGGTAAAATGCGTCTGTGGAATTAAAAATACTTTGGATTATTTTCGGTTTTCACTAAAACTGATAAAAAAATTAGATATCACGATAATATTTAAGTCTGGCAGCGTACCGGCTTGATCATTTAATTGTTCTTGGCATTAGGCCCTTCAGAACCGTCGGATTAAAATAAAAAAATGTCCGATTTGAGGAAAAAAAATATTTTCAATTTTGTAAATCTGGTAAAAGGAAAATGTGCTGTATAAACTCTTTAAGAGAAATATCGGGCATTCAGTCCTTCTGTTTCCTTTAAAAATTCAATTACTTGTGCGTGACGGTGTAGACACATAAATCAAAATTGGGTTTTATTTTTTTTTTCAAATCAAACCCAACCTGAGCAAAAATAATGTCTAATAAACACAAAATAGTACATAGTAAAAGTCGAGTGTAAAATTATTTGATATACACTAAAAAGTGTAAATTGCAGGTTGGGTTCTTTTTAAGTAAATTTTATTGTGAAATTTACACTTTCGAACTTATATACACCCTTGAGTGTAAATTTCAAGTATTTCACTTGAAATTTACACTCGTGAGTATAAATTTTACACTGAAATTGCGCTGGGCATATATACACATTCCTAAGAAGGATTCTAATACTCGATTATTTACTGTGTAGTAATTGGTGCCATATACTCCTCTTAAAAGGCGTCTGAAGCAATAAATTTCCTATTTTTTACATATAAAAATGTCTTTTCATTTTTATGCAAATAGGTATTGAAAAGCCAACACAACGAAAAAGCGCTTACTTTCTGAAAAAATATCAGTATCAATGTAATCAACCTCACCCGCTCTAGACAATTTAAAATTCCTGTCACAGCAGGAGTAAAGCCGTTGGAATCTTATCTCCGTCGGCGTCATTAAATGGGAAGCTATCTTTCGGGATCTTTAAAGCAAGTTAAATAAAATGGGTAATTTATATTTAAGGCGAATGCATTAAGGTGACTTTATAAAATTTCTTGTGCTTGTTGAATATTGTGGTAAATAGGGCTTAACAATGACAAGGATAAAATAAAAAGTACATTGTAGCAAAATGTGTGTTCCTACGACCACCTATGAAAGTGAGAAAAAAAGCACGGTTAACTTGGCGAGAAAGTGCCTTATATCACACGCGTGTTGAAAAGTACTTTACAACACACGTGTTGAAAAGTACTTGTCAACATGACATTGAAATAGATGGTGCCAATTTCATTTGTTTTATTTTCAGCACACTTGATAAAACTGTTAGTGTTGAAGGTGAGGGTTTTAAAAGACAGAAATTGAGGTTTTTTTGTAAATATTTTTGTGGTCGTAGGAAAAATATTGTACATTACTCGTGTGAAAGTAATTTTCGCACACTCGTGGGATTATCGCACTCGGCTGTCGCCTCGTGCGACAACATTCCCAATTGTGTGAAAAATGTCACTTTCAACGCTTGTTATGTAATATACTATTAACTTTGTCTCAAGTTAACAAAAAAACAAATTTAAAGAAGACCAGGATGAAATATAGTAAGATTTTACCATGGAGCAACATCATCAACGGGTTCTTCCGCTAAATTTGTATTTGGATGCCATCGTGTAGAAAAGAAAAAGCAAGCGTAACTTGTCACTCATTGGCAACAAATATTCGACATCATATTCTCCATGTTTTAATTCAACTAAAATTTAATAGCTTAACAAATGATGGAAAACCTTATGGCTCTTTCTGTTATCGTAAAGCACATATATTCCTAGAAATTATGATAATTATTTTTAGCAATACGCTATGTATCTGTAGCAGCGTTATCAACTTTATTTGCTTAAAACAATTTAAAATTCCTGTCATAACAGAAGTAAAGCCGTTGAAATATTATCTTTATCGGCCATTAAATGGGAAGCTATTTGTTAGAATCTTTAAAGAAACTTAAAGAAAATGGGACCTTTAGATTTAAGGGAGAGTTTGTTTTGCTTGGTAAATATTATGGTAATAGCAGGCTTGATGAGGTCGAGATTTAGAGATAAAAATAAATATATTTAAACTGAAAATAAGAATACTTTAAGCATTTACATTTCAGCTTAATACATATTAAATACTGTTGCAAGACTTAAAATGAAAATTTTTAATATGGTTTATGATAAACTTATAAATATTCTCTCCTGTAAATCAACAAATAAAAAACCCCTTTAGAATGTAATTCCTGCTTACGACTGAAAATAAGAACAGAAAAAGGTCCTAATTTTATTTTCCTTTAAGACTTTTACAAGGGAGCAATATTATATTACCTTTTACTTAGACAATGAAAATGTAGAAATCATATTTAATAGAATTGTGTAAGCCACAAATTTATGAATATCATGTTTCAGAAAATTGTGAAAAATATGGTAAGTTGTCATCGGAGTAACCAATAATGTTTCATCCCTTTGTATTTCTGTACTTATAATAATAGGTATACAGGTTGGGTTTGTCCGAAACGTCGTATTGGCAAATATCTTTGCTATTCGTGGCCAAATTTTAGGTGAAATGTCAATTTTTTGACGACATTTAAAATTTTTGACCTCAACTCCCTAGCGCCACCCCTGGAAAGGGTTTAAAAAGTTAAATTACATAAAAAAGTGGGTTTGTTAACCAATAAGATACACCTAAAATTTGGTGTCTTCATCTTTACTAATAGCAAAGATATTTGCCCATCTACGACTTTTCGGACACCCTGTATAAAAAACACAACTGATTTCTTTTCCGACACGGTTAATAAACGATTTAAAAAAACAAATTTTACTAAATTGGTTTAGAACTTAGTCCTGGTTTAAGCTTAGATCTTCTAGTTGATCAGTTAGGTTTTGACAGGCTTTTGTCCTGCCATTATTAATTAGTCGTCAGACTATTTCTGCCATTTTCTAGGTTTTCAAATGATTTTTATATTGAAATTTGTTTCTTAAATGAACTAGATCTACTATTGTCGATACCTACTAGAATTGCCCTTTTCTATGCAAATTTGTGATAAAACTCTGATATAAATTCAGATTACAAAACTTAGTTGTCTTATTCTTATATTTTTATCAATTTAATTGGCAAAAAGTTACACCGATCTTAGTGAATCTAACCAAAGGAATTTAAATATTATAGCAATAATTATTTTCTAAACCTCATAAGTATTTAAAACGATTTGGGTCAGAGTTTTCTCAACCTACAAAAAGCCAAAAGTGGCAAACAATTTTGGAAAGTGAAAAATAGTTGACATTTTGTGATGACAATAGTTGACTATTGTTGGCATGAGGATTAACTAATTATCGTGCCATTCATTACGATAACAATTATACTAATGAAGACAATGCTGTTTTATGTGAAATAACTGCCCAGCCTGTTTTGTATAAACAAGGAATAAATTTGTTGGTGACAGTGTGGACAAGCTAATCTATGTATTATGCTAATTGAGCTGTTTATACATCAAATGTATTAGAGAAACGCCAATGAACATAAATATGTTTATGTAATAAATAAACTACTAAATGTTACGTTAAATATCCACTAAATTACTTCTTGCGGCGCTTAAGACTACTGTAACATTTTTAACGTTAATTAATTGGACACGAAATAAATGCAATTAAAAGTACAAAAATCAAATTTCCAATCATTAATATGCTAGTATTAGTCATTGTCATTACAACCCAAAAAAAATTTTTTAGGAAAATTACTAGAATAATTTAGCTAGAATTTTTTGTTTACTTTCCGGTATAATTTAGTACAATTTAAAAAGCAGTCATTTGCCCTCAGTGCAAAGTGACGTCAGGCAGTGCAAAGTGACGTCAGGAGATCAGCAAAAATAATGTATAGCTTAACCTAAAGTAGAACAGGTTTGTTTTTCTCGGAAGCAATCAGAGGGGGGAGCAATCGAATTTTCTGGGTCACTAGAGAAATAGTGCAACTAGCTTCGGTAAAAAATTCAGTTATACAGGACGTATCGGTTCGGACTTATTAAACGTCAAAGTCAAAATTTCCGCGATTTCCGTTGAAATCGGCTACACGTCGCAAAAGTGAATTAAATCGATTTAAAATCTGGGAGGTTGTAGAGAATCCGGATCTTCAGAACCCTATTGAAACTGGTGAGGATCGGAAAATGGCAAGTAATTTTTTGAATATTTTTAGTTCGAAAAATGCCGTTTGCAGACCCCTCTTTGGTACCTAATAACTCGAAAACGAAACGTCAGTTCGAAAAAAGGATTGATAAGTGAAACTTTAAAATCTCAAATACATTCTTTTTACAATATATTTACCTAAACCTAAAACCACTGGAAAATGGATATATTTGAAAAAAAACTGGAAAATTCGATTTTTGACCCAAATTTTTCACGGTTTTTATGCTTTTTTTTAGTCAAAATGGATCCAAATTAAAATCCAACATAGGTCATCGGAAAGAGCTCGTAAAAATACGTGATATATATTTTTTAGTATATTTATTCTTTGTAGGAAGGGAGCAATCGCCGATTAAATTTAGATTTTTTGTTGTTTTTTTTAACTTGACATCGGTACCTTTAAATCACTCCATCTTTCTAATTTTTTTACAATTTTTCAACGATATCTTATAGAGGGATAATCAGACTTTAAAATGAATACAGAATGGGTCATCCAGGAGCGTATTTAAGGGGTAAAAACAGAATTTTCCTGATTTTTTCCAACAAATCCTATTTTTAACCGACATTATTCTGCGCTATTTTTCCTACTTAGTGATTCTTTTTAGTTTTATTTTTAATATCCGGTAATGATCTAAGAATACCTTCAATTAATTTAAATTGCTTATTTTTCGTTTAAGTTATAACCAAATAGTTTATTTGCATCGGGGACATGCAAAATTTCAAACTTAAATTTTCGAATTTTCGACCATTGCATTGCCATGAAAATAAGGAATGGCAGTTTATTTACGTCAATATTATTAAAATATTATGGGTCAAAATTTCGCAAAAATGTCAGTTTTTGTTACAAGATTGGAAGGTTCTTGGACCGATTTCGGCTTGAAACATACATGAATAAGATTTTAGGAACGTTCTACTTTAAGTGCAGGGATATTTCACTGGATGAGTTACGCATTAAATGCCATTTTCATTGATTTTTCGAGGACCCTACAATACTCGAATTCGCCATGTACTTATTATGACACTTTTGACTTCACAGCCAATGGGATCATGTTTTAAAAGTTTCGAAATTCGCGCGAAAATTTGCAGTAGAAAATCCTTTTTTTGTTGTTAATACAGACCAAAATAAATTAATGAAAACATTCACCACAAAAAAAATATATTTCAGATTTATTTGGGTTATATGTATGTATATTCCCTATTACAAATTGCTTTTCAGAGGCTGCTCTAGTTTTTATTTTCTCTTCGGTCAACCCTCAGATTTAACTAAAATCAAAGCCAGATGAGTTGTCCTATCAGATTAGATGTTTGTAAACTAAAAATTATGTTTAATAATAGTCAGGTCAGGATTTAATAAATTATACACCTTTGTATCGTTTTGTTTTAAACTTTTATTTCGGAACAGAAATTAATTTAGAGATATCGGAGAATGTAAAGATTTACTTTTTCTGAATGTCAACTAAAGTGTCCTGTTTTTTTAACAGCAGTTTTTTACGCAATTCTACCCTTTATGTAGTCGTTTACATCTGGAACAGACATTTTCAAAAGTTTCTCTGTAGTAACGGACGTAGTCTTTTTTCTAAAGCACAAAGTCAGTTGCCTCTATATTTCCTCGCGTTTCTGTAACAATAGCCTTATTTGTAAACAGTAAACTCTATTCGATTCAATCGAATATTACATTATTTTATGTTCTTAATAGTATGGTAGATATAAAGAAGCTTAAAAAAGAGGTTGCCACTTGCGTCATCGGCATTACCTTTAGTTTCTTCAAAGAGCTTTAAAGAATAAAAATACAAGAGTTCCGCGTTTAATTCACAATTCCCTTTCAGTCTATAAAAGATAGATATTAATCTTTAAAGAAAGTCTTAGAGGGTGCTGAATAAAATGGGGAGATTTAATGCACGCACAATGAAACGACTTGATGGCATGGAAAATCAAGAGATTGGGGTTTTTGGTGTTAGAAACTGAATTTTAATATTACTGTGAAAAATATAACTTTATAGTGTGGGCAAAGAAAATTGAAATCACACTTTTTTGTTTTGTTTAATCTAACCTTTTCTGCAATAAATCAACTACCTGCTTAAACCCCATTGTGTAGGTCCCAACATCTTCAAACCGCAATAAATGGGTGCAGGGTCGGCTTGAAAATATGAATCTATTATACATAATTATTTATTTTTATTCAGAATTAAAAAGACATTTTAAACCAAACGAAAATAAAGATCAATTAATAATATAAAAATAATAATAATAGTAAAATTAAATGTATATATTAAGATTAAAATACAGCACAGTGTGTGTACAGAGAAAAGTTTTACAATAATCGACTTAATTCTGCTTTACTCTAAATTTAGTTCTGTGTCACTATCACTATCTTCATCTACACTTATTATTAAGGGTGAACATTAGTACTGATACACATATAACAATTTTCCACCTTAATTACATGTTGTATACAGTTTTTCCAGCTGTCTGCTGTTACTTACTATGTTTTTTATTAATTCTATTACAGATGTATTTAATGTTGGGGAAGTATTATTCCTTCTAATATTTGATTTTACTTGGTGCCATATTAGTTCGATTGGATTAAATATACAATAGTAGGGGGGAAGACGCAACACTGTATATCCGTTTTCTGTTGCAAGTTTATCACATACGTATTCTTTATTAATTTTAAATTCTGAAATAATTCTTTATCGATTTTCTACTCTATATTGTTTAATAGCCGTTAAGTATTTTTGGCGCCATTCCCGTAAGCGTTGAGATTCCATTATGGTTTGTCTTTTATCAATTGTGTACTTAAAACCCATTTGAAGTAAAATTCTCCTTAGGCTGGATATGCTGCATGAAATATTTGTTTCGTCTTTTGCTAGCCTAATTTTTAATGATTTTAATGTGGGTACAGATTGTTCTTCATACATAGCATAAATTTTTCTTCTTAATAGGTCCTTATCACTCTCGTCTATACTTCTTAATTGGCCAACGTCGTTTCGTTGTTTTCTTGCATTAATAGGTTTCATTGTTATGTCCTTTATCGAAGTTAAGGGAATTTTAGCTAAAGCACTAGTTTCTGCTAAAGCAGCATTTTTATTCAAACCCCTTCTTAGTAAAAATGAATATACATTTTTGACTATTTCTTTCGCATCGGGTGATAAATGCTTTCTTTGTAAAGATACACTACTAGCTGCACCATCAGCATGAGTCCATGGACGCCACATTATACTTAAAAAATAGTTTAACTAAGCAAACTAAATAGTTAAAATAAAAAGACAAAATTAGCGCACACAACTCGCACCTCACACAGGAAAGCTAAAAAGGTGACTGAAGGTGCCTTAATAAAATATCATTATATATTATTAATATTAAGTGCTTAAGTTACAGGTAATTAATTTAATTACCTGTAAAAATTTAATTTTAACCATTTTTTCCTAAAATGAATTGGAAAATAATAATCTTAACAATTGGTATAATTCATGTCGCAGGTAAAATATTAAGGGCCAGCCCTGTCTGAAAGGGATGGACATTTATGAGCTTTTATAGCCTAAGACATCATTAAGGATTTATTGCAGTCAAAAAATCAACGGTACATTTTGAATTTTACTTTACTTGTCTTTCTCTGGTTTACAAAAGCCCCGACTCTCCAGAGTGATTGAGCAAGTCCTGTAGTGGTTAAGTTACATATGTAAATTTCCAAAGTGCCTGTATTGTTGTGTGTGTATTTCTCCCTATGTTGTAAGCTATAGAGCTTAAATGTCAGTGGCTTGTCAACAATCCACTCACTAGCCTAATCCGAAAGCATTTTAGCCAATGACGGCTTAAATTTGACTGCTGATATTTAAAGTTCCATTCATAAATACATAGGTTGTGCACAACTTTTTAACTCCACTATGGGCGAAATGTACCTATGTCACAGGAATGCGAAGTATACGAATAGTCTTCTTTCCGAATTCAACGACAAACCGATTCCAGTCGGTCAACGTGCTCTCCTTGTTTACATAATGTAGTTAAAAAAGGATAGTATTCTTAACCACGAGACGGGTTTGTCCACCGGTGAATTCCAATCAACATAACTGTATCTATGCAACACACAATACCTGGATCAGGGCCGAAGTAGCAGCCAGTCCATTCTTGGTCTGCTTCGTACGGGTAGTCAGTGTTGCCAGAACTCACGACTTTTCGTGAGAACTCATGATTTCGGTTAATTTCTCACGATCTCACGAATCAAGTACAAAATCTCACGACTTTTACCTTTATAGAAATGTTAATCAGCGAATCTCACGATTTTGATCGTCACTAAAACAAAATTGCAATTTGATTGCAATTGAGGTTTGAAACTCAGTTTCTGATTTAACGTTACACTTTCCCAATATAGTTAATCCAAATGAAATCCAGAATCTTAATAGCGAATGGAGAATGTTAAGATCACTCCATTTAAACGATTTTGATAACGATATTATCTTGTTGTTTTGGAAAAAATTGCATTAGTAAAAATAGGAGATGGCTCTCTAAAATTTCCAGGTCTTTAGATTTTGTTTTTCAGATTCTTTGTTTACTACACTCGAGCGCAGCAGTAGAGAGAATATTTTCTCAAATTAATAGAATAAAATCTCAACTTCGCAACAAACTTAAAGTGAAAACAGTAGAAGGCATTTTATATACCAAAAGTTTGTTAAGGGACAAAAATTGTTATGATTTTTGTATCACTACTAATACAATTTAGTTAGGTTGTGGTCACGTATTGTATTCAGATAAAAATAAGATAGAAACTCTAGTGATACAGATGAATAACTTCTTCTTTTTTTTTGTTTTGTGTTAGTTTTACACTTTTATTTATAAAAAAATGGCGTTTGTCATAATACAAAGTGATAGATATTTGTCTAAGTTTGTAATTTTTTCTTAATAATATTTTCATATTGTTAAAATTTTTGAGTTTTATTAAAAATAAATGATAGTAGAATAAAATTATTTAATCCTATTATTTGTACTTCCGATGCAAACATTACTGTCTCGCAATTTCGCACAAATTTCGGCGGTCAATTCTTACGTTTTTTTTGCATGTCTTCTGGCAACACTGCCAGGTAGCGCCAGTCGCACCTCGCTAAATATGCTATTTGTTCGTGTCAGTATCATCCTGGTTCAATTAACGCAAGGCGCGTCGAATGCACAAATCTCATTTTGGTGTGGTGAAAAACCGTGTCGCCGTATTTCCACGTAAACATATTATTTACTTCGTTGAATCCAGACTGTAAAAGGGTTCTTAGCGGTATTTTGGCCTTTTCTCTGATGGCAATATGTAAGCAACCTTTATTTCGCTTTGTGATTGCCGGATCCATAGAGCTAACTTACATACTTTTAATTTACGAAGCTAACATCCATATCTTTATGAAAAATACATTTTAGCTTTTAAGTTTTCAACCTATTAAAATACGTATTTCTACATGGACATCGGCGTATTAAACTAAATTTTTACTAAATCTTCCATAAACATGTGTTCTATGTAAACTGACACACCTACCACCATACACAAATATTAAGACACGTCCTGTTTAATACTACAAAATGCTTTAACCTTTTAACAGCGCATGCGTTCCTGTGGCACTACGCGCAGTCGCAGACAGAGGCATTCTAGGTTCAAGCAATATTAGTCCAATTTAAAGCAAGTCATTGATTTTAGTTCCACTTCAGTTGTCATTCTCTTTAAGAGGCAAGGAATGTTTTTGGTCTTCAAGTAATATACAGTATCTCTGCGGAAACTTAGCAAGATACGTAAAAATGTCACTCCTAATACAAATTTTTGCTTGTCAAATAAATAAGGTTCACCCCTTTTTAGTACTTGATAACTCGAAAACGAAAAGTCGGACCAAAAAACGGATTATATGTAAAACTTTAAATTCTGAAATACTTTGTTTTTGCAATACATTTACCTATACCTAAAACGGCTGGAAAACGGATTTATTTGGGAAAAACTGGAAATTTTCATTGTTGACCGAAATTTTTCAACGGTTTTTAATTTTTTTTTTTTTTTGGGACAAAATAGGTCCAAATCAAAATCCAGTATACCTCGTGGAAAGAGCTCGTCAAAATACATGAGATCCAAAGTTTTTAGTTTCTTCGTTCTTTATAGGAAGGGAGCAATCGCCGATTAAATTTCGATTTTTGGCTTTTTTTGTACTAACTGTAAAAAGTTCTGCTTACACTCAACTTTTTATAAAGAATGACTTTTTTCGTAAAATCGATAATTAAGTTTTCTCCTCTTTCCAACTCCATCCATGGACATACTGTATATTTGAATTTCTACGTGTGGGTGTTTGTTTGTATGTAGCGGTACGGATACGAAGGGTGGTCTATTATCGATCATCAGTCCAAAGGAGAGTGATATCTTCCTTAGTAGATGCTTTAGAATCAGGAAATTTTCAGTGCGTGACAATGATGACAGCGCCGACTTTATAGGCCCCTCTGGGGCCGATTGGGCGATCTACACCCTAGTTTATTAACCCCATATTTTACCGACTGTCTAGCATTTGATAAACCAAAGACTTTCCGAATCCGTAAAAAACTTGAAGCTCCGCTTTTTGCCATTTAATCCGCTTTTTTTGCCTGCTGTTTTTGACTGGCCAGAAAGTCTCAGGAGATTCACCTTTTTGTTCACATGCAGTCCTTCTTCTAGATCTTGCAAGCACTTCATCGTTATTTTAAAAGTGTGTCCAGACTTGTGACAAAACCCCGTGCTGTGAAACCGCGTGTCATCAGTCCGTTTCATGATTTGTCGGTTTCTTGGCGTCGCAATAAAAGGATGCCACGCGGCTTGGTTTGGCAAGTGTGGACGGGATTGCGTATCATTGGCGCGTTTTGAAGTTTGCATATTGCATGTTTAGCTGAATTCCACCCTTGCAACGCTCAGTCATTGTTTTTCTTTAGTTTTGCTAAGCTTTGCTTTTTATTACGAACCTAATGATCAATGTACGCTGCTGCTGCAACGTCCATGGTCACTGTTTTTATTAAAATAAGCGGAACGCATATTATAAGTTCGCGACGATGACACACGACCATGCCACGCGTCGATGAAAATGTTCACGACGGTCACGTCACGGGGTTTTGTCATAAGTCTGGACGTACCTTTAGATGATATACTGCCAGCTTTCAGTGCTTTAAAAGTTTCCTAATAATATCACCATTTGTTTGTTTTTCATTTAATCACTTAGAATGAAAAGTATTTTTAAACTCTTATTCGACAATAAAGACTTAAACAGCAATCTTAATTCAGGAAGTGAAAAAACACAAATTTCTGTATGAATATAAAAACACTGCATTGTTTTTCCGTTTTAATTCGCTAGAGTTTTCAAGTACTGTTTAATCAAGTTTATTTGCTTTTCTTAAAACACAATTTTACAACCATCCAGTAGAATAAATACAATCTTCGTCACTGGGGACGTTTGTTTAGTACATTTAAAAACATGGAAAAACAAAATAACAGCGGGCTTTTATCGTAAATTTCAAGATCTTTTATTTCCTTAGGATAGAATAGAGTACTGCAGTTTTATTATTTTGCCTTTAAACGTATCTGTTCTTGCTTTATGGGACACGATAGAATATTGTAAGCGTAGTAAGCGAATAATAAAAGTTTTAATTATTTATCTTCGAATACGTTAAAACGCTTTAAAACTTAGGTCGGTCTAACTTTACGCTTAAGGTCTAACTTCAGGTGTAACAGTTGTAAAAACAATTGCAAAAGCACACGTGAATAACCAACGCAACTGTTTAAAAAAAACAACTAAAAAGTTGAGAAAACCTTTTTTTTTTGTTTTTTCCGCAACTCAACTTGCGAAATTTTTTAAAACTATTTCAGTGGGTATGCTAAATAACAAACAGCTTTCTGAACACTCAGCCGACCTGTTGATTATTAAAAAAGAGGAACCAGTGAGTATTCTATATGATCCAATACCCTGCGTGACATATAGCCTCGTTTAGATATTCATACTTTTTTTTAAAGTCTGTTCATGATATATCGTTTGACAATTTCCAAACTGTTCCGTTGACAAACCTGCATTTTCAGGGAAAAGTATAACGTTTTATTAATACATAACTTCGCTTAATAAATACTTTGCCTGTGCCACTTTTATTTGTCAATCTGGCAACTCAGCTTCGGGAATTTTGCTATGGGATAATAACAGCACAGGATTGAACTTAATGTGATTATTTATATGAATTTTGATGGGTAATAAAACTATTTGTTTTCATATTTAGTTACTGTAGTATTTATTAGAACCTTTTTTTAATACATCTGCATAAAAATAAAATAAACGATATAAAAAAAAATAA
The DNA here is from genome assembly GCA_963971165.1 of Philopedon plagiatum. NCBI lineage: Eukaryota > Metazoa > Arthropoda > Insecta > Coleoptera > Curculionidae > Philopedon > Philopedon plagiatum. The sequence goes on from OZ020191.1 coordinate 12,983,939, forward strand.
TTATTACAGCTTAACATTAAACTAAAGCTAGTTCACTGTCGCTATCACTGTCGTCAGTTAAATTTATTATTATTGGTTCTATACTATTATGTACAAAAATATAGATATTTTCAGTTTTAATGGTATGATTTACAGAATTTTTACAATTTTCTACTGGGATTTCATTTACAACCTTCTTTATCCATTCTATGGCATTTGAACATAGAGTGGGTGACGTATTTTGAGCTTTTATTCTCGATGTAACCCGTGCCACATATTTTCTATCGGGTTAAAAACACAATAATATGGTGGGAGTCGCAGAACGGTATGGCCAATTTTTTTACAATATTGTCACAAACATATTCTTTTCTGATATTAAATTATTTTAGTACCTGTAGCCACTCGGTCTTTTTATAACGTTCTTCAAAGTATATGTCGTTTTCCAGCATAAAAACAAGTTTTAAAAATGTTTGGCAGTTGTGTCTTCATGGTATTCTAAGCTGGAATCTTTAATATTTTTGAGTGATAATAGCATTCAATTTGGAATTAACAAATTTTCCCAACCGGTGTGTATTACTGTGATTATTTTTCCCCTGTCTGAAGAAGCGTTGTTTTGGCAATTGTCACTGGAATCAATCCACCGTTTTCTGGGAGTGTCATGGGTGTCGAACCAAGTTTCATCCAATTAAACGATAGGGCGGTTTTCAGCTCTGTATCTCTGTATAGATTGTAGGTATTCAAACCTTAATTTTCGTAACCTTTGAGACTCCATTATAATTGATCTTTTATTTATTATCCGGTATTTAAAACCCATCTTAATCAATATGTTAAAGAGGCAGTTGTGCTACACAATATATTAGTTTAGTCGGCGTTTAAGAGTGGCTTTAAGGAATCCAGCACAATTGAACATTTCGTACACTTTTCTTCGAATAAGGTATTTTTCACTTTCTTCCAAACATTTAGCTTTGCATGCCAACATCACATCAACTTTTTCTCTCCAAACGTGGTTTTCGTATTATATTACGCGCTGTGGATACTGGAATTTTTGTTATATCGCTTGTTTCTTTCACTGCCCAGTTTCAGTAGCAACTAATAAACGGTTTTTATAATTTGTTTTGCGTCTGGTAACAAATGTTTTCTATGAAACTTTTTTGATATCTCACTTGTAGAATTTTCCAAATAAGGAGACATTTTTATTTCCTCTTTTTGCAAATATTTAGCACTTGATTACATGAACGTTCCAAAAGCTTTCAGAAAACTAGTTTCAATTTTATTGTAACACCTTCTCTTACTCCTTTAGGTAAAAGAAATGTACATTTTATTACCTAATTTTTCTTGAAATCTTTATTTAAGGAGGGTACGACCCTGCGCCATCAGGTAAAAGGGAAACGATCGCGTTGCGGTTAAGAATCAAACAGTATATCTTTGAACAGACAATGAAAATGTTTATTTAAATTTGTTTCTACCAAATAGACAAGCGGCTTTAAGGGACTGTCTTGTTGATAAAAGTCGTCACTTTCTTCAAACTGTAAACATGAGCAAAGAATTAAAAAGTGTTTAAAATGAGGTATCACTGCTGCTACAAAAGAAATTCCTTATGAGGCCCATAACACCACCAAAATAAAAAAAATATTTCTTTAAATAATATTTCTCTGTTAGGTGTCCACTATGGAAGGTCACTGATTTTTTTATAGCAATCAACTAAGCGACAACAATGTTAAGGAAACCAAAATACTAGTAACGGAAGTTTATTACCCCCCAAATCTCGGTAAAATTATTAAAATCAAATTTTAGAACAAAAACATCCTGTTACAGGACAAGTATTCAAACTTTATTTAAGGTTATTAAGTTCGGCTTTTCATCCATAAAATAAACAAAGAAATTTATGGTATGGGTCGAAAAACCCTCCGGAATGAAATAATTGTAAATAGTCAACGATCCGTGCAGTACTAAAAATTCCAAATTAAATTATCCGAAAATAAAATTGTGAATCAACGGCGGCGCTTTAGCAGACGCCGACGCCATGTTTGTTGAGTTTTGGTATTTTCAAAATGTGGAATATTAAATCCGAAAGAAAAACTTATCTATCTTGAATAGTTTTTGTGCAGTTATGCCAGTTTAAATAATACCTTGAAATGTGACATTAAAATAATTATTATAAGTGACTAAAAGTTTAAAATAATGGTGACAAAATATATATTGTGGTCTATATGCTACCACTTCTGATGTTCGCCCCTGTGCAGTTTTCGTCGGAACAGCTCAGCTGTCTGAATGGTTTTAATCCATTGAGAAGACAGAATTCATTCATAAGTAGCCTTTTATTTTGTTTCGTGCATCGCCTTTGTGTGTATAGGACAAAGAAAAACAAGAGGGAAAGTGAAAGACATTGCACCGAGGAAATCTGTGAAAGACAGGTTCGGATGAAAAGAATCCATTTTTCTACGCACTGATGCATCATTTTAAGTTCATGAATACAGTCCTTGTAAGACAGGAGGTACCACCCCACACACCCTCTTAAAGAGCTGGTAAAATCCTTATGGATGTTTCCAGCATTGGGTGTGTCGGCTTTGCGATATACAACCTAAGGTACCTTAGTACTTAGGCTTGCTGCCTTCGTGGGTTGTACAATAAAAAAAAAGAAAAGCAAAAAATCACTTAAATTTTCCCTACAACAAATACATATATCTTTCAAAAACGTTACATACAAAGTACTACGCTCTGACAACTATTTAAGCCATGAATAAACGGTACTACGGCATGTGCTACGGGGAAAAGCGACGTTGCCACTTTCACTCTAAATTTCGTCACCGTGAAATGAAAATTAATTATTAAAAACTTATTGTGAGGAAATATAATGGTATATTTTATTAATTCTTGAATGAACAAAAGAAGTGGGATGTTCTAGGCTTTTTGCATGCTCAGGTAATTTACCATATTTACTGAATTATGTATGACATTGGTAAGTAACGTTTACAAATTAGTGACCGGTAAGTCATTACTTACCGATCACGGGGGCGGTAAGTAATCAGAATCGATACTTTCTTGAGTCGTATTTTACAAAAAGTATTGAAACTAAAAATATGTGACAAAGTTCTAATGACAGCACTTTTCATTCAACAGTAAACTCTGTGTTATAGCAACTTAACGCAGCAACTATTTTTTCATGCGCTACTTAAACAATACATTTCCCGTGGGGGAATATTCTTGTTCCGGGGGGAGGGGGAAATAGTAGGTACCAACGCAAACGCAATGCAGCGTGGTTCCTACAGCGTTTCTAGTAGCTATAACTTATGTGGCGTTAGCAGCTAAAGCACGAAAATTAAAAGAATTCTGCCAAACTTTCCCATATGCCAACCAGATCCAGTCTCTCCTATAGCCCATTATAAGTAGTCTGTCCATAACATTTACTTCACAAATACTAAAACACATTATTTAAAGCTATTAGGTTCGGCTTTTCATCCATAAAATAAACAAACAAATTTATGGTACGGTCGAAATACCCTCCGGGGTAAAATAATTATACATAGTCGACAATCCGAGCTATACTTTAAAAATTCCGAATTAAATTACCCGAAAATAAAATTATGAACCATCGGCAGCGCTCCGGCTGGCGCTTGTTTAGTTCTGGTATTTTCAAAACCTGGTGGAATATTGAATCCGAAAGAAAAACTTATGGAGAGCAACATATTGCGAGCGCGTAATATTAATAGAAAATCCGAACAAGGGCTCACGCGAGGAAATAAATAATGCGACTTTATATGACAAAAGAACGGTTCTGAAAGAGTTTTCCAAAAACAAAAAGGTATTGAGAGTAATGGTATTTTTTCAACAATGTTTTTTTTATCTAAGATAGCCCACGTAGACGGCAAGCCTAGTACTAACGTATCGTGGACGTCTGAAGAGAAGGGAACTGTAATCTATTGACACGCGATTTAAAGGATTGGAGGTTGAAAGGAGAAGAAAAAACATCTGCAGGTAATTTGTTTCATTATCTGGAGACCATAGGTATGAATGAGCGAGAAAAGTGGGATGTTCTAGGCTTGTGTGGCTGGACAGTAAAGGGATGCATACATAACGCGCCTGCAGTAGGGACTGTGACATTGACGAGTCGGGTGGCTCTCTTTTGGATATAATCAAGGATGTTAAGTGTCGAAGATGATGCCATTCCCCAGATGTGGGGACAGTCCTGTATTTGGGAAACATAGAGAGTGTGTATGTTGGAAGCGGAGAAGTACTTTCTGGCTTGAAACCGAAAACAAGCTTTTTAGTTGCTGATGAAGTAATGTGCTGCCAGTTGATATCATGTTCGCAAGCGATGCCAACAAGATCGAACGTTTCTCTGTTCTCTACGGCTTGGCCATTCATGTAGATGGCGTAACTGTTGCCGTGACAGGGAGCGAGACTGGGTTTTGGAGGCGTTAAACTGAAGAAGGTTTTGGCACCACAGTCCAAGATTAATTGAATATCTTGGGAAAGGGATAGGTGCATAGATATACGTCTATCATCAAGCTCTTGATTCGAGACTTGTCTGGAAAAATGAATGTTGGAATGAAGAGTACTGTCTTCAGCATAACTGTGGATGTAATTGATAGTTGAAGAGAGCAGGTCACTAATGTAAAGAAGAAACAGGGTTGATGCTAGGACTGAACTTTTGGATACGCTAGCATTGATATGATGGAAGTTAGATGAGTAATCGTCCACCACGACAGATATGCACCGATTAGAGAGAAATGTAGCGATCCAGATACATAGTTTGGGAGTTGTATACGAAAAAACAAAAAAAATGTTCCTTAGTAGGAAAGGAGTTGTTACAAGGAAGGTAAAGGGATGCAGAAGGTTCTTGGACTGTAGAGGATTAAACTAAGTGCATGTAGTTCAATAGGAAAAGAAATGCAGAATTATTAAGGAAGCAAGAAGAAAAGCTAAATAAAGTCTTTAACACACCAATTTTTTTTGAAAAGATCCCCTAAATGAGTTTACGAGAAGTCGAGATGTAACTACATAAATCGCTTTCTTGCACCCGCAAACGTTACATAATACGCAAATATTATTAGTGTTAAATTAAATTTAGTTTTCAACCCTAATAGACTAATTTAAGAAGCACTATAATCAAAGCACAAACTAGATAAAAATGAGCGAGGTATTAGTTAACAACGGATCGACGAAGACCATTTTCTAGGTAGCAAAACAAAAAGAAACTAGGTACATTATTATTTAAAACAACCTTGTAGTTCTAAGGAAAAAATATTGATAACAATATACACGCGTGTTTGTATAGTTGCCTCAGCAGTGGAGTACATGGTATATCATTGATGTAGACGAAGCCAAGCTAAGGGGTTGTTGACCTCATTCCGCTATCGTAATTCAGGCGCCTATCTGATTGGTCCGCTCTACCGTGATGCCGACCTCCCTGATTGGTCTGCCAAACTCGTGCGTCAGCGTCAGTATGTATAGATGCATATTGAAGTGTTTAAAAATACCGTGTCCGTGTACATTATTTTTGCTTTTAACTTATTAATTTGTGAAGGAAAAAGTTAAATTCGATAAATATGAACAAAAGTTAAAGCCGTTTAAAGAATTTTAAACATCCATGTCCACAGCAGATAGCAATCGAATTACACTATTATTCACATTGGAAGCAGGAGTGGGAGTCATGTAATTTACATAAGTCAAGACAGTTTTTCTAGGAAACTATTATTTGTCCTTATAGAAAAAAGTGTTGAATCAATTGAAAGACCCGCCATATAGACACCAATGGAAGAATGAGGCGATTTGTGCTATCGCCAAATTTTCCGAAGTACTTACCTACGTTAAAATCGATTGAGCAAGGGTATCTTCCCAAAATAGAGGTAATTTCTTGTTGTAGATTTAGGTCTTAAGTTTGAAATTAAATAATTTTTTAGGTCTCGAAACGTCAGAAAAACTATTTTGATCAGATTACTCAGGCATACTTTTTATAATTAAAAGTCACTGACAGTATAAAGGGCAATTCTTTTCAGGATTGGTTTTTTTATATTTTAAAACGCTGTAGCTTTTATTATTTTTTTAAATATTAGTTTTCCTTAACAGTAGAGTTGCGTCACACCCAAATAATAAATCTGATCTGTCATATGATCAGGGATGGGTAATGACGCGTCGAGAATTAATTTTCGACGTTCATGTCGAAAAATCCGTCGAAAATGTCGAATATTGTCGAAAATGTCGAATATTAAGTTAAAAATGTCGACAATTTTATTCCCCCATGGCCATGGACTAACTTACCTTTTAAAAATACGTTCCCAAAGGATTTCCAGTGTATCTAAATACTTTTTCATAAATTGTTCTCCGTTCGCGATCACGACAGGTTCACGAGGAAAATTAAAACAAAGGCGCCTTTTTCCATGTTGTTTGAAGTTTGAATTCATTTGGCAATATAGCATACTGAATACTGAACGACCCCGCGACAGCAACGAGCGAGGCACGCATTCGGCAAAAGACCTGGATAAGATGGTTTTGAACAATATGATCATTTTGTGAAAAACCGACAGAAACAAGCATTAAATGTTTATTCTCTATTAGCAAATTTTTTACATCCACTTTATAGAGGTAAGATGTTATCGGAAGAACAAATACGAGATGTGGAAAATTTTCTCATAGAGAATTTAATTGCTGATGCATTAGATGATTTCCATTTGCATAAAAATAACAAAAACTTTTTCCAGAAACTTTTCTCCAAACAAATCGCGAATGTACAGACTTTCTGGAGAATGGCCGAAAGACATCATTCAGAACTGGCTAAGTTAGCCATGAAGTTAAACTCAATACCAGCCTCTTCGGCACAGCTCGAGAGACCTTTCTCAAATTGGTCCTTCATTCACTCTAGGCGACTTAAAACTTACATCTATTACCACATGAAAATAAGGGATGAAAACAGAAGTGATGAATATTAGTTTGTTTTTATAAGATATTTATGCCAGTTTTTGAAATCTTTTGTGAATGTACTTTAAGTTTATAGTCGTTAAGTTGACATATTTTTATTATCCATCTGCTGTTTTGTATTTCCATGCTTTTAAACAATATATGAATTATTAATATTAATACACATTGATTTATAGTTATTACTATACTATAACCAACTTACTCTTTGCCAAAGAGTCTTTGGTTATGTTATAGTATAGTATAGTATTTATTTCCTAATTCCAAATTAAAATATCCAAATATATTTTCGACTGTCGAATATGTCGAAAATTAATGGTGTCAAAAAATAATTTTCGACGCGTCGAAAAAAGCGTCGAGTATGTCAAATTTTCGGCGTACCCAACCCTGCATATGATTTAGCCTGTGGTACTGACGATTACAGATATCAACCCACAGTAGGTGGGGGACAGAGTTTTACTTTTATCTCAACAAACAAACTGTAGCCCTTTCTTATATTCATGGTTAAATCCATATATTACTAATACAAAGGGCTTGGTGTTAAAAACCTGAAATAATTCTAAAATACCTAGAAAGGAGCAGAAACCGGTTAAAATTTATTGGTGAAGTTAGCCAGGTAGTCCTAAATGCATAATTAGAACCGTTTTATTGCAACGCGAGAGCGATTACAATTTACTAATTAAAACCAAAATTTCGAGCCTAAATGAAAAATGTTTGATGGAAATACGGCAATGGGAAATTGTACGAGAGCGAGAGGCTTTATATTAATGACAATAAGCTTTTTGTTGTTGGATCTGAACAAACCTGTAACACGCGAAACTAGGAATATACAGCGTGTCCCACGGAATTCTTGCCATATTATGGGAACAATTATTACTTAAAGTTGAAAAAAAAACACTTGGGTGTAGAAAAGTTTTGCATATTAACAAACTAAGAATTCCTTTGGAAAAAAAATTTAAATACCCATAGCACTTATACAGAGTAGCGACAAAAACGTAAAATTTACCCAAAAATAAAGTACCCTTACTTAGCAAGATACAAAGAAAGGTTATTTTAAACAATTATTTGTAATCATATTTTCTCTCTCTAAATACGAAGCCACAGCCACCTACTAAAAAATTAAGAGTTTTAATATAAAACAAATGTATTACTTATTAAGAAAGTATAAATTGGCAAATTTCAAACTTTAAAATTCCTTTTCAATGCATTTTATTGTTTACTTGGAGAATTTTGAAACAGCTTTTCTCTAAACAGCTTGAGGAATTTCTAGAACCCATTGGGTTATTACTTTTCCAAGCTGTCGATACTTTCGAAAGGTCGGTGAGAATACACTTTTTCCCTTAAATATCCCCAAAGACAGTAATCGAGTGGGTTCAGATCCGGCGACCTCGCCGACCAGGGAACATTTCCTGAAGAAACTCGTTAACAGCTCGGGAACAATGGCATGGCGCACCATCACGCTGATACCATAAATTATTTATAATGTTAAGTGGAAGGCCTTTAACAAAGCAAAATAGCTGATTTCTCAAAAAAAAATTAAAGGTAAATATCCGTCGATATATTACCTCGGAAGAAAAATGGGCTTATCAGTTGGTTATCTAAAATATAGTACCACACATTATTTATCTTAAAAATAATACTGATCTTGACACTGGATAACAAATCCCGGATTAGCTGTACTCCACCTACAACAATTTTGGGAGTTAACTACTCCATTTCATGTAAAACATGCTTCATCAGAAAATATATTTATGCAAAAAGACTTTATGCATACCTCGATACCAAACCGAAAAAATCAAACCGAATATTAAAGTCTCCAGGTTTTAACGTGTGGACAAAGGTAGTGTTGTATAGATGAAAATGATTTTTTTTATCTGAGACATCCCACGTAGACTTCAAGTCTAAGTACTAACGTACCGTGAAGAGAAGGGAAATGTAGTCTATTGACACGGGATTTGAAGGATTGGAGGTTGGGACGGGAAGGGAAAACATCTGCAGGCAATTTGTTCCATAATCTGGAGACCCTACGTATGAATGAGCGAGAGAAGTGGTCTGTTCTAGGCTTTTGTAGCTGGACAGTAAAGGGATGCATAGGTAACGCGCCTCTTGTTGTTCTGTTAGGGACATTCAAGGGGGGAATAATACCGGCTAGTTCTTCAGAGCAAAATCCGTGGAAGTAGCGGTAGAAGAGGGATAAATCCCCAGCAGCGCGGCGATGAGCGAGAGAAGGGAGTTTTCTCGTGAGGGCTGGGTCATTGATAAGTCGAATGGCTCTCTTTTGGATAGAATCAAGGATCTCGAAGGTGATGCCGCTCCCCAGATGTGGGAGCAGTACTCTAGGTTAGGTCTTATTTGGGAAACATAGAGAGTCTGTAAGTTGGAAGGGGAGAAGTATTTTCTGGCTCGAAAGAGAAAACCAAGATTTTGCTTTAAGAACTCTTCCAGCAGTGGATTTACAAACAGAGCATCTATCGTTTCCAGGAAGTATTTTTTCCAAATTTCTCAACGAAATCTTGGGATTTTCAACAACGTTTTGGATAATTTTTAGGCGAATATCCTTCATCCACTCCATCACACATTTCAATATGTCTCCCTGCCTCCTTATTGCCTTGTAAAATTTTACCAAAATATTCCAAACCGTTTTTGAGATATCGCATCGTAACACTTTAATCCTCACCCTGTATTTTAATTACTAACTTTATACATACCTATTTATCACTCAAACATTTTAAATTACCAAACCATTTACCGCGGGCTGCACTTCAATTGCATATAACTTTACATTAAATTTTAGTTCATTAATTTGGTTTTAGTATTGTATTTATTGTATAACAAATATTTAACATAACTCAACCTCAAATCGTAATTAAATAATATTGTTTTCACATTAAGTACAAAATTATCTTTTAATCCTTAAAAACATGTCCGCACCTGTATAAATCGGATTGAGCAAAACCAATTACGGCCCCTAAAATCATCATAAAACATTCAATAAAAACCCCAATAAAGTTCGTTGTTTTATATCCTTTTCGTGATATTATTTCGTACAATATAAATGATAGGCCTGAATGTGGTAATAAAATTAATTGTATCCCATATTTCTTAGTATTACTTAAAATATTTTTGTTATTACATTATATTTAGTTCATTAAAATTTTATTAGTCATTATGTAGGTACCTAATATTATGTTCGTTAAAAGTTGGTTATAAGTAGTGGTGGCCATAATCGTGTTATTTCAAAAATCGAATTGAATAGCTAATAAATTATTGTAATACTCTAATTACAATCCGATTTATATTAGCTATATCGGGTGGCCACTTAAAATTCATATTAGGCGGCATATTGTAATAATAAGCGATGTTCATACGGGTATATGTTATTCATAATTTTAACTTCTGCTGCTGCGAAGAGCAAATGGCGGGACTGCCGATTCTTACGGTTTTTAATTTTTACTTGTACTTCTTAATAGTTCTAAATTTAATTAAGAAACACGTTTCAAGATAAAAAATACTTGGAAAACAAACAAATCGCTGAAATATTGGAATAACTCATAAGTATTTGATGATGATTTATCAACAATGACAGGCCAAAAAACCTCAACATAATTGATCACCAAGATCTTAATTTAAAACAGAACTAATACTTTAATATTTTTAGTGAATCCCGGTGTAAAGCTTTTACTTACAGCCAGATTCTCCAACGCTAGTCCAATTTGACAACCAAAAGTTTTAAACTAACAAGTATAGGAATAAGACAACTAAGTTTTAAACTATGAATTTATTTCTGAGCTTTTTCGCAAATTTATAAAGAAAAGGGCAATTTTAGTACGTACTTTCGACAATAGTAGAACTAAAATATCTAGAAAAACACAAAATCATCCATGACAGACAGTACAGATTTTGTCACCAAAGATCCACAGCTGATCTCCTTAGCTTTGTCACACATAACTGGAACAAGTCTCTTGAATTTCATGGCGAATCTCAGATTGTTGCTCTCGATATTTCCAAGGCCTTTGACCAAGTATGGCATGCCCCACTACTCAACAAACTACCTTCTTAGGGCCTTCCTACCAAACTATGTACCTGGATCGGCAGCTTCCTCTCTAATCAGCGCATATCTGTTGTGGTTGACGGTCACTCATCTAACTTCCATCCTATCAATGCTGGTGTCCCCAAAGGTTCAGTCCTGGCACCAACCCTATTTCTTCTTCACATTAATGACCTACTCTCTTCCACTACCAATCCCATCCATCCCATCCACAGTTATGCTGACGATAGTACTCTTCACTCCAATATTAATTTTTTCAGACAATAAGACCTAACCTAGAGTACTGCTCCCACATCTGGGGAGCGGCATTACCTCCGACACTTAAGATCCTTGATTCTATCCAAAAGAGAGTCATTCGACTTATCAATGACCCAGTCCTCACAAGAAAACTCCCTTCTCTCGCTCATCGCCGCGCTGTAGGGGATTTATCCCTTTTCTACCGCTACTACCACGGATTTTGCTCTGAAGAACTAGCCGGTATTATTCCCCCCTTGAATGTCCCTAACAGAACAACAAGAGGCGCGTTACGTATACATCCCTTTACTGTCCAGCTACAAAAACCTAGAACAGACCACTTCTCTCGCTCATTCATACCGAGGGTCTCCAGATTATGGAACAAATTTCCTGCAGCTGTTTTCCCTTCCCGTCCCAACCTCCAATCCTTCAAATCCCGTGTCAATAGACTACATTTCCCTTCTCTTCAGATCCCCTTCGGTACGTTAGTACTAAGGCTTGAAGTATACGTGGGATGTCTTAGATAAAAAAAATCATTATGGCAATTTGTTTGGAAATCATTTGGAAACGACGCAAATCGCTGAAATATCAGAATTTTTTATAAATTTTTAATGGCGACTTAATAACAATGACAGGACAAAAACCTGTCAAAATATAACTAATCAAGTAGAACATCTTAATTTAAACTAGTCCTAAATCTTAAATCTTCTTAGTGGGTCGCCCATTGTGGTACTACGTGACCAGAGGCCATCTCCCCGATTTATAATGAGTGATGTTTGATAGCTATTTTAAGGGTGAATTTTATCAGAAAAAAAATTCAAATTTTTTAGGGATAAGCTTTTTATATAGAGTACTTTTCTGTTTGAACTAAAAAGAAATTGCTGGATAAACCCTTTATTCCGGCATCGCCACATACATTTTCTTGAATGTATCAAACAATGTAACCGGTTTAGCTCTAACTAATGTCAATAATTGAATTGATTGATGATGACGACCATACAACAAAAACTCAATATTATTATGTAAACTTCACAGCACATTTCTAAAATTTACGACAGCATTTCCAAACCAGACCATTCAATTTTTACATGTAACTCAATGAAATCTTAACAATAACTCTTCTTCTAACAAGCGAAGTGTTTTAGTTTCCGAACAAACGGAACGTCAAATGGAAAAGGCATAAATTTTAAATGTTCACCTGTAAAAATTTATCGTTTCGCACATATTAAAATGGAGTAACACTCGCTTGCACCGGTGCAGCTGAAAATCTTTGTGATTTTCCGCCAAATGCACATCAACAGAACGACGACAATGGAAAGCCGACGTTATTTTCTCAGGTAAGCATCCAAGCATAAAAATAGCACAATATGCATATTGTCTATGCTATGCTGTTCTGGTTCTGACTTAGGAATTTACATGTTGTAATTATTAAACTGGACAAGACTCTATGTAAGTGATAAGAACTATTTATCTAATTGTGATAAGCTGAATATTTTGTTAAAAAAAAATGCATTTCCTAGTTGCAGTTTCGAATATTTTGTGATGATGTCTGTAAAATTCATATTGAAGCCTTTAGAACCAGTTACCATCCAATTGGTTGTTATATTTACAGATACACACCGAAACTACGGCAGGGTGGCGCGTTTTTTTAAAAATGTCTTTAAAAAATATTTTTTTTAAAATAGCTTGAAAAACGTTAATGAAAAAAAAAAGAAAAAAGACCCTGAACTAACCTAAACGAACCTTTTTTGGGTTTGATCAGGTTTCCTTAGGTTTAGTAGATACGTTATTTACTCGTAATTTATTTTTTCAAAAAGCCATTGCTTGAAAAAATTAATATCCGGAAAAAATTACTTTAGATATGTTCTCTGAGAAAACATTTTTTTGAAAAGTGCTTTAAAAAAATTGGTTTTAGACAAATTGTACTTTTGTAAGTACTCGTATATACTCCAAATAAGCAAAAGGCATAAATAAAAAAATGCTACAATGTTTACACTTCCATATTAATCAAACAATTTGTCCTGTCCCGTGTAAGCTAAGATGACCAACTGTTCTGTTTTTTTAACAAACATTTACGTAATTTTTTTTGAAAAACTGCTTTTTCGGAAGATGCTTTTTGGGAAATGGATCTACAAAAATCTGCGAAAATATATTTTTTAGAAAACAGTTTTCCTAAATTTAAATTATAAACCCGACTGGCTTAGAAAATGTCAATCAAAAAATGACAGAAAAATTCTGAACTAACCTAACGAACCGTTTTTGGGTTTTGCTATGTTACTGTGTAGTAAATTAATTTCAAAAAAAGTGTTGTTTTGTTTATTATGAATATTCGAAGCCTTTTTTGAAACAATATTTGAAAAAATGTACTTTCTAAAAATATGTTTTTGTAAAAAAATGTAATTTCAAAAAGTGATTAAAAAAATCGAAGAGTTGGTTTCCGAAAAAAAATCATCACATCAAAACATCCCCAGTTTTCGAATAACTGTATTATCAAAAAAAAATTCTAAAAATGTGTTTTCGAAAATGGACATTAGTCCAAATGGATAGAACAAAACAGCCATGGTTTCATGGAAGGGGGCGCGGTGTCATCGTTACGACGAAGGCGGAGGGGGTGTCCCTCTAGCCCCCTAACGGCACGCCACTGATTTTAACATGTACATTCCGAGAAATAAATTATAATATATGTATATTTGTATATTCATATAAGTTTTGTGAAAATGTCCTTATCTTGTAAACTTCTTAATTTTAGGTATCTTATCTAATTAGAAATATTTTAGTTCTGGGATATCTCGTAAAACTAGTAATACTTAATTAGTATTACATACTTCGATGTCAACATAATCTCTCAATACAATAATAAATCCAGATATTAGCATCATTAGAAGCGTTGATTAATGTAATTTAAACATTTCGAAATATCAGTATCATAATGTTGTTAGAAAAAAACACGAGGAGAGCAACTGTTTTTGTTATTTAGGAAAAGACTGCGTAAGTACTGTTTGATTCTCGAGTTTCAAAATCTCAATGAATAATAATCATAATATGATTATTATTTATACATCTTACATAGCACAACATTTAAAATTTGCTTTGAGCGGAGCGTATTAAGTGTATTTAATTTTTAATACTATTAATTTAATTAATAATAAATTAAATATTATTGCACAATAAAGTTAATTAATTCATTCATTTAGGATGAAGTGTTAGAATAAGCACTTCAAATATATTGTCTTTTTTTCAGGTCCTGATTCAAAATTGTTGCGAATTAATAATTTATTATATTATTGCTTAGATTTCTGCTAGTTTTAAAATAATAACCTCAGGATTTAAATAGGTTTAAAATGCAATGCTATAGTTTAAATTTAGATCTAGTCTAATCAATCGTCATCAAAAACTTACAACTTTTCTAATATTTCTTTGCTTGGTTTTCTAATGATCTTTTTGTTGAAACCTGTTGCTAAAAGGAATTTAGTTGTATTACTGTGGAAAATACATACTTAAATTGCGTTTTTCTTTATAAATTTGCGAAAAAAACTCAAAATTTGAGTTATACTATAGAACGTAACCGTCAATTTAAACTCTTGGTGGTCTGGAAAGTGGAATAAACTTTATACCAATATAAAGTTCTTTAAAATGACTATTAACAGCGTGTACTTTATTCATATGGGAAAATTGTTTTACTGAAAGTTGAAAAAAAATCACTTTGGTGTAGAAAAGTTCTGCATATTAATAAACTAAGAATCCCTATGGAAAAAATCTAAAAGGATCCATACTATACAGGGTAGCGACAAAGACGTGAAATATATCCAAGAATAAACTACCCTTCTTTAGCAAGATACAAAGAAAAGTTATTTTAAAGAACTACTTGGGATCATTTTTTCCCTCTAAATACGAAATTAGATCAAACTAGGGATAAAATTAAAAGTTTTAGTATAAAACTAATGTATTACTTATTAAGACAGAATAAATTGATGAAATTCAAACTTCAATATAGCCTTTTCGATGCATTTTATTGTTAACTTTTTAAATTTTGAAACAGCTTTTCTCAAAACAACTTGAAGAATTTCTAGAGCATATCGGGTTTGATTCTCTTTCCAAGCTGTGGATATTTGCAAAAGGTCGGTGAAAATACACTTTTTTCTTTAAATATTTCCAAAGAAAGTAGTCGGGTTCAGATCCGGCGACCTCGCCGGCCAATAATACCAATAGTCTAAAATACCACACCACACATTTGTCCTAAAATAATACTGATCTCGACACTGGATAACAAATCCCGGATTAGCTATACTCCACCAACGACAATTTTGGGAGCTTACTACTGCATTTGATGTAAAACATGATTCATCAGAAAACATGATTCTTTGCAAAACGACGGGTCATCTTCATGCATACCAAGCCGAAAAACACAAAAATATAAAATAATTAAATATTAAAGTCTCCACGCTTTAACGTGTGGCCAAAGGTAGGTTTGTATGGATGAATATGATTTTCTTTAAGAATTCTTCCAGCAGTGGATTAACAAGCAGAGCTTCTATCGTTTCCAGGAAGTACTTTTTCCAAATTTCTTAACGAAGTCTTGGGATTTTCAACAAGGGCTTGGATAATTTGTAGGTGGATATTCTCATCACCTTCGACCTGAACTTGATTATTTTTGGATTGAGTTTGATTGGGTATTTTTGTTGAAGCGGCTGTCCACACTTCCACTACTTCTAAATTTTGCCATTATGTGTCTAACAGTTTAATAGGATACAGATATTCCGGGATGTTTCTCATGAAAAATCTTGATTTATTTAATGAATTGCCTTGTCCTTTTTGTGATACTTCACTGGAAAATTATTGTTTTGTTATATGAAATAAGTGTCAAAAACAATGTTTCAAAAACCAATAGTAATGGGGTACTCTGCTTAAGAAGTTAGTATTATAGTAAATAAAGTTAAACGTTTGACTTCTTATAAATTAGACAAGCCATTTTAACTTCTTTGACAGAAAAATCCTGCAATATTAGGTTGGTAATAAGGGCATGACCATTGCCGGAAAAAGGTGGTGAAAACACTTAAAAAAATACCTTAAGGCATTTGAAGCCGACCCTGTTTTCTCTGACAAGGTCTCGCACGGAGAGCAGTTTCCTGTATTCATACGGGCGAATTGTTCAATTGGAATTTAATGACCTGCTATAATTTCGGGCTCAACAGAGCAAATAAGCATGTCAAGTGAGATTATTGCAACCGCTTTTCTTGTATTAAACATTTGGACAGGCCACAAAAATAACAGGTTTCTCGAAAAAATCTATATCTATATATATATATATATATATATATATATATATATATATATATATATATATATATATATATATATATATATATATATATATATATATATATATATATATGTAAATGCGAAGATTTACTTCTTCGCTAGTGCAGCGAAAAGGCCGTGAATGAAAAATAAAAATAATGAGGACTATCTTTGATTCTGGTCTGGGTGACCTCCTGCTATCGATTTATGGGCCCTTACCCATCAGCGGGCAGGCTTACACCCAGGGTGGCTGAAGAACAGACCACGATTTGACCAGAATCAAAGAGAGTCCTTATATCCAAAATGTTCGGAAAGGATGGGTAACTCGCGCCAACTAGTTCACCCAGTGTTGCTCCAAAAATGTTTGGCTGCTAACACAATAATACTCGAAAGTATGTCGAATGTCGATTTTCTCGACGTCGACGGTACAAATGCACCATTGTACAACAATAGTAGAAAAATGGAAGATTTCTTGGCCTATAGGTAATATAATAAATGTAAATGCGAAGATTTACTTCTTCGCTAGTGCAGCGAAAAGGCCGTGAATGAAAAATAAAAATAATGAGGACTATCTTTGATTCTGGTCTGGGTGACCTCCTGCTATCGATTTCTGGGCCCTTACCCATCAGCGGGCAGGCTTACACCCAGGGTGGCTGAAGAACAGACCACGATTTGACCAGAATCAAAGAGAGTCCTTATATCCAAAATGTTCGGCCAGAATCAAAGAGAGTCCTTATATCCAAAATGTCACGGCTTTTTCGCTGCACTAGCGAAGAAGTAAATCTTCGCATTTACATTTATTATATTACCTATAGGCCAAGAAATCTTCCATTTTTCTACTATTGTTGTACAATGGTGCATTTGTACCGTCGACGTCGAGAAAATCGACATTCGACATACTTTCGAGTATTATTGTGTTAGCAGCCAAACATTTTTGGAGCAACACTGGGTGAACTAGTTGGCGCGAGCCACTACATCTTACACATCCTTTCCGAACATTTTGGATATAAGGACTCCCTTTGATTCTGGTCAAATCGTGGTCTATTCTTCAGCCACCCTGGGTGTAAGCCTGCCCGCTGATGGGTAAGGGCCCAGAAATCGATAGCAGGAGGTCACCCAGACCAGAATCAAAGATAGTCCTCATTATTTTTATTTTTCATTCACGGCCTTTTCGCTGCACTAGCGAAGAAGTAAATCTTCGCATTTACATTTATTATATTACCTAGAGGCCAAGAAATCTTCCATTTTTCTACTATATATATATATATATATATATATATATATATATATATATATATATATATATATATATATATATATATATATATATATAAATCTATATTTTTGGGGTCTCCGGTGGCCGAGTTTGTACAGCGCCAGCTTTCGAATCAGGCTTCGACCATGGATATTTTGTGATTGTTAGTTGTTAGAAGGTGGTAGAGGAATTCTTCCTCGACCGAGGTAGTACCACCCCACACATCCTCTTAAAGGGCTGGTGAAATCCCTACGGATGTTTCCAGCTCGGGATGTGTGAGTCGGATTTCCCCAGTACACCCACGGTACCCAGTACTTAGGTCTTCGTGTCAGAAAATTAAAAAAAATAATTCCTGTAACAAATTTAAAAAATTATGGTTCAGGAGAAATCGAAATTATTTGCACTTTTATATAACACTGACCCTTATGATTGCCTTTGTAATAAAAATTCTAGGTCGTTATTTCCACACCCGTTTAAAATCAGATTCTCTTACCTTCTCGTGGCAATACAATATAAAGCCCTTATGTTGCCATTATATGCCCTAACATAACATTCTATAGGTAACCCTACAAAGCAATTCAACAGGTTAATGGTTCGGTAAGTACAAGTAATAGGTCACAATAAAATATTTAGGAAACAGAGGGACTATGAACTATGACTGTGAGCAAAATATTTTTACATGAAGTAGTAATAATTAGTAGATTACATTCATAAATTTTAGCACTCGTAGAAAGTAAAAAGTTAGTGGCTTCTCGGACCAAAAATAGTGTGCAGTTCTAGTATTAATGCCTAGTGAGCTCAAGAACAATAAGATAACTATGATAGACAATGTCTCTTCTTCGTCGAACTGATTATAAAACAAAGATCGTGTTACAACTTTCCTAATATGCCTCTATCTTATATTTTATTTAGTATAGTCAAAAAAGAAGCTACTCAAAATGAAGAAGTGACATTTTTTTTATCTAAGACATCCCACGTAGACTTCAAGCCTAAGAACTAACGTACCGTGGGTGTGAAGAGAAGGGAAATGTAGTCTATTGACACGGGATTTGAAGGATTGGAGGTTGGGACGGGAAGGGAAAACATCTGCAGGCAATTTGTTCCATAATCTGGAGACCCTAGGTATGAATGCGCGAGAGAAGTGGTCTGTTCTAGGCTTTTGTAGCTGGATAGTAAAGGGATGCGTACGTAACGCGCCTCTTGTTGTTCTGTTAGGGACATTCAAGGGGGGAATAATACCGGCTAGTTCTTCAGAGCAAAATCCGTGGAAGTAGCGGTAGAAAAGGGACAAATCCACTACAGCGCGAGAAGGGAGTTTTCTCGTGAGGGCTGGGTCATTGATAAGTCGAATGGCTCTCTTTTGGATAGAATCAAGGATCTTAAGTGTCGAAGGTGATGATGCTCCCCAGATGTGGGACTCTAGGTTAGGTCTTATTGGGGAAACAGAGAGTGTATTTTTTATCGTTGTATATTATTTATATTGTTTAGCAATAAAATTAATTTTGTCAGACTAATTGGTATGGTCTTTGTAGTATTTTACCTGTAAAGAGTCATTTTTGGTTGGTATTCGTCAGGGGACAAAGCAAACTCATAAAATTAAGTGGCATTATTCACTTTAGCAAAAATAGGACTGACGCATGTTTTTATCATCTGAACTTATTTTGTGTCTTAAAAACGCGAACACTAGAGTATTAGGTAGATAATGATCTAGATAGAGTGTAGATAAATAAAAATTCAAACAGTTGTAGTTTCTTATGAGTCAAGATAGACACGTCCAAATGATGCAGGTAGGTATAAATCATTCGTCAAGACAACAAAATTATGAGACGACATCAGAGTCACTCAAGCTCCTAAAATTTGACTAGTAACAACTTCCCAGACGACAAAATACATAAATCTCAGTTACATGTAAAAATGTCAGTAGTTTGTTTAATTTATTTTTCTTCTCGGGGGTCCGTCCAAAGCAGGATGTATTTCGGCCAGTGTTGGTACTGTTTTTCTGTCTTGACCGCGCTTATAAGAATAAACCCTTCTGTTGTGTTCGTCCGCAAATATGGCGTAGTTTTCTGTAGAAAGGAAGAAATGATACTTTTCGCACTTATTCCATGTACCTTCATTGTTTTTTGAATCGTCCGCGTGACCGCGTACCAGATTATTGCTCCAATAGTAGTATTTGGTTTCTTTTTATTCCACATGCTTCGATCATCGATTACGACCTCGAAAGGTATTGCAAACAAAACCTTCAGTCCGTATGATCCAATCACAGGTCCACCAATTTTGTAATGTAGTTCATGTCAGGTCATCTGCATGCAAACGATGCTGAACGATAATCCCATTCTTGCCGGTTCCTTGATCGCCATATGAAGCGGGGGAAGGTCTAGGATGTTCTCCATTGTTGATGTCACCGATTTCATGCCACCCGTAATGGTTAAGTAAGCTAGTCTTTGCAGACTCCCCAGCTTGTGCATTGTAGCCTTTTGGAGTACCAAACCAAGTTCGTTTGATATTGACAAATTGAAGAGCTGACGAAGAACATTTTAACTGGGCTACTCCCAAGACAAAGAGACATATAAAAAAATTATACAGTACTTTTCAAAACCCACAAAACATTACATCTGATATATGAGTGGAATAACCTCTATACACAGCTACGATCACAATAATTGGATAATATAATAATAATGTCATTTTCTGAAATTTTAATAATTAAATGGTTTGGGTTTAATGTACTAAATTGAATCAATTGGTTTGAGTTTCAGTTTAATACTAGCGTTCGCGCGCTTCATAAGCGTGAATTTGTTGTAGATAATATAATCACAAGTAGTATATTTAATTTATCCGAAAAAAATTAAAAAAATTAGTTCTTAAGCATTTTTTTCACAAATGACGTGAGTGCTGGTAGCTATAATTGACACTTGCATTTTAATGCTGATTTATCATCTTTAAAGGGTTATATACAGTTAGAATTTTCAAAAAATCGTTTTTTTTTTAATTTCATTTTCATAATGTACCTACATATATTCAAGTACACACACAGAAAATTTCAAGGCAATCCGGCAATTATTTTCGAAGTTACACGCATATTTGTAAAGACGTCTCAGAGCGATTGTACGCTATGTAAAGTGCTTTTGAAACTTTAAACGTGTTTTTCTCAAAACTGTGTTTTTAAAGTCGGTGACGGAGATTTCTCGGAAACGGCTGAACCGATCAGTCTCAAATTTTAACACAAGCTTCTTAAGTATATTTTTTAGTAATTAATCGAAGGTTTTTTTCTCACCGATAAATATTTTTTTATATATAAACAATTTAAGGCCAAAATTTTGGTCAAAAATCGTTGTTTTTTTTTTGAGAAGCCGCCATTTTGTCAAAAAATTTTATTTCGCTTATTCCTTCGACTAATTACAAGCTTATATATTGCTTTAACGAAATCCGTTTGCTTTTTTCATATTAGATGATCCAGTCCAGAGATATAGTTGTCACCGCAAGATGGCTTTTTTGAGAGGAACTTCTGGAGATCAGCTATAGCAGCTTTCAAAATTATTATTTTTACAAATACAAAAATCTTAAAATACAGCTAAAAGTTACCATAATATGTGTGCAAATTTTTACATTAATGAATTTAAAAGTCTTCTCAGGAAAAAGTCTTGAAAAATCGCTTTTTTTTTTGGCCTCCTGACTGTATATAGCCCCTTAAATAAAATCAGGCACAAGAGCTGATATTATTTTGACTTATAAAATTCCCTTATTTTGTCACGTTTTCGTTCCATCAAAACTTAAATTCATCAACAGATTATGTGTATGCGAACCACATTACATTTTACACTGTGTATATGACATGTAATTATTCACGTCCGCTTAACTTTGACTGTCTCGGGAGTTTCAAAGGGAGAGTATTTGCAGATATTCAAGCTCTAGCGTACCCCCAAAGGCTCTATTCTTACTTAAAACTTGACTCTGTTGACTTTTGGTTAACTTCAGGTTAACTTTGGTGGTGTTGTTCTAGGATTGTGGATTGTAATGGCTTGTAACATAGTACAGTATATTTACCAACTCTCCACGACAAGTTTGGGACAAAGAAATTATTATTTAATACGGCTAGTTGAGAACTATTAACGATCTTGCATCTTCTAAAAGAATCAGACCTATTACCATCTTTTAAAGAGGAAATTTTGTTCAAAAAAAAAAACGGAAAAAAGAGGTATTTCATAAGCCCTTGCAGAGATTCCAAAACTTTCTTATAAATGCCAGTTAAAGGCCGGATGAAATGGGATAGCTAATCGACTACAGGTTGCCCAAAACTGGAGGCTGATCTGAGTAAACTGAAAAATCAGTGTCGTTTTATATTACTTTCAACTACGCTAGTTGTAAAGAAAGTATTGTAATTGTCCAAAACCCGACTTGGGAAATTTATTACTTCGGGGATTAAAAGATTGGAGATTAGGAGCGAAGCCAAAACCTATGCAGGCATTTTTAACCTAGGTAACCCTATGTAGAAACAAGCGGGAGAGGTGGAATCTTTCCAATTGGTCCATAGAGAGATTCACATGTGGCACGCTATTTGTTGTTATTTTAGAAGCATTTAAAGGGGAAATAATAGATGCTAGTTCTTCTGAGCAAATTCCATAAAAAATATCTAAAGAAGACTTACAGATCACCAACAGCGCGGCGACGACGAGAGAAGGAACTTTTTTCATATATTACATAATACATTATATCTACTTTTTCTTAAAGGCAACATTGTTCGAAATATGCCACAGTCATTGTTCATTGTGCAACTCCTAAAACTCAAAGCTTTGATTATCTTCTTTTACAGCTTATTGAGCCATTTATCTTTTAAACTGCTTCGTAAGGGAGCAGTTGGAACATAGATTGGCGAAGTAAGGCATTAAAAATCCTACTAATACTGTGGTGGCAGAAAATAAAATACCTTAAAAATATTTTAAAAACTACCGATCAGTATATACAATTGTTTAAATACAGTGATAACTGGTGTTGAAATTACCTTAATATTTATTTAACTAGTAGATTTCGATTCGAGATCGTAGATTTAAAAAATGCACTATAAAGTTTTACTGATGCTTATATCACCATACTTACATCTAAGGATACTTTAGTGGACAGTATGAAATATTTTATACTCTCCCCTCACTCATATATACAATAGATAACTGAGTGGAAGATCTGTTAACATATATTTCTGACTTATTTATATAAATACATCATTTTATAAACTTAAAACTTAGCTAAATTAGTTATAACTACCCAGACACTCAACCGTTATAATCATCTCTTTTCATCACACATTCAGTCACACTGAGCCGTTAAGAATTACTTCATATAGATGATTGTGAGTACTACACAAAGAACACAACACAAATATCAAATAATATCCAAACAAAACTCACACTAAAAGTAGGTCGAAACACTTTTACAAACCAGCGGACTAATAATGTTGAACGATAAACAAGAGCTTGACGGTGGCGGCATCACAAATGTAATTCTGATGTATTAAAGGGTCGAGTGCTGTGTGGCCAAATTACTCTCAAAGTCGTAATTACTGTAGGTTTTAATGTTTTATAGGCACAGTTACAATTATTATTATTAGTAATTACCTAAATATCTTAAAATAAAATTAGGTAAGCTTATATTAAATGTATAAGTGTATCGCGAATCGCGAATATTGTTCTAACAATAGATTGGTGAGATTTAAGTTAGTGAACCAGAATTTGCGACAACCCGAAAACCGGCACGGCGGCGTTGACAGCCACGCGCGCCCCGAAAGCGATATTATTGGTGGGCCGTCGAAAAATGTTGTCCCTTTAAGTTCCTCAAGCGCGTATGTTTGTTTCTCTCTTAGCTTTAATGCATTTTATGTAGTCCATATGCACCTATGAAGTCAATTTAAAATACGACGAGTCCGGAGCAAGCTTCGCTTGAGCGCTGTCGCCGTTGTATACGGTGGCTTGATTTTTTCTTGGGGTATTTTCGCATGGAACTTGCACTTTTTTGAAGGAAAAGATTATTCTTTGGTTTTAAAAAATAAAAAAATAAATTTATAGATAGATCATTGAAAATTTTAGATGGGTCATTGACCAAATGATCTTATGGACTATGGACGGACCAAGCCTGCTGTCTAGCTGAAAAAGCCGAGAACATCCCACTTCTCTCGCTCATTTATACTCAGGGTATACTCAGATTATGAAACAAATTGCCTGCAGATGTTTTCTTCTCCCAACCTCCAATGCTTTAAGTCCCATGCTGCATTAGTACTTAAACTTGAAGTCCAGGTGGGATATCCCAAATAAAAAAAAACAAAAAAATAATGCTTCACTAATATCAGCCTGCATATCTACATCAATTTTCATTAAAAGCTCCTAACGACAGTAATGGACAATGTTTATATAGAAACACATTTTACTTTCCTCACATGTGCAGTAGCTACGAAGCCAGACGCTTTTAAATGCAGTTGATCAATTTTATTAGCATCATTAGTAACAAACACAATATTGCTTCATCAACGCCACTCTACTTTTATACATGAATATATCGTGGCTTAAACATAATACTTAGCAGAATTAGTTATAGCTACAACTATACAAAATCCCTGTTCATTTTGTTACTCGTAAAACCTTTATGATCATCTCCTTTCACTACATACTGAGCCGTTTACCTTTGAAATTGCTTCGTAAGAGAGCTCTTGGAATGTTATGTTATGACATACAATGGCAAAATATGGTCTTAACAGGCGCTAATAATATTTTAGTATGGCGATGGCGAAAGAATATAGCAGGTGATTTGTGATTTTTAGTGGATACACGTGTATGAGTGTAAAAATACTTGGGAGGGTGTACAAGTAAAGAAGTTGCAGTAGTAGGGGTATTTTCGAGCTTAAAAAAAGAAATTGAAAGTTGTTTACACATTATGTGGATACTAAAGTAATGAGTTTGTGCAAGCTGAGGATGTGATCACGTTCGAAAGCAATATACCATGTATCTTTCTTTATCGAAGACTAGACAGGGTACTATAGATGGGATTGGTAGCACTGGAAGAGGGAGTAGATCATTTGTGTATAGAAGAAATAGGGCTAGTGCTGATACTAAACATTTAGGTACGCCAGCATCGATTTGATGGAAGTTGGATAAGGGACCGTCTATTACAATGGATATGCTTTGACTAAAAAAAATCATATAGTTGGAAAGAAGAAAAATTGCTGAAAAGTGCAGTATACCTGATCAACGGTCTTGGACATAGGCGAAGCCAGGATTTTCTCTTGAAAGGTGCTGCTCTCTGATTTGCTCAGGGGATTTTGACTTGCAAGGAGTGGGCTGAACAAATTTCAAACGGGAGGGCGACGTACAACCGTGTATTTGCCCAAAAATATATGTAGGAAAAATAAATCTATAGCTTTCCTCTTTCAGATGTGCCAAGCTGTTCAAGGAATTTGTTCCAGTTATGTTTGACAAAAACGAAAACATCTCATGTGGAGCTTTGATAGAAGAAAAATTATTGAAATATACATCACATCTGATCAAAGATGTGCCCAGTCAGGATTTTAGCTTGGAAGTTCTTGCTCTCTGAAAATGTGTTCAAAGGATTTTGGCTTGCAGGGGGTGGACTAAACAAATTATTAACGGAAGGACAACTTCAAATGGTGTATTTACCCAAAATATAAGTAAAGAAAGTAAAATTATAGCTTCGTCCTTCTAGATGTGCAAATTTGTTGCAGTTGCTTTGACAATCATAAAAAAAAGCTTCTATTTGGCTTTGATGACGAAATTGATACTGCGGGTCGTGGACGGGTTTATTTTCGAAACATTTCAGAATCTAAGAGTTTCTTTATGACATCACAGAAAACTGAGAGAATTATTCTAATTCTAAATAGGAAGAGATTTGAAAACTTTCTTGTAAATAATTTATCAGCTTTGGCTTAGAAATAGATTTTGATGACGTATTTATACAGGGTGTCCGAAAAGTCTTAATATGGGCAAATATCTTTGCTATTCTAGTAAAGACAGAGACACCAAATTTTAGGTGTAACCTACTGGCTAATAAATCTACTTTTTTTATGTAATTTGACTGTTTCAACCCTCTTGAGGGGTGACGCTAGGGAGCTGAAGAAATGCTTAAATGCAACCCTATGCCGTGTGGTATTCAATTTTAAAGTTCTTCAAAAAAAACAAACATTTTACCGCAAACCCGAGGTCGAAATCTTTTTTAAATGGCAAGCCTTTAAAGATTAAAAATGGAAAAAAAATTTAAAAATTTAAGTATCTACATTTATTTATCTTATTACTTTAAAAGTTGCTCACCACTCACCACTGTGAACTTCTTGCCAGTACCAAATCGATTGTGGAACTCTGCCAAGAAGTAACACCTGCCATTCTCGAAAATGTGAGATGTGAGTTCCAAAATAGACTATTACTACCAAGAACTCCATGGTGGTCATTTTGAACAACTTTTAAAGTAATAAGACAAATAAAGGTAGGTACTTATAATTTTTTTTACGATTTTTAATTTTTAAAGACTTTTAAAAACTAATTAAGATGCGGACCTCGGGTTAGGGTTGTATTTAAAATTCTTGACCTCAAATCCATAGCGTCACCCCTCAAGGGGGTTGAAAAAGTTAAATTACAAAAAAAATAGATTTATTAAGTGATAAGATAAACACCTAAAAATTGGTATCTAGATCTTTACTACTAGCAAAGATATTTGCCCATGCTAAGATTTTTCGGACACCATGTATAATTTAAATGCATGGTTATTATACACGTCCAGAGGGAATAAGTACACTTAAATTAATTATATTATAACGATCAAAAGCATCGCCAATCTTGTAACCCACAAAAGTTTCTTTGCACCACAAACTTACTGAGAGGTGATTTGCATTTAAGCTCCGCCCACCTAATTTTGTATCGTTTCCTCACCCTTGCGTCGCATACAACTTACCATGTGTTGGACTATATATCGCACAACCGACTCACACACCCAGTGCTGGAAACATCCCTATTCACCAGTCTTTTAAGAGGGTGTGGGGGGAGGTACCTCATCGGTCCAGGAAGAATTCCTCTACCACCTTTCCGATATATTGTTGAATTAGTGCTCTAATAAGCTTTCACTTGACACCCTACATGATGCCCATGAATTTTTTTTATTCCCCAAGTTAGGTACTCCCTGTAGTTTCAGAGAAAATCGACTGTGACAGACGCACGGACGGGCGGACGGACACCATCAGTGTTCCCTTTTGCTAATTTTAGCACGGAACACTAAAACACCGCGACAATTCTAAATTTTTATCTTCGTATATTTGTATTTTTCCTCCTCCTCCTCCCCCCCCCCCCCCCTAATTATAGTGCTTCTTATACACCCCTAGCTAATCCTCTATCCATTTAACAGGAAATGTATTCGGTTTCAAGCTTAGTTAAAAAGCTTGGACTAAATATCGTGCTTTTTTATCAAGTAGTTTTTTTATTACCCTTGAGTATTTTTTCCTTGAAAATCAGAGTTCTTTCGACTCGACGCCGACCTTAACAATCGGACGGCTACAAACTGGCCTATATAGCTGGAAAAATAAGCCATTACTAAACATAATCTGCGTCCATTTTGTATCTCCTAAAACTTTATTATTTCCTGCGTTTTCTTACTGAGCTATTTACCTTTTAAACTGCCTCGTAGGGTTACGCTTGAAATGTTACATTTGAACATAAAAGAGGAAAATAAGGGCTTAACGGAATCCAATGTTATTTTAATGTGAAGGGGAAAACGAGATTTTAAAAGGGTGCGTACTGAAAGTTGAGTCAGATTTGTAATTTTTTTATACGCTCTGTAAAAATGTATCGGAACGGCTTATTATTTTAAAAACTAGAAAACTCGGCGAAAAATATTTTAAATAAAAGTTGTAGGGCATTTAAAAATCTGTAATTTGAAGATCAGTTGGGATATACGGGGTTGCTAAAAAAGTTGTAAGTGATCAAAGCTCGGATCAAAGTTATATTTTCTTAAATAAAATACCTTGTTTCTTGCTTTAAATATATTAACGGCCACGCTACTCCGGTCTAATTTGACAACCAAAAGTTTTAAACTAACCCATGTAAGGACAACTAAGTTTTATAATATGAATGTGTTTCTAAGTTTTTTTCGTAAACTTATTAAGAAAATGGCAATTTTAGTACGTACTTTCGACAATAATAGAACTAAATTCATTCTAGCAACCCGTTTCAAGACGAAAATCATTTGGAAACCAAGAAAATCGCTGAAATATCAGAAGTTTTTAAGGACAACTTATTAACAGTACTAGGGCAAAAACTTGTTAAAACATAACTGATCAACTAGAAGACCTTAATTTAAACCAGTACTAAATCTTAAATCTTCTTAGTGAATCTGAAAGTAATTATTTAAATTTTATAAGCAGGAAAAATTATAACAAAAAAGGCGTTTGACTTAGACAGTACATCAAATGGAAGAGGAAAAAGGTTTTCTGACGAGGAGAAAAAAACCATGTTAGTAAAAATTAGGACAAAAACCTGGAATAAAATTACTACAAAGGTAATATTAAAGTATGGAAATTTTTTCATTTAAAATCAGATTTTTCCACTTGGCACTGAAATAATATTAGCGCCCATCATGCCTTTATTGCGTCCTTCTTTCTCCCAACAAAACATTCCAGGCGCCAAGCACAATCCTCTACAGCAGTTCATAAGGTAAATGGGTCAGTAAGAAAATGCAGGAGAGCGATAATAAAGCTTTTATACAGGATGTTCTCAAAGCTGAGGCATTTATTTTAACAGGTTGAAGAACTCGTAAAAATAAACGATTTGGCCAAAAATCGCCTATATTAAAATTGAAAAATAATGGATATTAAAAGTTTTTAAAAAGTTACAAAATTAAATACGTTTCTGCCTCATTTCCTGAGAACTGACGTCATGAACCCTGATCCGGTCGAAAATCTACAGCATCGCACGGTTTCTCTTCAAGAAATCTCAAGTATCAATAGAAGTGTTCAACACTTGTCTGATTTTGAACCAAGGCCTGGTTGTTCTTGAATGTCTGACAGTCCCGCTGGACCTACAGAAAAACCTAAAACTTCCTTCATATGTGCTTCACCGGAAGATTTGAGTCCCTTACCTAAAGTTCAGTCAGGACAGAAAAGAGCAACAAGAAAAAGAGGCAAATCACAATTTTAACATCATCTCTCTACAAATCTGAATTAGAAGATGCTGTGGAAAGAATGGAACAGGTGAAAAAAGCAAAATTAGGCCGACTTAAAAAAATGGAACAAAACCAATAAGAAGACAACTAAGAAAGCTAAAAAAAAGCGAAAGGAAATTAGGAAGTTTACAAAGGATGCCGAAGGTAGTTCCGAAGAAGAAGATGACACGACATGCCTTTATTGCAAATATTGCAATGAACAGTATTCAAAATCAATTGAAGACTGGTGCTCTTGTGCTATCTGCAAAAAATTGGTGCATTTATCGTGTGCTGGCCTGGATAGTGATGACGATAAGACCGTGCTAATTTGCGAACATAGTGCAGAACGGGAAAAAGTGACCTTTTTTTCTAATGATTTTTTAGGTTTAGTTTATCATTTTCTTATAAGTTGTTTGCCATGATATTGTTAAAAAGAGACTTAATAAATAGAAGTTTAATATTTTGGACTTATTTTTTTAAATTTC
Source organism: Philopedon plagiatum (assembly GCA_963971165.1). NCBI lineage: Eukaryota > Metazoa > Arthropoda > Insecta > Coleoptera > Curculionidae > Philopedon > Philopedon plagiatum. Next base: position 13,013,337 of record OZ020191.1, read on the forward strand.
ATTCTCATAATATCACCACGAACATTAGCTACCCTGTTCCACCCCTGTTTCCCCTACATACCTAGTGCAAAGTTAATCAAAAATTTTCCATAAATGGGTATCATTAAAGGTCAGTATCGTCAAATTTAACTAAGCATATTTGGCTGTACATTTATTGTTATGTTACAGTAAATAATAAGTATTAGTAGCGAAATTTTAAAGACATCATACAAGCATAAACTTTTAGCAAATTATCCGATTTTCCTTGCACAAATTTCGTTAATGTCATTGTTAAGCATTCCCCTTACTCAAATGTAATGTTTCTTGTTCACGAAAATGGAGTTGAATGAAAAGTAGGCAGCATGCAGCATTAACATTAGCGATTTTTTATAAGAGGACTTATTTTGTTTTTTTGATTTTCTTAAAAATACTTACTAATATCAAAAAGTAGCAGCGTCAAAAATTGTATTTTTTCTTTGTCTATACAGAGGCAATAAAATCAAAATTTAGTGAAAAATCGTATTGTCAGAGAAGAAAAACAAAATAGTTATTATCCTAACAAGTGCGGAAAGAGTCACTTTCCCGCAAGCGACTGCCGTTACCCGAACGACGCGAAGCGGAGTTCGGGTAAGCAGTCGAGTGCGGGAAAGTGCCTTTCCGCATGAGTTAGGATCAAATTTTTTTCTACTAGCGTTAAAAAAACCAACATCATTTTTACAAAGTTTATTATTTTTTAATAAACAAAAAATAACAGGTATATAATGTTTACTTATTACTTATTATATATATTTATCGTAAAAGTACAATTGGATGCACTGTGTAAATTAATTGCTGAAGCTAGAGAGGTTGAAGTTGACTGATTCTGCATAGTGGAAGTTTGAAGAGACAGAGGTGTTGAACTTTCATGGACGCTACTGGGACCCGGTGCAATATCTGCTGGCGTTTACAAATGATGTTAAATTGTGACTTTGACAATTTAATAAAATTGTTTGAGTGATGGTTGGCATGCCAACTTCTATGTACAGGGTTTTTTGAGTAAGTATTTTTAAATTTACTATTTTTGCAACAAACAGTGAAAAATTAGTGTTTCGCTGATATATCTCACTTGATTTTATTGGAAATGACTCTAAGACTTCATAATAATATTATTCATACATCACCAAAATTTTATTTCAATATAAAACATTAAAAAATATTTTCCCGCACTCAGTGCGGGAAAAATTTTCCCGCACGGTGCGGGAAAAATTTTCCCGCACGGTGCGGGAAACTTAGTCTTTCAGAGACAAAATGAGTGCGGGAAAACGGTGAATTGCGCACGCTAGTAGAAAAATTAATTTATAGTAAGTATTAAATTTAGTTCTCATCCGTTGCTATAACGATACTTTAGAGCGAATAGGCTGATGCGCATCTACCTAAATTTATTACGTAAAATATGCGGAATCACAGTTCATTTTATAAATCATAAAAGCTTTGTAATAATTACCCCCCTGCTCTTCCTACTAAGCTATTTACCTTTTGAACTGTTTTCGTAAGAGCACGCTCGGAATGCTATCCTAGGATACAGAAGGGTGTTTGAGATTATTTTACTAGAAGTGAGAGAATACCGAATTAAAATCGTTTTTATTGAGAATTACGCCATTGGGTGGTTATCGAAAAATCTGTATTTTAGAACGGTAAAAGTCACTGCTGTGAAATAATAAACAAAAAGCCTAGTTCTTTTTTCGGTAGCCCATACACCTGATGTCAACAAAATGGCCTGTCATTTTCTTGCCAATATATTGTAATTCAAAAAAAATATATCCTATTTTACAAACATGTTGTCCTTACCCTAAAGTTGTATAAATCATTTTGTTAAGTAATGTATTAGAAAGAGAAGTCCTAACGAGCTTATTGAGTATTTTATATTTTTTAAAGTACAAAAGTACTCCATTCGAAAAGCGTAACGTCAAAAATTAGAATTTTTCCTTGTTATATATTATGTATTTTACCGTTACCTGTATCATGGTATTAGGTTTGTTAAAATATCGGACTTTGATATATGTTGTTGTCATTAAATAAAATAAAACTGATTTACTACAAAATACCAAGTACTTATATTTATTAATTGGCGACGAGGATGGGATCCAATTAATAAATATACTTGGTATCTTGTAGTAAATCAGTTTTATTTTATGTAATGACAACAACATATATCATAGTCCGATATTCTAACAAACCTAATACCATGATACAGGTAACGGTAAAATACATAATATATAACATTCCTGATCAACTTGAACCTCACAATAATAGTGGTCACACATCGCTCATTATATATATCCCACGATGGACGACCTCAATTTAAGAAATAAATTAAACGTCTTGGCATGTTTAGAGCAGGCAAGTGGCATATTAGGAGGTGAGGAGTTTCTTCCTAATCCCCACATGCTCTACAAGTAGGATCCTCCTCTAATCCAATGGTATTAAAATGCCTTTTTAGGATACTAAGTTTCCTCCTGATCGCGATTGTCTTAAATCAGGGAGATCCATCCAGTACATCTGATGTTGTCCTGTCAGTTGTTCCTGTATTGCTCCTCATGCTGCTTGGTACGAAAGTCCGCATGTGGGTTCAGGGACAATCAAGGTTTCTGTCGCTCCCTTTTTAGCTAGCCTGCCGACGGCTTCATTTCCTTGTATTCCTTGAGGTCCGGGCACCCACTCCAGGGTGCCCCTGTTGTGCCGTGCCAGAACCTTCAGGTTTTCCAGGCGTTTCTCCACTGCTTTGGAGTTTAGTTTCGATCTTTCTAGTGCCATTAGAGTCGCCTAAATGTCAGTCAATATATGTCTGTGCACAGGTTGTTTTTGCAATTACTTCTGCCTGGAAGACTGAAGCGTATGCACCCAGGTTGATGAATATTCCCTCCCAGGTTGCTGATTCGTATATTCCAGCCCCAGTACCTACATCGGTTTTTGATTCATCTGTATACCAGACAGATTCTTGATGATTTTTATTTTCCAGTTTTGTTTCTTGCCCTTCTTTTTCTGGAATCAGAATTCTGAAGGGTTTGTGAAAGTTGTAAACTGTTTTTTTTATCGGAATGCATACTTAAAATGCTATCCCTGTCCCTCTTTAGAAATATTGCGGTATGTCCGTCAGGTGATAAAGAGGACCCAGAGCAGCAATTCAAAACGGAGTACGAAATGCAAAAAAAAATATTTTTGCAAAGAAAAACCCTTTCTTAAAAAAAGTTTGTTAAATTAATCATAATTAAATTAATTTTAGATGAAAAATTATGCATAGCTTAGAACGAGATGATAAATAGATTTATTTATTAACAAATATCATAAACATATTAACTAATTCATTCACTAAAGAGGTTTAAGATTTACTACTGTTTTAAATTAGGATCTTCCAGTTGATGAGTTAGGTTCGTACAGGTTCTTGTCCTGTCATTGTTAATATCGTCATTAAAAACATATTAGCTATTCTAATATTCCAGCAGTTGGCTTGGTTTTCAAATAATCTTCATCTCAAAACGTGCTCCTAAAATAAATTTAGTTTTATTATTATTTTTAGTGTTCCGTGAAACGAAACACTTATGGAATCACTTCGGTGTCTGTCATAGAAGATTTTCTCTGAAACTATTCGACGTCAAAATTTGAAATTTAGCACAGATAGAGTGTGGTGGCCCAATTGTAGACGTGAAGTATAAAAAGTTGAATTTTGATTTTGGGAGTTAATTTCAGAGGGTAAATTGGAAAATGAAAAAAATTTTCAAGAGCATCGTGTAGGGTGTCAAATAAAAGCTTATTGAAGAACGAAAACAATATATATGATGTATTTTAATGCATTTTTTTAAACATTTTTCGGGAAAAATGCTACCTTTATCACCAAAAGGATCGCTCAGAAAAATCTGAAAAAATCATGAACATTGAGAATTAAGCGAGATTCAGCCAAAATTATCAGGATTAAAAAATTCTAGAGCGATTAATTGTTATAAACAATTTAATTGTTTATTTCCTTATAAATGGGGGGTTGATGGCACGAAACATTAATTGTGCAAGTATAGCTTGCACTTGACCGATTTTTTTTTATCTCGTGACATCCCACGAAGACCGAAGTCTAAGTACCATGTACCGTGGGTGTACTGAAAAAGACCAACTCACACATCCAGAGCTGGAAACATCCCCAGCGATTTCACCAGGCCTTTATTAAGGGGATGTATAGTATGGGGTGGTATCATCTCGGCCGAGGAGCCTTATGGAAAGTACTAAAATTGACCTTTTCTTCATAAATTTGAAAAAAATATATCAACCACATCCATAGTATGAGACATAGTTGCCTTGTTCTTACAGTTGCCACTTTAAACTTTTGGTTGTTAAATTAAATACATAATTAATAAATAATTAAATTTTCTAGATATAATACTTACTTTAAAATTCTGTCGAGTGGGAGCTTATAATATACCAATGAAGCAAGCATTTCTATTGTTGGTAATATTACAATACGAAAATGTCAACTAGATTTCTCTAGAACAAAACGGTAGGGCGGGCACATTTGTGGATAAATGTTATTTTGCTGGTTTAACCCATTAAATTAATTAAACTACAATAAGAGCAGAACGTAGTAAGACATAGATGTCGGAATGAAAATTCCATGGTGGTAGTATGGCGTCACAGAGCTATGTAAACGACTATTAAAAAGTTATGCTGTTCAGTGTAATTCTACCGGTAACAAAAAAAAATTCGATCGAATTACAATATTTGTATTAGGTCCGGTATATGCAGGGTGTCCGAAAAGTCTTAGTATGGGGAAATATATTTGCTATTAGTAAAGATAGATTATCGGTTAGTAAATCTACTTTTTCACTTAATTTAACTTTTTTAACCCCCTTGAGGGGTGACACTAGGGAATTGAGGTAAAATTTTTTAAAATACAAGCCTATGCCGTGTGGTATCTCATTTTAAAGGTCTTCAAAAAAGAAACTTCCCACCGCAAATCCGAGGTCCGTATCTTAATTCGTCTTTAAGTGGCAAGCCCATAAAAATTAAAAATCGTGAAAAAAAATTAAGTATGTACCTTTATCTCTCTTTTTATTTTAAAATTCAAACTGACCACCATGAACTTCTTAGCAGTAATAAAGTTTTGGAACTCTGCCAAGAAATAACACCTGCCATTCTCCAAAATGTGAGAAGGGAGTTCCAAAATCGACTGTATTACTGCCAAGAAGTTCTTGATTATTTTAAACAGCTTTTAAAGTAATAAGAGAAAGGTTTTTAATTGTTTTTTTCACGATTTCACGGCTTTGCCATTTGAAAACGAACTAAGATACGGACTTTGGGTCTGCGGTAAAATGTTTCTTTTGGAAAGGGCATTAAAATAAGGTACCACATGACATATGGTTGCATTTAAAATTTTTGATCTCAATTCCCTATAGCGTTACCCCTCAAGGAGGTTAAAAAAGTTAAATTATATAAAAAAGTAGATTTATTAACCAATAAAATTCACCTAAAATTTGACGTCTCTATCTTTACTAATAGCAAAGACATCTGCCCAGTCCATTCGGATAGCCTGTATTAGGGCTTGCAATCCCGAGCGTATATTTGGATCCCGGGATCGAAGATAGAAAATCCCGGGATTGATGACACTCATTAATAACTCGTTGTCTTAGATCATCCAGTGTGGATGGTTGGGTTGCGTAAATTTTAGTTTTTAAGTGACCCCATAAAAAATCTAACGGAGATAAATCTGGTGATCGTGGTGGCCGCTTAATAGTGCCTCTTCTTTCAATCCATCGTCCTGGAAATCTATCGTCCAAATACTGTCGAACGGGTAGTCATAATGCGGAGGAGCTCCGTCCTGTTGATGGAATATTACATTTTCTACAATGTATTTTTCATTATTTTCCATAATGTCGGTCAACGCTGGATCAGCCTCTTCTAACAGTTAGACTACAGTTCCCTAGTCAAATTGCCGGGTAGAAAAAAGGGACCTACCAGATGGCCACGGAAAATGCCAGCCTAAACATTCAATTTTTGGGGATGTTGTGTATGCACCTCATGGAAAATTGAAGGATTTCAATCGGACCAATAGCGGCAACTATACCGATTCACGATACCGTTTACAAAAAAAGAGCATTCGTCAGAAAAGCAGATGTTGTATAGAAAATTTCGATCATGAATTGTTTGTTCACTCATGGTTTCACAAAACTGCAAAGGTGTATCCAAATCGTCCTCATTCAGTTCATGTACCAGTTGTGTTTTATGCGGATGCCACTCGTGTTGTGCAGTAAGCCATTGTTATTTTGAAAAACGCAAAGGAAGACAAGAAAATATGATACTAAGGATCACTCACTATCACTACCCATACACTGAATAATTTTATTCTTTATTATGATCAAGAAATTTCTATATTTTTTCTGTCATCGTTTAAACAAGGAAATCAAGCAAAACACATTCAAAACGTTAAGGTTCTTAATTAGGTAAAAAATGATCGGAATTTCAATCTGAAAATTATTATTCGCAATTTTAACTTCGGACTGCATTTGTTCAATAAATAAAGGGTCAAATTTAACAACTTTGGTACTTTTGTATGTAAAAATTACAGGGGGATTGAAGTGACGCAGCTGAAAATATCGAATTCATGTGTCCCCCTTAAAAATAAAATTTACGGGATTTTCAGTATAATAATGACATTAATGTCCGGTTGCACAAACAATTTAATCACGAATTAAACTAATTGGACACTCGTAATGTGACAGCACTCATGTTAATGTCATTGCCAAAGATGCTTCTAAACGTAAATTAAATTTACTATTTGATTAAATGTTTTGTGCAACCCGCTGTAAGTGTGCTAAAATAAATCTGTTTTGTTTTCGATTGGTCACCCTGTATGCTTTTTGTCCAGAGGATTTATTTAATTATTGAAAGAGAGTTTTAGCAAACAGTACTTACAAGGAAAGAATTAATATAAAATCATTTATACAGAGGACAATATGTACACAAAATTTTATGATACAGTAGTGAATAACAATTCTGGGATTACGTGTAAATCCCCTTTTAAGACCAGATTATCCCAGTTGAAATAAAAACAGTCTTAGAGCCTATTAATTAAACCCTCGTTTTGCCGCTTTAACATAAGGGTAAGTAAGCCTTTGAAGCAGTTTTAAACGCAATAGCTCCAGTAAGCAGACAGAGGATAATAATAAAGTTTTAATAACGAATTGTGAATACTTTTACACATTTTACATTTTTGATTATATACTAAGTGACAAAGAAAGGTAAACACCCAGTATTTATAATTTCATTGTAATAATTTTTTGCATGCAAATTGATTTTGGGTCAAATAAAAACTGATTAAATTTTCAGCCTTATCTATGCACTATCTTGTCGTTTTTACCCGGCTATTTTACACTGGTTTGAGTTGCATGCGATTGCAGTTTTAGCAATTTGTGTTCACATTTGTGGCTTGACTGATAAAAAGTGTTTTGAAAAGTGTTGTTTTAAGGCATAATTATGCCACGAGTGCATAGACTTGGTCAAATTCCTCAGCTTAGTGACTTTGAGAGGGGGCGGATTGTGGGCTTACGAGAAGCAGGTCTTTCAGTTAGAGAAATTAACAGAAGAACCAACAGATCTTTACGCACCATTTCGAGATGTTGGCAGGCATGGACCCAAGAGCCCGTGAACACAGAGCTAGGGGCACTGGACGTCGCAGGGGAACAACCGAGCGTCAAGATCGTCGTCTTAGACTTTTGACTCTTAGAGACCGCTTTAGTACCAATCGGGCGATTGCGAATCAGTGATTTGAAGAACATGGAAGGGTAGTTGGGATGCGTACAGTATATCGACGGATAAGAAGTTTTGGTCTTTTTTCTTACCGTCCCCAATGGGTGTTGCCCCTCACTCCTGACCATCGACGCAATCGACTGCAATGGTGCAGAGACAGACTACAATGGACCAATGAATGGAAATCAGAGTGGTCTTTAGCGATGAATCCCGCTTTTGTTTAGGTATGCATGATGGTCGTGCAAGGGTAAGAAGGCGACGCACAGTAGTCTAGATTGCTGTCATAGCGCGAATTTTTCCTCCCAAATTTGGTCATATTTAATAGTTTATTATCTGAATTTTATCAAAATAATTAAACATTCATAAATACATTGCGCATATCAACACATCTGCAGGTGTCAACGTGTTTATGCGTGTATCGCTTCTGTGAACCTTATTTAGTCATTGTAATTCGTTTGATTTCAATCGGTTGATTGAAAGTATTGTGTGTATTTATTCTGGTATTTTTATTGTTGCTGATACTACTCAAGGTAATTTTGGCGGTTTCGAAGCACTGTAAAGCTTATAGATAATATGTTAAAATTAATGTCTTGCATTTGGGCTTTTTTAACTAATACTTAAAACTAAATACGCAATTTAAAAAAAATGCAAATATTTGCAAATTTTAAGTCTATCTTTTCTTAGTAGGTTTGTGTTTAAATTTTAATATAAGAAAAAAAGTAGGTGCTCATAAGTGCTCTAGTCTTATTTATATAATACTCTTTCTGTTTTGTAGTGCCTGTACCTGTTGTCACCGCAATGGAGGTTTCAATGAATGGTTAAAATTAAAAGGTTTAAAAAGAAATGGCATTTAAGGAAGTCGTTAAAAACCAAGTACCAGAAACATATTATCAGAACATTCGAGCAGTATTAATGAAATTTATTAAAACTGTTGAATTTCGGTGGAAAAAAAGTTACAGGGACAGAATTCGGTTTCAGGCTAATAATAAAGCACCCTCTACTGCGATATCTGTAGACTCCTCTTTTTCAGAAAGCGAATAAACTTATTTAATGATATTATTTTTCTAGTAACATTTTTAGTTCAATGTAATGTTTTAAAAGTATTTTCAAATAGTATAATACAGTTGCATAAAGTGGATAAACACTTTACATGTATTTTCCAGATTGTTTTATTGTTCTTATTAAATACATTTAAAATACCCTTTAAGTGATTTTTTTACTTTTATAAACATTTGTAATTAATTCGCGCTATGATTGCAATCTAGACCACTGTGCGACGTGGTGAAAGACGTGATCCACAGTTTGACATGGAGAGGCATGTTCATCATACCGTGGGAGTAATGGTATGGGGTGCCATTGCATATGGTAGCAGGACACCTCTAGTCTTCATTAGAGGTAACATGACAGCGTGCCGTTACATTCAGGAAGTAGTGGAACCACATGTCCTTCCATATCTGGAAACCCTCCAGAACCCTAGTTTTCAACAAGATAACGCCAGACCGCATGTAGCTAGACAAGCCCTGGCTTCATGAACCAACACCACATTAACCGCTTACCATGGCCACCAAGATCACCTGATCTGTCACCGATCGAACATGTGTGGGACATCATTGGTCGCAAGTTGTTAAACTTACAGCACCCCCCTCAGACTCTGGCAGCACTTAGACATGAGGTAGAGGTAGCCTGGAATGAGATACCCCAAGACGATATAGACCATTTTATCAGAACAATGCCCAGGCGTGTCAATGAGTGTATAAGAAACCGAGGATATTCGACCCATTATTGAACTTAATTCCATTGGTAATTATCGGATTTGGCTGGAAACCTAATCAATTATTAACCATTATCTACTAAACATGTAAGCCAAAAGTTATTAAAATATATTAAATATAAATGGGTGTTTACCTTTTTTGTCACTTAGTATATTATCATAGTCCTACTATTGATGGGTTTTATTTGATGCGCCTATAATTCTTTTCTATATCCTCAAAATAAATTTATTTTGAACTAAAGTAAGAATCAAGCAAGAACAAGTCGCAAGCGTTATAACTGACAGAGGCCGCAATTATTTCCTTCTCTCTAATCTTTTGAAATGTGGGCATCAGAGGCATGTTATGGATTGTTCTTTATTCTTATGATAAAAAGAGTGATGCTGAATGAACTCCCAAAGCTCCACGATTTTCGCTTCGGCCAAATCAGAATCGAAATAAAATCCGTCCCATCAACATGCTTCTCTTATCATTGCGAGTGCCTCGCCAGTGTTGCCGAATTTTACGGATGAAACTTATATCCTCAGCAGTCATGTTCAAAATAAAGGCTGGATGATGAGAGTCACAAAGGTTTAGAGAGGCCAATTTCGAAAGGTATTAATCATAATACATGCTGGTGGAGAAAGAAGATTGGTGAAAAGGGATTACTTATATTTAGATCAGGTAATTCAATGTTTTGGGTATTTTCTGACTAAATAAAAACCTATACTTGTACTCAAATATCAGTAAACTATAACCCTTAATCCTTATTTAACTACCTGGCACAATACAACTACCACTACCATAATTTAGGTAGAGAGTAGGTACCTTTTTAAATCAAGGTATTTACCCAAACATAACCAACTCGTATAAGTAAGGTTAATACGAAGAAATATGGCAAAGGGATGTTGTTTTATATACATAAAAAAATGTAAAAAAATAGATTTGTTACTGAGTGAAATCTTGCAGAAACATTGAAATTACATGATGTCCACTCTTGTTCCAGTATAAACAGACCCATTATGACTTATCTTTTTAACACACCTAGCCTTATCGGCAGCTAAATAGCTTGGTTTTCTCTTTCGAGCCAGAAAATACTTCTCCCCTTCCAACTTATACACTCTCTATGTTTCCCAAATAAGACCTAACCTAGAGTACTGCTCCCACATCTGGGGAGCGGCATCACCTTCGACACTTAAGATCCTTGATTCTATCCAAAAGAGCCATTCGACTTATCAATGACCCAGCCCTCACGAGAAAACTCCCTTTTCTCGCTCATCGCCGCGCTGTAGGGGATTTATCACTTTTCTACCGCTACTTCCACAGATTTTGCTCCGAACAACTAGCCGGTATTATTCCCCCCTTGAATGTCCCTAACAGAACAACAAGAGGTGCGTTACGTATGCATCCCTTTACTGTCCAGCTACAAAAGCCTAGAACAGACAACTTCTCTCGCTCATTCATACCTAGGGTCTCCAGATTATGGAAGAAATTGCCTGCAGATGTTTTCCCTTCCCGTCCAACCTCCAATCCTTCAAATCCCGTGTCAATAGACTATATTTTCCTTCTCTTCAGACACCCACCGTATGTTAGTACTTAGGCTGGAAGTCTACGTGGGATGTCAGATAAAAAAAACACATTTCTTATGTTTATTCAAATTTTTTGGAAAAATTTCGCAAAAGTTTAAGCCTTTTAGATGAGATTCAAAAACAGAACAAAATGTGACAATGAAAGAAGAGGCCAGGCATTCTTTCAGCAATGCTTTTTTATCTCAGAGTTATACGTGCATTCAAAACGAGAATTATTCTCGACGAAATATCGAGATTGTGTCAATTGTCCAATAAAAAGATTTTTGAAACGACATTTTACACAGTAATATGGCAAATGACATTACTTTAAACTGGATTTAGGAGTTCCAATGTTTCCTTGCTGACACTAATCTGAAAACCTAACGAAAATTGATTTTATTTTCACGAAAAATAAATTTTCCCGAGGATTTTTCAAGTTTTATTCGGACTTTTGGTTGTATTTTAAGTACAGGAAATCGGCAACCGCTTTGTTAAAAATAAACATAATACTTTGTGGCGATCCGTTGAGAGTAGCTTTTTAAATCAAGGTATTTACCCAAACACAACCCACTCGTATAAGTAAGTAAAAAGCGAAAAAAGATGCCAAAGGGATTTATTTGATAATTTAAAAATACGAAAAGGTAAGCTGGAAAGATTTATTTTTCTTATGAATATCAAATAGGTTTGTTATTGAATCAAATCTTGCAGAAACATTGTAAATTACATGATGTCCAGTATAGCTAGTTCTTTTGGCAATGTATGTCTACCGCAAGATTATACGTGCATTAAAAACGAGAATTATTCTCGAGAAAATATCGAGATTCGGTCAATTGTCCAATAAAACTATTTTTGAAAGGACATTTTACACAGTAATATGAGAAAAGGTATTAGTTTAAATTGGATTTAGGAGACCCAATGTTTTCTTGCTGACGCTAATCGGAAGACCTAACGAAACTTGATTTTATTTTCACAAAAAATAAATTTTCCCGAAGGGTTTTCAGGTTTTTACCCGGACATTTTGGTTGAATTTTAAGTGCAGGAAATCAGCAAGGGCTTTGTTAAAAATAAACGTAATGCTTTGTGGCGGTCCTTTGAGAGTAGCTTTTTAAATCAAGGTATTTACCCAAATATAATCTGCTCGTATAAGCAAGTAAAATACGAAAAACGATGGCAAAGAGATTTTTCTCATATTTAAAAATACGAAAAGTCTGTATTTTTATCGCAGTTTTTTAATCTCCATAGCCGATTACATCTTAAAATATATTTCTTTAACCAGATTTGAACGTTTTGAACCTAATAAAAACAGTAATTCGTTTGTTGTGATTTGTTCATCTAACAAATTAAACTTTCTTAAAAATCCAAATCTTTCTAGCTCAACAATCTGGGGCAGGACTATGTTGAATTCTATGGAAACAGCAATTTCCTTTACCAATTCCCAATGAGTTGAAAACTTTTTAAATATTGTTATTAAATCTAAGAAATATTTATATTTTTAAATATTTTTATTATTTGTTTGTAAGTCTTTTATTGGGTTTATCATTTTTAGTATTCCGTGAAACGGGGTACGTATGGAATCACTTCGGTGTCCGCCCGTGTGTCTGTCACAGGCGATTTTCTCTGGAACTATTCGACGTAAATATTTGAAATTTAGCACAGAGATAGAGTGTGGTAGCCCAATTATAGACGTGTAGTATAAAAAGTTGAATTTTGATTCTGGGGGTTAATTTCAGGGGGTAAACTGGGAAATGGCAAAAAAACTTTTCAAGGGCATGGTGTAGAAGTGTAGAGTGTTAAATGAGAGCTTATTGAAGCACGAATTGAAAAATATATATGATGTATTTTTCTATTCGTTTTCTTTTAAGGAAAAACGATTAAAAATTGCTGTCCCCCACCCTAATCACCAAAAGGATCGCTCAGAAAAATCTGAAAAAAATCATAAACATTGACAGTTAGGTGTAGATTGCGGAAAAATTATCAAACAGTTGAATTTTGATTCTGGGGGTTAATTTCGGGGAGTAAATTGGAAAAGGACAAAAAAAATTTCAACGGCGTCGTGTATTGTGTCAAAGAAAGCTCATTGAAGCACGAATTCAACAATATATATGATGTATTTTTTTATTGCATTTTTTTAAACATTTTTCGGGAAAAACGCTTAAAAATTGCTGTCCGCCACCCTTATCACCAGGAGGATCGCTCAGAAAAATCTGAAAAACATCATGAGCATTGAGAATTAGGTGCAAATTGCGGGAAAATTATCAGGATTCAAAAATTCTAGCGGGGGGATCGTCTCCTTTGCCCCCTTTACTACGCCACTGCAATGCGCGCTACGTGAGGTCTTGGTGCATTAACAAAAAGTTATTGCCGATATAAGGAGCGAAAGGGACAACATACTCATATAAAATATCATTATATACCTTTCGCAATTTAAAGAACCTCCACGTAAAGGATCAAGATATGTCCGCGCTGTTAAGGAAATTCTTTCCCAAACCATAATGATAATAAAACGGTAATGCAAGACCTCACGTAGCGCGCATTGAAACTCAATATTTACAGGAGGTAAATATTCAGACTCGGAATTGGCCACCGCACAGTCCAGATCTTAACCCGATCGAGCATTTGTGGGACATTATTGGCAGAAAATTAAGACAGCGCCAGCCTCCTTCTGAAACCGTGCAAGACATAGAAATGATGTTTGTTGAAATTTGGCATGATACTGGTCAAAATCAAATTTAATTTCGAGTATGCCCGCCGATGTGCAGCGGTTATTAGAAGTAAAGGCGGAAACTCACGCTACTAATGTCTATTTTAATTTTTAATGCAATTTGTGTTAATCGTTAATTATTGTTAGTTTAATGATGTTTTTAAAAAGTTACTTCTTATGATATTCTAATAAAAACACTGAGTTATAAAAGTCTCTACTTCTTTTATTATTATCAAACATAACTAAGTGAACCAAAAAACAAAATGTTAAGAAAACATGAGGCCCAAGTTAGGTTTTAAATGCAATATTTTATGAATGATAGAATATTCCATAGGGTGCTGCGAATTTTGGGAAAAAACACAATATGTTTGTTACTCCCGTTATACAATGACAATTAACTTTCTAACAAAAATTACGAATTCAATATTATGCTAAAAAATGAGCCTATAATACGCAAAAAAAACATTTATATCGAACAATAGGTTTAGAAGGAATATAACATCAAAATTGTTGCAAATTTCTAGAGGTGCCTTAATATTGCTGGTGAGTGTTTATACTAATGTAAAGCTTCTGGTGATAGAAAAGCAAAAATGTTTATCAGAAGAAACCCTATATTCTACTTAAATAAATTTTAAAATTTTTCTGGCTGAATTTTTAGGATAAGTTCATTCCTAAGGCTGCTAAAGAAATTTTAAGAAAGCAACTCCAGAAAGTCTATATAACAGTTTATAAAATTTTCTGTTCGAAAAACGCACAAAATATATGGTTAACTAATCTAATTGTGTTTCCCAACGATTTCATCCTTTTGTTTCGCTTGTTCAGGTTCCCAAGATAAATGATTATATATCTTTGGTCCGCCAACACACAACATTTGATAAATGACAGTTAGGCGATGTTTAGTGGTGAGTAAACTTATTGGTCCGATTTTTTTCGTGTTCTACGTGGAAAATTAGAAAACGCGATTGAGGCAGTCAATATATTTTGGAATATCTGTTTTTGGCTGTAAAATGGTCGAGAAAAATAATCCCATATGAAGATAGTGTTATTTATGAGAGATTTTTCTTAAAAATATTTTTAGGCCAAGGTTTTGACTCATTTTTTAGTTTTAATTATTAGATATCTCGAATTTTCGGCCACCTTATTTATGTTGTATCATTTTTAGGTTTCCATCAAAAGGGAAGCCCTATTAGCGAAACACTCTTTTCCATCCGTCTGACTGCCTGTCCCGAGCATAATCCACACCAACCATCATATTATTATTATACTGGATAACAACAATTTAAGCTACTAATTCCATCGGCCTTCATACGATGACGTCACGTTTTAGCGCTGAGGCCTTGTGTTCAAGCGGGTGTTGTATAACACCATTGTATACAAAGAATAAATGTGAAATTCCGTGCGTCGCTTTCCAACCTATGTATATTTTTTTTGATTGTCAGCATTTATAGATATTATCAGAGACTATACATAATATAGACAAATTCTCGAGTACACCGTTTCCGGTCTCCCTTTCCGGTTTATTTTGAAATTTAACTTTAATAGTTCTTTGTCTAATATTACTAGACTTTGTTGTAGATCCTTTTCTGATTCTGCTAGTATTCTAGCCAGTATTTTTTCCTGGGATACTTGGAAACGTTATTCCTCGATAGTTACTGCAGTTTCATTTATTTCCTTTTTTTTGTATAATGGCAAATTAATTCCTGACTTGCAATCCTTTGGTATTTTTCTACTATTTATTATGTCATTTGTCAATTCTGTTAGCTGTTTTGAACCTTATTTCCCCATATATTTTATCATCTCCGGTGTTATATTGTCTCTGCCCGGCTCTTTTCCTTCTTGCAACATTTATATCGCTTCCTCAACTTCTTTCTCTTCTTTTTTTGCTATTTCTTCTAGTTCGTGTGTCTCATTTATTTCTGTTATTAGTTCTTGACATCTGTTTCAGTACCTATATGTCAATTCTTCAAACTATTGTCCCCATCTCTCCATTATCTTATGCGTTTCTGTTATTATATGTCCCTCCTTGTCCTTTATATTCATCATATTATATTCCTACTGCCTTATTTGTTTTAATGTTCCATAAAACAATTTTTGGTTTTTATAATTTTTCCAAGACTCTTGTTTTGCTTTCTTGATTTGTTCTTTTACTTCTTTTCGTTTTTCTTTATATGTTTTGTGGTCTTCATTACTTTTTGTAGCTAAGTATTTTTTTAATTTTTTTCCATCTTTTATAATTTTCCTTATGTCTTCGGTCCACTATTCTGTCTTTTTCTTATTACTGTTTGTTATTTTCGTTCTTCCACAAGTTCCTTTAGCAGCCCCAAGAATACTGTTTTTTAAGTAATCCCATTTTTTTTTATTTTCTTCATTTCTTTTCTTTCTTGAAACTGTTTTTTAATATTTCTTGATATTTATTTCGAATTATTATTTCCTTTAATTTATAACTCGTTATCTTTTTATTTACTCTCTTTCTTCTTTTGTCTATTTTTCCTTCTTCATTTCTTTTTAGTTTTATTATTACCAGGTAGTGATCGCTACAATCTCAGCTAATCTGGTAACTTTTACATCGTTTACTTTTTTCCACTTATGCCTATTAATCAAGCAGTAATGTATTAGGTATGGACTTTTCATTTCTGTTTTCTACTACTCTTGTATATTTATGTATATTCTTATGTTCTAACTTGGTATTTGCTTTGGCTAGATCGTTTTCAAAGCTTATTTCAATAATTCTTTCTCCATTATTATTTAAGGTCATTTCCCCTTCTCTGCTCATATATTATTCTATTTCTGTATTTTGATTTCCTATTCGTCCATTTAGATCTCCCATTATAATTATATTTTCTTCCCCATTATCTATTTGCTGTTATGGCTTTTCAAAAAACTTTTCTTTCTCATCTTTTCGTGCATCTTCGTTTACTCCGTACGCTATTACTATAGTCCATATTTCTTCATCCAACAATTTCATCTGCACTGTTTGCAAATTCTTCTTTTGGCATATTCTTTAATCCATGTGGCGGGCGCCGTTATTAATCCTACTCCTGCTTTTGCACGTTCCTTTTCTTCCACTCCCGTCCAAAATAACCAATAGCCTTTATGTATTCTCTTCATTTCCTTTCCTTTCATTTTAGTTTTCTAATACCTCAATATGTTATTTTACCATTTCTTCTACTATTTATTCTTCTTTTCCTGTAATACTTCGTGTATTCTATATGCCTATTCTTATATTTTTACCTTTTCTTTTTCTCTCTGATGATAGCTAATAATAGAAAGTCATTGAGAGTGTTATAAAAAAAGTATTTTATTTTGAAAGTAAGATTTAATATTATAACAGTACTTTAAATATCCTGAAAAGTTTTCTTGTTGAATATAAAGTGGTGGATTGTAAAATGACTTTTGTAAATTACATGACGTTCACTCCTGCTTCCAGTATAAATAAATAGTTTATGTCGGTTGAGTGACACATCGTACGCGAGGTACATTTTGCATTCTTTTTCGTATTAGGGCTCTTTAGCAACACTTTAATTTCTGTAGAAAAATTTCTTTTCAAAATAATAGCGGTCCATTAAAACTCTATACGATAAGAAAAACTCGGCAGAGCTCTAAGTGCAAATAAAAACGCGATCTGGGTCACAGTTAAAAATGTTATGGTCATTACGGCCCGCAAATGCACTTTGTGATTATAACGCGAGTAAATAGTGCAATTTTTTAACGGAGCCTTTAGAATTTATTTAGAGTATCTATTTTTAGTGCTTTAATGGGCATTTTAAATTTGTTACTATCAGATCTACATCCAACACATAAATTTTTAGTTTTCAGTTTTTCAATAGTGCTGATGGTAAAAAATACAGTGGATTGTTTTAAGCATTCTATTTGATTAGTTAGTGGGATGTTTTTTCATTAATGGCTATACATACTGTTTTGTTAGTATTGCATAAGTATGTTAAGTTTTATGTAAAAATCTGGGGAAGTGAATTTTACAGAGATTTTAGTTTAACAGTAACAAAAACATTACTTTTCAGTTTTTAATAGTGCGGGTAGTGACAAAATACCGTGAGATCTCTCAAATTTTGTGTTTGATTCGTTATTGGAACTTTTTTTGGTGTTAATTATTTGTCAAGCTTTGGTTCCTTGCATTAAATAAATGGCTGTACTATCTTGTGAGTTTTTTTTGGTATATTGGTATTTGTAAATATCAATCATTTTCAAAAGAAATGTATTGTGTATGAAGTCGATTTATTTTTCCTTATGATCTTTTTGTGCTTGATTCACTTGTAATATCGGATTTTTTTTCAGATAATTTACAAATGATTTGATTTTGCTTTTAAAAACTATTTTGTATGCAAAGGGTATACTATATCCTTGATTCAATGCACCCGTTCCTTCCTTCGAAACGATCTTTGCTTTCCGAAGAACTTTAAGTAAGAAATAAATTCGCAAGTACTTAAGGGACGAAAAAGTATAATTTTAGCTTAAAAGTTTTCAACTTTGCCAAATACGAATAAGTGGCGGTAGATATGTATAGAAAGTTATACGTGAAAGGCGCAAACTTTTTTCAAACTTTCGGGTCAGGTTTTGGCATATTAGTTTTTCTATTGAACATGTTGTTTGACATATGATTGGTAACTCAACTAAGTTAGAGCCTTATATAAATTTCATCTGATAGGAAAAATCATGCAATATAAAAAACTTTACCCTAGTTTGGAAGCTAGTATTTAGTACTGATATGAGTTAAGAATCTGGGAAAATGTTTTTAAAAACAAGAAACCCATTTTACAACGGAGAGATCAGTTATGTCTCTCATGTTCTTTCTCTCTCATTTTTTCTCTTTCGTCTACTTTCCGACTTTCCCTCTCATACTCTTAAAATTTTTACAACTGCCAACTGTTAGAAAGTTAGGTTATGAGAGACATAAACATCACATATTTCAAGCCCGTCTTATAAATTGTTTTTGCAGAATAAAAATATACCTACCTAAAAAGTTTATATATATTTATTTAAATTCCTGGGTTCTATGATTCTGCGACTGACTAACAATTATCGAAATATTACGCAAGGTACATATTTGTTCTTATTTACGTTATTTGAACCGGGCGATAAATGATTAACAGGAACGCCGACCCTATATAAAGTTGAGAACAGAGGACATCACAGAAGATTTCTTTAGTTCAGTTTAAAGATGAAGTCACAGTGCCAGTACAAAGTGTATCTATCCTTCTGGAATTAGACTTTCAAAATTTAATAGTTAAAAATTGTGAAACCACTTGGTATATTCGATTAAACAATTTTTATCGCGTCTTTAACTCTTACAAACGTCACTGTTCGCAGGTTGACTGCATTACAGATCCATTTTTATTACATAATATATCCGAGAATATACAGGGTGTTTTTTTAACATTATTATAAATTGTTTATTTTAATAAAAATATTTACCCATTTTTTCCTATTTTTTCTTTATTTATTTAAAATTGTTTCCCCAATCCTTTTATTGCGAATTATTGGTTAGGAGTATTGTTTCTTAGAGGGGTAGGAAACAATTTTAAGTAGTATAAAATAAGAAGGCTAATGTGGATACGCTGACACTGTTTTTGCATAATAAAAAAGATATTTTTGAAAATATGCTATTTGTGTTCAGCAAAAACATGAGGTATTTTGCTATAAAATCATAAACCTTACATATGCAAGTATTGCCAGAGTAGCAATTTATTTTTTATGGCAATTCCGATAAACCTTTCAAAGTAGACAACCAGAAATACTTGCACAATCAAAGGCGGCTGTGATAAAATGTTTGAACATATTATTCTTTTTTATTGCCTAATGCCCCTTTTGCTAACAAGGATAGAAAAAAATCGGATTCTGTTGGGAATTTTAACAGGAATGAAAATAATTTTACGATGACTAATCTTTTAAAGTGGATAACCAGCAATATTTCCACAAGCGAAGAAGGTACGATCAAAGAATGAACATATTATTTTCTATTTGTCTTCTTCTAATGCACTTTCGCCAACACGTATAGAAAGAAATCTGATTCCTCAGTGATTATCAGGAAAGAAAAGGTGAATATTGTGATTGCTAAAATATGTTTGGGTATAAACTATCCATGGAACTGACCAGTAGGGTAAATTCTTTCTTGTTCAATTGTTTTTTCTGTCATCAATCTCAAATTAAATTGGATAGAATATAGTACATATAAAAGCAAAACCTCAAACTGAAACCTATCATAAAAACATAATAATCTCTTCTCGCCTTAACCTAAGATTGATTGTTATATTAGCAAAGTAAAAAGCACTTGGTAAAGTTTTACTCTAGTCAGGTTTATAAACTTTGTAAAATTCTTCTTAGGTAATTAGGAAACTTGCATTCGGCGGTTCGGTTATGGGTTTTCTTTTTACTTAGAAATTCTCCCTGATACTGAACTAAATAAGACAAGTCGATACGTAGTAAGAGCCTACTTTAGGTTGTCTAAAAGGTAAGCCGTGTAATATTTTATGAAGTTTTTGATGTTAATAACATGTATGCTCTGATATTGAAATTATTATTAGTAACCCATTTTGGGCCTAAAGTGTAGGAAATATCTTTGTTTTAACGAAAATACTCTAATTGATAAATGTTAGGGATTTAAATATTTTACAAGTCACATTCTTAAAAATGTCCTAGTTTGAGTCACTAGCTTTCACCTGCGACTTCGTCTGCGGTATAACAATGAAATTTTACTCCATCACAAACTTCGAAGCCCCATTTCACCCCCTTAGGAGTTCATTTATATAAAGTTTGAACCCCTGTTTCAGTCCCTGAGAGGTTGAATTTTCAAAAACCCTTTTTTCACTGTCAATGTCACAATAAAGAAAATGCGTTTCTAAGATTAAACTGAAAATCAGCAACGTAAGGCGATCTGGACTCTTTATTGCTTGGAGTTGCGCCTTATAAACTTCTCGTATAGGTGTGCCACACCATATTGCATTTCCAGACAAGCAACAATAGACTCGAATTCCCCTTGTTTTTCTTCGGGGATTTTTCGCAGGACTTCCATAGCTTCTCTCAGAGCCAGGACAAGAGCACGGGCTTTTTTTGAAGGACTCCAATTATTACCAGTCGCAAGAGCATCAAATTGGTGGAAATACCTACCTTGCCATCGAATGCAGGTAGTTTCGTTACACCTGTTGACGGGACACTTTCTGCTTTTGTCACACCTGTGCTAGCCATGCTTTTAACCTGAAACCGCACATGCTGGGTTGGACTGACTTTAAACATCTTCTTGTACTCGCTGAATCTTCTGGTTCTTGTTTCCTAATTTCATGACTATTCT
The DNA here is from genome assembly GCA_963971165.1 of Philopedon plagiatum. NCBI lineage: Eukaryota > Metazoa > Arthropoda > Insecta > Coleoptera > Curculionidae > Philopedon > Philopedon plagiatum. Next base: position 13,034,403 of record OZ020191.1, read on the forward strand.
CAGATTCCTCTTTTATGCTTTCTTGGTTGTCCTTAAGTTCTTGTTTTATAATTTCTTGGCTATTCTTAAATTCTTCTTTCATGCTTTCTTGGTTATGCTTAAGATAGTTTCATTTCTTATTCCGTCATCAACTGCTTCATAATAGCTTTTAATTGTTCTTCCATACTTGTTTTTTTGACTCCTTGTTTCTAATGGTATACACTACCTACTATTCTTCACTTCACTTTTGCGTTCTAGTCAAATATCAAGGGGATTGTGAGGAAAACGGTAATCTGCCATTTTGTGGCGTACGCTATATGGGGTTGAGAATGACGTCACACAGCTTAACGAATTCTACTCGTCAAACTCTTTTACATCACGCAAAATTCTAATTCACAAGACCTACAAAGTTTTAACCTCTAGCGCATTCAGTCGCTCTATATACGTGGCGTTATCAGATTCTCGAAAAGTTGAAGAACTTTTAAGATAAAATTATACCTTTGCCGTCTAGTAAGTAGTTGCAAATGTATTTGTTACTTAGGATCTAGATAAAACTTGAAAATTCATAGGTAAAACCCGTCTTGCAGAAACGAGCGCAATGAATTAAGGTTATGGAGAAGCCTTTGCATACAAAGTGCTTTTTAAGAAGTTTTAATGTTTTTAGTTGAACTTGTTGAGCTGTAAATACTATTGTTTTAAAGTTCCGCATAGAGGAATATAAAAAATAAATTTAGGGATAAATCTAGAGACCTAGGGTGAAACGGTAAAAATTTCGCCCAAAATATGGTAGGAAACAATTTTGAGCAAAGTTTTCTTTCCTCTTTTATAAATCCCACCTTTTTTCTGATGTATTCAATACCCAGATTGTGCCAAAGTAATCAATTTAATTAATAATATCCCGTCCCCTTGACCTGGAGTCTCTTCAGTTGTTATATGTACCATTACTGGGCCACCCTGTATAAGTTAACATTTGTAAATACCAGTTTTTCAGAAAACGGAGTAAAGACAAGTGTCTAAAAAGCTTTAGTTACATGATAATATGGTTTGTCTTTTGGAAAAAACCCACATGCGATGCAAAAATTTTGTTGGTCACGAAAAAAAGGAAAGTAGTAAATATGCTAGTTTTTGTTTTTTTTGTTTACATGCCAAATTTTGAAACGTCCAGCATAAAAAACGACAAACAAAAACCAACAAACAAAGGATCCTAAATTCCTTTTAAATCAAACACAGGAACAGCAGTCTACGTACAGCAGCTCCGATGGTCGCACTTAACGCTGACTGGTAATATTTACACACTCTGTCGCCTGGGAAAATAGCACCAGGATTTTCAGCGTTGGCATTTTAAGTTGTGCACTTCATGGCGTGGAAAACTAAGATATGTAACCTTGTATGCATATGTGAACCAGTAGCGTCCTTTTTTTGCTGTTTCATATTTTTGAAAGGTCGGTTCAGTTAGATTTGTTTTTGTTACGTTTGCATATTACATACTAAGGTTAGTACAGCTCTCTACTTCTTCTTTTAAACTTTCTGTGCGGTCGGTGTTTCTGATTAATTCTGTCTATAACGTCTGGACGTTATGGACACAATTCCCACAATATCCCAACTTTATTTTCCTGTTACTTTTTTTCCCTGAAATCATTCCTGGTCATCTTTGCTTTGGTCTTTCTCTATCTATTCCCTACCATTACGTTAGATTTTACATTATATTACATTCGTACTAGGTTTAAATTAACATGAAACCTCCTCTAACTTTATCACAAGAAGCTATTTTATCAAATAAGTATAAATTAAATATTATTAAACTGCGCATTCCTTATAACTTATAAGTATACAAGTACTGTAAATAAATTCCAATGACTACAAAGTTTCTAAACATAAATAAATGTCCCTTTATCATTAATACTTCTAGGTATTTTCACGGCTTCAAAGTTTACGGGCGCGGCGAGGACGGTCATATTGTTATTGGTATTACTAGTCTGCCCGTTACGTTGTCATGTCGCATCTTTTCTAATTTTACCCTAGTAAAACAAAACTAGCCAGAGGCTTCTAAGTTCCATGGATGCCGCACAGTGCAGCGAATTTAATTATTTATTATAGAACACTCACAAAATTTATCTTTCTTCATTTTAGGAATAAAAACAACTTAAGGCTGATCGGTTTTGTGTAAATACAGCCATTGACAACTCAAACCTTTAGATAAGCATTGCGTTTCCATTTAGACCTGAAAGTTTAAATTTTCAATGGCTGTACGTCCATTTTCTTCCACCCATTTTTATTTCGTGCAAATAAAAAATAAGAAATAAATCGCTGACCCTTAAAAACTGTTTAGATATATATGTTTTTTATTCTTTACAATGCAACTTCTTTATAATTAACTCTGTTAAGTTCAGCTCTAAATCCAATTTAAAAATTCCCAACAACCTCTCGTTCATTAGTGAAATGGCAAAGTTGAAAGCAATTTTTATATGCATCACTTCATGTTGTGTATGGCATAGTAGCAGTATACTATTCTTTGTAAAATAAAATGCAGCACATGCTGCAGTAAAAAAGAAGAGCCAGATCGTTATATGTCTCTAAAATCTTATTATTTTGAAACATCATAAAGCTTTTGAAATAGGATAACGATATCAAAGGAAAATTATGAAAATAGAGGTATTTTTTCCAAAATCATCTCATCGGCATGTATTAGTATTTTATGGACTGTTTAACGCTTTTAAGTTGGACTTATTTTACGTCTTGCACATTTACCAAATTAAAATAAATGGCACTGCTACACCACGAAACCAAAAAAGTTTCAGATTGATACAGACACATACTCAGACAATTTTTAAAACCTCTTTTTCGGTATCTGGGATTACTATAGAAGCAAACTCCTTCAGAACCTCAAAGTGTAATTTTTGAAGATTACAATAGTTTCCTCAGCAGGTAGCTATAGATTATAAAGTTTAAATTACATCGCCCAAACTGTTACTATAATTAATATAAAATATCAGTTACACAAGAGGGACAATTATCTACATTTTACTGTTTTTACATAATTTTTACTGGTATTTTTAAATAAAAAAAAATAAAGAGTCGTCAGGGTCTTTGCATAAAAAAGACATAATATAACTCCTGAGGGTACACCAAAAATTTTCTTTATTTGTCTTTTAAAATACTCCAGCCTGATTAAAGAATTTGTAATTCAAGGGAGCAATTTGAGGAGAATGAGAAATTTCATTTATTCTTTGAAGAATTGTTATACGGTATGTCTCAGTTTTGAAGTCACACTTCTCGAAAGTTGTTTGCTCTTGTTCTCACTGTAGTGTAATAAAGTTACTATGAATCTACTTGCTTACTTCTAACACAAGGCTAACGTACTTATCTTTTATGCTTTTGTTAAATATTTTTGGACACACAGAAAAAACTGCTATGCTATTTTCGATCATGGTATTATTTTTGACCACTGACACTTTAGTTATATTAAAGTTGTCTCAACAAAACATTATTGAAATTATCTAAAAAAAAATCTTTCAATATAGACTTATTATGGAAGTTCAAAAGTATTCCTACTTCTTTGAAAACTATATTACCATTTTTTCAATGTACAAAATAGTATTGGAAAACAGTAAATTTCTATTATTAGAGTAGAATTGTTAGAGCCAAAAAACTAAACTATTGGATGAGAACGCTTTAATATAATTGCGCGAAAAATAGCTATTTGTAGGCGGTGTCATTCAAATTACAATATATTTTATTAAACGAACAAAAACTACAGTTTAAATCGAAAATCTAAAAATTAAGTCAACGATCCTTATATCATGTTAATTAAAATAAACACTCCAATAAATCATATAAGCTATTAAAGAAATAATAAAAAATATTAATTCAATGGGTTCTATTGTTGGCTGAAATATTACTTCTGTTGCTCGCGGACACCCTTTGGAGAGGTTAAAATTGTGCTGTTGGCATTTGTTCGTTGAATAGTCGTTTAGGCTTCCAGCCTGTTTGTTTCTTGCGTTAAAGGTACGCCACAAATAACAATCTTTTGCAATTCTGGTGACTGGAGCAACTTATATTATGTTTTATGGTATGTTAGTAAAACAAATCTAAAAAGCTTTGCAATAGTAATAAGTATTTCGATTAAATAAGATATATATTCTCACAAATAGCGTTTACTGAAACCAATGATATATTTTGTATTGAATTTATAATAGGGTATTTTTGCATCAAATAATTGTTATATTTAAACGACCTATTAAAAACCAGTGAAACCTGCAGTCTTATATAACCTCTTGGTTAGCAATGATAAACTAGAATTTGTACTGTGCAATACGGAATAGAGTGTGGCATTGAGTGAATTGGTATCTGGTTCAATATACCATAGTGTTTTTTCTGTGTTTAGAAAAACCAACTATGACTTGACTGTGATTGGTGTTGTGTTGTATAAATGTGACCCCGACTACCCCCCCCCCCCCCCCCAGAAACGTGTCCTAGTTACGCCAATGCAACTGACCCAAATATTTTACTTTAATTGGTTTAAACTTAATATATAATTTTAAATTTTACTTCAAAGAATGAAAACGTATTTAGTAAAAGAACTATTTATTGGTAATAAAATAATGTTTCTTCTGTGTACATAAGATTTCAATGACGACCTATTAACAGCGACAGGATAAAAACTTGTCAAAACCTAACTGATCAATTGGATCTAAATTTAAACCAGTACTAAATCCCAAGCTTTTTAAGCGAATCGCGTTTCTTTTTAATATGCATCTTCAATTTTAAACAAACCCCCATCCCGGGCATTTCCCTATCATTTATTATAATGCTTACTAAGCGAAATTAAACATTATGCCCTTCGAAATAGAAATTTAGCTTTCAAATTGTAGTCTGCGAAAATATTTTCTTTAGTTATAGTGTATTTAAACATGCACAGACGGACTTCATGTTTAAAATGTGTAATAAAGTATAAGCTATATAGTGAAGTGCATAAGAGTACTTTACAACATAAAATACAATAGTGTATGCAGGCTAACAAATATAATAGGCGCATATCGCGAACATGCAAACTGGTTATGTTCATAATAATATATTACTTTCCTGCACTTTGTAGATTAAAAACGCTACGTGAAGCTTAATTTTTTAGACTGAAGTATATCAGCTTTAATTATTTTACAGCTCTGGATATTTAAAAAAAAATTCGCTACATGACAGTCAATGGATATTTATTTTCTGTTTACATACAGTTGATATAGGTACAGTATGTCCACGGTGGGGTAGACAAGAGGGCAAATGGACTAAAACGTGGATGATACGAAAAAAGGCCATTATTTATAAAAGTTTTTGCTTTCTTTAAAAACAAGATCCGCACCGAAAAAAACTGCTATGCTATTTTCAAGAAAAGTATTATTTCTGACCACTATCACATTAGTTATATTAAAGTTAATATTTTCTCAACAAAACATTATTGAAATAATCAAAAAAAAATATTTCTTTAAATATAGACTTATTGGAGTTCAAAAATATTCCTACTTCTGTGAAAACTATATTACCATTTTTTCAATGACCAAAATAAACTGGTCAACAAAAAAATCGGCAAAAGCGAATTTTACTCGACTTTTCAAACTGCTATAATTTTTTAAAAACTTAACTTTTTTGAGATCGGTTTTCGGATATCGACAGCTCGTCTTTCCCAAATTCAGCAACAAGAAGTGATTTTGCAATGGAAGCGACATTTTCATGCTATACAGGGTAATTAATAAGTTAATGCAAAACTACTAAAAGTTTAGGTGTGTGCCATGTCGCCAATAAATTTTTTTGATCGTTTGGACATAGCACGCTAGTAAGCTGATATCAATATCTCCAGACGTGTTCGCCGGAATTTCGATTAATGGTCTCTGGCGAAAAATACAGGAGGAAAGAGAAAAAGCACACAAATTTTGGTAGCATCATTTTTAAAACGCTGTAATTGGAAAACGGATTAATAGACTTTGTCGGGCTTTTTGGGAATTGAAAGCCCTTTTTGTGCAGAGTTTTACCTAATAAACTGTTTTTTGTTCAATGTCAAAATGTTTGCGTTGTATAGGGGTGAACTAAAAAGTAAATGAAAAGTATTGTTAAAAATAAATTTTCTTTTAATTTGTACAAATTGAGCAGTATGCGTGTTTTTTCTTTCAGAAATAGGGCGTTTTGTCTAACTTTGGATTAGTTATACAGCGTGTCCAGAAACCATCTTAACAAATGCGGAACTTTTTTATTTTTAACTTTACGAAAAAGGTAATCCTTCATAAAAAGTTCTGCATCGTGAGAAAATAGCATAGCCATTGAAAAATTTGATCTAAGACATACAGGGTGGCTCAAAAATGTAAAAGTCCTAATCCATTTGAAGCTAAAAAGACACAAAATCGTTATTTAAAGGCAAACTGCCACTGTAAATGTACTAGTGTTAACTTCTTATGTTAGTAAATTAGGTTTGAAATATACAGGAGGTCCCAAAAATAAAAATGTTTTTATTATCGACTTTACAAAAAAGTACCTATATCTTTATAAAATGTTCTACATTGTGAAAAAAGAGCATGATGATTCAAAAATTTGATCTAGGACATATAGGGTGGCTAAAAAATTTAAAACTCTGAACTGGCCTTAAAACAAGGGTAAGCTAAATTTTAATTCAACCAGTATGGTATTTGTGCAAGGTTACTAATTAAGTGATAAGTAAGCACTTATACTTAAAATGAGACGTACAGGGTGATTGAAGGTTTACTTGTATTTAATACAATTTTAGTAACAAATGAAATATTAGGGTAAAAAACATATTAAATAACTAAACATGACTAAATAACTAAATAAATTTACACCTCCACGTAACCTTCGTCCTTTTCCATACAGTTTATCTTTAAGTAAAGATTTGGTGTCTCCTTAACTTTACGTAAATTGAGAATTTCAGCTTTTTAAGCCACTCTGTATTGTCCTACATAAAGTTTTTGATTAATCATGATCTTTTTCACAATGTAGACTTTTTATGACGATATTTTTTTTGTAAAGTCAATAATAAAAAATAAATTTTATTTTTGGGACCTCCTGTATGTTCCAAACCTAATTCGCTAACATAAAAGTTACCTCTAGTACATTTACAGTGGCAGTTTACTTTTAAATAACGATTTGTGTCTTTTTAGCTTCACGCGGATTAGGACTTTTAAATTTTTGGGATACCCTGTATGTCTTAAATCAAATTTTTGAGTGGCAATGCTATTTTCTCACAATGTAGAACTTTTTATGAAAAATAACTTTTCTCCCGTAAAGACAAAAATAAAATGTTTTCCATTTGTTAAGATGGTTTCTGGACACGCTGTATAACTAATCAAGAGTTGGACAGAACGCCCTAGTTTTGGAAGAAAACAAACACATACCGCTCAATTTTCACAAATTAAAAAAAATCATTTTTAACAATGATTTTCATTCACTTTTTGGTTCACCCCTATACAACGCCAACATTTTGACCTTGAAAAAGAAAACAGTTTATTAGGTAAAATGCTACACGAAAGGGCTTTTAATACCTAAAAAGCCCGACAAAGTCTATCAATCCGTTTTCGAGCTACAGCGTTTTAAAAATGAGGCTACCAAATTTTGTGTGCTTTTTATGTTTCCTCCTGTATTTTCCGTTAAAGACCATTAATCGAAATTTCGGCGAACACGTCTGGAGATATTAATATCAGCTTACTAACACGCTATGTCGGAACGACCAAAAAAATTTATTCGCAATATGGCACACACCGAAACTTTTAGTAGTTTTACATTACCTTATTAATCACCCTGTATAGCATGAAAATGCCGTTTCCATTGCCAAATCAGTTCTTGATACTTAATCTGGGAAAGACGAGCTATCGATATCCGAAAACCGCTCTCAAAAAAGATAAGTTTTTAAAAAGTTATGGCAGTTTGAAAAGTCGAGTTAAAATAGCTTTTGCCGATTTTTTTGTTGACCAGTTTATTATTGGAAACCAATAAATTTCTGTTATTCCTTAGAGTATAGGATTGTTAGAGCCAAAAAATTAAACTATTTGTTGAGAATGCTTAAATATAATTGGACGAAAAATAGCTATTTGTAGGCGGTGTGATTCAAATTACAACATATTTAATTAGACGAACAAAAATCACAGTTTAAATAGAAAATCTAAAAATTAAGTCAAAAATCCTTGTATCATGTCAATTAAAATAAACACACCAATAAGACATATAAGGTATAAGAGAAATAATAAAAATCTTAATTCTATGGGTCCTATTGTTGGCTGAAATATTGCTTCTATTGCTCGCGGACACCCTTTGGAGAGGTTAAAATTGTACTGTTGGTATTTTTTCGTTGAATAGTCGTTTAAGCTTGCAGCCTGTTTGTTTATTGCGTTAAAGGTACGCCAAAAATAATAGATATTTTGCCATTTTGGGGACCGAATCAAATCATTTCAGTGTTTTATGGTATGTAAGTAAATCAAATCTAAAAAGCTTAGTAAATAGTAACACAATAAATCCAAATTCATCGTGCTTCGTATTATTCATGGTCTTGACAAAAATTAACACAAGATGGTTGCCCATTATTCACAACAGGTCTTTTAGGGGCACTATAGCGAGGGTTCCCAAATAATTTTTGACTACATTGTACTGCACCAGAGTCGGAGTGGTTGAAAATCGGAATAATTTTGGGGAAAATAAAATCTTATTGAATACGAATAATTAAAACATTGTTTACTGATTGGTGTCATTCGATTTATTTGTACAATAAAAAATTATTACTTAAATTTAATTACAGAATTAATTTGGTTTCGCTGCTACTGTCATTTTCATTTACATTAAAAAAGTGGCTCTATGTTATGAGTCAATGAAAAATTGGAATCTTCGACTTTAATAACATTGTTAATCGAGTTTTTAATCGGCTTTTCCTACTATCTTTGGAGGAGTAGATTCAAGGTAATCTTCGTCGAGATTTTCACAGATGATTTTTATCATTATTTTTACGAAATTTCACTTTCATTCTATATAGATCAATCTTGTCGATTCTCTGGATGTCAGTTGAGATAACGCCGCGCCGTCAATAATTAAAAAAATTAAATTGGTTGCTAGGAGACAGCTTTTAAATTATGACTGCTGCCAAAACTGCTGCCTACTAGATTTTGAAACTTTTGTTCAAGATTGTTTGGAAGATAGGTCTGGCGAATGATTGGTTGCATATTTAGTCGAGGCAATGAAGCACTCAACCTCGGAAGTTTTTGCACTAAGACGGATCGGAATGCGGTTTTTTGCATTCGCTTCCAAAAATTATTTGTAAAAAATGTATCTACTTTGTATCTTATACAAACCGGAAATTGCATTGGTGCAGTCAAAAATGCATTCAAAAAATGCATTTTTTGAAGTCGCTGTAAGAAAATTAAATAACTTTGTTAATAAGACTCAGAATTGGCTCAAACCGGGTTTTCGGGGGTTTTCGAGGTCGCTGATCACGATTATGATGTTCAAATTGACGCACAGCCGACCTGGAGCTCAGGATCGCTGATGAACGTCATCTCCGAGGGATTCTTCCAAAATTCACGCGGGAACGGAGAGAAACTCGGCGCCCGGGGGTTTTTTGGGTTGCTGAATTCAAATATGGCATCGGCGAACACCCCCCTGACACCTGGTGCGCCGGAACCTGGACGTGGGCGTCATCCCCGAGAGTTTTCCTGACAAGATCGCAAAAAACAAACCGAAAATTGTTGTGTGGGCCTTTTTTGGGGCGCTGAATCCAAATTTCACGTCGAAAACGACCCCCCGAACACCTGGTGCACCGGAACCTGGACGCGGACGTCATCTCCGAGGGTTTCCCAGACACGATCGCTAAAGACAAACCGAAAATCGTTATGGGGGTTTTTTTGGGGCGATAAATCCAAATTTCACGTCGAAAACGACCCCCCGAATACCTGGTGCACCGGAACCTGGACGCGGACGTCATCTCCAGGTGTCACATTTGCAAAGAAAGAAATAAAATTCACATTAAGGGGTTTTTTAGCTGCCCTCCTCGAATCCAGCATCCGCGACCATACTCCAACTATCTAGTGCACCGGAACTTTTATATTGATATCGATGTCATTCCCATGAATGTTAATCAAACCTGATGTTTTAATGTCTTAGAGACTGACGTCAATACTGCAATAGCTGTTTGGAATTGTTGATTCTAGTTAAATTATGTGAGGAGGAAAGAAATCGAATGAATAGAAAGTCACTATTTATGTAATTGGCGTTTAAAAAATTTTGTCTGGACAACCCCCGGAGATGACGTCCGCGTCCAGGTTCCGCTGCACCAGGTGTTCGGGGGGTCGTTTTCGATGTGAAATTTGAATTCAGCGCCCCAAAAAACCCCCATAACGATTTTCGGTTTGTTTTTGCGATTTTGTCAGGAAAACTCTCGGGCACACCAGGTGTCCGGGGGTGTTCGCCGATGCCATATTTGAATTCAGCAACCCAAAAAACCCCCGGGCGCCGAGTTTCTCTCCTTCCCCGCGTGAATTTTGGGAGAGTCCCACGGCGTTGACGTTCATCAGCGATCCTGAGCTCCAGGTCGGCTGTGGGTCAATTTGAACATCATAATCGTGATCAGCGACCTCGAAAACCCCCGGGAACCCGGTTTGAGCCAATTCTGAGTCTAATTAACAAATTTATTTAATTTCCTTAAAGCGACTTCAAAAAAATGCATTTTTTGAATGCATTTTTGACTGCAGCAATGCACTTTCCGGTTTGTATAAGATACAAAGTAGATATATTTTTTACAAATAATTTTTGGAAGCGAATGCAAAAAAACCGCATTCCGAACCGTCTTAGTGCAAAAAATTCCGAGATTTTGGCTGTTTTAGTGCTTCATTGCCTCGACTAAATAGTGTGCTATTTTCAGCAGTTGTAAGAAAAATTATTTCTATTTAAAATATGCTAATATTTTTACTTGCATAAATAAAAATATATTTGATACAAATATTATGTCATGGTGATAAATTCCTATAAAGCCAGAAACGCTGTTGTGACGAAAACGGTTCTTCGCTTGATGGCTTTTGTGTACTGTTTAACGCGGTATTATTCTCTTCCTGTGTACGAATGATCCACCATACTCTAGATACAATTAATACCTTTTTGACCATAGACGTGCCAGATTAAAATTTATAAAGGCATGTTTATCGTGTTAATTTGACAGGCTTATTAGTCTCGAAAATTCCAGTAGCCCTAGTAATTAATGACTCTTGCGATTGTTTTGGGACGGTATTTATCAGATGATAAAATGTGGGTTTTACCTGGCGGTTATCGAAATAGGAAACAATCGATCTTTTTGACCTGAGCTACCAGATAAAAATTAATAATGATACAGCAGGTTACCTATTTTAAAATAGTCATAATTAACTATAGGTATGTCATTGTTCCATTCTGACAATTTATACAGATCATTTCAATAAAACAAGCCACCCTATGTAATAAGGAATAGGCATGCAATTTTTTTATTGCATAAATCATTTCAGGAAGTCATTACAAACCTAGAAATATTATTTTGAAGAAAATATCAAATCCAACCCAACCCAACACTAGGATAATTTAACTAAAAAAACTGACCATTATGATAAAAATCATTCCATCCAATTTAAAATAAGCGAGAAAATCGATGTTTTATGCTATATTTTTTTATTCGATGCTTAATTGTTTTGGTGATAAGATATATGAATGATCCATAACAATCCCCAAAACTATCATGTTTAACATTTTTCCCATCTTTAAAAATAAAAAGTTATAACGCCTGTTCACTTTTATTTGGATATCCCAGTACATTCCAGGCAGGTCGCAATATACGTGTGTAGTCATATTTTACGTGAATTTTGGCTTGTCCTGATAGAACCCAATCAAACTTTGCGGAATGATGCGTCAGTGCCTAGATCTACATCTAAACCAGTGCTAATCTTAAACCGTTTTAGTGAATTTCGAGGTTAATCTTTTTGGCGCTCACATGCATGCTGTTGCCATATGCGAAAATATGTGTTGCAATCATTGATGTCTTGCTGAAGGTCAATGGTTGCAATAAGTCTTATGTTAGACAAATTTTCTTCATTTAGACTCTTTACAGAAGACTGTAACGCCGCAAGTGGTAAATATTCAAACCGAGAAGATTATAGTATAGTAATAAACGAAACTAGGAGAATAGTATATTATTTAAGCAATGAAAGAAGTCTACTTGTCAGTATATTATTTAACGAGCGGTAATGTAGGTCATAACTCACGCAGATGAAGTTTGCAGCACGAGCCGCAGGCGAGTGCTGTAATTCATCAAGTGAGTTATGACCATTACCGCAAGTTGAATACTATACTTTATCTACGACTATAACAATAAATACTAAAATACAAGTACAGAGAAAGAACTTTATTCACAAATCTTGATAGTTACCTATAACAAAGCTATAAAAATTATAGTTGTAATTACTCATAACGATGACTTAATGTTCTTACTGCTACACCAATCTTGAAAATTTTTGTATACATTATATTTGTTTTTGGATTTTTCGGGCAAAAAATTTTGTATGGTTACATTAGCTACTTGTCTTGTTTCTGGAGGTGTACATAATAATTCATCTTCACTATCTGAATTCATCTTTTTTAGCACAAAATTTACAATAATTAGGTATTAACTTAATTTGAAATCGTCAAAATTATTCGAGTGACATTACTTCCCTCAATATCAATAATGGACTGTTTCCTTTCGGCCAATGGCTTGTACAGAGCCACCTTGATATTCGGTTCGCAAATCATTTCCGATTTATTATAGTGAGTTATAGCAGTGAGTTATTATAACTCATGTTGTTTGTTTACAGATACTATTAATTGTTCAAAAGTAGTTGAATAATTAATAGGTATAAAATTTAATAGGAGTAGATAAACGTAATTATTCAATGCCTACGGATTACTATTGTATTTTTACTCTTTCCAGTGATGTTTCAGGTTTCAAGCCTCACCCAAGCATGCAGTATTAGGACAGGATCAAAAATCAATCATACAGTAAGGAGCTGAAGTTTTATTTATATTATTTTAAAAGACAATAAATTGGCGTAGTTTCAAAAAATTCAATTAATCTTTTTATTAATTGTTGGAACACAGAAACAGCCTCTAGCTGTGTTTTTCGTTGCTTTTTTTGATGAATGAATGTATTGGTTTATCTTTTCTAAGTATTAATATCAGCCGCCTATGTGTGGTCCTAACAAAATAGCGGTTTATAGTTCCTGAGTCACGTTCCCTACCGACACTAAAAAATATATGCAAAACCTTGTGAATGTACACCAAGCTAGCTAACTATTAACAGAGAGTCTTATGGATCTATTTTATAGGTATATAGTAAGTAACAGTATTCAAATACTTCATCCTGCCTAATCTGAAGAAATAATACAAAAGAACGATGGTATTGTAGTTTTATTGAACCTGAACATTGCCCGGTCAGGGTTGTTAATTAATTATTAATATAAACTAATTAAATCATAAATTTAAATTTAGGATTTATTAGAATTATAGCAACTAACCCAGCAAAATAAATACTGTGCTTCCTGGAAATAATTGTCAAGTTGATAAAATATTATACATACATACATATTACACATATTCAAATAATAAATATGTTATATTTCTAAATTGAATTAAAATTAAACTAAAAAAGTAATAAAACATCTTTAAACAGCATTAAATAATATAAAATACACTGAAAAAATAGTTATGGTAAATACAGCAAATAAAGGTTGTTACAGAAGGCCAACAAGGGAAAGTGTATTTTCAGAGCATAACGTAATTTTACAGTTCAAATATAAGATAGTTATAAAAGTAATTGTAAAATACATTGCTTTGATAAAAACGCACTTTATATTTACTGGTCATTTATTGCAATTTTCATATAAAATGTAACTTGTTTTACCCTTGGTGTTGAAAATACCTTTTTGATACTATAATTTTGGCTACAATATAGAAACCCTAAACTGAAATTTATTAATAAAAATAGAAATTCTTGGTAAAGTTAAAGCCAAGATTTTGTATTTGCCATACGATTGCTATTGTAAAAATCCCTTTTTAGGGGGAGAGAGGTCGAAATATGATGATACCCTGTCCAATATAGGAATTTGGAAGTCGAGGAAGTTATAAAATCTTTACCATGACAATAATTGAACATATTAGGTATGCTATTTAGTGTTTTACTTTCTTTGGGAACAGAACGTTAAGAAAGATCTTTTTTTAAATCTCCATGACAGAAAGTCTGGAGGTGCGCAAGGGGGAAAAAGTGCCCGGTAAGGGGCGTAGGATTAACACGGCAAAATCCAGTTAGTTGGTTTATCACCAGGGTTTGACCTCAAGCCTTTATCTATCAATGTTGTCATGAATGTCATGTCTCAGAAAATAAAAGACTAAGCATGATGTTTGCCCACGAAATTATAATATAATAATAATAATAATAAATGTCTTTTTATTAATTAATTACAATAGAACAGTATAAAAATAAATGCAAAGTGTGGCGAGATCCAGCACAGCTGTTCATCTAACCACCAAGATCAACTTATAAACAAGTAGTATATTCTAAAGTACTAAATAGTATTAAGTAGCTACAAACGAGTAATAATATGGGTACTAAAAATTAACCTTAATTAAAAGTAACATATTGTAGAATGCATACTGAAACATGAAATAGTATGCCTGGAAGGAAGAAGAAAATAGTTATTAACAAAAGTCAAATCATGTTTAACAAAGATCTAACGGTACGCACCTCAGCCTCTCTCTCCAATCACGTATCTCTTCAGATGAAGTTTAAAACCATCTACAGATGAGCATGATTTAATCACTGGCGGCAGTCTGTTATAGACATATACTTACTATATAATATACTGCGGGTTCCCCATTTACCCAATGTGCGGTTTTTGATGCCAACATTGTGAAATGGAGATATATAATCTCGCATAAGTCTATCCTTTAGTCTGATATTTCGTAAACTGCGATTGCGCTAAATCTTGTGTTGCTATTGGCCATCTAACGGCGCCACGCTTCATACGTATCTTGACAGGTCTGGTTTTTTGGTATAATTGAACTAGTTTATTACTTTTTGTACATCTAGGCATAAGTTAGCATACTTCAAAATCAACCACAAGAACACCGAATACAAAATACAACACGACACAAAGAAAAAATGGCGAATGGCGATCCAACTGTAAACTAAAAAAAAACAGAAAGCTGAAAGAAGCCGAAATATACGCACAACAGCCGATGATTAGTACAATTCACCATCTAATTCAGTACAATGTCTGACCAATGAAAAAATTCGTATTAGCGCATGCGCATATACAGAAATATCAGACTAAAGGATAGACTTATGCGAGATTGTATATCTCCATTTCATAATGTTGGCATCAAGAATTCCAGACAACCCGCAGTATATTTATATAATAAGGGTATGGTTATAGAGTTTAATGGCATTATAGGTAAAACTGCGTTGGAATGCAGCGGTGTTGTGGCGGGGCATCTGATAAAGTTCATTGTAACGCGTCGCCCTGTTATGAACTTCGTGGCCTTTGACTAGTTTTTCATAAAGATATAGGGGCTCCCCAGAATTACTTATTTTATAAACCAAAGAACCCAGATGAATGCGATATCTCTCGTCTAGATGGAACCATCCCGAAGCATTAAATGACGGTGTTATATGGTCAAATTTCCTCAAGTTGTAGCAGTATCTGACGCATGAATTTTGCAGTTTTTGTAAGCTACTTCTAGATGCCAAAGTAAGCGCAGGCCAATAAAGAACATTTGCATAATCTAGATACGAAAGAATTAAGCTATCACACAACCTAAGTCTAACGTCCAAAGCCAAAACATCCCTATGGATATACAAGGTCTTTAACTTACAGAAAGACTTTTGCAAAATATGTGAGACATGATGCTCGAATCGCAGATCAACATCGAAGTAAACGCCCAGGTTTTACATACTGATGATGGGTTTATTATAACATCGTTTATATAAATATTAAGATTATTCGCGACGATATCCCTATTTCGTCCGAACACCATCATCTGGGTTTTACTGCCATTAAGCACAAGGTCATGGGCCACCGTTAACTCCGAAATAGTTGCGAGGTCGTTAGTAATGCACACCGATGGCTGCACACCGGAATCACTGGAAAAAGAATAATAAATTTGCATATCATCGGCGTATTGATGAGACCTGCAATGAACCAAATGACTGGAAACATCAGCAGTATAGACAGAAAACAACAAGGGCCCCAGTATGCTACCCTGTGGCACCCCTCTGTTTGTCGAAATGAATTCAGATGTACCGCTAGGCAATACCACACACTGATCTCTCCCACTCAGATAGCTTTCAACAAATTTTAGCGGCGAGGCGCTCAGGCCAAAAAACTTTAATTTAGTCAGCAATATTGAATGATTCAATGTGTCAAACGCCTTGCTGAAGTCCAGCAGGATGAGACAAGTATTTTTCCCCCATCCTGAGCCCTCAGCAAGTCGTCCGCCACATTAAGAAGCGCAGTCGTGGTACTATGAGCCCTCCTAAAACCGGACTGCGTTGACGGTAGTGCTTTACTTTGTAAAAAGTGTTGATTTAGTTGTTCGTTTACTACCTTTTCCAGAATTTTAGACATGCAACAGAGCAAACTTATGGGTCGAAAATCTGAATGTGAGGAAGGGTTGATATTTTTAGGTACAGGGACAACGTTTGCTCTCTTCCACAGGGAAGGAAACTTACTGGACACCAGGCACCTGTTAATCAAAAAAGAGATATGGGGGGTAAGATGAGGAGTTACCAAAGAAATTATTTTTATATCAATACCATCCACCCCTCTGGCTTGTGTTTTTATTTGTGAAATTATTCTCTCAATCCTCTCTTCCGTGACCTCAGAAAACGAAAATTGATTTTGCACAGACTGAAAAACAGCATTAGCGTATAATTCACTAATTAGATTGCTCTGATTGCCAGCAGGAAGAGGTATACTGTTAATAAAATAGTTGTTAAAGGAATCCGCGGTACCAATGTCGGGTGGAACAGTAGACCGTGTAGCGTTAATGTTCAAATATTTAAGCGTTTGCCAGAAACCTTTGGGGTCAACCCTAAATTTGTGATTTAGGTATGCTTTTTTTTCGTTCCGAACAGCCATGGTTACAAAATTTCTAAGTTGTTTGAATTCATTTTTTGACGCTTCAGTTTTTCTTTTTTTATATTTTGTTAGTGCTTTTCTTTTTAACTTTATCATAGATCTCAGGTTATCAGTAAGCCAGGGCGCTGGCGTCTTTGTAAATCTAGACGTTTTTATAGGGGCGTGAATATTAAGAAGATAGTCCAAGTTTGAATTTAAAAATTCAAGCATATGATCCACATCGTCATAGCCATATATAGTATTCCAGTTTATATTGTATAAATCATTTAAAAAATTATTATAGTCGAAATATTTATAATCCCTGTAAGTTCTAAATTTAATTTCTTTATGTGGCTTTTCTAGTTTTAAATCGCAAAGAACAAGCGAGTGATCTGATATGTTGTCCATGTCTATCACATTGGTACTGGAAACCACAGACGGAGAGGAGTAATAGAGGAACGCTTTAAATTTCAGTGATTTCCTTAGATATATTGCCACTCCCCCTCCACTCCCATCCCTATCACGTCTCACCAATATATACCCCGGCACGCACACACCATTACTGCTAATTCCAGGATGCAACCAAGTTTCTGAAAGACCAATGACATCTATTTGCTCATCCGAGACAAAATCCAAAAACAGATCAAAGCGTGATGTTAATGAACGCACATTAAAGTGAGAAAAACTGAAATGCGTACCCACACATTTTGGTCTATTGATTATTTAACGTAAATACATATAACCTAAAAATGAATCATATGGTAAACAAATAATATAAATATAAAGCGCACCATCCGTACACAAACCCTAAGTAATAAATAGGAAACACATATGCATATCCTGCGTATCGGTTACGTTTAGTATAAAATAATATATATCACTATACATTCATGATATCCAACATTAAAAAACTCAAATAAATTTATGTTCAGTTAATACATTTTTATGTAGCCAAACCATCTACCGTTTCCAAGAGCGTACAAAAAACCAACAGTAAATATGTGTAAATGTTCTAGTCCTACACATCGATAAACAATCGGAGTGAATTTTCAAAGATCATTTTTGCTTGTGGCCATTCTTTTTTTCCTGTTCCGTCAATGAAGTAGATTTTACCACCAAACGACCACGCATTCGTTCTTCCATACTTTTTCTTGGCCTCAGCCAGCAGTTCATAAGAATGAGTAGTGAGGTCTTCAAATATTGCGTAGTTCTTGTCCTTAAGAAGCTTCTTGGCAAGAAACACAGCATTTCGTTTGTGGTTTCTGACGAAGTTGACTAAAACTGCACGCGGGCGTTCAGGAGTCTTCTTCCCTACACGAAAGGCATAGTCTATGTCATCAGCAACACATGGGATTTCAAGAGTATTAGTAATTAAGTTCGCAAGCACCTGTATCAAATCCTCATCATCCTCAGATATACCACATATGCGCAGGGTGTTGCGCCTAGACCGCTGATCTAAAGATTTCGATCTGTCTTGGAGCTCCTCTATAGCTTGACTATTTTCACTTATATTGGAGCTCATTTTTTTCATTGTCTGGCAAGCATCAGTGAGGCTTCTGCTTAACTCATCTAGCTTACCTGTAAACTTTCCCTCTAATTGGGTGACAAAGTTAGAGCATACTTTGCCAATAAGCTTTTCCAGCTCCTCATCTGCCCTCGAAGCACCCCGTGTTGGACCCATATTTAGATATTTCCGGCTACGACCTTATTCAAATGGAACAGCCACAGTCCGACGTCACAACTCCCAGAAACAGTTTATTGCATAAAACAACTTAACCGGCTAGCACAAAGTTGAAAAAACAGCAGGAATATATGGCCAAGTTTAGCAGAAAACACATGAGCAAAGTACGAAAATTTAAAATCACTTTAACCACCGATATTAATATTTGAAACGGAGCACGTTTTACTGTCTAGTCACGGTCGGCAAACATCGAACTAATATGTAGTACCAGTTAGTCGAAAAGATGTTGAAAGACAAGTGCAGAGCTGGAGGACATCCCTAGAAGATAGAGGTCTAAAATCGAGTAGAAAAAAACTGAATAATGGAATTCAATGGAGAAAGAAGAACAGATGTAAGGATGTAAGAAGTAAAGTTAAGTAAAGCAGAGACTTTTAAATATATATATATAGATTCCATCATCAGAAAAGATGGTACCTCGGATTTGGACATATGTAATATGAAGAGTGCAAGTAGAATGGAGGAACTGGATGAGATTCTCCGATTGGTCAGACCTGAAATGATGTATAGAGCGGATACTTGATTAATATTAAAAGTGCATGAAGGGTTGTTATAGTTGTGACAGAAAGGAGAATTGTATACCCAAGCAAACCCAAGCAGAGATGAATGAATGCTTTGAGTCCAGAATGATTTAAGGGAAAAGCGTTCAACAGAACTCAGGACACATCATTGTGAAGACAATTAATCAGGAAGGACAAACTCATCTAAAGTTGGGAATAGATGGAGTCAAAGAAAAGAAAGAATAACTAATTTCACTTCGCTTTTTAAACCTTTACGTTTCTAAAAAGGTTTTTCCTTAAAAATGTATGTCGGCTCTCTCGGCAATATAAGCGGATGGAAGGTGTTTACACCAGGGAGTTTCCTACAACAGGGACAGATTAGATATAAATCGTAAGGCATATTCAAATTTTATCCTATATTACTGGCAGCTGTGAATAATTCAAAAACTCTGGAATTCTTATAATAAAATGAAATCAGATTTTTTTGCAAAACATCTCTTTTCGCTAACTATAGTTATCTTTGTAAAGAAGTTATTGGTTTTTAGCTTTACCAAGCGTGTCGAATAACAAGTATATTAAAAATTAGACAATATGTATAAGCGTGGTAGCAAGTCGCATATCCCACCTATTAATGCTGATACAGTAGTAGATTGTCTATCTATAGTAGGAAAAGCCTAACACTCCCGGACGACTGTGAATCAATACAGAGTCTGGGACTGTAGTTTGTCCGACCAGGCACACATACTATTTTCGAATCGAAAGAAAATATTAAAACTTTGTTTAATTTTGAAAGAAGCAGAAAAGTATCAATTTCGTACTGTCAAAAATTGATGCGTGTAAATTTAATTTGTTGTTTTTTTTTCAAATATTCAAACTGCATTCAAGCAAAATATTTTGTATCTAGTAAAAAATGCAAATGCAGTGACGATAAATTTTAAATTCCTAATACTTCTCCAGAACTGGAGAAAGCAGTAATACTGCCATATTGCATTTCCTTACACAGTTTTACCAAAAAACAAGACAAAAATATGAGTATGGACACTTTGTTATAACGAAAAAATAAAGCTAAACGCAAGCTTTACCTATTTTCAAATAATTTTCTTTAACGTAAGTTTTTTTTGCGTGCCTGGCCTTTTTAAGGCTATTATAGAACTTTCCACCATAAAAAAATTCTAATGAGCTTCTTTACAATTTACCCCTATACAAGGAACACTGTTTCATTTCCCCCCATTGCAACATAATTCCGTGCCATGTACCTACCCCGATGAAAATCGATCCGGCAAAAAGAATAAAAAAGGTAGAAATAACGTTTCCGATAACATTAGTAATTACCATTAGGCCGTTCTCGTTCGATAGACAGGTGTTACTGACCGCGTCCTTTAAAACCCTTGTATGCCCGGTGAGTCATTTGAAACGGCCATGTTGACATGAATTAGGGCTTATAAGGGTTGAAGCGGGTTGATTGTAAGCTTTCTGTGTCCCAGAAAAGCAGGGTAAAAAAATATTAAAAAAAAAAATGTTTGGATCTTCGTAGCTGCAAGACGTTCTTTTGTCATCAATTTTTGTTCATATACGGAGTGTCCGAAAAGCCTTAGTATGGGCAAATATCTTTGCTATTAGTAAAGATAGATAGATAGACCAAATTTTAGGTGTATCTTATTGGTTAATAAATCTAGATTTTTATGCAATTTAACTTTTTCAACGCTCTTGAGGGGGCTAGGGAGTTGAGGTCAAAAATTTTAAATTCAACCCTATGTCGTACGGTGCTTCATTTCAAAGGTCTATAAATAAATAAATAAAAAATCGTGAAAGAAAATTTAAGCACCTTTATTTCTCTTATTACTTTAAAAAATGTTCAAAATGACCACCATGGCAGCAATAAATTTGATTTTGGAACTCTGCCAAGAAGTAACACCTGCCATTCTCGAAAATGTGAGAAGTGAGTTCCCAAATCGACTTTATTACTGCCAATATGTTTATAGTGGTCATTTTGGACAACTTTTAAAATAATAAGAAAAATAAAGGTACTTCAATTTTGAATTTTTTTACCACGATATTTAATTTTTATAGGCTTGTCATTTAAAAACGAATTAAGATACGGACCTCGGATTTGCGATAAAATGTTTATTTTCTGAAGATCTTTAAAATGAGGTATAACACGGCTCGGGTGCATTTACAATTTTTGACCTCAACTCCCTAAAAATTAATAAAAAATTATTAAAAAAAGTAATTAAATTAATTAAATTATATAAAAAAGTAGATATGTTAACTACACCTAAAATATTTTAAAGATGTTAAATTGTTAGGAAAGAATCGCTCCAAATTAAAGCCAGACGGCTAAGGTCATAAATCAAAGGCAAAGTGGTGATCTGACAGCCAAATGCGAGAGGAATGTTTACTTTTTGGGGACGTATAGGGTCAAGAGGGAATGAAGTTTAGTTCCTTATGAGCGCCCTTTCATGTAACATAATTATTCTTTGAATATACTTATATTTTAGAAGTATTGGCTTTTATTGGCCATACCTGACACTATCTTTACTAATAGCAAAGATATTGGCCCATACTAAGACTTCTCGGACACCCTGTATATTAATAACATACAATCCATCACACACACTATGTGTAACTGAAAATATGAATATTTGGGTCACTACACGCCTGATGCCGTTTACACAGATACTCGTAAATGTCTAAGCAAGCATTTTCGTGGAAATAGTAATCTCAATCTCCCAGCAGATCATTCAATTTATTATCTTCTAAGAATCTTTTTAAATTACTTCCTGAGCTGCGACAGCAAAAATTAAAATTCTCGGTTTCATTGTAATCATTCATTTTTGAACTATTTATCGCAACACCGTCATTTTAAAACATTCCTTTTAAAATTGTGCTGATGAACGAGCATTCAAACGTATATTTTTATTGTTTGATACTAATTTTTTAAAATTGAGTTCATAAACTTGAGAAGAGAGACAGGCAATTTTTTATTATTGGACAAAACTTTATAAAATACATTTTTAGTGTTCCGTGAAACGGAACACTTATGGAATCGCTTCGGTGTCCGTTCGTCCGTCTGTCACAGGCGATTTTCTCAAAAACTATTTAACGTAAAAATTTGAAATTTAGCACAGAGATAGACTGTGGGGGTCCAACTATAGACGTGAAGTATAAAGAGTTGAATTTTGATCTTGGGAGTTAATTTGAAGGGGTAAAGTGGGACATGGACAACAAAATTCAAGGGCATCGTGTAGTATCAAATGAAAGCTTATTGAAGCATGAATTTAACAATATATAGAAAGTATTTTTTTATGCATTTTTTTACATCTTTT
This sequence comes from Philopedon plagiatum, assembly GCA_963971165.1. NCBI lineage: Eukaryota > Metazoa > Arthropoda > Insecta > Coleoptera > Curculionidae > Philopedon > Philopedon plagiatum. The sequence continues at coordinate 13,057,093 of OZ020191.1, forward strand.
GGGAAAAACGCTTAAAAATTGCTGTTCCACACTCTTATCACCAGAAGGATGGCTCAGAAAAATTTGAGAACAATCATGAACATTAAGAATTAGGTGAAGATTGAACGAAAATCATCAGCATTGAAAAATTCTAGCGCAATCAATTGTTATAAACAATTTAATTGTTTATATCCTTATAACTGCTGAAACATTGGTTTTAGAGAAAAAGTTTTGTTACAAAAAATATTTCTCACTATGTGAGTAACAACTTTTGTCCTTACACGTTTTTTAAAATTTTTAATTTGGTCGAAACGCTCCCCCACACAGCTCCGCGCATACGCGATTTGATACTGCGTTGGTGCCCTCGGCGGCAGGTAGCGCGATAGATGGTCGGAGATCGGGCAGACGAGGTTTGCTGGGGTTAACTGGGGGGCTAATGGCACGGAACACTGATTGTGCAAGTATAGCTTGCACTTGACCAATTTTTTAAATATAAATGTCAATTGTCAAGATTAATATGCATATAATAATACAAAGCAATATAATCCCGCCTAGGCCTTTCTCTGCCACCCGCTACCATTCCCTTCACAACAAATTGTGTTAGATCGCCATGTCTCAAAATTTGTCTGATCATTTTGTTTCTTCTTTTCTGTAATGGTCTCCAAATGGTTCTTTCTTCCCTGACTCGATTCACTTTGTCATTTACGATCCTGTCTACCCAGCTTACCTTCATCATTTTTCTGTAGCACCACATCATGAATGCTTCTATTTGCGTTTTTCTTCCTTCCCCAAGCTTTTCGCCCATATAAGGCTGCTTTTAGGAAACGGCTTCTTCTCTGCAAGCTTCTTTGCTTGCACCATTCTGCTCATTATATCATGATTGTCTTTATTTTTATGCTGCCAGGCGAACATCCTCTCCTCTAGCCTGTTTTCTGCTCAGAATACTGCCCCTATGTGTTGGGGCTGCAATTTAAACTTGTTCAAACGCAACTCTATACAAGCAAAACCATATACTCGTAAATATACTTTAATAAAAGCTAAAGATGGCAACGTCTTTTTGGAACGAGGAGAACGGTACCTATCACAATTTATTATAAGGTTAAACGTTTCTTCTTTCAGTCTTTGATAACATTTAATTTATTAACTCTTGAGAAGGAAAAATTATTCCCCTCGTTGGTGCGTCAGCAGAAAATGAAATTTTCTTCTTTATCTCATTTTATCATTTTTATTCGCAATATTAACTGTAACACTTAACCCTAAAAAGTGTTCCAGGCAAATTGCGAATTTTAATAAAAGGCAAATTTTTATTTTCGAGAATATGTGTTGTCAAAAGATTTATATACTATACGTTAAAATGTTCAGCAATGTTAATACGCCGGTACTTTTTCTGAATACCTGAAATAATATTATACAGTATACCATTACTAAAGCATTGTAAACATAGGTTATAGGGAAATCTCTACCCTAGATCGAAATAAAATTAGGAACCGATCTGAAAAGAAAATACAAATATTTATTTACCCACATTGTGTAATTTGAAAATGCGAAATACGAAAAGACTTCGGTTAAAGCAATATAACATACAGAATGTCTGAAAAGTCTTAGTATGGGCAAATATCTTTGCCATTAATAATGATAGAGACACCAAATTTTAGTTGTATCTTATTGGTTAATAAATCTACTTCTTCATGTAATTTAACTTTCTTAACCTCCTTGAGGGGTGACGCTAGGGAGTTGAGGTCAAAAATTTTAAATGTAACTCTATACCGTGTGGTACCTCATTTTGTGAAGGTCTTCAAAAAAGAGACATTTTACCGCAAACCCGAGGTCCGTATCTTAATTCGTTTTTAAATAGCAAGCCTATAAAAATTAAAAATCGTAAAAGAAACAAAAACATAATAACCTTTATTTCTCTTATTACTAAGGCTGTCGCCTTTTGGTCTATTCTCAGTAGCGCCGATAGAACACAATTTGATTTTCTGACCTTAATAACACCGAAACTGGCATACCTATTAGTTTACATTTTTGGAAGAAATTTTCAATCGCTCCCATTTTATCCTCCCCCCCCCATAATTTTTTTGCCATCTGTTAGACAAAATTAGATTTTCGGACCTTAGAAATCCCATAGTCATGTCAAAAATAATTTTTAATCTTTTAAATTAATTTTAATTTTTAATCTTTCTTAAATTTTTAATTTTGTAAAACCCTTCCTTAGTGCACGCCCACGCTATATAAGGAACCTTTGTGCAAAATTTCAAGTTTCTAGGCCCAGCGATGTGGGCTGTGTGTTGATATGTCAGTCAGTCAGTCAGACAGGATTTCCATTTATATACAGGGTGTATCAAAAAGATATTAAGAAATTTTAAGGGCAGATTATACATCTAAAAATATGAACATTATATAAACACGGATCCTCAAACGCTTCTTTTTCGAGATACAGGGTGTTTAATATTTTCACGCCTCAAGTATTCCGAAGAGTAAGGAAAAATATACGAAGACTATTTAGAGCATGTACGGAGAAGCCATTTCCAGCATCTACTGTAAACTTAAATCAGAAAGCACCGTTTCCTGAACAGAAAATATTAAAAAAAGATAATTTTCATTATTTGTTTTTATTGTAAGAAATAAATTAATTTTTTATCTCAAAAACGGTGCATCAGAACAAAAAAGCTCAAGAGACACTTTTCAAGCAGAATTAATTGGGCTTAAAGAAACCGTTATCAATTTTGCAAAATATCAGTGGCGTGCCATTTTTTTCGCTAAAAATAAGAACTTACCATCAAGCACGCCACTGATGCAAGTACTTTAGAAAATAATTTTTTTCACGTAAAGTGACCCTTTGATTACATACTGGCGTGTACCAAAATTCATGTCAATATCTTAAGGCATGTTCGAGAACTTAAAAAGAAACATTTAAAAAAGAAAATATTAAACACCCTGTATCTCGAAAAAGAAGCGTTTAAGGATCCATGTTTATATAAACTTATTTTCATATTTTTAGATGTAGAATCTACCCTTAAAATTTAACATATTCTTGTAACACCCCGTATAGAGATTAGAATTATTTAAGATTATTCTCAAGAATGTATAAATATTTTTATATACAGACATATGTATAAATTCTAATAACAAATTTTAGAAAGTCTGGATTCCCGCTCTTAAGGGCTCTTATTTAGCGTTTGTACACTTATGGTGGTTTTTCGAAATTTTTTCGGTGCTATTAGAAAATGTCATCAAATTTTTACATATTCTTATTGTGCTGACCGACAAATGTCGAAAAATTAAAAAAACAGCAAACACCTGGTCCTTAAACTAGGTCAAACGTGTTATAAAAATACTTCAGTCCCCCGTTACATATTCATACACACACAGTGACAAAAACTTAACCCAAACTAAGGGTTTCAACGAGCCTTATTACTCCTACACCGCTCTTGGTAATTTAGTAAATTGGCCTCCTTCTCTGGTGAGCGGCAATCCAGCCTCGGGCAGGGATGTTTATAATTACGATTGTTCCGACCCTGATAATGAAGGGTCGTTTGCTGGCAGGGTAAACTCCGGTAAACTTACTCCGTTCCACTTATTGCAGCACATCCTAAACAACTAAGATTGCCTGTCTTTCATAAAAAATGAAAAAAATATGTATCTCATATTTTTACTCTCAGTGGCGACTTGTACAATGATTGTGTATTGTGGTCTGCTTTTATAAACAGCATGAAAAATGTAACACTTGCATTAGACGAACTCGCAGGGAAAGAGACTATGATGCTGTAGTTCCTCCTCAGTTTCATCATAAAGATACGCTTTTTCTAACATTGACATTTGGCAACCCCGCATGATGATTGTTCGAGATGTGCTCCATGGGATTCATGCGAATGATGACATTTTTCATCCCCACCGTATCACTATGAATGCTGATCACATTTTCTAATTTTCTTATATGTTGGCTGGTGGTGATAGATAATTTATGGATAAATAGTTTCATCTGTTTTCTTCTTAATCTAAGGTGGAGATGATCGGCGTTAGTGACGTAAGCAGTCTACTCCTACACTGGCGGCGCGGTACAATAATTTAAACATTTGTTTCTTTTTAAATACTCATCGGATCTGGTATTAATCAAATCAAATCCACTGTGTTTATAGCAACCACCATAACATTGTTGTTGCGCGATTACTTTATATAAAAAAGCAACAGGTGTAGATTTTTTAAAAAGGCATATAGGTATTTAAGAAAATCAAAATTCAGTTTAGCACGCAGTGCATCTGAACAAAGAGTAACAAACAGTAAGAGCTCCATTTCACAATCCTTAATTATGGGTATTATGGGCTTTGATGTATAGTTCATAAATTATACAACTACAGAACGAGCACAATCGTTTCAAGCCGTAACAAAATGCCATTTTTATTTTCCAAACAACGCAATAGTAGAAATACAAGAAAAACTATAACATGGGCATTTTTTAATTTTTTGTTCTAGTGATTATTACATTTTATAATATGAGCTAACGTCGTTTAAAAAAAAGAACATTAACATTACGTTGTTCTGGATGAGCTCTGCAGTGTGACCGTGCATTATCCTGCTAGAAAAGGACGTTTCCAGTACGTTGTATGTAGGGTATAGCTACTGGTTTTAACACTTCTGTATTTAACAGACGGCCGTTATGGATCCATTAATGAAAAGTAATGGTGACCTACTACTGGGGTTGCCATTTTTTTCGGGAAAATGTAGTATTTTTCAGAAGAAGGTGATAAAAATATAGTACACGCCAAAGCAATATATAACTTACATATCCGGAGGGGATATAGGAGAGAATAGCAAAAAAATCTAAATCAATAAAAATGTATGTATTTCTTTAGTATGTAGCGTTTCGCTACAACGTTATGTAAATTTAATTATAAATTAGCATTTTAATTTAAAACATTTGATTTTAAGTTACTGCATGGGTACTGCTAGTTATCTGGCCCATTCGCCAGAAGTTAGTATCGTCCTGAATAGATTTTTGATATTAAAAATTTCGTGAAAAATCAATATAATGGAGTTTTCGCATCTCTTCTTTGGTATGAAATTAGAGTGTTTATGTTAATGTGCATATACAATGTAGTTTTTGAATGCTATCCTTTTTTAACGGAATAAATCAACATCATGGTACCATTTCAGAGCATTCTGAGCGAGATTTTCAAAAAGGCTTTTTTCCTGTTGCTAAGAGACACACTTCCTGCAAGTCCGTGTGTCGAGTGTGGTGTTTTACACACGAAAACCATCCCTTACCCAGATTGGGCTTTTGTATCTAAAGTTTTTTTATTATAGGATGGTTCTTACATGACTTAAGAGTTTCTATTACCTTATTAACAACTGCTTTTGGACACTGTGCTGATGTCGAATGGTGAAGAGTGTATATTAGTCGTATTCCTCCATGCCTCCATTCTTCATTCAGTTCTTTCATTAGAATATGACTTTATCTACCTTCAAGTTCCTGTATTTTCGTCAAGAAATGCCTATTTTGATTCAAAAACTCTCAAAATATCTTTGAGAGTTTTTTTGTTGGGGTACACACTGGTGTACAATATTCAGGTACGTTTTTCCTCCTATCTACTTATGTTTCCTGCCTGAATATGTGTTTCATGCATGGTTAGTTCCTGAGAAATTCCGGACAATCATTTATGGATCATTTCCTGCCAAAGAAATATGCTGATAGCAAAGCCCAGTATATTCCATGTATTTTTATGAATTAGCATCACTCAAATATGATCTGCCATGCCTTAATTAACTATTTTTATACTTTTTATGCATATTATTACCTAATTCAAAATGATATTAATTTCATAAATTATTCTCTTATGTAAAACTTTTCTGATTTGATGTTAGTGTTATATTTTTTTGTGCGTGTCAATTTGATTGATCAATCAACCATTCGAATGCGTAATTAAGTTGGGGTGGGGGTATTTAAAAATTGAAATTCTGCGATACGTTAATGATTTTATTTATTGTTAATGAATTTATTCCTTTTTTTTACGTAAATAGGTGCTAAAATACTTATTAAATTTAGTCAATGGTAATCTGCCTTTAATTTTTAACATCTTCTTTTCTAAGAGCTCATCTCCCAGTCTGGGGATTCTTCTTCACTTAAAGCAAATTATACAGACTGGGTGGCGCCTTGTTAGAAAAGTGCACTACTAACTCATAACCTAGTGCTCGCCGATGAACAGCTGCCGTCGCTGGAACGTTCAAAAGTATTATGTATTATATATTACTGTATACTATATTTTAGTTTTGTGGAAAAAACCCGTGACAAATGTGTATGTTTATTAGGCACTTAGGTCTCTTACAAATGCATCGCAAGTCTTGCAGCTTTGTTACACTCGAAATCTAGCATTGTCAGACATAAAGTATGTACTTTGATTAAGATCAAGGCTCCCAATTCCCAACTTTTAAGCTTGTTTTATATAGATGCGAATCATAAATTGCGAATACAATACGATATTAAAAATTTGCAGTTCGAGAATATGTTGTTAATATGCTTAATATAGTATTTTTGCGTACAAAATTTATTTTCAACAGTATATAGTACACTAAACCAAAATATAGTACAACATTATATTATTATAGTATGGTTGACTACCCTACCTACTACCAACATACGGCTTCCGATATCATAACACCTATAAAGGGCTTGTCCAATAAAAAGGAAGAATGTGGAAGCACGGAATTTAAAAAGGCCACACTGGGTTAACAGCAGTATAGTTGAGAGGGGTCGTGACCTCGGGGAATCATTAAATTTGGGCGAATGCAGATTTGAAACTTACGTAAAATATAAAGAAAAAATATCATGATATGATAACAGAATCAAAGCAAGAATATCTTAATAACAGAAAAATATCGCCACTAACAAAAATAGCGAAGTCTGAAACATTGTAAAGGGTGTAAATGCTAAAAAAATCATAAAGAAACCAAAAGTGGAAGAAAATGAGATTTGCGATGCGTGTGAAGTAAGTAAGGTTTTTGCGGATCATTTTTAGGCGCACCTCATAACTTAATAAACAAAAATTATAGTTTAATTAAAAATCAAAATTGCACAGTGTCGGACCGTGTAAAGTCTTCATTTGTATTTACTCCTGTCCACACTGGCGATGTCCTTAAAGAAATTAAAAAGGTACAAATGCAACCAGAGTTGATTTTATTCGAACTAAGATTGTTAAAGGGGTTGCTGATACTGAAGCAAGCCGTTGGCCCTTATAATAAACTTTTGCTGTAAACAAACCACCTTTCCAAGAGAATTGAAAATTGGTAAAATATCACCAATCCATTAAGCCGGTGATTTAGAAAATGTCGATAATTACAGGCCGATCTCGGTACTAAGGATTTTCTTCAAGATTTTCGAAAGAATCATATATAACAAAATTGTATCTTTCTTAACAAAAATAATGTAATAACAACACGGTTTTCAAAAAAATAGCAACACTGAAGCCTGTTATGATTTCATGCAATTCGTTTATGACAACGTGGACAAGAAAGGTATGTTACAGGCCTGTTTTTTGATATGTCAAAGGCTTTCAACACTATTGATATAGATTTTGTGTTAAGCAAGATGTACGAATTAGGACTGAGGTAAAATATTGGACTTAATATATACAATCTTACTTAACTAACTTAACGGATAGAAGTATTTATGTGAAAGCAGATGGCGTAATCTAAAGTTTAAAGCATGTGAATATGGATGCTTCACAGGGCTCTGTTTTGGGGTACTTATATTTCTCTTATTTATAAATGACTGATTATCTGGAGGCTGAATGCATTACTCTTCTCACTGATAATGTCAGAGTTTGCATATTATCTGCAAAGTCTGCTGATGCTCTACAGGAGAGGGTGGCAGACGTATGTCTAACATTCATCCCGTACTGTGAGATAAGCCGGCTAGTTTATAACCCTAGTAAAACCGTTCTTTTAAATTTAGGTACACTTTCTTCTTTCTTGTGGTGTGATTTTTTGGGAAAAATCCCCGAGACATAACATGGCTAGATTATTGGCCTTGCAAAAGCGCATTTTAAGACTGATATTTGGCATTGGGCCTATAGAGATTTCTGTACACCAAAGTTTACGACGCGAACACGAAATACTAACTTTTCCAGATATCTATGTTTACCAATTATTAACATTTGTTAAAAAACAACAAACTAACTTTGAACCAACAAATAATAGGCATAGTTATCCAACAAGGCATGGCGAGCCAATGAGGATATAAGTACCGCTATAATTCAGCTTTGCATGAGAGGTCACCACTGTACATGGACTCAAGACTATACAATAAACTTCCTCATCATGTTACGAGTGTAGAAAATGTGAATCATTTTAAAAGAAAGATAAAGAAACTACTTAAGGCAAAATGTGTATATTCTGTGAACGAATTTGACATATAACTATTCGTCTGTTATTAATTGTTATATTGTTGTCTGCGTTTTATTTATTTTTTGTCTTAATACCACTGCAACTGCTATAACTTGCAACATCGTTACACCATAGACACATACATATACTTGGATACATATTGTTAAATAAAAATATTATTTTTAGTTTCGCAGCAATGATTAGTACATTTGTGGAGCCGTCAAAAAAAAAATCCTGACCCGTCACTGCATATTATATTGTTATTTCTTTCAAGGCACTGACAGATAATAATATTGCGTGTACAACAGATAAAGTCCTGACCTGACAATTTTCTGTTTAAAACAGGTCTACTGTAACATTTCCAGTGATTGCCGCTTTTCAATCACGTAAAGAGACACACAGGTAGTTGAACATCTCCAATAATCCACAACTGTATGTAAAGCCACATCAAGAACCAGATTAGTAATTTGAAGAGGATGCCGCACAGTGATCGTTGGCTCATTATTATCAGAGTCCGTAGAACGTAGAGGAATAATTACACTAATTATTAATAACCAACAGCCTTGCCTTAGGCAGAGTCGTCATTAATCAGAACTACTTTACTAAATTACTTATGCTCCTGAAAATCTATTATAAGATTTTTTTATTTTTGTCGAGTAAGGTAATAGAATACTGTTTAACTAATGTTGGCTATTCTATTTAAGGTAAACTTTGAACGTTGCGACAGGGACAATAGGCCGATACACAAGGTGGCACCAGTTGAATACAATAAAAAGTTTGTTAAAACGAAGATTCGAAAGCTAGTTTTTGATAAGGAATAGTTCATTTTTTAAGTGATCCGACATATATAAACTATCAAGAATACACCTTATATTGTCATGCAGAGTTCTTCTTGGAGTCGTCAATACTGAGATTGATTGGACGCAACTCTGCATCTTCGGCGATTCTGTGCTAAATCCTTCGTTTTACCATAGCTAACCTCACCTTTGTCTTTGACTATTTGATCTAAATAATTAAAATAGGCCTACCTCTGTCTTGTCTACCCTCTGCTATTCTATCTACAATTAACTCTATTAGACCGCCATGTATCAGAATGTGTCCGATCATGTTGTCACTTCTGTACGTCTGGAGTACATTACAGAAAACTGTAATATAGTGCACCTCTTTCCCACCCTGACTTCTTCTTCTCCGCTTGGTTGCTTGGTGACATACACACGGCTCAGAAAGCCATTACGGTGGTTCGCCGAGACGGATTTATAGCGGTTGGTCTTTGTCCTACACACGCACACTATGTAGCTAACCTGATGCTAGTTATGAATGAACAGCTGCGTCTCCTCTTACTGAAGGTCAATGATTTGTACCAACAGGCTGACGACAGACAGGCCAATGGAAATGGGAACTTGCGTTTTTCGTAATCTAGGGAACTCAGAACGTGAAAGTCTTAACAAATTTTCAAAAATAATTGAATCACGATTAAGTACTACAACTTGTTTTTAGTAAAGGAAGTAAAAGTGTTTTAGAAACGGGGCTATTCCAGTAAATTTTGGATTTTGCTGCCATTGTATATAGACCAAGGAAAATGGAATTTTCGATGTTATTACTGTTTGATATTGTTAAGTATTTTAATAAAAAGACAAACTTGTTAATGAACACCAACAAACCCCTTTTCGGCGTTTAAGCCAGCAAGTAAATGTCTCTACGGAACCTGTAATACAATCCTGAAATGTGACCTGCACATGCACGCTTATCGTCTAAGCTCAGTCCAAGAATTGTTACCAAACCACAAGCCGCAGCGGATGCAATTTTCGCTTTATGGGCAATTTGCATAAAAATGAAAGCGTATTTGAAAAAACCTTTTTTACTGACTCTCTGGTTATGTAAATTCTCAACAAATGAAAATGTGGAGTTCTGAAAATCCACATTTCTTTCTAGAGAAGCCTCTGCATTCACAGAAAGTTGCTGTGTGGGCGGCCATATCGAAAAGAAGGTTAATTGGACCGATTTTTTTAAGGGACTCTCAATTCGGCGTGATACCGTAATGAAATTTTAGAAATCTTTGTAAACGCATTAGACGATGAAGAGATGCGATAAGGCTACTTCCAGCAGGACGGCGCACCAATTCACGTAACTCTTGCTAATTTAAATGTTTTGGAAGTTAGCTGGCCACCTCGGTCCTGCGATCTCACGCCGTGCGACTTTTTTATAGTCACACATTAAAAACTCGGTTTTAAAAACCTCTTGTGAAAATTTAGAAGACCTACGGGCTATAAATAAATAAATTTCAGGAGATTAACAACTCCCCCCAAGTGCTCACTAACATTGTTGATGCTGTAAAAGCAAGAATGAGAACCTGTTTGGAAGTAGAAGGTGAACACGTTTCTCATTTAGTTTCAATTTATAATTTTTAGGGTTTTTGTTGTAAATGTTTTTTTTTTAATTCTGTATTATGCAATGACAATTACAATAATATAATTTTCGGGGATAATACCACGAGAGCTTAAAAATTACCGATAATTTTTCACGATTGCGTGTTTTCTATAATTTCACGAGTCCGCAGGACGAGTGAAATTTGCAAAGAAAACACGTAAGAGTGAAAAATTATCAGTAATTTTAAAGCTCGAGTGGTATTTAGGGGATTATTTCACGAATGAAAACACAAATTAATATGACAACCAAGAAAATGACAGGAAAAAATTATCGGTGTAATTTTTTTTTAATTGACGTAAAAAAATTATAGCTGTAATTTTAAAAAACTTTACTCATCTTACGGGACTTTTAACACATCAGTGAAATAATCTTAAAAATATAAACTTCAGAACTTTACAGTTTTATTTTTCATTCACATGTTAACTTTCAAGAGTAATAATTTAAGACATGCTTGATTGATTCCACGACATACTTAAAATTATCAAAAATCAGGTTAAAATAAATTGACACAATCTTATTCTACCGACAATTAAATGCGTAGGAACCTCCATAACAAAAAAAAACGCACCCCAATAAAATATCTCCGGCAGAAATATTACTACTGAATCATTTCCTAAAATGGCTTTCATTTGCGTTAAACGACAATCTTGCCTGAGGCAGGGATGTTTATAATTACGAATCTGCTCATTTCAACCCTGATAATGAAGGGCAAATGCGATAGAGCATGAAGCAGATTTGCTTTTAATGTGACATGCCATGCCAGGCCAAACTGACCAGTGGACCAAAGAAATCTTTTGCATAGTAAAACTAGCCCTATTTAGCTTAATTAAAATATACTTGTTGCAATAAAGTATAAATTAACATTGCTATGTACGTGCTATGTATATCCCTGACTTAAATTATCTAAAAAACAATACACTCCAAAGCATTTAAAAAATCATTTGTTCCCTTTAACCCACCCCTTTTATGGTTTTTAACATATCGTCGCTCTTCTCACGTAAGGTCGTAACTCAAAAATCAAAAATTGAGATATGTCCCATAACGAACATTTAAAAACCCCAATCCTTAACCTCACAAAGTGGCGTATCTCAATATCTGAGGGTATAACAGAAATAGAATAAAAAAACTGGGCGTATCTAAAATTTATAACAAATTAAGATCTCACGTATAGGACTACCTGAAGATTCTTGGAACAAATCTGTTACTTAACTTAAACCGCCAACATTAGTTTGGTTTTAAATACACTAAAACGATTTGGGGTTGGGCGTTCACTGTTTCGTTGATTTTTGTTTGTTTCTAGGTAATATTGTAATTGTGTGAGGTACTAATACCGTATAGTCTAAGTATTTTTTTATATTTTCGGCAATTCTTAGGATATGTTAATCACAAACTTTAACGCATTTACAATACAGTAAAATCTTACGAAATTAGGTTAGGCTAGAATCACCTTTCTTTGAAGAAGTGCCTATTAGGTATCTAGCACGACCGATTGATAGAAAACAGCTAAAATTTCAACAGAATGAAAATAATATTTTTTTATTGGCTGTTTGGTTTATAAAGGGTTTTGCCCGTCCTTGTTTGTTTTCCAAAGGGGTGATTATTGCCTTAATTCTGTAATGGCTGCGATGCTTTTGTATTTAGTTCTTCACTACCCCAACTTGAGTGAGATATCTTTATAGTTCTTTGAATCATTTCATGGCCAGAACGAAGGGAATTCTGCCCATAGCGCTTTAAGTTCTGCTATTAAACGCTTTGGAAATATCTATGTCCCGTCCCAACTTTGTTTAGCAAGATCCAGACAACCTTATATCGCGAAATATTTGCACACTGAAGACTTTCTTGATTTCAATCAGTTGCCAAAATATCTGAGGATTTTATCAATAAGAACCAAGGATTTAGGAAATCACGTTAAATGGACCGAGGTAATGGAAGTAAAGGTGAAAAAAGAAGATCCAGAACGCTTATTTTATAAAATGAGCCACAAGGAAGAGGCCTACGAATCTTTGTCACTAAAACGAAACCAACTAGATATCAAACAATATGAACTAAAAAGATTGAATAAGGAACCAAACGAAATAAGTAAAGAAAAGTATCAGGATTTAGTATCTTTGTGCGCAGGAGTTACACCGGTTATTAGGCAAGAAGAACGTGAACAGCTTCTAGATCTCTTGAACATTACTGAATAAGTTTTATCAAAATGTTTTCCCTGTTATACCTTGCCCTGCATTTTCAGTTGAAATACGCTTCTTATAAAGACTTTTTCAAATATTTCTTGTTAAAATTGAATTAACATTATTCTTGTTTATATTTTCTGCCAAAATGAACGTTTTGTTTAATGTTTCTTTTAATTCTTATATGATGTTTTATAAGCAGATTATAGATAATTTTTATAATATAACATAGAAATATGAAACGCATTTTTTTCCTTGTGGGCGTATCTTGAGTTTTAATTATTATTTTTTTACATTTCAGAATGCGCTAACCAAAATTTTCTGGTCATAATTACTAAAAGCAACATTAGTACTTTAATTGTTAAAAAAGTTGATACTTTCTAAAAAACAGTTTTGGAGATACGCTTAAGTCGTAAAAATAGTAAAATCGCATTCCTGACAAATCAATAAAAATGATATACGCCCTTACGTTAGAAGACCGACGATATGTTACACAAAATTAGATTTTCCGACGTCAGTAACCACGAAAATATTATTTTCGGGTGGTATTTCGAAAAACTAGTTATTTTTAATGTACCACACCGATTCCTTGTTAGATATACCCGGTATATGTTGAGAAGGACCTATTCAGAACTATTTGCTCTCGTACTTTTTTATTTCGAATTCAATTCACTCCCAAATCCATTCCGCAAATATCCATTTTAGCATTAGCTGAGCGAAATCGTTTTCAGGAAATGGAAAACATTTCCACCATTCAACAATAAGCCAAAACAACTTTGGTAACGCCCATTTGGTTCGTCGTTTAGAATTGGAATAAACAGGGAGTGCGGTATACGGTCAATTCAACTGCAACGTCATTAAGGTTGGTTAGTCAGAATACAATAATTATGAATCCTGCGAGTATATTAGAAGATAAGTATACTGGACTGGCTTCGTTATTTATCTGGGCAAAACAAGGAGAGATAGTAAAAATATTAATTCACACATAGGTGTCCGTGTATGTATATAGTTGGCATGGGTGTCATTTAACAATCGCGTCTTTCTCATCCGAATATTTCTACAGCAAGATGGAAGTATAGATTCTATATAACGTCATCTGTTATCTGTCGGTTTCCTATTTTTCTTGTTGATTCAAATAACGACATGCAAATTGGGTAGAATTAATAGGGAGTGCGGTAAACGCTCAATTCAACTGCAACGCCATTTAAGTTGGTTGTGGCTTCAAAATACAATAATCATTAATTCTGGGAGTAAGTATATTAAAAGAGAAGGACTGGACCGGATTCGCTGACAGTCAAACTATTGACTGATACATGCGGGTCAGTGTATGATTTTTTGTATCTGAGACAGCCCACCTAGACTTCAAGTCTAAGTAGTAATATACCTTGGGCGTCTAAACAGAAGGGAAATGTAATCTAATCACACGGGATTTAAAGGATTGGAGGTTAGGAGGGGAAGGAAAAAAATCTGCAGGCAATTCGTTCCATAATCTGGAGACCCTAGGTATGAATGAGCTAGAAAAGTGGAAGGTCCTAGTTTTTTGTAGCTAGACAGTAATAACGAGCCTCCTGTTATTCTGTTAGGAACAGTCAAGGAGGGAATTATAGCGGTTTTCATAACAAAGTCTGTGGAAGTATCGGTAGAAAAGGGATAAATCCCCATCAGCGCGGCGATGAGCGAGAGAAGGGAGTTTTCTTGTGAAGACTGGGTCATTGATGAGTCGATTGACTCTCTTTTGGATAGAATCAAGGATGTTACGTATCGAAGGTGATGCCGCTCCCCAGAAGAGGACTCTAAGTTAGGTCTTATTTGAGAAACATAGAAAATGTGTAAGTTAGAAAGGAAGAAGTATTTTCTGGCTCGACAGAGGAATCTAAGCTTTTTAGCTGCTGATGTGGCTACTCAAGTAATGTGTTTGTGCCAGCTGAGATCATGTTCAAAAGCGATGCCGACAATGTCGAACGTTCTATACTTTCAGATACATAAAAACAATATTAATAAAATTCCATCAAAGAAATCAAAATATTATTTTGTAGTTTTCCTTTACAAACATGCTCTGCAAACATTTGATACGATTATCAACCTGGACACAAAAGGAATAAAAACAATTTATTTCCCTTGTATTTAAACAGACAGATGCACTGCATTGAAAACTATTTAACGAATGCCATTATTTCTAATCGGATTAAAGAAAGGTCGACACGCCAAACAGAAGTTGTTTCGATCCAAACAATATTTTAATCCTGTAAACACAGGGTGGAAAAGTTTGACGACACTACCTGGATGTACAATTAAGAATGGCAACGATATATCGATATTATATACAACATATTTATTTATCGATATATTTATACATCGACATAGTGCGTTTAAAACACTATCGCCCAGATTCTCCCACGCTAGGCCAGTCTAATTTGGCAACCAAAAGTTTTAAACTGACAAGTGTAAGAATAAGACAAATAAGTTTTATAATTATAAATTTGTTTCAGTTTTTCTGAAAATTTATAAAGAAAAAGACAATTATTTTAGTACGTGCTTTATAATAATAGAGCTAAATTCAATCTACCAACAGGTTCCAGATGAAATTCATTTGGAAACCAAACAAATCGCTGAAATATTAAGGTGCGTATCCACCAAAGCAACATAGAGCAACTTTTTTGATTCTGTCGCGTGTTTATAAAAATGTTCCAGTTAGTTTCACTTTGTCGCTCCTTGTTGCCGGGACAGAAACTAAAAGTGCTGTGTGTTGAGTGTTTCGGTTGGAAGCGGCAAACATTAAAGAAAAATTGGCAACAAGTGCCAACATATTTGTGTTGCGATTTTCTTGATCGGTCGATATATTTTTAACAAATAGTTAAGTCCGAACTGCACTACTAGAGAAATCTTGTTACTTCGATAGAGACACTTTGTTTTATTTATTCCGTCAGCAGCAACAAACTGAAACATCTCTGTTTTTTTTTGTCGCCTTGGTGGAGACCAAATGTTTATCTATGTTGCTTCTTGTTCCGACATTTTGGAACTTAAGACAACATACAGCAACAACAAAGTTGCTCTATGTTGATTTGGTGGATACGCACCTTTAGAATAACTCATAAGTTTTAAGTGAGGACTTCTCAACAATGACAGGACAAGAACCTGTCAGAACCTAACTGATCAACTAGAGGATCTTAGTCTCCGAGTTTTTTCACAAATTTATAAAGAAAAGGGCAGTTGTAGTAGGTACGTATTTTTCATAATAATAGAACTGAATTCATTCTAGCAACACGTTCCAATATGAAAATCATTTGGAAACCAAGCAAACCGGTGAAAAATGAAAATAACTAATATATTTTTAATGACATCAGGCCAAAACCCTGTCAAAACCTAACTGATCAACCAAATGTTAATTTAAGCCAGTACTAAATCTTAAACCTTTTTAGAGAATTTGAACGTCTACAGGGTGACAATTTGAAAACGATCAAGTTAAAACCAAGAAAGAAATTTCAAAACGCTTAAAACCGTTCTCGTAGTATGAAGGGGGAAGTAAAATTATGTTTATTTTTAAGCGTTTTGAAATTTCTTTCTTGGTTCTGAACTTAAATTACTTAAATTGATCGTTTTCAAATTGTCACCCTGTATATTTTTAATATATTAGATTGTCTGTTTGCCCTCCCTTTATAAATTTGCAAAAAACTCAGTAGTAAATTTATAGTACATAACTTAGTTGTCTTATTTTTACGCTTATTGATTTAAACCTTTTATTGTCAAATTAGAAGCAGACGGTAAATCTGGTCGAAAATTTTAATATCCACATTTCTATAAAAGGATTCATATGTTACAAATCACGAAAAAATGGTTATATTTCTTTGTTACTTTCGATACATGTGGTTATCGACATATACATTTCATTTACCATCCCTAATTACAGATAGCTTATATTTTTTTTTTTTTTTGGGATGGTTATCTGATATTTTGATAAATGTGAGACGAAAAGGTGGATATAAAGTAATTTGATACAATAGGTAAGGGTTATTGTACCGAAAATCGGGGTCAAAGTCGACAGAGAAAGTAACTTAGTATTTAAATATTAGTTGTAGCGTTAGGGAGAAAGTTTATCAGAAAAGGGGATTGGATGTTGTAATTATTTTTACAGATGTCTCCTTTTTTGTGAACACGTGAAAAATTTGGCATTCACTTAATGGTAATAATAATAGTTAAAACCTTGCACTATGTGTAGGGGCGGCTGATACATAAGGGCTGCACAGCTGCAGAACCACCAAAATTTTCAAGCCACTTGACTAATTTCTTCATACTTTGGAGTAAATAATATTCCTTAAAATAAAAATAAGTAAAATTAAAACACCGAATTTTCGGCCGAGAATGCTAGTGGTATAATAGGCCTGCGCTAGTCAACACACGCCGCGCGGCCCGACACCGACGCGACATACAGTTGACCAAGTAAAGTTAGCTGCAATGCTTTTATTCGTGCACAGCACTTTTCAACCTAATGAATATAAGGCAGAAATCGGCTCCACCGTCGACCGTTTATAAAATTTAATACGGGAAATTCTGCTAGTCATTTAGCTGCATTCGCGACAGTTCTTACAGGTAAATTCGCGCGCATTTTATATCATCAGAAAAGCTAACATTTTGCCAAGAATTGCACTCAATTTCCTGATGAACAATTAAATGCTACTAGATTAGCTTATCCGGCGATTGATAAAGAACGGCTTAAAACTGAGCTATCCGTTATTTATTCAAGGGAAGAAGACTGAATTAAACGGTAGCTTGCCACTTCTGAAATGTTTATTACAAAATAATTTACAAACCACATTAAATGTTAAAAGACAAAAAAATATCTTAGGCATTTTAATAACAACTCCTATGTTAACATCAGAGGCCGAAAGGTGTTTTTCTACCCTTTCGGAGACCTTTCTCCAAAATTCAATGACAAGATCGTTTAACTGCGATAGGAATACTTTCCATTGAAAAAGAATACATATCAAAAATTATGGACTTTAATGAAAAACTTGTTGACAAATTCGCTTCAAACAAGGGTCGTACAACGTCGCGCGGGGTTGTCAAATTCCAATGATAGAAAAAGCTAATATTTATGATGACTGAGACCTTATTAAACAAACTGGTTAAAAAAACATGCTGGTTACGTGTTGTCCATTTTGACAATACTGCATTACGCTGTTATTTAATACACTCACTTCCGACTGTGAGGTATTGTTGGCGCCAAAACAGATGTAAATAAATCTAAATCTTTGCTACATAATCTAAGGTTTAAATCAATTCTAGGAACTAGATTTTCTAAAAAGATGTGGATCTAAAAATCAGTATTATAGGGATTTTAAAAAATCTTCAAATTTTAAAAAAAATATAGGTATTAGCCCCTAGATTTTCCTATAGGGTCATTTACCGTGAATCACCCTGTATATTTATTAAATGGGCAAATTTTTCGTCCATAGAGGTTTTCGAATTTTAAATTTCCAGGGCCAGATTCTTTAACGCTAGACCGGTCTAATTTGACAACCAAGAATTTTAATTGATAAGTGATAAGAATAATACAACTAAGTTTTATACTATGAATTTGTTTCCGAGTTTTTCCGCAAATTTATAAAAAAAATTGCAGTTCTACAACACTAATAGAACTAAATTCATTCTAGCAACATGTTTCCAGATGAAAATCATTTGGAAACCAAGCAAATCGCTGAAATTTTAGGATAACTCGTAAGTTTTAACTTATTAACAATGACAGAACAAGAACCTGTCAAAACTTAACTGATCAACTGGAAGATCTTAGTTTTAACCCGTACTAAATCTTACACCTTTTTAGTGAATCGGAACGGTAATTTTTCTTCCAATGTAAAGAAAAACTAACAGCATAGAGTAGTCTGGCTAAAGTTTACTTTAGCTGTGTTTTCTTTAGAAGACAAATTAAATGGAATGGCACACCACACAGGCAAAATGCGCGACAACTTTAATATCTTAATGCGTTTTTTCTAATTCAACGCTATGTTTAATAAAACTAATGGTGAATATTATGCAGAGACACAATACAATTCTAAGATGTTTTTAGTTCTTTAGAAAGGATACCTAAAATTCCAACACCCGGGTTCAAAAATAGATATCATTTATAAATATTTAAAATCAGTAGGTACGTTATTGGCTTTTATTTAATACTTACATATGTGAGCGGAAAATATATAATGTTACTCGTAATGTTACTAAATACTTGGACTCACTACCTATATTATGCAACCCAGCAAACTTAAAAGATCTTTAGTCGACTGTGGCATACATACAGACAGAAATGGATAGATCGGATGACTGATTTCCATCGTATAGGTTTCGTATTACCTCTTTGAGGTACATCACTCCAAAAAAAGTTATACTACAGTGTCAGTAATACCTATTTTGTGAAAGGAAAAACAATTATTAGTCAAGCTCGCTTTTGCTATAAGGTTGTTGTTATGATTAAACACTGGAACAACCTTAATAGCCCTTAACATAATTCTTTTCCATCAAATTTTTTTCTTTAGATACGCTTCTAAGGGATGTTCCAACCGGTGGCGGCTGGTGAAATTTCAAAGTTGTATATCTCTGTTCCTACTTACAGGACCCGTACCAAATTTAGGGGTTTTAATAGTGAGCCCACTGGGAAAGTTTTGGTAAAGAAAACAATCATTTTGTAGTTTGCGAAAAAAAGTTGAATTTTTGGTGTGCCCCTCCTAAGAAGAAAATGAACACGTCTAGGTATTTTATTTATTATTTTTTCTATACAAATTTTACATCATTTTGTCGATAGTTTTTAGATTTTGAGAGAAAAAAATGTGTTAGTAGAAAGTTATAGTTATTTGAATTTTTTTTTAATTATATTTTGGGCTTAAAAAAATTCAAATGACTATATCTTTCTACTAACACATTTTTTTCTCTCAAAATCTAAAAACTGTCGACAAAACGATGTAAAATTTGTTTAGAAAAAATAATAAATAAAATACCTAGCCGTGTTAATTTTTTTCTTAGGAGGGGCACACCAAAAATTCAACTTTTTTTCGCAAATTACAAAATGTTTTTTTTTCTTTACCAAAACATTTCCAGTGGGCTCACTATTAAAACCCCTAAATTTGGTATGGGTCCTGTAAGTAGGAACAGATATATACAACTTTGAAATTTCACCAGCCGCCACTGGTTCCAACTTATCCTCAAGTAGGTTTGTTATAAAAGAACCAAAATGTTGTGAAAAAATCCCTATAATTCCCTGTTAAATATCAACGCCTACGTATTTTATATTTTTCAATGGAAAATTGAATTTAAACAAGTTGGTGACCTAGAGTTTCTTGTTATTTTTTTTAAAGTAAAAAAAATGGAATGTTGCGTGACCCACATGAAAAGCGGGAATTCGTTGATTTTTAGAAAAAACATTTCCATTTTCCTTAGAATCGAATTTTTTCCTGTTTTTTTTAACTTGCATCCAATATGTGCGCGCGCATTAGACAAAACATTTCTTTCCCATCAAAGCTTCTTCACCTTTTCTTATTTATTTCATTTTCATCCACTAATCATTAGAAATAGTAATCAACTTTCATCCCTGCTATTTTGCTATTTAGCTTTTTTTAACATTGTTATTACTCAGTTATGTGCTATAAGAAATGGCTTTCCGTATAGGCATATAAAGAACATAATTCATTAAAGAAATCTAAATTAGCATTTTGCACCTCTTTTTTAAAAGCACGCCTCGCTAAAATTCGACAGCCGTACTCCTCTCAAAGTTTCAGCCTATGTGACTGTTGCGCTGATTATTATAAGAAAAACTTTCAGTGATTATAAAAATAATTTTCCTCGAAGACTTCTTATTCCTAAGTTTGGATATAGCGCCCCACATAGAATCTCCGCACATAAGGCAAAATTTTGTGGCACATTATATGTTCGCACTTACCATTTCTAATTTATTTTTCACCTAAATATGTCACCACCTT
Source organism: Philopedon plagiatum (assembly GCA_963971165.1). Lineage (NCBI taxonomy): Eukaryota > Metazoa > Arthropoda > Insecta > Coleoptera > Curculionidae > Philopedon > Philopedon plagiatum. Next base: position 13,078,013 of record OZ020191.1, read on the forward strand.
AAAATCTTTGACAGAAAACGAGTTTTAAAATTTCGATCAAATATTTCGCATGCATGTTGCGTTCGCGCGTAATATTGTATTCCCCTTTTATCTTTTTAAATTTTCCAGTGCAGCTATTTCGTACATAATCATATACCATTAATTATTTATTCATAGATATTAATATTCTTTAATAGAAAAGACAATATGTATATCTACAAGACGGACAACAAACCTTAGAAATTTCCGGATCATTTTTCAGTTCCTCGAGCGACTCGCATCTCACGTCAATCCATAAACTAAAGCAAATTCCAATCATAAAAACGAAGTGAAAATTAAACAAAACTTTTCGAGAGTCCATCGTTGTTAATTTGCGACTCGTCAGTGGTCGCGTAAATCACAGAAAAATCGAAACTTGCGTAAAAAATTGATTTATTATGTCAGCGAAGCTTACGCAACAAAGTCAACGCGGGAGTGATAGAGCGGTGCTGGATTTTGGGTTTATAGTCCTCATTAACAAGTCATATTGCGTAAAAAAACTATAAAATAACTGGCATACACGAGCAAAACATCGTCAGTCGAGATAAGAATTTTAGTCCGGGCGCATATATTAAATTAATTATATTGGTCTATTATTATATTGTTCTAGTTTTCCTTGCAAGTTCAAAGGACCTGTAAAAAGGTGTAAGCTAATTTAAATACACTGTTTGCAATAAATTTAAACAATAATTTTTTACAAATATCGCATTTATTTTATCATTTATTTAGACGGTTCAGAAAACATATTCGCCTGGACTAAATACTGGCGATATCTTGGACAGTCGGCATATCCAAACAAGAAAAACCAGTTTTTAAACAATTACTGTAATGCTTTTACTTTTTTAATTTCTGGAGATATAGGTAAGAGAAGTCAGGATTTATAAAAAAGAAGCAGTCGTTGTAAAATGCAGCAACTGTCGGCAACAAAAAAAATAGAATATGTTTTTTAGTTGGCAAATTATTCGATTGTCCTCTTTGTAGTTACTGTTGAACAGTCTTTGTAATCAAGTGTAATGTTTCTTAGCCAGAAAATCTAATCATTGGAAAATAATCAAGAAAATAAATTAACACTGAAATTTACAGTACCCCACCTATAATAGCACTTTTATTTTTATATAATGTGACGTCACAACCAATAACATCAGCTTTTTCAAGGTTTAAATTTTGGTTGAAAATTTGTAATAGAAAATCTTACATTTTTTTTGTTTTGATTTTTTAACTGAGGTACCTACTTCTTTTTCAAAAGCACGCCTCGCTAAACTGCCTATGTGACTGTTGCGCTGATTATAAGAAAAACTTTCAGTGACAGTTTTTTATAAAAAGAATTTTCCTCGAAAACTTTTTATTCCTAAGTTTGGATATAGCTCCCCACATAGAATCTCCGCACATAAGACAAAATTTTGTACAACATTGTATGTTCGTACTTATCTTTTATTATTTATTTTGCATGCATGTTGCGTTCGCGCGTAATATTGCATATTCCCTTTTATCTTATTTAATTTTCAAGTGCAGCTATTTCGTACATAATCATAACCCTGGCTTAAGAACATTAATTATTTATTCATATATATATATATATATATATATATATATATATATATATATATATATATATATATATATTAATATTTATATTCTTTAATAGAAAAGAAAATAGATCTACAAGACATCAACAAACCTGAGAAATATCCGGATCACTTTTCATTATTTCATCGAGCGACTCGGATCTCACATCAATCCATAAACTAAAGCAAATTCCAATCATAAAAACCAAGCGAAAACTAAACAAAACCTTTCGAAAGTCCATCGTTATTAATTTGCGACTCGTCACTGATCGCGGAAATCACCGGAAAATCGGAACTCGCGTAAGAAAATCGATTTGTTATGTCAGCGAAGCTTACGCGATAAAGTCAATGCGGGACTGATAGAGCGGTGCTGGGTTTACCCACTGAATTTTCAATTCCGCGCGCCGAAACGAAAGGAGCGTGCGCTCGAAAAACTGGCCAAATAGGGCCGAGTTTGTTGCGTAATGGTTGCAGCAGTGTTGCTAAGTTGCAAGGCCTTTCTAGTAAAGTACAGTGACCCATCGAGAGTGACCATATGCTCAAAATAAAATATTAAAACCCTATTTCCTTAAATGTGTGAACAAAGCATATTTAGATATGTAACGAGAATCCCAATAGGTACCTACTTCGGGATTTTTTGTCGCCGTTTTTTAACAACTGAACCTACATATTTATATTTTGCATGTGTCATCTAGATACATGGTAATTTAATTATTTTAGACCATGGACATCGTCGTACGTTAGCTAATTTTATCTTAGAGGAAGTCAGAAATATGGCAGAATTTGGCAATAACTGTATCTTTTCCGACGAAGCTCATTTCCACCTCGAAGGTTATCTGAACAAGCAAAATTGTAGGATTTGGGGTCGGGCAGGGCCGGATTTAAGTATATGCAACAAGAACAAGTCAGAGCCAGAGTAGAGAAATGGGGGAGTAGCGACACAGCAAAAATCGTTTGAAGTTTCTGCATCAAATCAAAACGCCGATGCACACTGCGTTCTCGGGGCAGCGTATTACGGGGACATTCGATAAGTATTAGTCGAAAAAATATTTGGTCGGTTATTTGCTACATACAAATTTAAAAGGCGGTACGTAACTCTTTAGTATTTCGATTCATTAGTATTAATGGCTTTATTAGACACTTATTCCGAGGGCATGAAACGAGGACTAAACCACTGCGAGATATCCATGGATATTCTCGTTCATACACTTCCCAAGGACATCTCATGGATACTTCAGGTTATTAGTAGGAAGTCTTGACGATATCTTGGAGACCTCTGTATTCTTGAAGGATCAGTGGTTTGCTCCCTCGGCCTTATAAAGTTATAATAAATAATAAGAGATATTTTTCTAGGCAGTTAACGAAGCCTTGCGTTGTTTCCTAAACATGCTAAATAAAGCACATAACAGTCTGAATGAAACATATTTACTTCGCATCTGTTTAAGTGGTTTGAGCACAAGAGTCTGAGCTAAAAATATATTTCTGACAGTTGTTTAAATTTTGGGTTTAAGGGCAATCGTACGCTACACCACCTTTTTAGCATGCTCCGGCGCGTCGCAGTGCCTTTAAATGGCTCTAGCTTCTTTATTTTAAAAGATTAGTCTAACAGTAGTCGACAGAAAATGTAGCATAATAAATTCGGCAATTTTCTGTGAAAGAAAAAATATGATATCTTGTTTCGTGAGCGAGTTAAGACAGGGTTAACAAGAATTTCCCTGGTTGTAAAATCACGCGTTTTGGGCTAATTTGCTGGAAGATATCTTGACTTCAAAAGGGAACATTTTTAAAATTTGTTTTAAAAATGTGTGAATTGCAGTAAATGATCTAAATTTTATTTAAAACTAAAATTTACTACAGCCACAAAAAAGCCGTTAAAATTTGTATCCGAATTTTAACGGATTTTCATGGTTCGTAGTAAATTTTAGTTTCAAATAAAATTTAGGTTATTCTTCCCTTCATACATTTTTAACAGAAATTCATACATTTTTAACAGAAATTTTAAAAATATTCACTTTGGAAGTCGGGATTTCTTCCAGCAAATATAAATATATACTATACACACACTGACGCTTATTTTAAGGTGTTGTAGAAATAAAATAGCAAATATCTGTATCCAGTTATTTTAATACCTCCGTTTTCGCCTTGTTGTAAGCAGAATATGTATATCAAATACGTATTCTTATACATTATTTCTATAAATCGCATTCTCTAAATTTCGTTTCTTTATATAGCACAAATAGTTTTAAGATACTGCCATTATGCTCATATATACTAAAAATCGACGAGACACGACTGAAATACCTACTTTAAATTTTAATTCTATGTACCAATCTGTATATATTTCCAAAATTTATTTAATCCCGAGGTATGGGCAATCAGATAAGAAAAAAAAATACATTTACAGTTCACAAGTCGCCTTCTTAGCTTAGGTAATATAAAATATAATAAGTAAATGAAAATGAAAACTCTTATGTAATATACAGAACACTGAACAAATATAAAATCAATCTTACCTGACAGGGTCTTTGGGACATCTAAAAAAGGACACTCCCTCGCCTTCTTTATTCATAGAATTTTCTACGTGGCAATAACACACCATCGCGATCTCGACTGTATTCAATCAGACTAATTTTCTGACTGTCTCCGTAAACACGCCACGAGTTGCCAGCAACCGGATAAAACTAGTTTAGCGAAGAGTCGGCAAAAACAGGAATAAGTGGCGAGTGTCGCTACCGTCTAATAATTCTACCGTGCTAGAGCTAGCCGTTTGCTTAGTAACGGGAGTTGAAATATCAAAAATGTGACCTCCGACACTGGTGCTTGAACCTTAAGGAAATTGCCAGTCGACACTTTGAAGTGTTTCTATACACTTTGAGTTGGTAATAAATAATTAAAATGGATATACTTTACCTATGGTGTCACAGAATATTTTCATGCAGCTGCCTACACTACTCGATGATGCATTTTTTAGAAAATTCGAAAGTGTAATTTTGTATTGTAATTTAGCTGCTTGTTTTAAGAATATCAACGATTTTTCTAAAATCTACAAAAATTTGTTCAAAATGAGCAGTGACGATTCCTGTTACTCACCTACTTGATAAATTTAAAAAATACAAAAACTCCACGTTATGTGTAATAATTTGTTATCCTAATAGCAGCCACAAAAATTGTATTTCGAAATTATTCTAAAATTATTAATAATACTTTTTGATACCCTTGATCCGGAAGTTTTCGAAAAATAATTTTAAAATATTTTTCGAAAACTGATTTTTCGAAAAAATATTAATTTTTTTGAATATGCAATTTTTCCAAAATACCTTTTTTTGAAAATTGAATTTTGAACATAGTTTAGACTTTGTTAATGAAAGAGACAGGAAAAGATACTGAACAAACTTGAGCAAGCCTACACTACTTTTTTGGGTTTGCTGAGGTGCGCTCAAGCTTTTTTCAATAAAAAATTTAATATTCAGTAGATACGTTTAATAAAAACATATTTTAGAATGTGTTTTGATAATATTGTTTTTTAAAATATTTTCCCTCCCCTGGAATAATGGCATGATCTAGGAACATTTTTTGAAATAGTGCATTTTATTTTATATGCAGGTTGCCAATTAATCACCAAAATAACATTTAGTATTCGAATATTAGGGAATCTGTACCTATATATGTATTTTTTATTGCATACATCATTTGAGCGAGTCATTAGAAGCCTGGAAATATCATTTTAAAGAAAATTAGTGGAATTATTTAATTTTTTTTTTCGGTATAATTTATTTAAATTTAAAAACAGTTATTTTCACGCACCATAAAGTAACGTCAAAAAATGTATGTAAACCACACGTCAATGTTTTTTTCTAAGTTCTTAAATTGAATCTTTTTTATCTTTTTGCTCGGAATTTTTGACGGGCACGTAATCGATCGTATTGTTTACAATAATTACTCATATGCCTGACACAAATTAGGGGCAAAAAATATTAATTTTAGTACTTATCATCTGGTTTATAGTGAGTTGCCTATACTTACCACACCTAACCGTAAATAGATATACAGGAATAACTGTAAAATTTTCTCTAAACCCAAAAACCAGACCATACGTGCGTCCGGTGCTGCGAAGTTGCAAATATTTTTATTGTTGAGGTGAATATTATGTTTTAAATTTGTCCCACTAAAAAATAAATAACTTACGCTAGAACTGCCCAGCAATAACCTAATAATAATTTATAATTGCCAAAAACGCATTATACTTTAAAAAAATGAGTTACGTAAAATAAGATTATTATCCTACGGATTTAAAAATGTTCTTTTAGCGACGCTTTAAAAGTTGACTGCACCACATAAAAATCAGTAAAAGCAAACATTTATTACTTATTTTGTTGGTATGTTTCCGCCTTCGATATTATTATTCGCATAAAAAACGGTTTTCGTCACTGTTATATCTAACACTAAATTCTGAAAAATTACCGACATCATAAAATTTCTTCTGCATATGATTTTTGACAACTATAGAATAGATCTTCTTGTCTTGCTCTTGCTTCCCTGTCTCTGTCCTCCGTCTCTTTTTGATTGGGTTTTATTCAATGCTGATGTTCAAATAAGCTGATCGACCGATCTTCTAACTACCGTAATGTATGGAAATTTTGCAAGAAGCAATAATCCATCAACGATAAAATTTAGAGTGGTATTTTATAATGAACTTATAAGCCTAACAAAGACTTTATTTTTTTTTTAATTTTTAGGTTTTTTTAAATTTTGTGGATAGAACCACCACTCTAAATTTTGTCGTTTATGGGTTAGCGTATCTGCAATTTCTAATTTCAAAATCACACTATGATGTATTTTGGCTTGCCTAATGCATATGCTTTCTTGCAAATGTCATGTTTATTAAAACTAGGCGTTGTTCTTTTTGATAAATAAATAAGTTTTTAGTTTTCAGCTTTTCAATAGTGCTGATAGAAAAATCTTATAGTGGAACGTTTTTCTTTATTAATGGCTATACCTACTGTTTTGTTAGTATTGCATTAGTGTGTCAAGTAACGTAAAAATCTTTCTGATAAGGGAAGTGAATTTTACAGGGATTTTACTTTAAAAACATAATTTTTCAGTTTTTAATAGTGCGGGTAGTGACAAAATACTGTGGAATCTTTTAAATATTGTGTTTAATGGAAGTTGTTTAGCGTTAATTGAATATCTAAATACAGTTTTTTCTGAGCGATGGATTGGTCGACGGGGTCCAATTCAATGGCCGGCCGAATCCCCCGATTTAAACCCGCTAGCTTATTTTCTGCGGGGCTACCTCAAATCCAGTGTACGCCAATAGATCAGATATTCTAGATGACCTGAAAACCGAATAAGGCAAGAAATTGGATTAATAGAACCTCAAGTAGTTCAAAATGTTGTGCTAGAATTCGAAGATCTTCTCGGGTATTGCCAAGGTGTATAAACAATTATTATATTGTAAAGTCATTTTAAACCGGATCAAATTTATTACCTGATATAATATAATTAAATGTATAAAATCAGCTAGGTTTATAGTGGGGGTAAGACCGTCAGCTAAGGTAGTAAACATATTGAACGGTCATTGAATCTAAGCGTAGTACAGTGGTCTTTATAGTCCTATTGACGACCTTTATCCCTGTATACTTTCAGCTGATTACAATTTTTATTAATTTTATTATCAAAACTACCATGTTATTAAAATTTAGACTGGTATTATATTAATTATTATCCTAATTTCGTGGCTTCAATTGTATTAATTATATTCCATTCGTATGCACTCAAATAAAACAAATATAATACTTTCAGGCTAATTTTCTATACCGGTTTTAAACGTTTGTTTCTTTATCCAACGTTTTGGATGCATCCTCAGAATCCTTATTCGTGCACTAGCAGACCATCTGACGGCATTAGGGCCTTAGTGCTTTTAGACGCCTACTTTCCTAACCAATTCGTTGTTCGATCGACTTGGGGATATTTTCTAAACGATTTAAGATGTTATTCCCTCCCCCCGTTAAATTTTGACTTTTAACTTTTGACAGGTGACAGCTGGTGATGCTAATTACCCTCTGTCCGGAGATTACTATTTCTAGCCTATGTTTTAATGATGTCTCCTTTAATGATGATCATGTCGTTGAAACTGACGAATGCGCAGTCGCTTTCCACCCATTAGGGCCTCTCATTATTAGTGAAGATTTTTCCAGTCTTTTTCACTAGTCGTAAGGTCTTTTTGACCTCTACACCAAACACCTAAATCTTTCCTCGCGACCCCCAACCTTTAGTACACTAAAAGCAAAATTTTATATTTTCGGAACCAAAGGGCCGATTGACCCATTCTTTTTTTCAACGACGTCTAACGTCATCCTGAACACGTAGCAGGTGTCAAATTTTGATTTTGACATTTAACAAGCGACATGTCCGAAATGACAAGTGACAGCTGTCATATTTTTTTAGACGTAAGTCATCGTTATCTAAACTCTGCTGTCCAAAGTTCATTGACCTACCAGCAGAGAAAAGGGTCTTGGCGCAAAACATCCCATCCTACACTATTCGCTTCATACTGGCACGAGTTACTAACGTATCACGGTATAATCCACCTCCACAGTACAACTGATTATTTTTTTTCAACTAATATTATGTGAAAATTCATAATATAATTTTGAAGTGGTATGAAATGACTTGTAATTTTTTTTCTACAAGTTTAATATTTGCCCACAATCCCCCTCACCGCGGGTCTGACGGTTAACACCTGTTTCGCTTATTACTTATCAAGGGGCGCCCATAGGAAAGGGCAAGTGGGGGGTGCCCCCTGGGATCGGGTTCCACGGTGCTTTTTAACAACTTCGTCATTTTGTAACATACGATTTTGGGCTGGTTGCCCCCCCCCCCTGAAATTTAGTCTATGGACGCCCATGTTACTCATATCAAAACTATTTATAGAGTAAAAAGCAATCGGCATCAAAACACTACTAAAAATGCAACGCTACCTCCCGTACTATAAAATCAAAACTTGACGTGCCCAAGCGTTTTTCTCAGAAAAAAATTCATAAATTTTAAACGATTTTATTCCAGCCTGTATGTTCTCACTGTATGCATATTGCCTAATATTGAGCAACTAAACTTACAAAAACACTGTCGAATAACCAATGACTTTTATAACTTCAACCATAGACCCTCTGTATACTTTCTACTAAAAAAGCATCCTTTATTCTGGCAACACTGTCACGTACTGTGAAGGTAAACGAACACAAAACACGGGAAATTAAATTTGTGTCGGACACTCGTCACGGGCCACAATCTTTTCGGATTTGCTCATTACCCGCTACCTCACTTTGTGGTAATACTGGTAATCTACAATAAAAAGGAAAATGGGTTGACTGCATGGCGTGATGGTAATGACTTTTAGTTATTTCGGGCTTATATTAAATATTTTTATGTTCGATAGCTTTTTAGGCCAATGGATATGGAAGCTGGTCGGTGCAATTGAAGACGTAAAATCTAGAATGGAATTTTGTAAATATAAACAGACTATTTTTATTATTGAATAAAATTCAAAAAGACAGTTTCTTTCCATATAAAATTTTCTTGATTGTAAACAAAGAATATTATAATTATAGTTCCACCAAAATTTAAAGATAATTAAAGCTCTTTCGTTGCCTTTTCACAAAATTGTAAGTACCTCAATACACGTAAATATAAATATTTTAAGATTCTTAAAAAGGGCCAGATTTTAAATTTGGAATAATTTTGGAAAAAATAAAACCTTGTTAAATTACGAATGACTAAAATATTGTTTATTGATTTATGTCATTCGATTTATTTGTACATTAAAAAATTATTTCTTAGATTTAATTGCAGATTTAATTCCGTTTCGCTGTCACTGTCATTTTCATCTACACATTAAATACAAGTGTCTCTATGTTATTAATAAATAAAAAATAGGCAACTTCGATTTCAATAACATGATTAATCGAACTTTTCCAGTTTTCTATAGAAATGCTATCTACAACATTTCTAATTAATTAATGTCACAACACCATAGACATTACATATATTAGACCCGCACAGCGTATTCCCTACACCAGCTAAATCCGTCCAATGCATGGGCGAAAAAGTGGGTTTGTACGCAATTGGCGCCAGTCAGGTTTTTAAAAGTCGGCCCCGGTGAGGCACGCGCACTCACTCGGGACGTCTACCGAAAGTTGGTGGATGGCAATTCAGCGATCAGAACCGGGCCGACGCCATCTGAATTTTGCCCTTCTGGGTGAAAATGAAGTAGTGTTTGGTTGTGTTTATTTGCGAGTTTTTGATATTATTTAGAGATTCATTCGTTGCGTGACAATTTTTCAGTGTTGGTGTTTAGTTATTTTTGTGGACAATGGCCGATCAACTAGGGTTGCCAGACATCCCGATTTCATCGGGACAGTCCCGATTTCAAAGGGCATGTCCCGCGTCCCGACACACTTCAAATCGGAACGCGTTTTGTCCCGATTTTTAAAATTTTCTGAAAAACGTATTTTTTAACTCAATAATTTAAATTATTTAATCATAAATTTAAGATGTATAGTTTTTAGAGTATTATATGCCATATTTCTTAGTTTTGAATTTCATAAAAAGTTTATATTTTTGATTATTGGATGCTTTAGCTGTTCATTTATTAAATACTAGTGCAAAAAAATAGCGTCCCGATTTTTTGCCCCAACTCCCGATTTCTAAGCAGTTTTTAAACGGTGATACCCGATTTTGAAGATGTTGGATCTGGCAACTCTACAACATGTAAGGATTGTGTTTTGCCAAAATTAGTTTTTTCCCTTTTTCTTGTAAGATGGTACTTTTTACATTACTTTGCTTTATATTATTGAAGTATGTTGAAAATCTTTTATCACCAAGTTTAGTTGCATTTTTCTTATACATCATTTAACAAAAACTTACTGAAAATTTTCTGTTTAGTAGTATTGGTTAGACCAGTCTTAGGAAAAATGAATCTGGTCATTAGACTCATTACAATTTAGTAATAATTAAATTGTAGGTTTTAAATCCCTCTTAGAGAATAACAGATATAGCACAAGTAGACTACTTTAAATTCGTTTTATCTTGTTAGTCAAATTACTTATATATTTAATCATGTGCCAGAGAAGGTCGAAAATTATACGGGATATAAGGGTTTCTCGGAGTTTCCTTATTGAATTTTCTCTCTCTGCTAGAAAAACAAGAAAAATAGAATCGAGAAAATCAAGATAAATACATTCTGATAAATATTTTATTGGAAATGTGGTTCTACTTCCAAAATGTTTTTTTAAGATGAAAATTTTCAAGTAAAAAGTCTTTTTATAACTGTTTTTTGTTAGACGACTGAAAGAGAGAGGTACTATTGATTTTTCAATAGCAGAACGCCAACATTTAAAACCGAAACAAAAAAGGTATTTTTATAATTTTACCACGTTTTTTCTTTAAAAAAAAGGGCTCATCCGGTATTATATCTTAATTAATCCTGCATTCAAGCAGGGATTTATGCAGGAAAAGCAACGACAAAATAAGGGTAATACTTGAATAAATTATTCACGTTTTGTAATTAATTAAATATCAGTGTTCTTCTGAAAAATAATATTTTATCGTGTCACAAAGTTAGTAATATATGTACAGGGATATCCAAATAAAATTGAACAGGCCTTACAACTTTTTTATTTTTGAAGATGGGAAAAAATATTAAGTATGAAAGTTTTGGGGATTTTTATGGATCATTCATATATCTTATCAGCAAAACAATTGAGCATCGAATAAAAAAATACTGTATAAAATATCGATTTTCTTTGTTATTTTAAATTGAATGGTATAATTTTTATCACATTTTTGGATTCTAGGAGAAGTTCTAGACATATTTTGTATAACATACCCTATGCGGTTTTTCAATCGTTTTTGAAATATTTCAAATTAAAAATTATTTCGCATAAACATACTTTAAACGTAACTATCCAGGTTGCGAACGAAATACCTGCAACCTTTTTTAATTTTCTTCCTAGATAAGTCAAAGTTAATGTCAAGGTTGACAATCATACTTTAACCACCGTGAATTTATAATTTTACTTTTATGCAAAATGAGTTATTCTATTAAACAATAAATGTTGATTTTTATTAGTTATTAATATGTGAAAGCAATAACAGTGATTATAAACAATAACAAATTAATTATAAAATAAAAAGATAAATGTTAACATTGGCTAATAAATATCAAAAGACATTTTCAACATGTCCGCCATTTAATTCTTCGCACTTTTAATACATTCTCGTCTACCGCGCTTTTGATACCTCTTGACGTGAAAGTCGCTACTGCACTGGCAGTTTCGGCCGAGAAGAGCAAACTCGGGCTAGAATTTCGGGTTAGATGCACTCGAAGACCAAGAGCAGGCGGCGATCACGGGATCGGTGCTGGGATTTCAGAATGCTATCACAGATCCATATATGGATCTGTGATGCTATTCGATATGGAAATATTCTATTTGGCGCAAGAACCGATTCCCGTTCGTTTTCAGCTGATCGCGGATCGTCTAAAACGACATTGATTCTTTCGATGCCTCTAGAGATCTCTTTTCGGTGTATTTCGAGAAGAAGACAGTGATTTATATGTTAGAATTATCTGTTTTTGTAGGTTTTGTAAGTGCTTTTTGTTTAAATTAACGACTATACTAAAATTATTAATTACTATGTCGTTTCTAACATTTCACATATATGTCAACATGTAGTACCATTATATAAAAAATTATGTATTTAAAAAAAGACATTTTACACTTTTCCAATTAAAATCGGATACTTATGTTGTAGTTTAAAAGTGTGATTTTTAACATTTTTGATAACAAAACGATAAACACACTGTTCGGAAATGATCGTTCTTTCCACTGATTTTTTAAAAGTTATCCCACAAAATAATCTTGGGTTATAATTCACTACGCATGCGTGCTACGAATACTACGGTTTCCGATAAGGAGAAAAGCGATGGCATAAACGACATCGAATGAGAATACCGAATTGGTTGATATCGCTGGTGATTATCGAGTATCGAAAGCGTTACGATAGCTGTCGTATCGAGTGAAGAGGAATCCCAGCGCGGAGATATCCTTCTGGTTAGTATATTTATTTTGTGTTTTTACGGTGTGGCCCTTTAGTGACGTTCGCCGTGGCGAATACATGTTTTTTTATATACAAAGAAAACGACCATTCCGCATCTAATGATGTAAGGTTAGCAAACAGGAAACTTTCCTGCCAATCTTTTTCAATTCGTTGTTCTAATTCTGTATGTGAATGTCCGATATCGGTATTTTTCTTCTAAAATATATGTAAACCTTTCACAAATTTTTATGCCAATGCTGATTCTTAGCGCTTCTAGCCTAGAATGTACCATATTCAAAATATTTGGAGATTCGCTAAAGACAAGCCTTACTTCTGTAGTGTGTGTAGTGCTTCTACTAGGACCGCGTAATTTTTGTTGATCATATTTAAATTAGGGCGAATATAATTAAACTGTGCAATAGCTTGATAGTCTTTATAAAATTAAACTTTAAAGCAACAGTCTTTATTTGCTTAAAATGTGTATAATAATACATTGCTGCGTGACGCGTCAAGCCTGTTCCCCACCGTGTTAAAATAGGCTCAAGGTGGTTCTGCTTCTGCAAGGCCAGGACAACTTCTATGGAATTTTACGGATATTTCGACATACCGTTGCTCGGTTTTTCACCCGCCCCGCGTGCTGCTCCCAGTGACGGCCCGAAATTTGCTGAGCTCTAGTAATTATACTTCCAAAATCTTCCCATAAGATAAAATTTGTAATTAAAATAAATCTTTTCATATCTATTTTTTGTTGGACGACTCAAAGAGAGGGTCGTTATTTATTTTTCTCTGACAAAAGATTCGCTAACATTTAAAACCGAAACAAAAAATAGATCTGTATAATTAATTATAACATGTTTTCTCTTTCAAAAAAAGTGCTCATCCGGTATTATATCCTAATTAATCCTGATTTTGAGTAGGGATTTATGCAGTAAAGGCAACGACAAATAAAAGAAACATATAAGGCTTATATAAATTATTCGTGTTTTTTAATTAATTAAATATCAGCGTGTTTTCTTGCGAAAAATAATATTTTATTGTGAATCACAAAGTCAGTAATACATGTACGTATAAGTATTTGTTTGTTAATGATTGCCAGAAAGGCCTACGTGCTTTTTCAGTGTTTGCCTAATCATTATTTATTTATTGACAACATAAGACGTTATAAAAGATGATCAACCATGCGGCGCTTAGGGACGACCAACAACTGACACCTTAGCATAGGTTTGCTGTCGCTAAAATTCTGAGCAAAACCTATGCCAAGGTATAATATCAGCTCAGGTTTGCTGTTGATAGAAACATGAGCAAAACCTGAGCCAAGGTATCAGCTGCTCGTAAGTGTCGCATGGTTGACCAACCTTACTTCATTTCTTCAAATAACTTTTGTCATAGTTTACTCTTAAAATAGCACATTTAAATATTTAAAATAAAAATGTCTCTAAAGACCTGGACCATTTTTCGCCCCGTAATCCACGCTAAGTCACTATTCCTAGCTACTCCGGCCAATGAGATGTTTTCTAAAATATCAAAGCCTGTCGTCTAATCCTCAGTGCTCCATCCTTTTATTTTTACCCTCTGAAAACAGCGCCTTATATTTCTATAAAGTACATAATATCTCAACGAGAATGGGGATTTATATTGTTCTTTTTTACATTTCTTAAATAATTAAGATGAAGGCTTAAATGCTGCTGCAGAGAGCTGCACCAGTAATTCACTCAGGACTTTTAGATTATTTTTTTGTAGTCTTACTTGCTTAATTAAAAATGAATGTTATTAAGTAGTGAGTTTATAGTTTAATCTAAAAAGCAGGACTCGGCGTCGCAGGAGTTTTCTGTTATAAATTAAACTAATTGTTAGTCGTGGTGATTTCTAGACTGAAAATTATTTAACAGCTAGGTATCTGAAACAATCCCGGAGCTGAGATAAAGGTAGTAATTTTTTATTTCTCCAATAAATGACAAAGGATGTTCTCTTCTGTAGATACTGGAATTTTAGGGTTTTATTTCTTTTGACAAAAGAGGCTGACATTACCTTTTCTGTGATATTTTCAAAATATTTCTCCTTGCACCAACCTGTGAATTGCTGGAAGGTTTTTCCTTCTCTGCCTCTGGACTTCTCGGGAATAATCGCGGAACCTCCTATTTTCCAAGCATTTACCAAATCAAAATCGTCACTTTCTTAATTCATATCTTAAAAAAGTTTAAAATAAACTACAAATCAAACAAAATCAACAAACCTTTTACAGCAGTTTTCATTCAACAATAAACTCTGTGTCATAGCAACTTAACCCATCAACTATTTCATATGCTACTTAACCAACATAAATATATATTTTTTACGAGCGTGCGGAAAGTAACTACTTTCCGCACTGATATTCGTGCTGAAAGATGCGGAAAACAATGCATCAACAATCACATACCTATATCGCCACTTAATTAGATTTCGTGTGCTAATTAATGTCACTGGACCCTGACCGAAGACGTTCAATTTTACATATTTATATTGTATCCAATTTTATGTGAGAATGAGGACAGGAAGAACAATTTAACAAGAATACACCCTATTGGTCAGTTCCATGGACAGCTTACACCAGAACATATTTTAGTTATCACTATATTCATCTTTTCTGATAATCACGGAGGAATCAGATTTCTTTTTATCCGTGTTGGCGAAAGTGCATTAGACAAAGACAAATAAAAAAAATTCTTCAAATTTTTATCGTACCTTCTTTGCTTGTGGAAGTATTGCTGGTTATATACTTCGAAAGATTAGTCATCGCAATTTTTTTTCCCTGATCAAATTCCCAGCGGAACCCGATTTCTTTCTATCCTTGTTAGTAAAAGGAGCATTAGTAAAACACAAATAAAAACGACGTTGTTGCCATTAAAAAAGAATAATCAAACATTTTATAACCGTCGCGTCGGTCAGCTTTGTTTGTGCAAGTATTTCTGGTTGTCTACTGTGAAAGTTTAATCGGAATTGTGATAAAAAATAAATTTCTAACCTGACAAAATACGTAAGTTTTATGATTTTATAGCAAAAGACTGTTTCTACTGAACACAAACAGCATTTGCAAAAATCTCATTTTTATTAAGTAAAAACAGTGTCAGCATAGCCAGCATACTTTAAATTGTTTCCTACCCAAGTAACAATACTCCCTCTAACCAATAATTTGCAATATAAGGACCCAGGGAAAAGTTTTTAAATAAATAAAGAAAAAATAGCAAAAATGAATAAATATTTTTATTGAGATAAACAATTTGTAATAAATAAGGTTAAAAAATATTCCCTATTCTCCGATATATAATGAAAATGGATCTATAATACAGCCTACCTGCGAACAGTGACGTTTGTGTAAGTTAAAGACGCGATAAAAATTGTTTAATCGAATATACCAAGTAGTTTCAATTTTCAACTGTAAATGTTGAGTCTTAGTTCCACTTAGTTCCTGAAACCAAAAGTTTCTAGGGCGCAATTTTCACTACTTTCTCAATAACGGAAGAACTTTTCTGTAATGTCCACTATTCTCAACATTATATCGGGTCGGCGTTCCTTTTACTCATTCCCATAACGCCCGGCCCAAGTAATGTAAAGGAGAACAAATATGTACCTTGCGTAATATTTTAATAGTTGTTAGTCAGTCCCAGATACAAAGAACACAGGAATTTAATCTGCTAATATTTTTTATAAACTTTTTAAGTATATTTTTACTCTGCAAAAACAACTTATATTATGGGACAGGCTTCAAATAATATGTCATGTTTATCTTTCTTATAATCTACTTTCTACCAGCTGTAAAAAAATTTTGCGAGTATGAGAGAGAAAGAAGACGAGAGAGAAAAAATGAGAGAGCAAGAAGATGAGAGAGAGAGAGAGACATAATTGATCTCTCCGTTGTAAAATGGGTTTCTGTCATCATTCGCAAAATAAATTGGATAGGGTATAGGTTGGGGAAGGTCTTAAACTGCAGTTATACACTGATTTTGATTTAATGTTATATTTTAAACCTAGTGCAAATTTTCGTGCTTATTTTAAGAGTCTGTTTTTTTGTGTGTATTTGTAATCCTCACAGAGTCAACACTTGCGTTGGATTAGGCCAAAGAGAGTTGGGCCACTGCCAAATAATTTTATATTTTAGGAAAAACATTATTTAATAGAAAGTTGTAGTGTGTAAATTATGTGCAAATAAATACACTTCGCGGTATTTTCTGAAAGTGGCCTCATAAATTTTAGTCAGCAAAATAAAGCTTATTTTTTAATATAAATAAAAAGCACACAATGTACTAACCAGACTGTGTGAGCATTTGAAGCCACTGCAATATTTTTGACATTTACAGCGGTAATTATTTATTATAAACGCTTTTAAAATGCACTATAAAAAGCTGCTTTGTGAATGCAAAAATTTAACGTTTTGGAATTCGGTTTTCGAATAATGTTTTGCGTTAAACATAGTATTTAGTAGCAAATTAAAAAAAAAAGTTTCAGTTAGAAGACGGGCTGTTATAGACCGTGGTATAAAATTCACTGCAAATATTAGAACCGGTAAATCCTGGTATGAATTATTCAGATTGAAGAAAAATATTCATAAATGGCCGTTCGCAATAGCATGCTGGTAATCGCCCCTTAAATTTTCTACCCGACACTGGCAAGAAACACATAGTACGAATAAGTTGTCTATTCTATCAATAATGTTTTCTAGTGCTACAAGTCAGCAAAAGTAATAATGTTTTTTGCGCCTTTAAAGTAAAATCCGTTTAAAATAAACTTCTTTTGAAAATATTTTAGGTTAACAAATATGCACTAACAACACAGTACAGCCATTAATGCAAAAAAGAGCACTCGACTAGTAATTAAAATCAACAAAAGTTAAACACAAAGATTCCACGCTTTTTTGTCCCTATCCGCAGTATTAAAAACAATAATTAATGTGTTTGTGACTTTTAGAGTATCGAACCTAAAATCACTGGAAAATGGATATATTTGGGGAAAACTGAAAATTTTCATTTTTGACCCAAATATTTCACGATTTATAATTTTTTGTGGGGTCAAAATGATTGAAATTAAAATCCCATATACGTCATCGGAAAGAGCTTATCGAAATATATGGTATCCATATTTTTTAGTTTCTTCATTCTTTATAGGAAGGGAGCAATCGCCGATTAAATTTAGATTTTTTGACTTTTTTTGCCCTCGAGATCGGTACATTGGAATCACTCTGTATTTTTTCCTATCTAATTTGTTTCCCAATTTTTCAACACTATCTCTTAAAAAGATAATTGAAATGAATACCGAGTGGGTGATCCAGGAGCGTATTTAAGGGGTAAAAACTGAATTTTCTTGATTTTTTTCGTCAAATCCTATTTTTAACCGACATTATTTCATACTCTTTTC
Source organism: Philopedon plagiatum (assembly GCA_963971165.1). Taxonomy (NCBI): domain Eukaryota; kingdom Metazoa; phylum Arthropoda; class Insecta; order Coleoptera; family Curculionidae; genus Philopedon; species Philopedon plagiatum. The sequence continues at coordinate 13,096,081 of OZ020191.1, forward strand.
CTTATTTAGTGATTCTTTTCGAGTTTATTTTACTCGGTAATTATTTAAGAATATCTCCCACTAATTTAAATCGCTTATTTTTCCGTTAAAGTTATAAATAAATAGGTTTATTTACATCGGGGACCTGCAAAATTTGAAAATTTTTGAATTTTCGAAGATTGCCATGAAAACAAAGAATCGCAGTTTATTTACTCGAAATTAAGATACGATGTGTCAAGATTTCGCAAAAATGACAGTTTTGTGGACCGATTTCGGCTTGAAATATACATGAATAAGATTTTAGGAACCTTCTACTTTAAGTGCAGGGATATTTTATTGAATGAGTTACGCATTAAATGCCATTTTTTAATTTTTCAATGGCCCTACAACACTGGAATTCGCCATGTTCTCATTATGAGTCATAAAAACACTTTTGACGACACAGCCAATGAGATCACGTTTTACAGATTTCGAAAATCCTTCTTTTTTTTTGTTAATAAAGACCAAAATGAATGTATAACAGCAACAGCCATAAACATTTAATTTATGTAGAGAATATAAAAAAATATATTTCAGATTTATTTGGCTTATATTCTCTATGGGGGCCATAAAAAGTTTCCTAAAATAGCGTTCATCATTAACATTGACAGTTTCACCATCGTCATTTTCCCTATAACACCTCCAGACTACAGTGTACTGTTACTCGAAAAGAATGTTAAGGTTTTTCTTCAATAACTAGAGGATTTTCATTTCCCCAAATATTTTTTTTTGTTCACGTAATCTCCAAGGTGGAAATGAGCTTCGTCGGGAAAGATAATTTTATTGCAAAATTCTGTATTATTTCCAACTTATTCTAAGATAAAATTAGCTACCGCACGACGATGCCCATTGTCTAATAACTAAATTGCCCCATCTCTAAATGACGCATGCAAAATATAAAATTTCTAGGTTAGGTTGTTGCAAAATGGCGCCAAATTCAAATTCCGAAATACCTATTTCAAGCAGTAACTAATGCTTTCTTTTAGTTCTAATACCCATATTACATTGACTAACAATTTATTGAGAATCGTCAGCAAAATTTCCCGTCTAATCTCCCTTCTAAATCTACCTTTCACCCCTATAATTAGCAACTTCCCCTTTCCCTTTGAAGTCAAGTTCAACCCTAACGCAACCGAGGAGAATTTATTGATCTATCAACATTTAGAAAAGCCAATATCTGCTCCCACATACACTTTTTACTTTTGTCCTAAAATTGGCTTATGGGGAGAAAAATGCCACTTGGTCACGCAAGTCAATTCCACGGGGTTTTCTCCCTTATTTGTTTTATTAAGTGCTGACGAATCAAAATTAAGAAATTTGTCATTCATGGTGCTATTTATGTAATAATGGGCTCTTGTAATACGTTTTTGTGGCAATGGTACAGGTCAAGGAAAAGTTTAATATTTGACATTCTTACTTTTTGATATTGTTAATTATTTTTTCTACGAGCATGTGGAAAGTTAAACTTTTCCGCACTTGTGCCAAAAATATTGTCAGCACTGACGTGGGAAACAATACATCAACAATAACATTATACCTATATCGCCACTTAATTAGACTTCATGTTCTAATTAACGTCACTGGACCCGGACCGAAGAGCTCCAATTTAACCTCGTATTTAGCAAAATATTGGTTATAGGGCCTTTGGGCCGTTCGACTTCTGTCATTGCTATGCAATTAAGTTCATGTTATTTACCTATTTATTGATTGTCAATATAGACGTCAAATTGAAAATACAAAGGTTATTCGATTTTCGTCCAACTTTTGAGTAGAAAATGTAAATGGGGGAAGAAATTGATAGGGAATACGATTGATGGAGTACCGGGAGACATTCTCGAAGTAGCCAAGAATGTGAACGTCGAACCGTTACCAGAAAAATCAAAATACCGTTATGCCAAAGAATTGGAAACGTTTAGTAAATGGTGTGCAAAAAAATAAAAAATTTCAAGAAAGAAGAGGTCATTCTAGTATACTTTTCTGACATTTCAAAAACTTGCGAACCATCCACGTTATGGTCAAGGTACTCAAAGCTAAAATCTATAGTTAAAATTGGAACATAATTTGGATATAAGCCAATATTATAAAGTGATTGCCTTCAAGAATTTAAAAATTGTAAATCAAACAATTTTGATACGTTTGAACGTATTGCTTTGCACATTCTTACTGAATAATAACCAAATATAAATTTAACACATATCGAATTTAAAAAATCCGGCACTCCATTAAAAGATAAAAAAGTGATATTATGTTTCCCCCCCCCCCCCCCCCCCATCACTGTAATATACCAATCAATTTACAATCGAGTTTGGCGTTCCTAAGTCAATAAAAATTAAAAAGCCCCAAACAGATTTGCAGACTGCGGATAATGAAATAAAAAAATACCCGAGTTTCAGGATATTTCATTTCCAAAAAGTTCATCGCATACGTCAAATCATTCCGAAGGCATTATTTTTTCAAATGGAAACTTCACTACTTCGCCCGACTCGACCGAGGGATTAAAATTCTTTAGAAAAATATAAAAGGTAACAATAAATAAATGATACGTCTACATTGCGGGACTGAAAAATATTTTTCCTTCTATTTAAAAAAAAACGTGTAATTTATGCAATTTGAAAAAATTAATATCAGTCATTATTTACGGGTAGTTGATAATGATTCATTATTCACGGTCCGTGACCAGGCACAACAAAGCATTTTTATTATTTACTGTTCTTTGAACCAATCAGGAAGTAACTTTAACAAAATTTCTAAAACAGCAAAGCAAGCTTATAAAAGCAATTGCCAATTCATTGTGTCAAAAGTATACCGTTAACATCAGTTTTAGCAGGTCAAAATTTCTTGGATTTGAAGGTAAAATAGATACATTTGCGGACGAAAAATCCCGGCACATAGGTTAACATTTTCTGTCACATTTACAAAATTTGGTAAATCTGGCTGTTTTGCCTTTATGGCCACTTGTAAATAAACTGGGAAAATATGTTATTTTTAGCAAAATGGCCCATTTCGTCTAGCCTGCTTTGTTAATAGATTCATTGACATATCGTTCTCTTAAAGCCCAATTAATTCTGCGTGGAAAGTGTTTCTTCAACTTTTTCATTCTGACTGACTGAGATAAAAATTAATTTAAATTTTACAATAAAAACAAATAATAAAAATGATTTTTTTGCATATTTTTTTTTCAGGAAACAGTGCTTTTTGATGTAAGTTTAAAATAGATGTTGGAAATGGCTTCCTCATGCTTCAATACATAGGTACCCTAAATCTAAATAGAAATTAAAAAAGGCATTTAAAAAATAAAATATTAAACACCCCGTATCTCGAAAAAGAAGCGTTTGAGGATCCATGTGTTTATAAACTTATTTTCATATTTTTAGATGTAGAATCTGCCCTTAAAATTTCTTAACATCTTTTTGTAACACCCTGTATAGATGCCGGAACAGCAACAATGTTAAAAAACAAAATAGTTGAGATGTTACCCTAATACTACTCGAAAAAGGAAATATAAGAAACTAAGTAAGAAATCGTTTTTTTTTTGCAACAAAAAGAGTCCGTTAATCGTAGGCTTAGGAGTCGATTACTTTTTGCAGATCCGAATCCGTGAATCAATCCCATTTTACCAAAATTCATACCCAACTCTGGTAATTAGATTTTCGTAAAATACTCGAATTTCCCTCAGTATCCCACTGACCAATATCTACAACAAAAATGTGAACTTGTCAGGTTATTTCCATCCGGAATGGTCGGAGCCCATACCTATTTATCCTGAAGGTATTACACCCAACTTTTTATTATTTCAGGTTGATGTGGAGTAATTTATACCTGCATGAACAACGTAAAATGAAAATTAATTTTTTCCGCTGACTGGCAGTTAAAAATGAAAAAGTTCTTTGTTATGCCTATGTAAAAAACTATACAATGAAACTGAAAAGCTCTAGAAGTAATAACTATTCTGTTTTTGTTTTTTCATTTTGCCTATACACTGATTTTAATTAATTTTGTTCATTATGCTCTGGGTGTTGTGATTGTAAAAAATGTTCGGATTTCGGTCTGTGTATTACAAAAAGTTATATGTGGGATTTTGAAACATATTTTGGGTTGGTATTTAGATTATTCACAATCGCCGGAATCGACCAATTTTTTAGTCACAACACGTTGTGGGTTGTGGCAATTTACCCACGGTTTGTTATTATTTCTTTTTTGTGAGCAATGAGTAAAACAAAATAACCAGAACGCGTTGTAAGTGTCAAGTGACGGTCTTGTGTTAAGTGCGGCAAGAAGCTATGTTGTCTTCTGATTCTAAATAAGAATCTGTTCGATGGAATTGCCTAAAAGCAAAATTGTGCTAAGTTGATCTAAATCGGTCTATTCTGACTCCTGTTATTAAAACAAGTCCAATTATTTTATGGAATCCGTGTAATGTTAGAGTTATACTGTTTAAAAACTTCTAGTTTTGAAACTCACAAGTGAAGTAATTACCTGTATAAAGTTACCAACGAACATTTGATAAATTTCGATAAGCTTTGATAGAATCACTTCTCATATCTTACACTTTGGATTTCAAAAAAAAGGTTCCATTGACAGCGTATGTGGAAAAAGATAAATAAAACCAAGTTTTTAAACCTACAATAATTTTTAATTTTTTTCTTGTGAAATTACAATAACGCTTTTGTACCTACAAACTACTTTTGCATGTGGATAATATGTTCTGATGATGAGATAAAATAAGAAAGTATAATACAGAATATATATTTTTTACTTAAAATTAAACAAAATTAAAACTTAAAAAAAAATAATGAAGGAAAGTTAAAATATTAGAGAGCGAACTCAATCGCTATTTACAAATAAAAGTCAACAAAAAACATATTTATCGAAATCCCTCTAGTAGTAAAATCAATAAAACAAAAATGTGTCAATAAAGGACCTCTATTTGAAGCAGACGTTATTTAAAACCAACAATATGTACATAAAATCAATTGCATCGTAAGATTTAAATATTACCTGTTAAAATAGCCGTATATTTCTATAGTATTTATGTATAAACGGTTCTCTCTGCGTATTTTTTCAGGCATCAATTTTTGTATTTATCTTTCACGAAATTAAACTAAGATCACGTGAATTTTTTTTAAAATAGTTTTGCTATGGTTATGTCAGAATCAGTAGGTTTTATCACAATTTCTGGTGACAAAAGTTACTGTTTATAACAATATTCATTGTAAAAACGTGAAAAATCAGGGTTATCGAATATTTCATCCCGTGCGATATAAACACTGATTTTTCTTTATTAAATACACAAATAATAACCCGTCGTTGCAAATAAAAAATTACAAAAACAAAATTATTAATAATGCCACCGATGTTTCATTAAAATATCGAGGTGTATAATTTAATTATAATTGCTTAATTAAATTAATTAATTCCCTTCGAAGCGTCAGCTTAAAAGTGAAACCGTGCCATTTAATTGTCTCAAAGTTAACACCCGAATCGCCGATTCTTGGGGTTTTGTTAACAAATCATTTGCAAATTGGAACATCAAAGAAAATCAATACATTTTTTTGATATACCGAACAAGTATTTTTTTAGTTCAGACCGAAAAGTACACGTGATCGAAGTATTTTTAGCTGATGGCTTAGATACTTAGAAACGTAGCTGTGTGTGACGTATACTGTGTGTAACAAAAATATGGAAACCTCGAAATATCTTGAAAACCGTTCATCCGATTTTTGTGAAATTTTGTACACAGGTACGAAATTACGCCCGATCCAAAGGTGAGTTCGGCATTGTTTGGATTTTTTTTTAAATGGAACGCTCTATATTTTATTCGATTTTGGAATTTAGCTTAAAATTCTGTATACCTACTTCTAAAGTTAACAGTTTTTGAGAAAATGGTGGTCAAAAATCGTTATTTTATTGTATTTTACCTAAAAATACCTGACATGAAAGCTTATACGACATATCTGACATTGTCAGTTTCGTTTATTTATAAAAATGGATCATTTAACAGAAATCAAAAGAATTGAAATTTTAATAATACAAGGTTATGGGGACAGAATGCGAACGAACCAAAAAGTTTGTAATATTTTTAATGACAAATATTCTGACAGAAATCCATTAACCAAATCAAGGAAGTAAAGTCTTAAAAGAATGTCGTCAAACTGGAAACGTAAAAACGCTATACCTTAAACGTTTTGCATGTTTCCCGCACTGTTTGGCTTACTGCCAAGAAGTAAATGGACAACATTTTAAACATTTGATTTAGTTTTCTTCATCAATTTTTAAATTATTTCCTCCTGTATTGCTTATTATTGCACTAAATGTTCAAATAGTATAGCGTTTTTTACGTCTCCAGTTTGTCGAGTTTTTTTTATAACTTTATTACAGCTAATGGATTTCTGTCAGGATATTTGTCATTAATATATTACAAACTTCTTTGTTGCGTTCGCATTCTGTCGTCAAAACCCAGTATTATTAAAATTTTAATTCTTTGGGTTCCTGTTAAATGATCCATTTTTGTAAATAAATGAAACTGACAATATCAGACATTTCAGGTAAACTGGTTTCGTGTACAGGTATTTTAAGGTAAAATACAATAAAATAACGATTTTTGACAACCATTTTCTCAAAAACTGTTAACTTTAGGAAAAATAGTTACCAATAAGAAGTATTCAAAATTTAAAGCTGAATTCGAAAATCGAATAAAATATAGAGAAAAAGAAAGTTCCTGTCGATTTTAGTAAAACGGTAAACTTGACAACAATGCGGAACCCACCATTGGATCGGACGTAATTTAGTACCTAAGTGTAGAAAATTTCATAAAAATCGGATTAACGGTTTGCAAGATATTTCGAGGTTTCCATATGTTTGTTACACCCTGTACAAAAACAATTACCATAACAGAGGTATTCAATATTCAGGAGCCTGACTTTCACATCTACTTTTGTCAATGCTATATTTGTATTTTAAAACATAAATCTGGTGAACGTTTCGTTAAAAATATTTTATCTCGTTTACATTTCCTACGAAAATTGTTTCGACAGTCTTGCTGGGCAACCTCCGTATAAAATAATTAAAATTAAAATAATCAGACAAATTCTTGTACATCCGATAATCCGACGGTGCTCGTATTGGTCAGACCATTGTGGTGCCAATTTATACTCCAACATTTTACCAATCGTAACTAATAGAAGCAGAATCGGATCGCCGGATTGTCCAACATCGGATGCACGAGAATTGGCCTTTACGCTTTTGTTCCCCGCTATTAGGCTCACTAGAGCAATTTAGCTTTTACAATCTGGTTTTGCTTTAAAAACATTTTAACGGGTACAAAACATTGTGAACAGAACCAGCTCAGTAACTAATTTAATTGATGCCTTGGATTTATCACAAAAAAAGTTTTTTACAGCTGAAGTTATATATAAGGCAGTGTAAACTCATTACTTCAAGCAATTTTAATTTTTTTTAGTTAAGATGTATTGAGCCTATGTATATTATTGCACAATTAATAAAAATATGATTTAGCTTACTGTAGTTCATGAGGCAATGAATATTTCTTCTTACCACCGAAAAATACAATATAAAACCATGACAGTTGCCCGAAAATAACTACAACTGAAAAATCTCAGCTCATACTGGAGAGAACTAAAAATTTGACCACAATATACAAGTTCCTTGTTTAAAACTAACCTTAGAATAATGACACATAGAATAACTATTCTTAGCTTAACGCTATCAAGTGAAGAGAAGACGCCTGCGTGACCCGGTCGGTTGATGCAACACTGACGATAAAGCGAAATGACTGAAACGTGAGTAGAGGCAGCTTAAAGGCGAATATAACCCGTTGTTATGTTGGGCGGCAGTTTTCTATTAGTACGGTCTTGGCGAACTGAAAGAAAAAAAAACAGGTAAACAAAAATATAACAGATCAAGAGACTTTAAAAGCGTATTATTTATTTTTGCAAAAACAACAACGTGCCAGAACGACTTTATGTAGTGGATTTATTTACGCCATATACGGAGTCGGAAAACATAATTTATGTACGAAAGTAAATAAAAACTTAACAGATAAAGCAAAGTAGCTCCACCTGATCATTCGTTTAGAGAAAACATAACAAATAAATTTAATTGAGACAGTCCATTATATATACAGTTTCAAAAGATAAGCTAAACACTTTATATCACTTGGTAAAACAAATTTAAAAAGTTACAAACAAGCAGGGATAAGCAAAATAAATGTTAAAAGATAATAAAACTCCCATATACACGCCACCAAAGAGAAAAGTATCTAAAAAGTATATCAGCGTTTCTTAAGTGAGCGCTACTGCATTTGCATATAGTTTTACATAAACTTTATAAACATGATAAACCTTAATAAACAGCGGCAAGTAAGTACGACACCATCACTACAAGACGTGAGTTAGATAACACTACCAGTGACAAAGTGTCAAGTAAAGGTGCGAATCATAAAACTTCAAATTGTGTACATCGTAGGAAGCTATGTGTATTATACCACTACAAGTTATGATACACGGTAATAAGATGTGAATCATACAATTTAAAATTGTTTCTTGTCAACTAGACATCCGATAAGCCATAATATAAAAGCATTTTTCGATATATGACCCTAAATCGGCAACAAGACTTATACAAATATTTACTAACATATGAGTTGTTTAAACAGTAAACTGAATAAATAGCACTCCGCTTTATTCTAAAATGAATTAAATGCTATGCTTTTAAAGGAGAGGTATTGTATAAACAGGCAGACAATTATTGATATATATTTTTTTAAAATACAGCTTTACAACAAACTAATACAATTTGGATTGATTCCACGGCGTTATTAGGAATCAGAGACGAAACAATTCATTCATTTGTTTCGTATACTGCACGCGAGTAGGATAAAGGAGAGCGAGAACGCTAAACATACGGCTTCGCGCGCCGTCGTTATGACTTTCCAAGCCGTCTATATTTAACTGAGCAAACCCGTGAAAAGACATTTCCAGTTCTGGATACGGTACATAGTACTTAGGCTTCGGTCTTCGTGGACTGACAGATTTAAAAACCTAAATTATGTACCCTACATTGGGGGCAGGTAGTAGCTTAAAAATCAATTCGTTTTTTCAGATTATATTGCTTTTATATTATTTTTTGCTTATTACCCGACAAAAGTTTAAATAATCAATAATAAAAATAGTCTGCGTTTTCACACGATTTCGTTTTTAAAGTCGGAAACAGAAAATAAATTACACATATCGCTTATTCGAAAGAATAGTGACACATCTCAAAAATTGTGGATTTTGAGTTAATATCGCCAGTGATATGAAACCACTAAAGAATATTATGGTACAACGACACATATATTATTAATAATAATAATCGTCTTTTATTTCAGATATGGTACTACAAAGTTATACTAGTAAAAAAACATCATAGAGAAGTACCTAAAATGTGCCAATCAACCATGACTAGGGTGAGATTTAGCTATAACAGCTACTCCTACGTCTAACCCTCAAATAATTAATTAATTATACAATAATAATTGATAAATAAACGTTAGAGGACGTCAGAGTCAATATTCTTCTAGGTTAGAAATTATAGACTTGTACATTGTACACTGTATTATTTGTATTTTATTTTTGTATTATTCTATTATTTTTTCTTCATGTAGAAGAAACCTTCATAATTTATTTTCCTTAATAAAATTTAAATTTTATAGCCAATCTATTTTCATAACAAATTTTATATTCCTAGGTGAATTGTAACCAATTTTAGGATTTTTACCTAAATGATTAGCAATTAATAACATAATTGAAAATAGGCATCACTTTATTGCAGTAATTCTTATTATTTTTAAACTAATTTCTCTTTATTGAGACTAGTGACACTGGCGCCATCTAACGGTTTTTTATTAAAAGATATGAGTCGTTGTATGTTGAAGAACCGTGAATTTGTAAAAGGGTAAAAAATGTACCACAAATTAGTTGATACTAAATAATATTGAACGCTTTGGACGATTATTGGTTTTAAGTGAAACAGAAATGACTTAATGAGTCCGTAAATTTTATACAGTCAAAATAAATCCCTGTTTCGCTTTTGTCTGCATTGGTTCATCAGTCCAACGACCTAGGTTTCATCATAATTATTTAAAGGAAAGGAATCTCTTTTTTTTGTTGGTGTGGCGGTGAGAGATGTCTTGCATACGAAAACAAGGCGTCCTAGTACAAAAGCAAGGATTTCATTAAACATAGAAAGGCGCGGCAAATTGGACTGAAAAATTCATTGTGAGAAGCGAGTGAACTTTGTTGTAATTTAAATATTTAGCACAACAAAACGGAGATGTAGACAACACAAACAGTAAATTGCACAGTTATTACCATAATTTAAGTGTGTTTAATGCAAATTTCAGTTGACTTCTGGTGTAAAAAAAGCTCGATTAGAATTACATGTGTTAATAGGTTTTGTTTAACCCAAGCATATTTAAATAAAACTTTGTACGTTTAAATAATTAAATTATTGAAATAAAACCTTAAAACAATAAAAATTTAAACAAAACTTTTTTGTGCTCCTTTATATTTTATCCCACCAAAAATAAACATGTAAAAAACACGCCAAGTTCTCGTCAGGACTGTGTGTTTTCTTATTTGAAAAAATAACTGAAATGTAAAAATTATGCCAAGTTTCTTGCCTACACGTTATTAGCAGTGTTTTGATAAGCACAGAGAAATATTGTGTGAATTGATAAATTTACGGACCAAACTTGGCAAGTTTTCAAGGGTCTCAATATTGCTCAGTTATTTAATGAAAACTTGCCAAGTTTGGTTTGTAAATTTATCAATTCACACGACATTTTTCTGTGTTTATCAAAACACTGCTAATAACGTGTAGGCAGGGAATTTTTATATTTCAGTAATTTTTTTCAGATAACAAAACACAGCCCTCACGAGAACTTGGCCTGTTTTTTCACATGTATGCTTTTGGTGGGATTTCATAACTTTTTGTTCAGATACCAAATGATATTTATTTATTAGTGTATGTGTATACACTGTACATTTTTAATGTTTTTGGATACCTTGTCTAAAAGAATTTTTCTCAACAGGAACGGTATTTTTTTCAAGCAAAATTTTTTAAGAATGGCTTTTTGTCGCTAAGGTTGCATGCATTCCTGGTATCTCTATTTGTTGCGATTATCATAAAATAGAGGTATTTGAAAGTAAATCACAAATTTAAAAAAAAAATCTGTTTCCGGATCGAACCGGGGACTTTCCGCGTGTTGGGCGGATGCGATAACCACTACACTACGTACACATCTAACTTTCTAGAGCACAACTCGCTACCTTTTTCGTGTCAGAATCCGCCATGTTGGATTTTCCGCCATATTTTTTTTTATCTTCTGACAGCCCACGAAGACCGAAGTCTAAGTACTATGTACCGTGGGTGTACTGGGGGATCGACTCACACATCCAGAGCTGGAAACATCCCTAGGGATTTCACCTGCCCTTTTTAAGAGGATGTGTGGGGTGGTACCACCTCGGTCGAGGAAGAATTCCTCTACCACCTTCCTGGATTTTAATTGAATTTTGATTTGCAAACCAAAGCAAACCCAAGGAAACACCCTGTATATTGACATTTATTATCACTCCATGACAACTTCTAGGTAAAATTCAGGTGATCTAAGGTATAGAAGTTGAATTACATTAGAAAAAAATAATGTGTCGGGGATTTTTCGTCCGTATCTTTCAATGTATTTTTATTAATAAAAATTATCGCAAAAATGAACATTTATTCTTCTCTTGTACTCTGTGACGTAGACCAAATTGCAGTCGCCCTCCCCCTATTGCTATAAAAATTTGTTACCATACAGTTCTCTCTTCAATAAATAAGTTACCAATTTTTATGTTTTAATTGAAGTTAATTTATCATGTATGTAGGGCAACAGTCCATGGATGTTTGCGAGATTCGCTTTTAATATTTAATTAAACCCTCATAAACCAAAGCCCCTTTCATATGAAAAAGCGAATAAATATACATTTATCGGTATATGAAAACTCTGGACAGTGCGTCGACCTGTGGACAAAAATTCAAAAGTTCGCCATTTACTATACTGTAGGTATGTCCAAGGATGGGGTAGATAAGAGGACAAATGGACCAGAAAGTAAAACATACGAAAAAAGGTCATTCTTTGTAAAAGTTTTTGTTTGCTTTAAGATAAGATCCACGGTGCCAAAAATTTGTTTTTTGTACAGGGTATGAAAAAAATACAAAAACCTAAAATTGAGGTAAGAGTAAAGTTACCTTTTTTAAATTTTAATGCAAAACGTTAAACAAAAAAGTTGTTTTAAATTTTAAAAGAATTCTTATTCCAGATTTTCAAGTAAATATTTGAAATTTATAAATTACGCTTTTAAAATCACATTGTCACCTTTTTTTATTTGATTAAACCTTTGATAACTGTGACGTATTTGTGAAAATAATAAAGACGTCTTAAGAGCAAAGAGTGTGTGTGTAAGTTAATAGCACTGGTTAAGACCAAATGGCCAGCATGAGTTTTTTTTTGGCAGAAGTTATTTTGTTTTACCTTAATAAAAAAATAGCCGAAAATTCATTTTTTTTTTAGGTTTATACAATGGCAGCAAAATGTAATTAGAGACCATTCTAAATTTATAGTGGACATTTATGAGAAAATGCCGTTTGGAAAACTTACCTCGTGTCATGGGGATTCTACTTTTGTCCAATTTTTCCCTAAGGTCGCTACACTGCGAGCCGTAAAATACGCCCCGTAAAACCACATGTAAATTATGTATCAACCTGCGTTATGTCGCAAAAACACGGCCTGCAGTTAAAAAGAATATAAATGTTCGGTCGGATTACACCTTTTGCTCGTTACGTCGTCCGCAAAAAGCGCAAAATTAAAGCGTTTTTTATTTTCGTTTATCTGGAGGAACTTTTAAAAAGTAATTTATTTAATTTTCAGGGTAAAAGGGAAAGAAAATAAAAAAATGGAGAAAGAAAGTGGCGACTCGTTCGTTACTATACAGAGCTGTGATTTCAAAACTTCGGTTTGAACAAAAACACGTCAATTTAAAAATCGAGAGGAAGTTTAAAATCAATTCATATTGAATTTTGCGTTTCATTCCCTCTTCGCTTTCAAAACCAATCATGAATAATATATTTTCATTAATATGGAATTTTAGAAAATTTAATTCAATAATCCGCCTAAATTCTTGCGTAATCGTACACAGAAAAAACTGTTATGCTATTTTCAATAATAGTACTGTTTTTGATCACTGTCATATTAGTTATATTAAAATTAATATTGTCTCAACAAAACATCATTGAAATAATCAAAAAAAAATATTGCTTTAAATATCTATAACTTATTATTGGGCTTCAAAAGTATACCTACTTCTTTGAAAACTATATCACCACTATTTCAATGACCAAAATACTTTTGGAATCCAGTGAATTTCTAATATTCCTTGGAGTGTGGAATTGTTAGAGCCAAAATATTAAACTACTTAATTGGAATGCTTAAATTGGGCGAAAAATAGCTATTTATAGGCGGTGTGATTTAAATTACAATATATTTTATTAAACGAACAAGAACTACAGTTTAAATAAAAAATGTAAAACATAAGTCACTAATCCTTATATCATTCCAATTAAAATAAACACTCCTTTAAAACATATAAGGTACTGGAGAAATAATAAAAAATATTAATTCAATGGGTCCTATTGTTGGCTGAAATATTATTTATATTTCTCGCGGACACCCTTGGAGAGGTTAGAATTTTTCTGTGTTCGTTGAATAGTTGTACGCCAAAAATAATAGATCCAGGTACATAGTTTGGGAGGAAGACTGTATGAAGGTAGTTTGTTGAAGAGTGCGGCATGTCATACTTGATCAAAGCCCTTGGAAATATCAAGAACAGCAATCTGGGATTCCCCATGAAATTCGATAGACTTGTTCCAGTTAGTGTGACGAAGGTAAGGAGATTAGCTGTGGATCTTTGGTGACGAACTCCCTACTGTCTGTCATGGATAATTTTGTGTTTTTCTAAATATTTTAGAATCTGTAAGCTGATGACTTGCTCCATAATTTTGCTGACAACAGAGAGAAGAGTGATAGGTCTATAATTGGATGGAAGGGACTTGGAACCTTTCTTCGGGACAGGCTGCACACGAGCAGTCTTCCAGCTGTCTGGGAAGAGACCCTTATCATAGGAGATCTGAAAAAGGCAAGTTAAGATTAGCGCGAGCTCTGGAGCGCCTTTTTTTAACAACAATTGCTGGTATGCCATCCAGACCGGAGGACCTTTTGGTGTCAAGGAATAGAAGAATTTTTTGAACTTGTTTGACTTTAAGTATTGTGTCGGACATTTTGTGGGGTACAGACGTAGCGGTTGGAAGAGCGAAATTGGCAGGAGGAATGAGGGTGAAATTGGCAGCGAATTGTTTGGCAAATAGTTTAGCTTTCCCTTTAGATGTGGAGATAATTTCGTTGTCGGACGTCAGGGGAGGAAAACTGCTTGCACAGAAGTTTTGACTAATGTTTTCGGCAAGTGACCAGAAAGATTTTCTGCCGTTGGAAGAGGAAAGCATTTTATCTTTTATGCGGTTGTCAAAAGCACTTTTGGTCTCTAAGATAGTTTCATTGTATTGATTTCTTGCCTAGGTGAAAATTTGACGATTTTCGGGTGTGGGATTTTGAAGAAACCTTTTGTGAGCTTGGACTTTTTTGAGCCGGGCTTTATCACAAACCATGGAGAATAAGGGATTTTGACACCGGAGTTTTTTCGAAAAGTTTCAGAATAATTATTATTGCATACATTGTTCATTACAAATCCAATAATGGTATTTTGAAGAAAAGTACTGAGATAATTTAACGATTGCTTTTTCGGTATAATTTATTACAATTTAAAAAAGCAGCCATTTGAGTAATGGTAAATGACGTAAGATATTGTACGCGTCGTTGTTGCGTGCTACGTTCATAATTCATTCCGTTTTATCTCATTGTTCAGAATTTTTAACAGTCATGTGATCAATCATATTCTTTACAACAATTAGTCACGTGCCTATCTCAGAATAAGGATCACGGCCACGAGTGTATATTCAGTTGCCTATAACTAACCTAACCTGAATCATTCACCTATGATGTAAATAGAAAATATTTATAGTTTGCGTAGAGTTCGTTTTATGATTATAGTGTAATATGTGTATAATTATTTTTTTATTAAATAACGAAATTTCTTGAAAACTACCCTATAAGTACTGTATTGTGTCAATATGTAAAAATACCACTGCATGTTCGCCGAACAAATTATTTTTTTCATGTGCCAAAAAAAGCCAAACAAATCCAAAAATGTTGTTTTGAAGAAAACAAACCACCAGAAAAAATAATCGTCGTACATATTTAATTTATGTAAAGAATACAAAAAAAAATTTTAGGTTTATGTGGATTATATACTCCCTATTAATCCGCCTAAATTGTTGGGTAATCGTAAGCTCTTAAATACTGTTGGGAGCCGTTCTGTAAACTACCGTTTTAAACTACCCCATAGGAAAAAATCAAGCGTCGTGACATCTGGAGATCTCGCCGGTCAATCCATTTTCCGGGAAGTTCTTGATCCAACCATTCTCGTACATGTAGTATATAATGTGGGGGGCGGGGGCATCATTATATTGTAACGTCGCACGGTGGGATAAAAATTGAAAAAGATGGTCATAAGCATGTAACTCAGCTGAATATTGAAAAATCGTCTCAAAAATCGTTCCTCGGAGGTTTTTGGGGTCGCTGAATTCGAATCTGACAATATTTTTTTGAAAAACAAAATGGCGGATCCAAAATGGCGGCCAAAATTTTTTGAAAGTCGATAAATATTTACCACAATCGTTACTTGGGGTTTTTTTGGGTCGCTGAATTCGAACATCACAATATTTTTTCGATAAACAAAATGGCGGATCCAATATGGGGGCCAAAAATTTTTAAAAGTCGATAAATATTTACCACAATCGTTAGTCGGGGGTTTTTGGGGTCGCTGATTACGAATCTGACAAAAATTTTCACTTCTTGTAACAGATATCTGCTTGACAGAGCTCATTTCTGAAAAAAAAATCAAAATTACATTACTCATTATAGAAATAACTCGAAAATTATCCATTTTGCCATAAATTGATTTTCAAAAAATGAATTAAATATTCTTGAAATCTTTCATTTAGGTTATACACTCAATTCACTTTTTTAATCGATAGTCTGATTCGTAAATAGCGACCCCGAAAACCCACCAGTTGGTAAATATGTATTGACTTTTTAAACATTTCGGCAACTACGGTGGATCCGCCATTTTGTTTTTTAAAAAAAATATTGTCAGACTCGAATTCAACGACCCCAAAAACCCCCGAGTAACAATTGTGTTAAATATTTATGGACTTTTAAAAATTTGTGGCCGCCATATTATATCCGCCATTTTGTTTAAAAAAACATATTATCAGATTCGAATTCAGCGACCCCGAAAACCTAAAAATCAGATATATCTCCTTGATTAACAACATACATAAAGATTTATCGACATTTCAAAATTTTTCCCGCCATATTAAATCCGCCATTTTGTTTAAAAATATATCATTAGATTCGTAATCAGCGACCCCAAAAACGCCCATGTAACCATTTTCAGCAATATTCATTAAGATGGAATCAATTTTTTAGTCATGTACATTTTCTTTATATTTTGTTTATATATGCATGTTTATATACAAATTAGTGTAAACAACGGGGTAGCAGGTTGTAGCAGCTAACTCCCTCACGAATTCAAAGTTGAGGGGTTATTAAACAATTTCCAGTGATAGCCATCGATCGAGTGAAGTCGAGTGGTAAATTTTTTTCTCAAAGTTTACAAAAATTTTCGCATTTAAATGACAAAAAGATAGATTTACTTAATTGCTTATAAATATTTTATGGTTAGTAATTAAGCAAATTGTAATGTTTTGTTGAATTCCACACACCTTGGTGAGAAGAGTCCATAGCAAGACTTATCAATATGTTGTGCCATCCTGAAATGCACACAGTTTCACTTTTGCATTCAGAACTACATGTATTTACGTTCACGACGTGTTTCCTTCAACAGTCAACTTCCGAATGGCCCTAAGCAATGCTGCACGGCATCTAGCGCTTGAAAACCGGTTTTCTTTGTACTTTGGGGTTCCTAGAAACGGTCCGGACAGATTTCAGCTTTCATGTTAAATTAGAACCCTAGATTTTCGGCAAATGGCCAAGTTTTTCCGATTTTATCCCACTGTGCGTCGGCGTAAAGTTTGAATAATAGCCTTTATTATAGTCTAGCAAATAATGCCAATTTTGAACCTTTAATAAAATGAATTTTCCAAAAAAACACGTTACACCTAATTTTTCGACACGCTGTTAAAATTTAAATATGGCTTAAAACTTCTCAAAAAGGAATTAGCTTTTTTTAAACATCCGTTCGGCATGTTATTTGTGTTAAATCGAAAAAGTTTTTAATTAATACCGCTTTCAATTAAAAATATGCCTCAACTTTTAACTTTATCAATTAAGATACTGAGGTAATGAAAATAAAGGGAAACGGATTTTAAACCTTACGGGATGTTCCTAAAGTTTCAAATTTTTAAAGCACTAATAGTTGTTATAACAGGTACAATAACATTTATTTATTATAAAATTTATTTGAAATAAAAGACTAACTATGTCTGATTTCCACATTTATTTTCTTATTCTCCGACGCGTTTCGCTACACTGTAGCTTTATCGAGGAGTTACAACTGAATGACAACGTAAACCAACTAAATATTTATACAAACTATAATCCATTACTTAGGTAGGTAATTAGGGAAAACCCACAGAGTTTATTTTTGAATATGGTCAATATTGAAAAGATTTAATAAGGGGGAGGTGTTTACTTCTGTTTGGTCGTTCAAGAGCAGGCCTGTGTTTTTGTGTCGGTTAATTTCTAAACTTTCGTACAAATTAAGTTTATGGCTTTTGCTTAACGTGTGAAGAATTTTAAAGTTGTCATTAAAAATATGGTTTTCTTCTATGATATGATTAGAATAGGTAGAGTCATTTTTTTGATGTAAAAAGCTTCTTTTATGTTCACTAATTCTAGTTTTAAATGATCTACCTGTTTGACCTATGTAAATTTTTGGACACGATCCACAGTTCAATTGGTATACACCTGTTTTATTTTCTTTATTAGTTTTTGTTTTTAAGTTTTTTACCTAAAGTGTTGTTTGTTTTGTATGCTATATTTATTTCTTTCTGATTTAAATAAGTTTTAATTTTCTTGGATGGTTTGCCTATATAAGTCAAAGTCTTGTAATTATTTTTTGTTTCTTTGCATTGGGGATACAATTCTGAGATGGCTTTTTTAAATTTTTTTTATTCAGGATGTTATCTATTATATTTGGGTTGTAGCCATTATTTATTGCCATTTGTTTTATAATATTTAATTCTTGTTCGAAATCTTGTGTAGATAGGGGGGTGTTAATAAGTCTATGTATCATACTATGATATGCAGCTAGTTTATGTTGTTGAGGATGGAATGAGCTGTTATGAATAGTGGTATCAGTATGTGAGGGTTTATGGTAAATTTTAAAGGAGTGAGTGCTTACCTTTCTGGTAACAGTTAAATCCAGAAAATTAATGGACTTATCAGTTTCTACTTCCATAGTGAATTTAATATTATTATGTATGGAATTTAAATAGTTTAAGAAGGAATTGAGTTGTCTGTCTGTACCTGTAAAACAAGTGATTATGTCGTCTACATACCGATACCAATATAAACAGTTTTTTGCTAACGGATGTTGAAGTATAGTTTTTTCCAAATTATTCATAAATATCTCTGCCAGTAAGGGACTTAGTGGGCTACCCATAATAAGTCCTTCATTACTAATGTAAAAATTATTATTAAAGAAAAAATAATTTTGACTCAAGCAGGTTTTTAATAAATGTAATACGTCTGTTTTTATTATGTGATTAACATGGTTTTTTGTAAGTAAATTTTCTACTAAAATAATGGTATCTTCCGGAGGTATGCTGGGAAATAAGTTCTGAACATCAAATGATATTAATCTACCGTTATTTGGTAAGTTTATGTTTTTTATTTTATAAACTAATTCCTGCGAGTTTTTAATGATGTAAGATGATTGGAAGTTACAATGTTTTTTGATGATTTCAATGAGGAAATTTGATAGTTTATACGCTGGAGCTGACATATAAGAGACCACTGGTCTAATTGGATAGTTTTGTTTATGTAATTTGATAAGAGAATATAACTGGGGTTTTTGTGGGTTCATTGGGTTCGTTTATTTATTATGTTTAGATAAAAGACAGAATTTGTTGGTATTGTAAATTGAAATAAATAACACGTATAAATATGTTCACGGCAAGAAAAACCCTTATGTTCTCATTAGTCCGCCATTCGTTCGTACACGATATGCACGCGTATACTGTACATGAAAGAGGATTGTATTTATTTACTGATTTATTACTTAATATATCTTTATATGTCATGATAGCTGGCTAACTTGCTGAGCCTAATAATATTTTAACAATTATTAATTTTAACAGTAAAATTAGTTATTACTAAAAAAAGAGTAAATCTCCAAAAGAAAAGTTTGCATATATATATATATATATAATATATATATATATATATATATATATATATATATATATATATATATATATATATATATATATATATATATATATATATATATATATATATATATATATATATATATATATATATATATATATATATATATATATATATATATATATATATATATATATATATATATATATATATATATATATATATATATATATATATATATATATTAATTTTTTTCCTTTTCTTAAACCATCTATTATAACTGTATTTTTTTGCTTTCTTGGGTAGAGGTTTATTATGAATAATTAAGACAACTTTTTTGACGTTTCGCCCATTGGTTTTGGGCTTTTTCAAAACTGTTGTTGTTTTTTTTTTAATTTAGCTTTTTTCTAAAAACATATAAAATGGAGTTACATTACTTTTTTCTTTTAAAATACAGTGTTTATACAATGAAGACATAATTAAAAACAATGAATGACAATACACGTGAATTAAAAATTGTTTGGCTAAAATTAATTATAAATTACAAACATAAATATATAAAATATACGCACCTCGAGACATTATGATGTTTAAAAATGTACTAACCAGGATTAGTATTGAGGTATTTTATCTCTACCAGTAATTTTTTTCTCTTTTTTCATGATTTATTTCTTATTTCTTTATTTTGTGATAAATTGCAGATTTTTTGGTGAAATGTATGTTATATACCGAGTGTTCTAATTTATGTGTTTAATGTATTAGGTTGTAGTAAATTTTACTGAGATTGTTAATGTCTTGTTTGTCGTTTACTGCGTTTGGTTCTTTTTTTATGTGGATCATTTCTTTAACAAGGAGTTTTTGGTAATTGTTGTCTTGGGTTAAAATTTTTGTGTTGTTGAAATCGAAGTTATGTTTTTCATTTTTTTCGTGTTTGTGTAAAGCAGTTGACGCATTTTTTGTATATTTGTGCCCGTTTAGTCTGCTGTTAAGATGTTGAGTAGTCATACCAATATATTGTTTAGGACAGTTTAAACAGGGTATAGCGTATACTACATTAGATTTAATTTTTATTGGATCTTTACTTTTAAGGGGAGAGAATAAAGATGATAAAAGATTTTGGGCTTTATGGCAAACAATAATATTGTGTTTATTTAAAATGTATTTAATTTTTTCTGATAATTCGTTCGTATAGGGTAGAGCTACATGTCTTTTTGGTTCGTTGTCATTGGTTAGTTTCTTTTTAGTAATGTTGTTATATAATTTAAATGTTCTTTGTTTTATAATTCTATTTACTTGTCCTTCTGGATAGTGATTTTCTTTTAGTATTTTTCTAACCTTTTCTAAGGCTTTTGGACGATATTCTGGCGAGGTTAAAGTTAATGCTCTGTCTGTTAAGCCTATAATTACGCTATTCCTTTGAGATTTGGAATGGCTAGAATTGTAGTTTAAATATCGTCCCGACCATGTTTTTTTTGTATACCATATAGTTTTGAGGTCTTCATTGTTTATATTTCTAATTATCGTCATGTCAAGGAAGTTTATTTGGTTTTGATTTTCTATTTCTGATGTAAATTGAAGTTTTTGGTGGAAATTGTTGAAAGCCTGTATTACATCGTTTATTTGGTTTTCGGGGATAGCTGTAAGGCAGTCGTCTACGTATCGTTTGAAGAAGATCATAGGTATATTCAGGCTTTCAATGACACTTTCCTCCAAATACTCCATAACAAGCTGCGCCACTGTTGATGATATAGGGGAGCCCATTGCACAACCATCAAGTTGTTTGTAGAAATAATCCCTATATTGAAAATAATTATTGGAAACTGTTAGATTTATTGCTTCTATGAACATGTCTAGGGTGAGATTAGTATGTTCTTTTAAGGAGTCCCATTTTTCTTTAATTATGTTAGTTAAGAGGTCATTTGGAATATTAGTGTATAGTGATGTAACATCGAGAGAGATTAACTTATAATTTTTTGGTATTTTTAATGTACTGATGAATTCCTTAAAAGTAAATGAATCTTTTATGTAGTATTCGTTTTTTCCCGTTATTTTTGAAAGGCAGTTGCTAAGATATTTTGATAATTTGTAAAAGGGTGATTGGATTGAAGATACTTAGTGGGACACCCGGTTTATGAATCTTTGGAAGTCCGTAAATTTTTGGTGGTACTGCGTTATGAATTGTGAGTTTTTTGGCTTCTGTGTCTGTTATTTGGTTTTTATTGAGAAGTTTTTTTATGAATGTATTATTTTTAGATTGATTAATATTGGTCGGGTCGCTACGTATTTTTTTATATGTTGCGTTATCATTTAGTAGGTCGTCCATTTTTGCATTGTAGTCATCTGTGTTCATGATTACTGTTTTGTTGCTTTTATCAGGTTTTAAAATTGTAATATCAGGGTTATCTTTAATGAAATATTTTGTTTTTTTAAACTGTTTATTTATTTTTTTCTGGAAATTGCTGTGTTTTTTGTTTTTGTGTCTTATTTTAATGTTGTGGTTTGTGATTAAAGAAATTGTAAACGTAATCACAAACCACAACATTAAAATAAGACACAAAAACAAAAAACACAGCAATTTCCAGAAAAAAATAAATAAACAGTTTAAAAAAACAAAATATTTCATTAAAGATAACCCTGATATTACAATTTTAAAACCTGATAAAAGCAACAAAACAGTAATCATGAACACAGATGACTACAATGCAAAAATGGACGACCTACTAAATGATAACGCAACATATAAAAAAATACGTAGCGACCCGACCAATATTAATCAATCTAAAAATAATACATTCATAAAAAAACTTCTCAATAAAAACCAAATAACAGACACAGAAGCCAAAAAACTCACAATTCATAACGCAGTACCACCAAAAATTTACGGACTTCCAAAGATTCATAAACCGGGTGTCCCACTAAGTATCTTCAATCCAATCACCCTTTTACAAATTATCAAAATATCTTAGCAACTGCCTTTCAAAAATAACGGGAAAAAACGAATACTACATAAAAGATTCATTTACTTTTAAGGAATTCATCAGTACATTAAAAATACCAAAAAATTATAAGTTAATCTCTCTCGATGTTACATCACTATACACTAATATTCCAAATGACCTCTTAACTAACATAATTAAAGAAAAATGGGACTCCTTAAAAGAACATACTAATCTCACCCTAGACATGTTCATAGAAGCAATAAATCTAACAGTTTCCAATAATTATTTTCAATATAGGGATTATTTCTACAAACAACTTGATGGTTGTGCAATGGGCTCCCCTATATCATCAACAGTGGCGCAGCTTGTTATGGAGTATTTGGAGGAAAGTGTCATTGAAAGCCTGAATATACCTATGATCTTCTTCAAACGATACGTAGACGACTGCCTTACAGCTATCCCCGAAAACCAAATAAACGATGTAATACAGGCTTTCAACAATTTCCACCAAAAACTTCAATTTACATCAGAAATAGAAAATCAAAACCAAATAAACTTCCTTGACATGACGACAATTAGAAATATAAACAATGAAGACCTCAAAACTATATGGTATACAAAAAAAACATGGTCGGGACGATATTTAAACTACAATTCTAGCCATTCCAAATCTCAAAGGAATAGCGTAATTATAGGCTTAACAGACAGAGCATTAACTTTAACCTCGCCAGAATATCGTCCAAAAGCCTTAGAAAAGGTTAGAAAAATACTAAAAGAAAATCACTATCCAGAAGGACAAGTAAATAGAATTATAAAACAAAGAACATTTAAATTATATAACAACATTACTAAAAAGAAACTAACCAATGACAACGAACCAAAAAGACATGTAGCTCTACCCTATACGAACGAATTATCAGAAAAAATTAAATACATTTTAAATAAACACAATATTATTGTTTGCCATAAAGCCCAAAATCTTTTATCATCTTTATTCTCTCCCCTTAAAAGTAAAGATCCAATAAAAATTAAATCTAATGTAGTATACGCTATACCCTGTTTAAACTGTCCTAAACAATATATTGGTATGACTACTCAACATCTTAACAGCAGACTAAACGGGCACAAATATACAAAAAATGCGTCAACTGCTTTACACAAACACGAAAAAAATGAAAAACATAACTTCGATTTCAACAACACAAAAATTTTAACCCAAGACAACAATTACCAAAAACTCCTTGTTAAAGAAATGATCCACATAAAAAAAGAACCAAACGCAGTAAACGACAAACAAGACATTAACAATCTCAGTAAAATTTACTACAACCTAAATACATTAAACACATAAATTAGAACACTCGGTATATAACATACATTTCACCAAAAAATCTGCAATTTATCACAAAATAAAGAAATAAGAAATAAATCATGAAAAAAGAGAAAAAAATTACTGGTAGAGATAAAATACCTCAATACTAATCCTGGTTAGTACATTTTTAAACATCATAATGTCTCGAGGTGCGTATATTTTATATATTTATGTTTGTAATTTATAATTAATTTTAGCCAAACAATTTTTAATTCACGTGTATTGTCATTCATTGTTTTTAATTATGTCTTCATTGTATAAACACTGTATTTTAAAAGAAAAAAGTAATGTAACTCCATTTTATATGTTTTTAGAAAAAAGCTAAATTAAAAAAAAACAACAACAGTTTTGAAAAAGCCCAAAACCAATGGGCGAAACGTCAAAAAAGTTGTCTTAATTATTCATAATAAACCTCTACCCAAGAAAGCAAAAAAATACAGTTATATATATATATATATATATATATATATATATATATATATATATATATATATATATATATATATATATATATGTTACGGTTAATTTGGATACTTCGCTAGTTTACAAACTAACCAGCTAGTTTGCAAACTAACTAAAGACACTGTTATTTTGAAGGAATCAGCCATTTCCCACAAAATAGCAGATGGTTTATAAACTAGCTGGTTAGTATGCAAACTATCGATTTGCTTCAGTTAAGATGAGGATTTTATTGAGGTTACCTTAACCTAAAAATTATGTTTTGTTTGTTGTCCAGAAAATCTAGCGAACGGTGGATCGGAGGGCACCCTAAGGTCGGAACAGGGTTAGCACCTGGTTAGGGGCCCTGACCAGTCTCTTTCCTCGCAGGCGAAGAGGGATCGGTGCGAAAAAATCCACTATTGTTCCTTCCTCTGCGCATGCAGTAATGAAAAATCTGTACATAAGGAACAATAGTGGATTTTTTCGCACCGATCCCTCTTCGCCTGCGAGGAAAGAGACTGGTCAGGGCCCCTAACCAGGTGCTAACCCTGTTCCGACCTTAGGGTGCCCTCCGATCCACCATTGGCTAGATTTTCTGGACAACAAACAAAACATGATTTTTAGGTTAAGGTAACCTCAATAAAATCCTCATCTTAACTGAAGCAAATCGATAGTTTGCATACTAACCAGCTAGTTTATAAACCATCTGCTATTTTGTGGGAAATGGCTGATTCCTTCAAAATAACAGTGTCTTTAGTTAGTTTGCAAACTAGCTGGTTAGTTTGTAAACTAGCCATGTATCCAAATTAACCGTAACATATATATATATATATATATATATATATATATATATATATATATATATATATATATATATATATATATATATATATATATATATATATATATATATACAGTGACCGGCAAAAAGTTCGCAACATATGGGAAAAATTTTTATTAGGTGAGTATTGGAAAAACTTTTCCGGGGGATCGGTTCTGCATGTCCGATAACCTAAAAATCGATTTTGACATACGTCACGTGACCACTGGTATAGCGTCAAATTAAAAAAAAATTGTTAATTTACAAAAAGTGAGGTTAGTTGACGAGATATCAAAAAAAATTATTTGAAAAAATTGCTTAGAATTAAATTTTAGGTCCTTGTGCAAAATTTTAAGATTTTATTTAAAAAAATTGGAAAACTCAATTTTTTTTAAATATTTTTTTATCGATTTACAAATTTCCAGTTTTTTTCGTTTAAATAGCTTGGCTAATGTAAAGCCCATGTATCTGGATGAAAATAAACGAATGTAGTAGTTTTTTCTACAATTGACAGGACAAAATTAAAAAAAACAGGTTTCGCCGGACGCTAGCTGTTGCAATGATTTGTATCTAGCAGCAGTGTCAAAATTTTAGAGACATTTCAATGAGATTACATTGAGAAAACCTTAATCGTCTTAAATATATCTGAAGTTCGACTTTTTGTAAAGTTAAGGGGAGTAAAATAGATAATAAACAAAAAATTACCTGTTTATTTAATCGAAATTTCATAAACGAAAACCAATGTAAGAAAAACTTAAAAGTAGTCAAATTCTGTACTAACAACATAAAAAATCATTGTTTTTTCCTTGGGTGCACAAAATTTAAAACTCAGTATGACCACCATTTCTCTCCATACGTACTATTGTTCTCGAGCGCAACTCTCGATTAACATTTCGGAGCATTTTACGATTTATTTGCAATACACAATTTCTAATGACATTCTCTAAATTTTGTATATTCCTAAAGGGTCGATGTTTGTACACAGAGTTCTTTAGGTATCCCCACATAAAGAAATCTAACGGAGTCAGATCTGGTGATCTCGCAGGCCACGGATTTTCAGAAAACCGTCCTATCCACTGGTTTCCAAATTCTTGATCCAGCCATCTCTTCACCTCATTTGTGGAATGAATGCTAGCTCCGTCTTGTTGAAAGTATAAATTTCTTCTTTCGGCTAATGACAAATTGTCTAAAAAGTCAGATATCTCAGTTTGTAGAAATTCTAAATATCGTTCTGAATTTAAATTGTCTCTAAAGAAAAAAGGGCCCACTATTCTGAGGTTGAAAATTCCGCACCACACATTAACCTTAAAACTATATTGGTCTTTACTCTGAATTACAAAGTCTGGGTTTTCGGTGGCCCACCATCTACAGTTTTGTGAACTGACGGTTCCGTTAGAGGTAAATGTAGCTTCATCCGAGAAAAGAACGTTCTTTGGGAAATTAAAATCTTCCTCAATCATACCCTGGAACCAGGCACAAAAATCGAAGCGGGCGTCATAATCCCTATCTTTTAATACTTGTACAAATTTAGGTTTGTACGGATGAAATTTGTTTCTTTTTAATATCCTCCGCACAGATCTTTCGTGAATGTTAGTGATCTCCGATATTTGACTAACTGCTAATTGGGGTGTTTCTGTGATCGACAAACACACATCCAGAGAACCTTCGTCACCTGTTACCGGTTTTTCATGGGAAACTTTATACTGATTTTCTACCGATCCCGTTTCTTTAAATTTATTGACTAGACGAGATACTGTGGAATAATGGAGGGATTTATCGGGGTGCCTCTCATTAAAAATTGCTGCTGTTTCTCTATGGCTTTTGTAATTATCTCCAGAAATTAAAATAATTTCTATCTTTTCCTGAAGAAGTAGTGTGGGTGCCATTTTAAGGAATAAAATATTAATAAACTTATGTAAAATATCAAACTTAGTAAGATGCGAGACATAAACCAATGACATAGGTTGAAATCAAACAAATTATAATTTGTTTGACATTTTTCTGTTGTTTTTAACCTACTAGATTATTTGGTTGTTTTAATTTCAGAGCCTGCTTTGGTAGTTTTAAGTACAACTAAATAGACCTGGTTGTTAAATTTATGTGCGAAAAATCTTAATAAAATCTTGATACAGTCATTTCATTAGATTCAAACCATTGCAACAGCGAGCGTCCGGCGAACACCTATTTTTTCGATTTTGTCCTGTCAATTGTAGAATTGTAGATCTGACTCCGTTAGATTTTTTTATGTGGGGATACCTAAAGAACCCTGTGTACAAACATCGACCCTTTAGGAATATACAAAATTTAGAGAATGTCATTATAAATTGTGTATTGCAAATAAATCGTAAAATGCTCCGAAATGTTAATCGAGAGTTGCGCTCGAGAACAACAGTATGTATGGAGAGAAATGGTGGTCATACTGAGTTTTAAATTTTGTGCACCCAAGGAAAAACAATGATTTTTTGTGTTGTTAGTACAGAATTTGACTACTTTTAAGTTTTTCTTACATTGGTTTTCGTTTATAAAATTTCGATTAAATAAACAGGTAATTTTTTGTTTATTATCTATTTTAATCCCCTTAACTTTACAAAAAGTCGAACTTCAGATATATTTAAGACGATTAAGGTTTTCTCAATGTAATCTCATTGAAATGTCTCTAAAATTTTGACACTGCTGCTAGATACAAATCATTGCAACAGCTAGCGTCCGGCGAAACCCTGTTTTTTTTAATTTTGTACTGTCAATTGTAGAAAAAACTACTACATTCGTTTATTTTCATCCAGATACATGGGCTTTACATTAGCCAAGCTGTCTAAACGAAAAAAACCGGAAATTTGTAAATCGATAAAAAAATATTTAAAAAAAATTGAGTTTTCCAATTTTTTAAAATAAAATCTTAAAATTTTGCACAAGGACCTAGAATTTAATTCTAAGCAATTTTTTCAAATAACTTTTTTTGATATCTCGTCAACTAACCTCACTTTTTGTAAATTAGCAATTTTTTTTTTTAATTTGACGCTATACCAGTGGTCACGTGACGTATGTCAAAATCGATTTTTAGGTTATCGGACATGCAGAACCGATCCCCTGGGAAAGTTTTTCCGATACTCTCCTAATAAAAATTTTTCCCATATGTTGCGAACTTTTTGCGCCGGTCACTGTATATATATATATATATATATATATATATATATATATATATATATATATATATATATATATATATATGTGCATCTCGACTTATGTTGAGAGGCACAGTCACATACGTGGGCCTGATGAAGCCAATGAGCAGAAACACGTGTCGTACGGGTTACCATTCTAACTTTTCATTTTACTGTTCATTGCTAGCGGACATGCCCACAATAATTCTCCTCTCTTTTTTTATGTATCGATCCGCGCTAGTTTCTAGCATTTGTTTTTCTTCTCTTGGGCTTATAGGATACCACGACAGTTGGCTATAGTTGCCTCCGTCGGCGACGCTAATTGTTGCCCCCAAAAAAGGGGTCTTTTGGCTGAAGCCACAAATTGGTGCACTGGCTCCTGTTTGTGGTCCTCGTTAAATATATTTTTTTTTTTTTTTCCCTTTTCTTAAGGTTACACCCGTAACTGCGTATGTGACGTTGTGCATCTCGACTTATGTTGAGAGGCACAGTCACATACGTGGGCCTGATGAAGCCAATGAGCAGAAACACGTGTCGTACGGGTTACCATTCTAACTTTTCATTTTACTGTTCATTGCTAGCGGACATGCCCACAATAATTCTCCTCTCTTTATATATATATATATATATATATATATATATATATATATATATATATATATATATATATATATATATATATATATATATATATATATATATATATATATATATATATATATATATATATATATATATATATATATATATATATATATATATATATATATATATATATATATAAAGCATAATACCACCGTAAAAGAAAGAAAAAAGCAGCGAAAACCCAAAAAGCTAAAATAAAGCAGAAGGTAGCCAAAAAAGAAAAGCTTTGCAGCAACACCAATTTTAGAGATTTTAAACATACATACGTCTTCGTATGGATCATCGTAGCTTAAGAACTGGTTGATCCCAACCGAGAGAGGCGGCGTTCTGTGAAAAAGTGACAAAACAAAACATTTAGTTATTTATTCCCAGGAAAAACATTTTTAGATTAGTATCTAACGTACAAAATATCAGTTTACAGTGTATCCACGGATGGAGTAGACAGGAGGACAATTAGACCAAAAAGTGAAACATACGAAAAAAGGTCATTCTTTATAAAATTTTTGCTTGCTTCAAAAATATGATCCACGATGCCAAAAATTTGTTTTTTGCACAGGGTATGCTTGGGCTTGTTTGGGTTTTATACAAATACAAAACAATATGTATACAATATAAAAAATATTTTTTTAAATTTTAATGCAAAACGTTCATAAAATTACTTTTCAAATTTTAAATGAATTCTTAATTCAGATTTTTAAGTAACAAATTTGAAATTTCTGATTACGCTTTGAAAATCAAAGTTTTTCTAAGTGACATTTTCACCTTTTTTATCTGATTACACCTTTGATAACTGTGACGTATTTGTTAAAATAATAAAGATGTCTTTAGAGCAAAGAATATTTTTAATCCAAAATTACCGAAAAGGCGAGAATTGTAATCACTACGTTATTGATCAGTCTCAAGAAAAGTTTCCAAAAGTACAAGCAGAAGTTCAGTACATAAGTCAGTAATCAAATTAAAAAAAATTGGATCCGTTAGTGATTTAAAAAAGACCAAGAAAAGATACGACGAAAACGATGCTTATACGGTATTAGTATTTTAAAAAAGTAAATGTTTGGTGCGCCATTCCGTATTATGGGGTTATAACATATTTTTTTGATAAAACATGTAACAGGCATTTTTATTTACTTATGCTGGCGTCAGTTTTGTCAGACAAGTTAAAGTAATTGCCTCTTTAATATCGCCGAAATATGTATTTTCAGCACGATGGGTGTCCTGCACATTATGCTTCAGAAGTACGGGACTGGCTCAATCGCAAATTTGAAAACCGATGGATAGGCCGAAATGGTCTAATTTTGTGGCTTCCTAGGAGTCCCAATTTGACAATATATGAAGTTTCTCTGGTAGCGCATTAAACAACAAACATGAAATATCTTTTGAAAATGAAGAAGTTGTAAAGCAGAGAATTTTCTAGAGAGATAGAATCGATTTCACTGGAAGAAATAAGAAGCTTTAGCCATTCGCGACGTCAGTTACAAAAATGCGTAGAATATGGAGAAGTTTTAAAAAAATAAATATGATGTGCCCTTCATTTCTTTTAAAGTTTATTGAAATAAGAAATATTTCTCGAATATTACAATTATTATTTAATATTCTATTAGCAATTTCCTTTAACCTGTACGAGTCTGTAATTTTGGATTATAAATATTTTTGCTCTACAGACATCTTAATTATTTTAACAAACACGTCACAGTTATCAAAGGTGTAATCAAATAAAAAAGGAGACAAAGTCAAAAATTTTGATTTTAAAAGCGTAATTTAGAAGTTTCAAATTTCTAGTTGAAAATCTGGAATAAAAATTCTTTTAAAATTTAAAACTTTTTTGTTTAACGTTTTGCATTCAAATTTAAAACGGGCAACGTTACTCTTAAAAAATCCGTTTTTGTATTTTTGCATACCCTGTATAAAACACAAATTTTTGGCATCGTGGATCCTATTTGTAAAGCAAGCAAAAACTTTTATAAAGAATGTCCTTTTTTCGAAGCTTTCACATTTTGGTCCATTTGTCCTCTTGTCTACTCCATCCGTGGACATACTGTATATCAAGCTTTGTCTTGTACAAACATGTTATGTCAGTGCTATCAAAAAATACAAGATCTTATTACAAACGGATCTACGAAAATGTATCGAACATTTCGAAAAACATCTGTTTCGAACGTATGCCACTTTTTTCGAAGCGTTTTTTGGAAAATATAATTTTTCGAAAATGTATTACGGAATAACATTGTTGCAACAAACGGGCCAAATTTAATATGTTTAGAATATATTCTGGCCGTTGTTTTTATATAACGTGGCCCAAGTAGCTTGCAACAAATGAAAAATTCTTTATTAATTAGTTTACCGAAATGTAATTATTATGAAAAGAATAACATAGACGGAAGAAACAAAACTTTCACCTTTATTTTGAAAAATACTGCAAAATGTTATAAGGAAAAGTTGTTTACAAATAAGAGTTATGATTAAATAGAAAATCATGGTCTCTCATTCAAAGATTTTTTTAGTAACCCCCGTATTATTAAATATTTTTTAAACCTATTTGGGGATTCCTCCTCCTACTGTGGTAAAACAAATGTATGTGTAGTTTTTTTGGATTATATTTTTGTTATCAGAACTGTTTTTTCTGGTTGCAAGGGCAATTATTAAAATTGACAAAAGACAAATATTATTTTTCCAAAACTTTAGCACTTTTACAAACTAAAAAAAATAATATATTATTTGTCTTTTGTAGATTGTAATAACTGCCTTTGCGACAAGAAAAAAACATTTTCGCCAAACGAAAAAATGTAATCTAAAAATGTACACATTTAGATTTGTTGTTTTCATAGCATATTAAATTTTTACTAAATTTAAATAATGCTTAAATAAGTTTAAAAAACGATATTACTAGGGTTACTCCAAAAATTAATATGAAAAAAAAATTAGATAGAATGTCAGACTTTTATATTTGAGCATAACTTTTAATAATTCTGAACAACCGTTCCTAGTAAGATTTTGTCGTCTTTTTAAAAAAAGGGTAATTTACTCTTGAGTGATTTTCAAAGTTTTGTTTCTCCCCTGAATGTTATTTCACTTTTCACAATAATTCTGATAACGGCAAATTTTGTTATCAGGTATGCATCGACTTCTCGTAATACTTACATTTTGATAAAGTCTTTAATAAAAAAAATTTCAATTCTTGCGTAATTTTTAGACCACACTGTATTGTGTATCAGATTTTTAGTAGTTTACAAAATGTTAATAGAAAAGGCAGAAGAGAGCCTGAGCCTTTTCTGTCTTTTTTATTTAAATTTCCTAAATCCTTACAGTTAAACATTCAAATTTTCGAAAAATTGTGTTGTAGAGAGGTTATATTTTCTCAAAATGTACTTTTAAAAAAATATATCCGAAAATTTATCGTAGTTCCATTGCAAATTTTATAATCAGCTACTGCTGATTATTGGGATTCTTAAAATGCGACAACCTGTCAAAATACTATGATTGGGCGAATTAGTACCAAAAGCTAATTTTTTAAACAGGATGACGAATTTGTTTTTCGGAGAGAAAGCATTTTGGTTTTTGCTTTTAAGGAATCCCACTTATCAGCACAAAATACAAGGGTACAATAAATTAATAAGAAATGTTGTAATGGGTTAAGGTAATAGTAGGTACATTTTAAAAATCTACTAAAGAATAAAAATTGGTCACATAAACAAAATAATAAAAAATATGATCGGGATTTCTGGTTAAAAACAAAGAAAAATTCGTAAAACAACTTAATTTTCGATAAAGCAGCAATTTCCAATTACAACATTTGGTTAAGAAAACATGCAACTCAAATTTAAAGGACATACATTGACAGAGAACGATGTTCTTGTTAGGGTACAACTATATCCATACCACCATATTATAACCATACTAAATGGTTTTTCATTGATTGGAAGTTTTTTAAAATGTTACTATTACCAGAGACTATAAAGAATATAGACAGACACTCGAATACATCGAAAAGCCGGTCTCTCTTGAGACATTTGGTGGGTTTACTGGTTTATGGTTTAAAAGTTTGTTTGTCCACCATTATATATACATGTAGATACATATTTATATAATGGTAGACAAACAAACTTTTTAACCATAAACCAGTAAACCCACCAAATGTCTCAAGAGAGACCCGCTTTTCGTTGCACGGCAGTGTTCGTCTAGGTATTATTTAGTCTATGCTATTACTGGGCGTCTTCGATATTATGATGTTTATTCATCAGACTCCGTCGATGAAACCGTAACTGGTCAGAAATTTTGCATAGCAAAGGTTGTTAAGTTTTCTGATAAAAGAAAAACTACGCATTTTGTAGGTAAAGTATTGTCAGAAAAAAAAATAGACGAATAGGAAGTATCTTTTTCGCAAAAGGGGATCCAAAACGTTTGTCTTTCCAAACCAAAGAGACGTAGCCACAGTGGACCAAGAAGATACTGTTTCTATTCTATATAATCCCTATTATACAGCGAGATCAGCATTACTTTTCTTTTGACGAAATAAGTCATTTTAAACCATTAGAATAAAATAGTTTTATTAGTCTGTAAAACTACAGGTGGCAAATTTTTACAATTAAAAAAGTTGTTAGTTTGTACTAATTTAGGTCGTTTGTATTTTTTCTGTTGTTTCTGGTTTAGCATAATAGTTAATAGTTTGTTGTTAATAAAAATAAAACATATGTTTGATGTTTACTACACTATAATTTTTTAGTATTTTTATATGATCTTAGTATTGCTTGATGTTGTGGATTCTATCCAATAAGAAGGTTCTATTAAGTAACGTCATGTCATTCTGGATGAGCTTAATAAGCCAAACACAACATCATGCTCAACGATGTTTTTAACCATTTAAAAACACACGCCCAGTATTACCCAAATACGATGATGGAACATTATGTTACACACGCCCTCATTCTTTTATGTTTTAAAAATAAGTAAGACGACTAAACAACCCACACAGCAAAATGATACCAGCTATATCGCTTTCATCTTTTATCGTCATTATTCTTTTAAAAAGTTATTCACCCACTCTACTTCTTTGTAAGTGCACCCACATGTATATTTTATGAAAAACGTAACTGACACTCAGGAGTTGAGTCAATAAAATTAGTAATTTGCAAATTTAGTTCTTTTTGCGTTGAAAATTAGGAGAGAATCTTTCTTTTTATGAAATTTTAAATTGAATATTTATAAGGAGTAAAGAGCTACCATTTTGTTGTTTATTTTTTAACATTGTTGTTGCTCACTTATTTGGTATTATAAAAACAATTACTTTGTAAAGTTCGTTACTGTAATATTATCAAGTAGTTCACATGAATCGCGTGAATCCACGAGAGCATGAATTTAAGGTAGTAGTATCGATTGTAACGTTCGTTACTGTAATATTTTAAAGTAGGTCAAATGAGTCGCGTGGATTCGCGAGAGCATGAACTTCTAGGAAGTAGAAGCGTCAGTCATGCCGTTTGACATCTGACATTTTAAGCGGTCATTTTCCCGATTACATTCTAAATGGTTGTGGTAATCATAAAGCCCCTTTTTTGAGGAAATTAAATAAAATCTGGTTTCATCCCTACTGTATTTACAGATGAATCTTTGTTAGGGACTCTAAAGGGCGATTAGAGACGATTTTTTAGATTTTTTTAATATATTTTGTATGGAATTTTTGTTTCGAAATTTGATCGCTATTCCTTTTATGGAAAACCCAGCCAAATTACCTAGTTAATTTATTTGATGAACCTACTCTATTGAGTCACCGCGTTTCGAGGTCTGCCTCCATGACGGTGTTTTGGTCGTGATTGGATTTTTGTTAACTTTAATAAGTCTTAGACATGTGTTCCCTTAAAGCCTTTTGAAGTAGACTACGAAGAGTTCTTGTCAGTTTGGGAACTGACACTTCATTTTCAAAGGTTACATCTCGCCATCAAGATAAGTACTTAGTTTTTTAATCACTTCCAAATGCTCAGCATAGTAATTTTTATAAAGAAAACTGATTTAAGAAAGCATCCTAGTCACAGATTACTCCTACCAGATGTGAATCTGACGCTTTCGACGGTGACCCGATTTAGAGAACTTGTAAGGTGCCTACCGCCTCCGTATTTATCTGTTGCCAAACGTTGAATTTGTCGGTGCGAGCGTGTGCGAACGGCTTGGTGGAATAGATAGCAGGCAAATGTTATTACATCAGTCTTGTTGCGTTGATTTTATGGTTTAAATTGTGGTTGTACTAGGTTGTAGTGTAATTTTAATAAACGATATACGTTTTGTATTTGTTACTGATATAATTTTATATAAAATGCCACACAATATCATGTTTTAATATTTTAAAATATAATCCATAATTTCTCTGAATTAAAACCTACCCAACGCGTGGAAAATTCCATTCTCGGCATCGGCGCTCGAAGCGACTGGCCGCACTGTCCGTATCGCCAAGACCGCGCAATCTTGATATAGGAAATTTATTAGGAGATTCGCATCTGGTAGGAGTAATCTGTGTCCTAGTACTGTAAAAGCATTCCAACCTAATAAAGCTAGTTATAAAATTATCATTTTATTTTTTTCTCTCAAGTGATCGATATTTTACGATGCTTTGTAGCATTTTTATTTACGCGTATTTCTCCACAAGAAGAAATGCTATCACGATTTTTATTTACGTAAACATATTCATTTAACTCCTTTATAACTTCTTTGTTATCTGTCTTTATAAGTAATTAAATAAAACTCTAATTTCTAAGGAATTGCTCTATAGTATATCACGATCTCTGGTTTCGTTATACTATTTTTTTTTATTATTTTCACTTACACCAAAAAGCGCCAGGGTGTTTTGTGAACAAATGGCGCGGCGCGGGCTGTGCCCGGCAGCCCGCCGGGCCAGTCCGTCCCTGAGCGTGACTATAGAATCTGTTTTCTGTGTACATCACTTTAGCATGTAGATTTTAATTTTCTGTTCCTAATTTTGTTGACGAGCTTGCTCAAATAGCATTACAAAACTCCACATAAACTTACGGTCTTTTACATTTCAAACTTTATAATATTTTCAGTCGCAAAAAGGTTAAAAACTAAACACATTAGTCCGGTGCAAAAGCAAGCTGTTCGTACTTATTTTCCACTTTTTTTCACAAAATAATTAAAATACTTGACGTTCATATACTGCGGCTCAGATTACAGCCGGAATAAAATCGCAATTTATTTACCGAAAACTTTTTACCGTCACAAATGGCAGACGCTGTGTTATTTATTTAAACGATCTGTTTACCGTAGAAGTGCAAAAGAGCAGAGTAATTTTGCCAGTGGAAGAATAATGAAACGAGTGTGTAATGTGAGTAAATACAAAATTCCGTTTGTCTAGAACGATACGTTAACCCGGAGTAATCTGTATTTTCCATTAAACAAAATAGGCTAAAACAGTATTTGTAGAGCGGGGTTTCATGTTAACTTAGGTGCGTAAATAAAATCGCCAATAATTTATTTGTAAAAAATGACGGCGAAAGACACAGCATACAAGAAAGTCAGTTTTGCATCATCTGAATTTTTCTAATGCATAAATCATTGAAGCAAGTCACTACAAAACCAACCCAAAAATATTATTTTGAAGAAATTTACTTGAATAATGCACGAAAAGATGAGAAAGACAAGTTTTTTGAGCAGCAAAATATGGACGCTATCGGAAAGACAAACAAAGAGTCAATGCAATGGAATGAAAAATATAAAACAAAAATAAAAGAGATAAAATTACCTAGGTGAGGCCCAATCTCCAGACGTCAACCCCATTGTAGTTTTTTTAAAGTTTTTACCTTTTGATCATTGAAAAGTGATCAATACAACATATACAATATGCATATTACTATAAATTATTATACGACATGAGGGTGAGTTCTGAGCTGAATAAGTATGCCTAAACGGTAAGTAAAACAATTCCTTTGCCCTTAGGTACCTCTAGGGTTCTTTGACGCAAATCTGAGCAAGAATAACTGAGCTCTGTATTGTTATTGACAATTTTATACAGAAAGAGCAAATCACACACTCTTCAGTCCCTCAGAGACATCAAGCGGAATTGATCCCGAGCGGGAGCGATATCGTTATACCGGATGAAAAAGCCCTTTTTTAAGAAGATGTATTTTAGAAATCTATTTGGAACATTCTCTATTTGATCAACATAGGTCGCCTGCCTCGGACTTCAAGCAATACTGGCAAAGCTTAATTTACTCAAAGCAAAGGAGTTGAACAATCAGATGATTGACCCCAACATCTTAAGAGCAGAGCTGACAACAGAATCCACATGCAGGCCAAAAATTAATTTAGATTTAAAGATAACACCCAAGTCCTTTATGGTGCTTACTTTCTGTAAGAGGTTATTTTTTAATTGATAGGCTCGGGGTAAGGGTAAGAGTGCCTAATATAGAGGATCGGCACAAAAATTAAGTATTTCAGTTAAAAATTGCTGCAATCAAGTTTGCAACTAATAGTTTTAACATACTTTAAGCTCGGCGTTTTATTTCACATTTTATTCACCTCCTTTCACTCAATCAACTGACTTAAAGTGAAATATAATTTAGCAAGTGCCATATCTTATATTGAAAAAGTTCTTCTCCGCAGTATTATTCTTAGGTAACTTAACCCCTTTGTCGCGTAAAAACATTTAGGAGGAATAGCATCCGTGTCGCGAATACTAATGGCCGCTAAGTTACACAATGGTGTAAAAACTCAAAAAGGAATATAATTTTCATCATTGCTTAATTTTCCACCTTCTAAGGTACCACAGACATCTGCCTAGCATGTTATATATTATTTTAATTTGTTTTTAAACTGCAATGGAATTTTCAGAGTCCATTACCTAGTGTAAGTGTTATTTTTGTGGTCGATAATATAGTTGTGACGTATGACATGAGACTGAATAAAAAAGAAGCAGCACAACAAGATTCTCTCTAAACTCATTTTGCAATGATGTAAACATTGATGCCCTACAGCTCTGGAAATAAATGACAAAAATAAAAACTGAAGAAACCTGAGACTTGGTACTCTTCAAAGGCCCCAGACTTCAGAAGATAATAGTAGCTTCTATAAGTCACTGTTGTCACAGCAACTCACATGGACTATTACGTGTAGGCATAAACCTCTAAAATAAATAGTTTAACTTCTACAGCGGTCACTTTTATGTTGAAAACGACTAAAAGCGATTCTACTTTAGATAATAGATGCGTAATAGTCACAAAATAAGATCGCTGCCACTAAGGAGCGTGAGTGACACTGTTCAAATACAATAATATTTAATTCCGAAATTTTGATTCGTGTGATTGTTTTAC
Source organism: Philopedon plagiatum (assembly GCA_963971165.1). NCBI lineage: Eukaryota > Metazoa > Arthropoda > Insecta > Coleoptera > Curculionidae > Philopedon > Philopedon plagiatum. Next base: position 13,134,409 of record OZ020191.1, read on the forward strand.
AAAACAAAGTGTTTGTGGAACATTAGACTAGAAAAACAAAGCACGAAAAAGAAGAACGATCATACAAATATCCCGCAAATTGACAAAACACCTTCGGTTATCGATGCTGTATAAATCCCTCTGTACCAAAAACCAAGGCCTTTCTGTACCTATTTACTTTTTTATTTCACCCTTTAAAAGCATAAACAATGAAAATAAAGAAGACGCAATAATTATTCTTTTCAAGATCGCGATGCTTAATTCAACTGCTATTATAAAAGCTAGTGTGCACACTATTTCCACAGAGTTTCTGCTATTGCACTTTTATCGAAGCCACGTTCATACTACTTTTCTTGTCTGACGCTGATTTTATGAGTTATTCTAGATTATCCCCAAAACTTCAGTTAGCTCGGAAAACTACAAAATATACAAGGTTACGTTTAACTCTATGTACCTCTTCAGTTCAATCCTGTATATTTCAGGCGACAATAGAAAGCAGATATACAGGACTTCCAACTGAAAAGACGTTTCCTAAAATCGGACAAGAATTCAGCTATCAATTGCTATTCGAACTCAGGTGAAAAAATCACCATCCATTTTAAATGTATTCCTTAAAATAACAAATAAATGTGTGTCATATGCCGAGAAGTTGTAATGGGATAAAATGATAAATAAAATGTGTATCATATATCGAAAAATTGTCAGTATATTTAAGAACTCATTCTAAACGTGTATTATTCTTAATAAAATGTGAAATGATTAAGAGCAATAAAGCATTAAGCACCAAATAAACATGTTTAACATACGTAGTGCAGAAAAAGGCAATTTAGTACGTACTTTCCACAATAATAGAACTGAATTCATTCTGGCAACACGCTCCAAGATGAAAATCATTTAGAAACGAAGCAAATTGCTGAAATTTTAAAATAACTCGTCAGTTTTTAATGCCGACTTATTAACAATTACAGGACAAAAACGTGTCAAAACCTAACTAATCAACTAGAAAATCTTCATTTAAACGAGTACTACATCGTAAACCTTTTCAGTTACTGCACAAATCACAAAAATGTATTGCCCAAAATGTTTAATATAATACACGCTTAAATATTACTCATATATTAACAATTATTCCTAACTCTACCTATGTAACATTTCATCCCACTGTGCCCAAAGTTCATCGCAGAAAATGGCTTAAAATTCACGACACTTAAAAGCGCTTGGTCCCCAAGATATGCAGAATCCATTTGAATGCCAAATTAAAAACAAACATTCCAAGTCGATCAGAAGGAGCCCTCTTTATACTTCTCGATTTATTTTATCTGTCTTTATCTCTTTTTATTATTATTCAACGACCGAGACGGATATACTTTCATAAAAGTTTGTTTGGAATACCGAATGGGCTTGCGAAGTTTTAAAGGGCATAAATCTGAAACAAAGTGTTATCGAGAAGTTTGTTTTGGAGATTTAAATATTTGTTGCTTCTGCGTAATTTTACTTTCAATAAGACGACAAGGACGGTTAAGATTCAAAATATACAAGGGGTTCTGATATAGCATCAGAAAAATCAGGAATCCAAAAATAAGAAAAAAAAAGTTATATGGTCTTCAAGGTTCGAGAGAGACGGCCAACAACAATCTCTCTGCCGGCACCAACGTCGTTGTACTTTACATGATTGATTTTGATTCTACCATCCTGTATTAGTCATATACAGGGTGTATCATAGCAATGTGGTATGATGGATCCCAAAAATCATTAAATCGATTTGACTTTTTTACAAAAAGAAAGCTTATAGGCTAACGAGAACGAAATGGGCTACGTTTTATCGCGATAATTACTATACAGTGTGTGTCATGAAAGTGGACCTTGGATTGTTACTTGGAAACTGGACAATAAATAAACATAATTTAAAAATTCTTTCCTTCTTTCTTAACATAATTTTATATACAAGGTGTGCCACGATATAAAAACTATATAAGACATCTTTAAACGCGTTTAAAACAAATAAGAAACATCAAAATAACATTAAACCTTGTATACCAGCTTGTGTTATATTAAAGAGGTCATAAAATATTTCTTGTAAAACGAAATAACCAACTTTTCAGGAATTTACAAATGAAACCGTTAATAAATTGAAATGCGTCTTTCCAATGCGACATTTCTATGTTATTGGGCTTTTACAAGCTTTCATACAGGCTATGTATCGCCTGCCGACTGCTGCCGTCCTATTGCTAAATTTAACGTCAACTCAGCGCAATTTGACTTATGTCCCGTCGCGAAACGAAATTTAAAATGACATTCATATTGCGGCTTTCATTACTTTAAAAACATAGCTGCGAAATATTACGAAAAGTATACATAGTACGTACTTTTATTATTTTTGCCTGTAGAAGAGGTATTAAAGAAAATTAAAAATCTAGTTAAACCCAAGCGTGGAGTGTGTAATATGGCTTAATATTTTCGTGTGCGGAATTATATGTATGTGAAATAAAAAATAAGAAAAATAGCAGTAAAATGTAGAGGAAATATACAAATCTGATTTTTTTGTACTCTCTACATAAATATCCATGAATTTCGCTGACTTTCTCATTTGATATGCTATTTTCTTGACCGAACACGACACGTTAATACGCGTTTATCTTCAATCATTAGACAAGAGCTACTTATCCCACTTATTTTAGTTAAGTAATGATCGATATTACAGGACTAGTGCGGTATGGAGTTTATTATAGCACTCGTGCGGTAATAAAGTGCATGGAAGGAGAATAGATGCGACAGAAATAAGGATGTTAAGATGCATGTAATGGGATATTAAGGAGAGACATGTTTGGGAATGAAATAATAATAACAAAAAGGTTGTGAGAATATTGCAATGAAGTGTATGAAAAGAAGAGATAGAGGAAGGCCAAATCAGAGATACGTTATATTTTAAGGGAAAAAAGTTTAAAAGAAGAAAGTTAGGCTCAGACGTTGCGGACACGATTAACCAAGAACGTCGACCCTATATAAAGTTAAGACAAGACAAAGTGAAGAAGAACATTCAATAATCAATAAAAAGACTGCACTACTTGTAACTAGAGAAAAAGGGAGGTATTCCCGTAAAACAAATTGCCATTTAAACACAATCTCTGAATCTCTTTTCAAATAGACATTGGACATTAAATCACCTCCAAAAGCCGACAAACGTTCCAAAAGCGAATCAAAATTAATCCAGAGGAAAGCGTTTTCCCCGATCCTTCTAAACTAATCCGATCATAAAGTCCTTTTGTTGAAATCAAATAGCGGCTAGCTTTAAACGTTCTGTTTAATCGTACTGGTTAAACCCGAATAGACTAATTATGAAAGTGACCATTAGGAGAGAACTAGTTAATTCCTGAATATTCTATTTACAATGCCATGCCAAAATTTAGCTAGTTTATCTTAACGCTAGACTAGGACGTCCTCTATTTATTTTTTGTGTATGGGTATACACGGTGTCCAAGATAAGAAGGGCCAGTATGGGGATCTCGTAAATAGTCAGAAATACAAAAAATTTTAATTCAATTTTTTTTCTGGCGGTAATATGACAGGCAGGGCAAAACTAAAAAAACTCCTTTACAGCAACTTTTAATAGCTTTAAAGATTACGTTATCAATTTTTTTATTCGACGTTTCGTCTTTGCGCAGCGATCATAAACTTCATTTTTTTAAATACGGTCCTGATTTTTTGATGTAAAATTTTAGAAGCATTTTTACTCTGAATTCAACAGTGTTCCACAAATTATGGTTCAGTTACGTTTTGACTTTTGACCATTATAAAGAAATTTGTGCGATACGGACCTGTCTCCTAAAACACTTCATACATTGTTTCAGCTTAGGTAATTTAATGAAGAAAATAATGAACCATACCCAATCGTTTTAATTTCGTATTTTAGGTATGGCTTGTAAATAAGAAAAATAATTAATTGTTAATTACTAAACTGTGTTGATTCTGCAGTAGGTTATTTGTGAAATATTTTTTTAAATCTTTTGTAATTAAAACACTTTTGCTTTCTAATAGTTCAGGTTTATTAGAGTATGACTCTACATGTTTCGCCTTATTAGGACTAATAAGAGTACTGATGTACTTAGTAATACTAAAGTTATGAAGAATGTACCTGATTTTATTACCTAATTATAAAGCTTATTTAGGCTTTAAAATTCTTATTATAGTAAATCTTCCGGAAGTCCAGGCAATAAAGATGATAAATATTTGTCAATAATTGGGGTGTTTCGGAAATTTTGCCGGTCATTAGTACAGGGTGTTAAATTATGTTTTAAAGATTTATAGTTGTTCCAATAAATCTAGTATTTTGCCTATTTTCGTTTTAATTTAAATCACGATTAAAATTGAAAAAATCAGTTGATTTAAATCATGATTTAAATCATTTGATTTATATCGTCGCAACCCTGTCTACAACACTGGAAGTCGCCATATACTCATGATGAGTCATAAGTTCAGTTTTGACGACACAGCCAATGGGATCGCGTTTTACTAGGTTCGAAATTCGCGCGAAAATTTGCAGTTTTAAATCCTTTTTTTTTGTTAAAAAAACCAAAATAAATGAATAACAGCAACCGCCATAAACATTTAATTTATGTAGAGAATATAAAAAAAATATTTCAGATTTATTTGGGTATGCATATTCCGTTGTTCCGTCGAAGAAACGATTTATGCAATAAAAAAAAATGTGCATATTCCTTATTCTACTCTAAAGGCAATTAAATCGGCTGCTCTGCCAAAGTTTATTTAAGACAGTGTCAAACAGACAGACATTTATGGTTGCACCATTATCTGTTCGATATTTATGATTATTGAAAAAGTTCTCGCAAGCATTTATAAATCTGTTTATCTGTTTCGGATTTCCATCGAATGCTGGAATATTATCCGCTTGATATCTAATTAGTTGCTAATTTGCTTGATTAGCGTTAGGCATGTTTTGATTCAAAAATAGATTAGCCAAAATTTCGTTAATATCTTCCATTTTAAAAATTTATAAAACAATAACTAGTAAGCAGAGAATATCAATAAATTAATTCGGTAAAATAATAAATGCGGGAATAATTGAAAGGAAGCACTTACAGTGATAAAATGAAGATCGTGGTGGTTTCATTCGACACAATCATAAGTGCGTTGTGCCGTTTAGAAATTTCAAATAAAATTCTCAATTTTCGCAAATAAAAAAAATGCAATTTCAGTTAAAGTTTTGAAAATTTAAAATTTAAATGAAAATTGTGCAAAACACTGAAATTCGCCAATTAAAACTTTTCTTTAAAATAATGATTTTTTGCATTAGGTTAATTTTAAAAGAGTCAAAGTTGAAAACTTAGTCAAAAGCGCCATACTGTAACTGCATCTACAAAAAGATTTTTTTCAAAAAATGTATTTTGGAAATAGGTAGAAAAATTGTATTTTAAAAAAATATTTACGAAAAATAAACAATTATCCGCCCATGAGCCAAAAAAAAACTTTCATAAATTCTTTGTTTTCCGTCCCAGCCACCCGGATTTAATTAGATCCTGCAAATTTTTATCACGGAATCTGCACGAGATCCGCTGCAGGAAATCCAAGCTTATCTTTACAGTGGACCTAAAAACCTGAGCCAAACGATGAGCAGTTAGGATTTTTAACCTTTTTTTCTTCTTTTTGTTATTTCTGTTCGACCCTCAGGGTAGAACAATGGTGCATCAACATACGAGGACATATTACTATTTTCAATCATTTAACTACTTTAGAAAGTTAGGTTAAGCCTTCGATTAAACATTTTTAACAAATCGAACACGAATCGAACAAGGAAATCGTTTGTGAAATGGAATTCGAAAAGCTTATACCCAAAAAATCAAAATTTTTCTGATCAAATTCACCCTCAAAATACCGATCAAATGACGCTCATTACAAAACGGGGAGATGGCCTCTAATGACGTAGTCTCCATGTAGCTACCCAAATTTAAGAAATAAATTAATCGTTGGCACCGCTGCAAAAATTTTCCGACGATTCCGTATACAGAGGATTTATTTTCGAGGATATGTTACTACGAAAACCTTTGATTAGGGAAGGAAGAGGATACCGCGCATACATTTAACCGTGTTGTCGGAAACTGTTACGCTCATATACTTATTAAATAAATATTCCCCGGGTTGTCTGGAATTCTTGATGCCAACATTATAAAATGGAGATATACAATCTCGCGTAAGTCTATCCTTTAGTCTGATATTTCTGTATATGCGCATGCGTTAATACGAATTTTTTCATTGGTCACACATTGTGCTGAATTAGATGGTGAATTGTACTAATCATCGGCTGTTGTGCGTATATTTCGGCTTCTTTCTGTTTTTCTTGTTTACAGTTGGATCGCCATTCGCCATTTTATCTTTGTGTCGTGTTGTACTTTGTATTCGGTGTTCTTGTGGTTTATTTTGAAGTGTGCTAACTTATGCCCTGATGTACAAAAAGTAATAAACTAGTTCAATTATACCAAAATACCAGCCCTGTCAAGAAAAGTATGAAGCGTGGCGCCGTTAGATTGCCAATAGCAACACAAAATTTAGCGCAATCGCAGTTTACGAAATATCGGACTAAAGGATAGACTTATGCGAGATTATATATCTCCATTTCACATTGTTGGCATCAAAAACCGCACATTGGGTAAATGGGGAACCCGTGGTATATTTATTATAAATATGTTGGAAATTGTTACGCTCGATCAGCTGGTCGCCATTTTATATGTGGCAAACAAAGCGAATGTCATAGGAGTTTATTTTGTTTTTTGAACGTTTTGTACTATTATTAGTTGAAAAACTTTGTCATTCAGAATGGTCAATTGTTCGGCTTATAAGTGCCAAAGTAGGAGTGAGAAAAACGAGCCAGGAATATCATTTCATAGGTAAATTTAAAAGGTATTGTTAGGACGCGTCGCTTCGATTACATCTTTTTAAACTTAAATGTTTGTTTTTGACATCTGTTTTTGAAATATGTTAAAATTCTTTAAGTAATTTATTAGTCTGTGAAGTCTAAGGTGATAATTTTGGCGATTTTCCTTAACAATAAAGAATTTATTATGAAGTCCTAACCCGAAAGTGTCAATTCGCCAGAGGCGTAGGTAAAATAAATTTTATTAAATCTGACAAAGTTTCCAATAATTATATTAATTTATTGTACTAATCAAGAATTACTCAAGAATCAATCAGGTGTCAAAGAGAGTAGTAAGATACTGATATATTTGTTTTGGTTATAGTTTTCCAAAAGATTCGAACATTCGTAAGCTTTGGGTAGCTAACAAGAAAATTGAGAACTGTTTACCAACAAAAAATTACAGGATTTGTTCCAAACATTTTGAAAATCGTTGGTTTTACGAAAGTGATACCCAGTTAAGAGTCCGTTTACTCAATGAAGCTTTGCCAACAATATTTACTGAGCTGCCAACATATCTTCAATCAAAAAAGGTAAGATTTTTTCAGCTCTATCTTAATGTAACAGTTAATATTTTGGTGTTAAATGTAAGGAGATAAGAACTCCTGTATTGCCGCAGCATTTCTGCCCACCATAGCATATTTTCTCATGGAGAAATAATGAGACGATGCAGGAGTCCTTATTTCCTCACTTCTATTAAGTAAAATATGTAATTGCTCTAAAGCAGAAGAAACCCGTAGCGTATTTGGGCGTAACATGAATAATTTTGCTCGTAGTTTAAAATTAAGTATTTGAAATTAATATGCTAATTTATAATTAAATTTACACAACGTTAGGCATGGAAATAAATTTTAAAAAAGGTTCGAGATGTCGAATTTAATCGGTGAAGTGTTTTGGCTCTATGCTAAGCGACGGACACACACACATACAATTTGTCCAAAACTTCTTTTAAGGTATCTGGAACGATTACAACACGACTAGTGATCGAAATTAAAAAAAAAAAACTTTGTCATTTTAATACCATTATTGAATTTTTATGACCAAGCCACGCCATTATTTTCCGTTTAATCACAAGTGATTAGGATCGGCCCATTTATTGCAACCGGCTAGTCCAATAAACTTTCATTCGGCTATAAGGCGCTATAAACAGGTTAGTACACCCTTACTATGGCTATTAACCTATTTTCGCTAATTTAATCACACGCCCATTTTAACTAAACCAACTATAGTTCTCTAAGAAATGACGCAAACCTTTGTCATTAAAAAGAGTTTTTGCCAATAGGTATTTACGTGTCTACTACAAAAAAAAATTGTTTCTGACAGGAAACTTAAATTTGTAATATAACTATAAATCCCTTTTACAGCCTAGCAACTTTTTTCTGACTTCTCAGCTGGTATTTTGCGCAAGCGAGTTTTAGATTTTTTTTAATTTATTTTTTATATTAGGTAAAAATTATCCCCATTTTGCCAAATGCTTTAATAACATTTATTTGGAAAAACTAAATTCTGCTGGATACTTAACTTTTTGCTATCACATTTCATCGTGATATCACATATTACGTTACCGTTTGTTTATTTAACACTACAAAAACTACTTATGGCCAATATACGTAGGTAACGTGTGTTACGATAATAGTATGATAATAGTCATGAAATTGAACATCGCGTGCCATACCATAATACACACGGAATAAAAAAAAGTGAATGCAAATTTTGTAGAAAAAAAGCAAAGCCTGAACAGAGAGATAAATAAAATGAGGAAGGTCTACATACAAATAATTGTTTCTTTCCAAGCAAACAACAGAACTGTCAAAAAAGGTTGACTCTTTGACACTGATTTTGATGTGTAAAGTAAGCTATTTTTTTAAAAACGAAAATATCTTTAAAACGACTATTTTAGCTTCAGACGAATTTTTGTCAAAACAAGACGAGAAAAGTCTTAAAAATAACTGATTATTGCACTTTACGATAAATATACAAGACAATTTTCAATAAATTTTATTTAATTTGTACGCGTCTCTTCAACAACTTTGATAATACTTTGCGAAATGGACAGAAATAAAAAAAAATAATAAAAGCGTACTAGTGGTTTCCATAGTAACAATAGAAGCAACGACAACTAAGTTTTAAGAAACAAATTTTTTAAGAAGCGGTTTTTTAAAATTTTATATATTTTCGTTTTGTATTTCTCACACTTTTTTGACAGTTGCAAGCACAAATGGGTCAATATATATTATGCATTTTTGTATGCATTTTTTAAACATTTTTCGGGAAAACGCTGGAAAATTGCTGTGCCCCACCCTTATCACCAAAAGAATCGATCAGAAAAATCTGAAAAAAAAAATCATGAACGTTGGAAATTAGGTGTAGATTGTGCCAAAATTATCAGGTTTGAAAAATTCTAGCGCGATCAATTCTTATAAAAAATTTAATTGTTTATTTCCTTATAACTGCTGAACCATTAGTTTTAGAGAAAAAGTTTTTTGACAAACAATATTTCTCACGGTGTAAGGAACAACTTTTGTCCTTACGCGGTTTTTTTCAAAATTTTTAATTTGGCTTATTCGAAACGCTCCCCCGTTCAGCTCCGTGCATACGCGATGTGATACGGCGTTGGTGCCCTCGACGGCGGGTAGCACGGCGTATGGCGTATGAGCGGAGATCGGGCGGCCGCGATTTGCTCAGGTTAAATAAGGGAGGGGGGGGGGGGGGGGTTGATGGCCCGTTACACTAATTGAGCAAGTGTACCTTGCACTTGTTCTCATTCGTAAACAAAGTGTTATTTTACACTTATCGCATAAATAAATATTTTCGTTCCGTCAATCCTTAAAAGAAAGATTTCATGACGAAGTCGTCGACAGGGTTTCTAAATAATGTTCGGGTACAAACTGATAATTAAAAAAATTACAATCAGTCATTTTTTATTAGTACTTTAAAATAAAACAATATGGAGTTGTATTACATCTCTAAACTGACGGAAAATTAAACTTTTCACACATTCTTTCTACAGACCCGACTTTTATTGACGTTAAGGAGAAAAACGGTTCTTTATTTGACTGCGTTGAAAGAGCGAGAGCGGATTTGGGAACAGTAAACTGACAGGTTCAGGGGTAAAAATGTTAGTAATCATGCCAAACAGAAATACGTATAAAAGCGGAGTTAGTTGTTGTGACATTTTATACATCATAGTAAGTCTAGAAGGGTTTTTATAACTTGGGGAACTTTAGAAAATCATAGTTCTTGGAAGTAGCCCAGTCGCATATGAATTGGATCAAAGAAATCTATACAAAACTTTATATTTCTGATGTAGTCGCTTAATTTTTATAACGTCAGCAAATACAACTTAGTTTATTTGATACTATATAGTGTTAGCAATTAATAAACAATAACTGCTCTTTATTTCCGTTACAAACAAAAAAGAGTTTGATGTCAGGCGCATATTAATTGAACCATAACTCTCTGGTTAAGATAAATATGTTTTTACGTGATAAAATACCGCACGTAGAGGCAGACATCTGATCAAGTTGGCGTTAAAGACAAAAGTTATAGTTACTTCAATATTTGAAATTTGGATTTGAATTTTGTTAGTTGTCAAAAGCGTTATCTTACGATATACGAAATTCCATTGTTGTTGCCCACCAGAAGGGAGTTAGTGGGCACAAAATCGCGAAACATTTAAGCATTGCTCAAGGAACTATCAGAAATATTATTGCGCAGTACGATAAAACGGGAACTATTCGGATTAAGGCTAAAACTTGTCGTCCCTCGAATATTACTAAAAGTGATTAGCGTGTTCTCGGTGCACTTATCAAAGAAGCTTGCCGAGCTCCGTCGAGGTAATTAGCTGTAAAACGGTCACAAGCGACTGGTAGAAGAGTTTCAAATGACGTTTGTTTGAGGAAAAAGAAAAAAATGGCATAGGGGTTCTACAAAGTAAGTTTGTAAAAAAAGATAAAAAAAAAATCACAGTTAACCATTTTTTTATTTTAGGCGAAAGAACCACTTTTACTTGTAACTGAATGCCATTACGCTGTCCAGTTTGTATGCTCGTTGGCCCACCAAAAACGGTGTCTTTTTTGTTTTTGAGAGAGAAGTGGTTTTTCTTTCGCCTAAAATAAAACAATGGTAAAACTTTGATTTTTTATCTTTATTTAAAAAACTTACTTTGTAGAACCGGTAGGTTCCCATTTTTTTTTTCATTTTCCTCACACAAGTGTTTTTTTAAACTTTTACCAATCGCTTCTGACCATTTTACTGGTAATTGCTAATCTCTTTTTGTAATATTCGGGGGCGACCAGTTTTAGCCTTAATCTAAATATTTCCCGTTTTATCATACTGCGCCATTATATTTCTGATACTTTCTTGCCAATGTTTAAATTTTTTGCAATTTTGTGCCACTAACTCCTTTTTGGTGGGCAGAAACAATGGAATTTCGCATATCGTAAGATAACGCTTTTCCGCGAACCATTTTGACAACTAACAATATTCAAACCCAAATTTCAAATAATGAAGTAATTACAAATTTTGTCTTTAACGCCTACTTGATCAGATGTCTGCCTCAATAAATTACGTGCGGAATTTTATCTCGTAAAAAACATATTTATCTTAACGAGAGAGTTATGGTCCAATTAATATGCGTCAGACACAACAGAATCTTTTTTGTTTTATTATTATTATTGTAACAGAAATAAAGAGCAGTTATTGTTTATTAATTGCTAACACCACATAGTTAGAGATGGAACATTCTCGTGAATTTATTTTTGGGAAATATTCTCCGAGAACAATGAGAATTTATCGGAAATTTTGGAGAATTTATTTTATATGTTGGAAAATTTTATGTTTTGATTGCATAAACTGAAAGAACATGTTTTTTTACCAAACGTAATAATAATATATGAAAAATAATAATTTTATATGAAAAAATAAAGAGATGTAGAGATGGAACATTCTCGATAATTTATTATTGGGAAATATTCCCCGAGAAAAATGAGAATTTATCGGAAATTTTGGAGAATTTTATGTTTTGTTTGACTGCATAAATTGGAAGAACATATTTTTTTACCCAAAGTAGTTTTTGCAATAATTTTATCTGAAAAAATAAAGAGATGGCACTGCATAATACCTAATTTAGAAAATATTTAAATTGTAAATAAACGTGATTACACATCTTAGTCAAAATAAAGACACATTAAATTTTTATTTCCATTATTTTCGAGTAACTTTACTTATAAATAAAAAAACAACTTAGAAACACATTGTATAAAATAACATGTCTAAACAAGTTGTTTAAAACAACACAGAAAAGAAATGAAGATAAAGATGCTCCAAGCTCCATCTATGATACAATAGCGGCATTAAAATAAATTACCTTAAATTTCCGTAAATTCTCATAAATTCTCCGAGAATATGAATTTTCCCGAGAACATTCTCGTTCTCGAAAATATTCTCGGTAATTTTCCAGTAATTTATATTTTTTTCTAAAATCATAAATTCTCCAGAATTTATGCTGGGAAATGTTCTCGGTAATTTACCGTTCTCCGGGAATATTCCCTTGAGAACATTCTCGTGGTACATCTCTACACATAGTATTACGCTGGTGACCTGGCAATACCTCCTATCTGCCATGTTAGCCTTACCTCACGGAGGAGGAATTGCCAGGTCACCAGCGATTATATTTGGTGACGTTATGAAAATTAAGTAACGACTACATCAGAAATATAAAGCTGTGTATAGATTTCTTTGGTCCAATTCACATGCAGCTGAGCTCGTAGATTGTGTCAAAGTGGAATGACTTTCCGACGTTTCGCCTTCGATTGCACGAGTCATCTTCAGTGTGCGAGATCAAAACACTGAATGAGCTCCAAGAGGCTTGAACCGAGCATTAATACCCGGCTGGTGTTCATCCTAACCTGTGTCATGAAATTTTTGAAATGTTTGAAAATTTCTATAGACCCCGTAATTCTCTTTTGTGGAATCCTGAGGAACATGCAAGAACATTGGTTTCCTTAACATAAACAGTAACTCCTGTAATGTGCTGGTGCTCAGCTATAGGAGATTAAACAATTCATTTTACCCTTATTTAATGGTCTTTATACATCTTTTATGTTCCTTACTTAATTTAATTAAGGACATAATTAAGGAATTAATTAATTTATTTAATTAATCGTTAATTAAGTTTATTTAAAACATTAACACAAGAGCGCTGGCTAGAGATTTTGGAAGGTTCGAGAGGGATTAGACTAACTCCTTCACAAATTAATAGAGGGTGGGGAAAGCTAATACGCAGTAACGGTAAGTAGTAACGGTAAAGAGCCAGTCTAGTTACAGGAGTTGAGGTGAAAAATTTTAACTGCAACCCCTATACCGTGTGCTCATTTTAAAGGTCTTCAAAAAAGAAACATTTTAACGCAAACCCGAGTCTGTATCTTAATTCGTTTTTGACTTACAAATTTCTAAAGGGTAACTTTTTTAAAGGTTACAAGGCGAAAACGGTTTAAAATATTTTCATGGAATTTTGGTGTGTTAATACGGAGATTTTTTCTAGTTTGAGGGGTGGGGGTAACTTTGGAATTTTAAAAGGGATGACGTACTTTTGTTTATAAAATTCGAATCTACGTAAAAAACTACGGGTGTACAATTTTTTTTTGATTTGCTCTTTTGGTTACGGAATTATGGTTTCTCAGTTTATTGCTCAATCAAACATGGAAGCGAATTTTAATATGCAATTATGCAATACAGGCCAGTAATCATTTGAATGAAATATTTGAAAACAGATGGATTAGACGAGCTGGTCCGGTCAACTGGCCTGCTAGGTCCCCGGATTTGACCCCCCTTGACTTTTTTTGTGGGATTTTATAAAGGACAAAGAAATGGCGGCTGCGCCTACAATTTTAATGATATGAAACGGTATAATATGTCTGTCCAAACAAAGATCCCTGAAGATGACTTGTACAATCGAAGGCGAAACGTTTATGTCACTGTAACACAGTCTACTCCCAGGAACTATGCTTTTCTAAATAGCCCAGGCCGTAAAAGCTTCCGTTCTAATTCAGGAAACTATTTATAAAAGATTTAAAGATCAGTAAGATTCATCCCTACTATTTTATTTGTTTTTTGACATTGTTGTTGCACAGTTATTTGTCATGCAAGCATGGTTTCATCAATAAAGTAAAGTTTACTATTAGATGTCTAATTTATTCTTTGTTAATCAATTTTAATGGTTTGAACTTTGAACTACTAGTTCTGAACATAACAAATACTAATATTATTTTAACTACACTCTGAATAGGAAATTAGGAAAACTAAAACACTGGTTCGGATCACGATTTATATTTTGACGCCCCATTTTTTACATTACCTATTACCAGAGACTACAAAATTCAGTCTATGCTATACTTTATTTTTTATTTTGATATGGAAAACATCATTTTGAAAAAGTGGCTCAAGTTACAAAAAGGCTTACTTTTCCTATCCAGTTAGAAAATGAGAATATTTAGCAAACCGCAGATTTTCATGAACTGTCATCAAGTATTTTAATATTTTTACTTAAATTAGAACAAGTTGGCAACTGCCATTTTGCGTAACTCGAGTAATTTCAGGGTCTTCGCCTCGCTCGTATCCTTCTCGTTATACAAACTTATGGGTTTGAGTACCACAAAAACTCGATATGTCTGTCGATTTTTTACAGCGAGAGGTTTTAAAGGTATTTAGAAAACACAATTTTGGTAACTTTAATTGCATTATTAATTTAATTTTATGCATCTACACTGGGTCATTAGCCTTTTATAGGAAAATCAATGAGCAACAAAGATGTTTCAAAAAAGTTGTAATGGGCGCTGAATACTGCACTTTAAATGATAAAACATGATCCAAACCTATTTGTTAGTTGTAACATAAAACACGCCATTTTGCAATGCGATTTTTGTTAGAATATTATTGTAAGGTACGAATGCGGCCAGTAGCGACACCACACGACAAAATACCTTTTCACTTGATAAGGTGGGTTTTCCTGCGGTTAAAGAATCTGAACTGCAATCGCATTTTTGAGTCTTTTCGAACTGTGGGGAGTAAAAAAATAACGATCACAGTAAAACGGTAAACATAACAAACAATGGGGTAACAACATAACAATTCGCTTTTTAAAATTCCATTAGTTCAAGTTCTATAGTACCTAATAAATGTCTCCATTAGCAGGATCCACGGAAAAAATTTCAAAATCATATTTTTTAGAAAATTGATTTCTGAAAGCACATTCGAGAACATAACTTTTCGTAAACACATTTTTCGAAAATACAATTTTTTCAAAATACGGTCGTTCTAAAACTGAATTTTGAACTCCAAAATTTTAGACAATGGAAAAAACCAAAAAATATCATAAACAAACCTTACCAAGCCTGCCCATATTTGGCCTTTTCAAGTTTGCTAAGGTTTGCTGTTTTCCTTTCTTTCCTTGTTTCCCATGTTATCAACATTTTCTACTCTATTCAAATCTGATATACATATACAGGGTGTCCGAAAAATAACTTTGCCATTAGTAAACATAGACACCAAATTTTAGGGGTATCTTATTGGTAAATAAATCTACTTTTTTTTATGTAATTTGACTTTTTCAACCCCCTTGAGGGGTGACGCTAGGTTAAAATTTTTAAATGCAATCCTATGCCCTGTGGTACCTCATTTTAAAGGTCCTCAAAAAGAAACATTTTACCGCAAACCCGAGGTCCCCATTTTAATTCGTTTTTAAATGGCAAGCCTATAAAAATTAAAAATCGTGAAAAAGAAGTTAAAAATTTAAGTACCTTTATTTCTCTTATCGCTTTAAAAGTTACTCAAAATGACAACTTGGCAGTAATAAAGTCGATTCAGGAACTCTGCCAAGAAGTAGCAGCTGCCACTCTCAAAAATGTGAGATGTAAGTCC
Source organism: Philopedon plagiatum (assembly GCA_963971165.1). Classification (NCBI taxonomy): domain Eukaryota; kingdom Metazoa; phylum Arthropoda; class Insecta; order Coleoptera; family Curculionidae; genus Philopedon; species Philopedon plagiatum. The sequence goes on from OZ020191.1 coordinate 13,150,232, forward strand.
CAAAATCGACTTTATTACTGCTAAGAAGTTCATCGTGGTCATTCTGGACAACTTTTAAAGTAATATGAGAAATAAAGGTACTTTAATTTAAGTTTTGATTCACGATTTTTAGTTTTTATAGGCTTGCCATTTAAAAACGAATTAAGATACGGACCTCGGGTTTGCGGTAAAACGTTTCTTTTTTGAAGACCTTTAAAATGAGGTACCTACCACACGGCATAGGGTTGCATTTAAAATTTCTGAGCCCAACTCCCTAGCGCCACCCCTCAAAGAGGTTGAAAAGGTTAATTACATAAAAAAGTACATTCGGTAAATAAGATACACCTAAACTTTGGTATCTCTATATTTACTGGTAGCAAAGATCTTTGCCCATACTAAGACTTTTCGAACACTCTGTCTATAGAAAAATAGTCCCCATAGTGACCCCATCAACACATCTGAACACATTAAGGAACGGACGTTTGTTTTTTTAAAGTTTTTCAACATTTTTTCAACAAAAAAACAAGATTATGTAAAAATTGTCAACCGTTTTTAAAAGTAGACCTAGTTTATCAGAAATGTGCCCTTTATTTCTGAACTGCCAGCTGCATACTCTTCTGCCACTAGAGACACAATAAAATAGATTTTTACTTAATTAAGTATTTTTTCTAAATACCCATGGCAAACAGACATACGGCCTGCAACTCAAAAATAAAGAAAACTCCGCGGTTAAACAATATGTGCTATTTAAAGAAGCAACAAAGTTTTACACGACCTGTTAATTTTTCGAAAAAAAAAAAAATTCGAAAAAATCGTAAGGATTTGGACGTAAAAAAATTTTGTACGTCCAAATCGGTACGATTTGTAAAAGAATGACTTATATATTAAAATTTCGAAAACACACGTCTTTCAAAAAAATATATTTTAAAAAAACTGTTTTTCGAAAAAAAAATTTACACATTCTCAAAGCATTTTCTAAGAAAGTGCTTTTAAAAAATCAATTTAAAAAAATACATTTCCGAAAAACTTTCGTAAATCCTTATTAACAATATTTTTCTTCTCAATACTACAGAACCAAATATACTATTACAATAAATTTTATAAAATATCCTACTTAATAATATAAAAAATAATATATTTATAACTTTACTTGACCTGCGCCGTAATTAATGCGATACACCTCAAATAAGATACTTACCTTAATAAACCGATCTATCGGGAACACAGCAAGTTAAAAATCTTTAGGCAGAATCCACTTATAAGGGCATCCTGACAATCCAGCAGAAGTGTTAATAGATTACTAATGTTACAAACCCAATCGTAACAGCTTTAAAAAATTATCTAGTGGGTTCATAATGGGTAGTATGGTACAGTATTAAAAGGCAGTATTGGTGGGGATATTTAAAATATACAGGGTGTCTAAAATAGGTGATACCACTATTGCTGTCTCCGAAACAGTAGAAGATACGAGGTAGGTTATAGAGAAAATGCGCCATTTTTAGTTGCTATTCATGTTCTGTTTACGGAGTTGCCAAATTCTCTATAGTTTCTCATCTACAGGGGATTTTTTAAAAAGAGTCAATAATTGAATTCTTAAATACATATCTCGAAAGCTATTATAGTTAGAAAAAAAGTGTTTTAACAAAAATCCCACAATTTTTGAACTTCTCTAAAGTACATTGTACAGTATTGTTTTGTTTAAACCATTTGATTTTATTGAGTTACTGATACTAACTTGTTTTTTTTCAAATCCGGACCTAGACTTTTTGCTGCATTTTTTAAAAGAATACTTTATACCCTTAACAACTGTGTATAATTTGAATATGTTTTCCGACGTATTGATCAAGAATATAAACATCATCAGGATTTTCTCTCAAAACGGACCTGGGATCTTCCATGTTAAGGCACAATTCACAACCTATCGCAATGGTTTGTAGTTTTTCTGGTTGTGAAATGGCGCATTAACTTGAAAAATGCCAGGTCCGTACTGGTGGAATATACTGATGATGGTGGTATTCTTCGCCAAAACGTCGAAACATATAATCAATTGATACACGGATGTAAAGGGTATGATGTATTGTTTCAAAAAATGCAGCAAAAAGTTCAGGTCAGTATTTTAAAATAACAAGTTAGTATCAGTAACTCAATAAAAATAAATGGAATAAACAAAACAATAATGTTACTTCAGAGAAGGTAAAAAATCGTGTGATTTTTGTTAAAGCAATTTTTTTCTAACTATAATAGTTTTCGAAATATTTAAGAATTAAATTCTTGACTTTTTAAAAAAAAAATCCCCTGTAGATAAGAAACTATAGAGAATTTGGGAACTTCGTAAACGGAATATAAGTGGAGACTAAAAATGACACATTTTCTCTAATTTAACCGACCAAGTATCTTTTACCGTTTCGGAGATAGCAACAGTGGTATCACCTATTTTAGACACCCTGTAGACATACACATTTTGGATGGGTCACTTTATTGGTAACAAAGCAACTTGGTTGTTATTAAAATAAAAACCTACTGCCAGCCATCTAATTTGTCAACGTATTCAATCAACATTTCCATATAATTATAATTAGGTGTCCCACGCTGACAATCATTAGAAATAAATTATTACTTTTATACTAAAATTCTCTAAAATTACTTCTACTTTTTTTGTTCCAAAATAAAATTTAACGTTTTGTTGGAAAAACTTCACCACAAAAGTTTCGCCATGAAAAGCTCAAATATATTTGATGTGTACAATGAAATTTAAAGGTTAATTAGTAGCCAGTTTGTACTATAAAGACCAACTGGCAACAATAATAATTTTCAACTGTGTGGCTAGAAGAATTATTATTTTTAAACTAAAAACATAGTAAAAAGTAAAATAGATTCTTTATAACAATGTGTTTCTGTCTAATAATGAGTGTTATTTTTCCTATATTAATTTTTGCAGTTAAAATAAAGCAACTCTTTTCATTTTAAAATTATCTGGGGTGAGTTTTGTTAAAGTGTTACAAGGCGATATATCAAGAACGGTTTAAAATATTTTCATAAAATTTTGCTCAGTTAATTGTGAGATGGGGGGACATATTTAAACATATATTTGACATTTACCCCCTCTCTCTATTTTGGGGGGTGGGGGTAACTTTGGAATTTTATAGGGGAAGATGTACTTTTGTTTATAAAATTCGAATTTACGTAAAAACTACGTACGTGTAGAATTATTTTTTATTTGCTCTTTCGGTTACGGAATTATAGTTAACTAAATTTTGATTTAAAAATACATAAATTTAAGCAATAAATCAACTTCACTTATTTCAGAATTATTATTCGTTTCCATGGAAATGCGTTATTTTTACTTAAGTTACCTGAGAATTTTGCGTTTTTACTATTATTTCTCAGTTTATTACTCAACATGGCACCGAATTTTAATGTGCAATTATGCAATGCAGGCCAGTAATCATTTGAATGAAATATTTGAAAACAGGTGGACTGGACGAGCTGGTCCGGTCAACTGGCCTGCTGAGTCCCCGGATTTGACCTCCTTGACTATTTTTATGGGGTTTTATAAAGGACGAAGTGATGGCGACTGCACCTACAACTTTAGATGATATGAAAGACCGAATCCGCTTGGCCTGCTTATCAGTGACACATGGAATGTTACAGCGGGTAAGAAATTAATTTAAAAAAAGAGTGAGAAAGTGTTTGGAAACTGAAGGGGGGCATTTCGAACAACTTTTGAAGCATGGCAGACGCTAAATAAGTTGAAATCAAATGGTAAATAATTTTTTTTTGTTCTATGGCCTAATACATCATAATTCCGCAACCGACAGAGAAAATCAAAAAACGCCCATACGTATTGTTTTACGTAGATTCGAATTTTATAAACAAAAGTACATCATCCCATTTAAAATTTCAACGTTACCTCCCCTTCCTCCCAAAATAATGAAAGGGGGTAAATGTCAAAAATATGTTTAAATATGTCCCCCATCTCCCTATTGACTCACTAAAATTACATGAAAATTTTTTAAACCATTTTCGAGATATCGCCTTGTAACATTTTAAAAAAACTCCCTGTATAAACATAACATAAAAAAATATTGAAAAAAAAAACTGTTTTTGCTCGAGAATGTTAAATTAGGATTAGTAGACAAATAAACTTGCACGAGATTACTCTTTACACGATAATATTGTTGTACTCCCTCCGTTTTATAACTACACAACCTGTTTTATGTTTTAACAGTTTCGTTCCTAGAGTAGCCACTACAAACCAGTAAGAGCTAATCAAATTTGAGTTATTTGGTTTAGTTTGCTTACTGATTATTTTATGATTTCTGTAGAAAGTTTATGGAAGATTCTTTAAAGTAAAAAATACGCCTGGTACATTTTCTCTATAGCCAATGTCAATTTCAGGTCACAATGGAAATGAAAGTTTAAATTGTCAACGGCAGTCCGTCACAATTTAAGAACATACGACAGTTAGTTCCAAGGATCGACATAATTTGTTAGCACTTGATCCACATCGTCTACTTTTTACACATCATTAATTGCTTGTTACTTCCACATTACTTCAGCGGCGTAACGTACACCCCCGCAAACTCTGCCCTGCAGGGGGGTCCAGCCGTTCTAAGTGACCCAACGGCAGATGGGATAGTGGCCTATTCACAGCTACACCTCTGGATCCAGACACGATTTTTCGGGGGAGGGGGAGGAGGGCTTACGATTTTGCGATATGCCACTGCATTATTTTTTTATTATCTCTTAAGTTTAAAACCTTCTTAGATAGCCAATAAAACTTTTGTTATTTTGCAGCCGAAAAACACTTCTTATCAAACTATGTATGATTATCGTCCACTCTTGTCAAATAAGGCAGTTTTTCGTAGTTGTTCAACGTCTATTTTTTGCCTTATTTTCCAGAATACTAAATTTATACATACAGGCTTCATTTTGAAGGGGGGGGGAGAACTTACGATTTTGCGCTATGCCACTGAATTATTTTATTATCTTTACTTAAATTTGAAACCGTCTTAAGCGTCCAGACCTGTGACAAGACCCTGTGACGTGACGGCGTCGTGAACGTGTTCTTGATGGAGCGAACTTTGACGCGTGTCGTCGTCGCGTGTCATCATCGTGAACTTATATGCGTTCCGCTCATTTTAATAAAAACAGTCACCATGGACGTTGCGGCAGAAGCGTACATACTGATCACTTAGTTCGTAATAAAAGAAAAGGTAAATAAAAGCAAACAATGACTGACCGCTGCACTGGTCAAATTCCCTAATATGCAATATGCAAACTTCAAAACGAGCTGATGCAATGCGATTCCGTCCTTGTCGAACCAAGCCGCGTGGCATCCTTTTGATGCGACGCCAAAAAACCGACAAGACATAGAACGGACTGATGACACGCGGCGATGTCACGCGTTGCGGTTACGGAGTACCGTCCACACTATACGCAATGAGGTTCTCGACGGTATCACGCCACGGGGTTTTGTCACAAGTCTGAACACACCCTTAGAGAGCCAATAAAGCCTTTATTATTTTGCAGCAAAAAGAACTTCTTATCTAACTAACGTCCACTCTGTAGTTAGATAAGGCAGTTCTTCGTGTTTTTCAACGTCTGTTTTTTGCCCTATATTCCAGAATACTAACTTTATTCAATTTTTTCTTATCTGTAATAAAAAAAACCCGCATAACAAAATTTAAAATATATGACCCGAAAAATTTGACCAATGAAAAAAATATGTTTCGTCTTATTAAAAAGGGCAAGGAGCTTCCATTGATTCAAAAATAAGATTTTTTTAAAAAAAGACGAATAAACCCGATGAGATAAAAATTAAGAATTATAAATTACAAAGGCCATAAATATTCAAAATTTGACTTTTTAAATGTGCATATTGAAGTTGGTAACCTCAATTTTAGTGAGCACGAAAAGGTGAATAAAAGGTTTTTCAAGAATGCGCCGCTGTCAAAGAACCGTAAAAACTGGGATCAAATACTAGTCTGATTAAATTTTCCAGTGTTACAGCGGTGCATTTTCAAAAAACTTTAATATTTTCACTAAGGGTGAGAGTGTTTGTATTTTTTTTATCTAGAAAAACACGTGTAGACTTTAAGCCTGAGTACAAAAGTAGAGAAGAGAAATGAAGACTATTGGTACGGAATTAAAAGGATTAGAGGCTAGGCGGGAAAGGAAAAACCTCTGCAGGCAATTTTTTTCATAATCTATTGAGACTAAGTACAAATGAGCAAAAGAAGTGGACAAGCTTTTGTAGCTGGACAGTAAAGGGATGCATACGTAACGCGCCTCTTGTTGTTCTGTCAGGAACAGTCAAGGGGAAATTATAGCGGCTAGTTCTTTAGAGCAAAATCTGTGGAAGCATCTGTATAAAAGGGATAAATCCCTAACAGCGCGGCGATGAGTGAGAGAAGAGAGTTTTCTTGTAAGAACTGGGTCAGTGATGAGTCGAATGACTTTCTTTTGGATAGAATCAAGGATGTTAAGTGTCGAACGTGAAGCCGCTCCCCAGATGTGGGAACAGTACTCTAGGTTAGGTCCTATTTGGGAAACACAGGGTAGAAGAGAGAGAGATAGTAATAGTTAAGTTAGAAGGGGGGAAGTATTTTCTGGCTCGAACGAGAAAACCAAGCTGATATGGAAACAATACTCTAGGTTAGGTCTTATTTGGGAATAATATATGGATAAAAAAGTATTTCTGGTTTTTACTGTACGTAACAGGGAGGACTGGGTATATATTTTTTTTTTAAATTTTAGGCTCTGAGATTATTTATTTTATTTTAATGATACCCTGTAGCTGATATATGGTGAGGGTAACCTTATTTCTAATGTAAGCAGAACATATAAATACTGACTTTTTCCAACTTCTTAAGACACGCTGTGTTTATATTTAATCCCATCCAGATTGTGAACTAACTAGATAGTGTTAGAAAATGTACGTCTAAAAAGTAAAGAAACGGTATTACAAAAACCAAAATTGGATTATGAAAAACCAGTAATACTCCCCTTCGCAATCGAAAATTCCCATTATTTTCAAGGCATATCCCCTGTCGATTATTGTAGCTCTGCTCGTATGGCATAAATATTGTATTTTCCATTATGTTCCCTGAAAACCCATTATTTTTTTATTAAAATGATAATTAATCAACACTTCAGTGCGGAAATTAATTTTTTTAAAACAGGTATGCAAAACAGAAAAATGTTAGGATGGAATTAATTCTACAGAACCGTAACGAAAAGTTAACAAAATCCTACAACAGCTCTTGAAATGAAATTAGGTAGTTCTTTTTAAAATCTGTGACAGAGTATGTAGGCTTCACGACTAAGTTACGTAAGATCAAAAAAAAAGTCCTCAAAGTATGGCGTGGAATCAATAACGCATGTCTTGAATTATTACTCTTGACAGGTAACACAGGTAAAACGTATAGGTGAATGAAAAATAAAACTGTCAAGTTCTGAAGTTTTTATTTTTAAGAAAATTACATTATTGTCATTGTCATTGCATAACATAAAAATAAAAAAAAACATATACAACAAAGTATCTAAAAATTATAAATTTCAACTAAATGAGAGACGACGTGTCCACCTTCTACTTCCAAACATGTCCTCATTCTTCTTTCTACACCATCAAAAACATTCGTGAGCACTTGGGGGGAGGTTGTTAATCCCCTGAAATTTATTTGTAATTCTAGCCCGTAGGTTTTCTAAATTTCCACAAGGGATTTTGAAAACCGAGTTTTTAATGTGTGGCCACAAAAAAAGTCGCACGGTGTCTCAGGACCGTGGTGGCCACCGAATTGGCATATTACGACTAATGATTCGGTCTTCGAAAAATTCTTCCAAAAAATTTAAGTTATCAAGAGTTACGTGAATTGGTGCGCCGCGGTGCCGTCCTGCTGGAGCAGCCTTGTCGCATCTGTTCATCGTCTAATGCGTCTACAAAATTTTCTAAAATTTCATTACGGTATCGCGCCGAATTGAGAGTCCCTTCAAAAAAAAAGTTGGTCCAATTAACCATTTTTTCGATATGGCCGCCCACACGCCAACTTCCTGTGAATGCAGAGGTTTCTCTTTAAGAAAATGTGGCTTTTCAGAACTTCACATTCTCATTTCTTGAGAATTTACATAACCAAAGAGGTAAAACCATGCGTCGTCAGTAAAAAAGGTTTTTTCAAACACGTTTTCATTATTATCCAAATTACCCATATACCACTCTGAAAATTGCATTCGCTGCGGCTTGTCGTTTGGTAACAATTCTTGAACTGAGCTTGACGATAAGCGTGAGTATGTAGGTCATATTTCAGGATTGTATTGCAGGTTCCGTAAGATACATTTACTTGCTGGCTTAAACGCCGAATAGGTGTTTGTGGGTGTTCATTAACAATTTGCCTCAATTCTTCTACTTTTTGTGCAGTGCGAACTTTGGGTCTCCTACTGCCTTCCTTTCTATTCACACTCCCTGTTTCGCTAAATAAAGACACAGATCTAGTCAAAACTTGGCGAAACTGGTCGATATCCATGACTATGTGTGGAAATTCTGTTTAAAAATCCTTAATGGCGTCCCGTGTTGAATAAACCGAATGGTCATCAACCCTTCTACCATTTCTAAAGTAATTTTCGATCATAAAAGCTTTTTGTTCTACTTCAGAACTTGACAGTTATATTTTTCATTCACCTATACCTCTGACCTATGTTACCTTTCAAAAGTAATAATTCAAGACATACATGATTGATTCCACGGCATACTTTGAGGATTTTTTTTATCTTACGTTACTTACTTCCAGCGGGCGTCTGAAGAGAAGAAAACGTACTCTACAGCCATCCTATATCTAGCATCTCCAATCTTGCCGCTCCCGCACTCCTGTTTTATCTTTCTCCGCATCTGGCAGGGCATTGCGACTATCGGAATCGCCTGGCCTTGAACATATTTACGTTAAATCGTCTAATAAAGAGCCTGTAAAAACTGAAACCTCGTGGGATAATGTTTAAACTGTGCCATGCACAGAGCACCTATAGAATCACCTGGCAGGTGCGTGCGACCTTCAGAGTCGCCTGACAATTTCTGTTTGTATTTTGTTATGTCTAAATTCAAACATATTAAAATTTGAAGTTTGTAACTTAACTTTATTTCTTTACATTTTCAAAAATATAGGGGTTGATGACGGGACCGGGGGAAACTTGCCAGGTCGTGAGTTTTACTTATAGTTGCTCTTTAATCGCCAACCCACAAATTTCCAGCTTTGTGCAAAATACCGTTACTAACAGGGTTCAATAGCTCTTGGACTAACACAGCATCCATTAGCGCGTTCGGCAATGCAATCTTTTCCATGGTTTTGCTGGGAATTTTTGACGGTCACATGACCTATTATTGTAAACAGTACGACCGATCACGTGCCTGTCAATAATTCCGAGCAAAACGATGGAAAAGATTGCATTGCCGAACGCGCTACATATAAAAATATCACGAGACAACAAAGACCCTGAACTTCAATTTAAATCCCGTTGTACTTTTTCCCGAAACTTTTTTCTGCAACAGGTAGTTTTTGTAGAATTATTTTGTGTTACATAAACTCAGTTTGTAATTTTAGACCGAATAAGAAATTAAAGCAAAAAATAGGGTACTCCATTTAGAAAAATACAACTTTTATAAAATTATCAAGCAATGTTTTTTTTTAACTTTAAACATCGCCAATCCTCAATTTAAACAGAAACAATATAAAAATAATACGAGACAACAAAGACCTTGAACTTTGCAGGAATGTTTCATTTATTTATATTAAATATATATTCATAGGCTTCAAGAGGCCCAAGAAAGAATTTTATTATAATGATAAAAAATATAAAAAGGGACAAGTAGGGAAGGATATAACAAGTAAATAAATTTAAACAGCACACGAGTCAAAAAATAATATATATTGGCTCATTCTTATCTATATAATATAGCAACAATGTTTCTGCACACATATACACATTACTTAAAATTAGAACGCGACTCAACGAAAAATAACGACAACACTGCAAATCCGGGATCGTATCGCAACAGTCTATTTGTCCCTGGCAGCAAAGTGGAATGAAAGAATACAACTTTATCTATGCTATTATAACTTGAGAGACCTGTGGGGAATCTGGATTCGATAGATTTAAGATTACAAATGGATGCACTGGTAAAAGGATCGATATCTTTATGGAAGCGCTTTATCCCATGCTATACTAAAAGCAAAATGTTGTTTAAGATATATGGGGCCGAAAATTTTAACATTTTTATGTCAATTCGTTATAAAAAATAACACAAATCAACAGTCGCAAACGGTATCTTGAATTGCCATTTATGGAAAAATAAAATTTACTTTTTATTTGCTTGTACGATAGTACCCTTACTTTTCTGATTTCTTCAACGTAAGCAAAATCTACGAAAAATATTACTACGATATCCTTAAAATATCTAAAAATCTTGTAGGTTGAGCAGCGACCGTAAATTATTTGATAAACAATAAATGATAATTTTTGCAACATTTATTAAAATTATGAAAACAGGCGATAGCTGGCAACACTGCTTTTATCATATCTGTTATTTATATTTTATATTTCTGACAACTTCACTCCCGCACCCCTCACGCAAGTAATATGATTCTTAAATTTGCCACATTCCTTCTTTTGTTGGTTTTTCTTTGTTCTCGATAAAATGACAATTTTTAAAGTGGTCTGTCGGGGGTTGGGACAAACTAGGGGGTGATACATCAATTTTCTTGTAGTATTAATCAAACTCTATTTAATAAAAAAATAGGACTTTTTACCTGGTCATGTACCTATTTTAATTTTTGAAAAATATCGCGAAACTGGACAAGGAATTTTGCAAACCAACATTTTTTTTTATTTACGTAATGTGTATTCTGCATAAGGGATAGTTTCTTTTTTTATTTGTTTTTCTTTCTATTTTTTAGCTTTGCGCTGGTCTAGTACCACTAGTGTATTGGCCATATCTTATACTATATTCTTGGTAAATTGGTTGCCATGGCAACAATTGATACGGTGATGGCTGCCACGACAGTAGTCACTAGGGATATGGTGTCCATGTTAATATCGTTGCAGCGGATATATTAAACTAAAAGTAAGATCGGTATCCAAGCAGAAGTGAAACGGGGCTAAAAGAAGAAAACAGTAGATTCAATAATATAGTTTTGCGTAGGAGAGAGGAACTACAAAAAACAGATAAAGAAACAACGAGGGCCTAGAGATTTTAAAAAGAAAGTTCTAGCTCTCCTTGGAAACTGTTAGTTTAATCACAAGCGTAGTTCAACTACTACGATTTATTTTTGACGCCTTAAAGGCCTTGATAAGATAACAATGGACAAAATAAGGTGTATCATTAACACTGAAATGATGTAACTTGGACAAAGATGATGGGAAATTTGGCAAAAAATATAGGCACCGATATTTTGTTAAATGCAAAAATAAACTCGATATCTATTCACATCACTGCAACTTACACAGGGTCAAGTAACTGTTACAATACTTCACAGATCTGTAGTATTACCTGAAATAAAAAATTGTTCTAGATCTCACCTCACTGAACTTCAGAGATTACATCTCGATTATTTTCTGTAATTTTTTCTTCGTTTAATTTCTAGGACTGATACGGATCCATATTATGAAGCAGAATTTAACCACGAACCTATTAAATTTCGATGCTAAATTCCATTATTCAAATGATATAAAAATCAACATTTACAGCCATGCATTGTATGATATTAGATTCATTTGCCACTTCAAAAGCGTTAGTCAAATTTAACACAATGAAAACAATTTCGCTATTATGAGCTTGCTTAATTGGCTTATTATTAAATATCTCCTGTGTTCAAAAGGGTGCAACAGAATGAACATTAAAAACTGTTTGATTGGTTAAAAAAAGAATCACAAATTTAATTCGTATTTGGACGCCGTTCTAAACCGGGTTATACATAGTCTTGCATGTGTTAAGACTTACCTGAACAGGCAAGTGTGCGGCAGGTACAAAAGCTGGTTTTGTATACAAAGGGCAGGTAAGTCTTCTCAGTTGCTGGAACAATCAATTGCTGCCAGATGCAGTTCATGCCGCGCCTTGGCCGGTACACGTGACTCATTTTCGCACACACACGTCATACTTGCGAGCGAGCCTAGGCCTTTTCAGGTAAGTCTTAACACTTGCATGACTAGCCCAGTTAACAACTTTACTAAGTATAAAATAATTTAACCCTAAGCAAGCGTACCAGTGGTGTATCTGCTCAAATTCATAAAAAAAAAGGTTCTCCATGATGCTGACGTTATTACTGTCGTAAAGAGTTGTAAACATAGGTACCTCTACACTATTTGGAAATAAAATTAAGATCCGATATGAAAATAAAATACAAATATTTATTTGCCAACATTGTGTAATTTGAAAATGCGAAAAGCCTTCGATTAAAGTAATAGAAAAATATTTTACTCACCCAATGTATGAATACCACAATATACCTGGAGGCCAAATGCGTGTAATCTAGTTTAGAGCCTGTGTAAATGCCTGTAGCATTAAAATACCTTCTAGAGTAGACTCTTATTTAGAGTAGACTCTTATAATCATGTAGGCCTTGAAGTAAAGATTGCACTGTATGATGAAAATGAACGCTCTACACCTAAAGCATACCTTACACGGTCAATAATACTGACAATATGTTATTAAATTGACAAAAATATTGACCGTGTAAGGTGGATACATTGGTTTGATTGATTGAACTGACGAGAATTCGAATTTCCGAATATCAGGCATCAATATCAGCGAGTAGGGGGATACTGTCAGTATTACTCACGAGTGTACCGTGGTATTACTGATCATCTAGGGTGCGCTGTCAATATTGAACCAATCCTTAGTGTAACGTCAGTTGCTGTCAACAATGGAAGCAGCAAGCACGTTTTTTAAACCAATCTTTCATCCAGCGCTTACGCTTTACTGTACGTTTTATGCTCAAAATTATCGTAATACATGCTCTCTGTCGAGGATCCATTTTCAACAGGCACGGATAATAATGTGCTGAAGGAAATATTGACAATAATACTTATCGTGTAAGGTTGAAAAATACTGATACAGAGATTGCAGTGGATTGTTGAGATATTGTCAGTATTGATTGATATCAATATTATTGACCGTGTAAACGTAAGCTTTAAGATGTAGTGTTTCCATATCTAAAACACGGCAAGTTACTACCGCAATTGTCAGCACTTATGCACTGCTCAATATCACGTAGTTGCGCGAAATCCGGATTTTTGTGTAACAAAGACTTAAACTTGATTGCAGCTTCAACACCAAGGCCTTTTTTCGGGTTCGGTAATTCCGGGGCACAACTGGCGAAACTTTTTAATCCGTTGTGGCAATTAGCTTGTCAACATCCGGATACTTGCTGCGAATTGTTTCTGACACTCAGTAAAAAGTATGAAGTAAACAGGTTATTTACTTTAAAGCGCACAAGACTCAAAGAGTCTACAGAAGAATGTTGTAGTGATGCTACAGGCGTTTATACAGACTTAAAACTAGATTACACGCGTTTGGTCTCGGGGTATATTGTGGTAGTGGTATCCATACATTGGGTGAGTAAAATATTTTTCTATTACTTTAACCGAAGGCTTTTCGTATTGCGCATTTTCAAATTACACAATGTAGGTAAATAAATATTTGTATTTTTTTTCAAATCGGATCCTAATTTTATTTCCAAATAGTATAGAGACGCCCCTGGACTCACCTATATTTACAACTCTTTAGATTAGACACACAAATTATAGCCTGTCCGCGATTTTAAAAATAAAATATTAATAATTATTTTATTTTAAGAAAATATGTGGTAATGTTGACTTTATCCTTTTACCAACGAAACAATAGGGATAAAAATATTTTCATCAAATGAATCTCCGCAAAATAACATAGCTAGGTTTTAAAAGGTTAAAATTTTGGCACCAATACTTTATGTAAAAACGCCTATTAGATAGACTAACTCTTAAACATCTTGTCTTACACACAAACCTGGGGAAACCTCAAAACAGCAATGACATCAATAAGTATTTGTCAGATAGCGTTCCATTTTCAGGCATTGGCGTCACGTATTGACCCTGTCGGGACCCATGTAAGGGTCATTCATACAAAAGAGAGTCATTTTAACACTACGTTTGTCCTCCATAACAAATGAGAAAATGAGGAGGTATTTATATGTACCCCTGACAAGTAGAATTCATTCATATTTTTAAAACTTTTACTTTACGGTAAATTCTACTTCAACTGCTTGAAACTGCTAATGGATGGCGCTATCTGTGTTGTACTGCTTATGCAGTTCGACATTGTAGCTTTAAGGATATACTTTTTCGGAAGGTAGGAATGTTCGTCTATCCTGTACTGATGAGAATCAAAGTTTGAAACAGGTCTGCAGGTTACGACATCCTAACTAAAGAAAAAGCTTCCTTCTTCCTAGTAGTTTCTTGTATTCAAAACAAGTATTTTATTATCTATGTTACAAGAAAATACGGCAAATTTTGGTATGTAATCAGCGCTCGGAGGGGCATATAGCCCGGGGAATAGCTGTTTTACCATGATTTGTCCAAATCCTTATTGCATAAGGAATTTTCAGGTGGTTTAGAGAACTGATTCTCAACTTTAAGTTTTTAAATGAGGAAATAATAAAACATAGGTAATGCCTTTAGCGAATACGGTAGAACCTATACTCCTTTCTACGGTGGTGTATGATAACTAGAGCTCGGAATTTAAAATTTTTACTGAAATATAAAGGGTTTGGTTCTGCAGCAGTTTCAAATTAATCAGAGCCAATAAGACTGCCCAATTTCGATTAGCAAATTGTTTTCCTTGAAGATGATTGTATCTGACTAGTTTCAAACTGCTGCAGAAATAAACCAATTAATTCGACAGACATGGGTGTGCATCCTCAGTACTATATTATTGTGACAATAATTAATAAAATTGCTTGCCTTGGGTTGTGCAATGAATTAAGGCCTGGCAATTGCAAAATGCCATTAAACAGTCGTAATATTACGTAAATACCTGGTATCTACCTTGTCGTAACAGCCGTAGGTGGATAGAAAGATTTTGCGATTAAAGAAAACGAAGGTCGGAAATTAGAGAGGTAAAATGTTCTAAGAACATTTGACATGGACAGCCAATAAATGCTTAACTGCCGTTCGACTAACATTACAGAATTATTTGAACTTGGTAGTTAGGATATATCTTCTTTTATTGCATGCAAACTACCTACCATGTCTTATAAAAAGGAATGGCCTTTTTCTGTGTGTCTGTAACAAACATCCGATGAAGCTAAAAGTGGAAATTTGGCTAAAATTGTCTATCATTATGTGTATATGTTGAATATTTTCGATTTCGATTTTGATTATTATCGTATGAAACCTTATTTAGATTTTTTCAAGCAAAGAAACAGGATGACTCACTTTTAGGGAAATCGCCCATAACCCCCTCCTAAAATACGCCACTGGACCAAAGTATAAAGTTATCCGAAGAATGGCAAATGGTAAAAACAATCAAAATATAGGGATTGTTTTTGCAATCAACAGTTTTCTTTTAAAAATAACTTGCCCTAAGCAAACCTCATAGCTTGATTATACCACAATCTCTACATCGACTAAAACTTTCTTCCCTTCCCTTCATCTTAATGTTTATATTCCCTGTTAATGCGCTTTATATGTCGTCAGGGAAAAAGCCAAAAATCCCCAAAACGAAAATAGAAACCAGCTTTGGCCACCATACTGTCCGAAACGAAATTTATTGTATTATAATTTATGGCAAGCTTATTACTTTTTTCCTTGTTCGTTGGCTCCGCCACGCTGAGCGTTTAATTTTGCACGGGGTTTCTTGGCGACCCGCATAAAATTTATATTTTTCTGCATTTCGGAAACACTTAATTTTTCTAGCAATACTAAAGGGTGTTCAAACGGGTACTTCGGGATGTAAATTTGACGCCATTTTCTCAACAACTTAACTTAGAAATTTTATCTTTTGCATGTGTCATCTAGATACCTGGTAATTTAATTCTGGATCGCTTTACGACGCACGGTGTGTCGATCATAACAAGCTAGCTGGACAAAAGGCATTAACGAATTTTTTGAAAATGTTTTTTTGAAGTGACAAACAACCCCTCCAAGTATACAATAAGGAATATGCACATTTTTTTTTTATTGCATAAATCGTTTAAGGAGGTCATTACAACCCCAAAACTGCTATTTTGAGGAAAATTACTGCGTTAATTTAGCTAAAAAAAAATTTTACTTTTCGGTATAATTTATTACAATTTCAAAAGGAGCCATTTGCCGGCTCAAAAAAGTTACGTCACAAGGATAAGTGGCAATCTACATGTTAACGTAAAGCTGAACCGAGGGCTGCCTACCTACAAACGTCTAGAAAATCAAGAATTTCTGTGATAGTCCGAAAGCAAGTCAGTATTTTCTCGAATGATTGTACCTCTATCCTCTATCAATTGATTTACCAAACTGATTGTTAATATTGTAAAGTTATATGCTTACGAATAGAAAAATGTCAGTCGACAAGACCTAAAGTCAAAAAGGTGATTTTTTTAAAATAATTATAGAACATTTTTCTGGGAGAGGAAACACAAGATGATTACCGACTCTCGGACTAAGACAAGAAGACAGCTGACAGCTACAGTACAGAGTTATATGGAGACCGGCATTAGTTTCCCAGCTGATTTAGTTGTTTATGCTGGTAGCGGTTGTGTTTTTATTACAGTGCTATTTGTGTATAATTCTTTTTATTAAACGTTAAAATGTATTAAAAATATAAACTACAAATATTGTAGTATGCCAATGTGCAAAAGTATCACTGTGTGTGCACTGCAAACCTCCTTTTTCATGTGCCCAAAAAACCGATGTCGAAGAAAGTACCTACTGCAAATTTAATCAAAAATTTTACATTAAGAGGTATCTGTAAAGGTTAGTATCGCTAAATTCAAGTAACCATATGTTGCTGTACATTTATTTTTATAGTATAATAAACAATAAGTGTTTTTAACTAAATTGTAAAGGCAAATCCACCAGCACTAACTTCCAGCCAATTTTCCGATTTTCTTTGCACAAATTCCGTTTTGGTCATTTATAACCAGTCTGTTTAATAAAACAAAAGGTTTTCTATCGACTAAATATTCTAGTCTTTGGGAAAAACTCAAGAAAATGGATTTACACTGAAATTTACATTACACTAGCCGTGACTAGCCATTATAAAACGTTGACGTAATAAAAAAAGTGACGTCACAAACAAAAGAAGTCCGTTTTACGAGATGTTGGATTTTGCAGGAAAATTTGCAAAATAAAACCTTGTTTTTTGTTAATAAAACCCAAAATAAAGAGATAACAGCAACTGCCATAAACATTTAATTTATGTAGAGAATACAAAAAAATATATTTCAGGATTTTTTGGATTACATGCATATTCCCTATTCCAAGTATTGTTTTGGTCAAAAATGTTCTAATGATGGGTTGTCAAGGTCAATGTATAAATGAAAGGGTACGTGCTTTTGCAGTTATTCTCAATTTTGCTATTCCTGTGATATCTTATGCCAGTGCTTCTAGTACTGTGTATATTATATTGTAGCAATGGATATTCAAGTTAAAGGTAAGTACTTTCTTATTTTGCTAAAAATATAAATAAACCACTATTCCAGTAACTTGAAAAATACCACGATGTTTGCATTTACTGACTTTTTCTCCATTTTTACTCTTTGTTTGTCTAGAAACTATATGCCCCCGCGTAACCCCGGGCTACAATGTATTTATGTGATAGCTGTCACCCTCTACTTTTAAACAACAAAAACTTTTGTTGCACACTTTTTACAACTATTTTTTTTCAGCCTACGTATACTCTATTCCGAAAGTTTTGACAAATGGCTTAAACATTAAGAAGAAACAGTATGCTGTACAAGATTTTTTAGTCTAAGCATGAGTTCTTGGGTATCACTGTGGCTTCACGGAGGGCGACAAAAAATATTAACAGCAGATTTTCTGCGAAATTGTCCGAAAAATGGACGCACTCTGGAAAGATCCGCAAGCACTTTCTGACTAAGAATTAAATATAATTACATTTATGTTAAACGTTTAGTTATTAGTTAGGTAGTGTAAGTTCCTGTAACTATAATTAGGTTACATTAACAGGGCGTCCGAAGAGCCCCAAGAAGTAGCACGGATGCTTTTTATAAATTATTTTGGTAGCTTTACCCTTTGAGTCAAAAAAAAATGTTCATAACAGTATTTAATAAAGGCGTTAGAAGCAGAAAATTGGAATACATAATTTTGTCCAGCATGATTTGATCGACACACTGTACGTCGCCATGCGTTAGCTAATTTTACCGCAATATGTTAAATAACTTTTTATGGCATTAATTTGAAAATATGCACCTTAACAATATGTTCTTTCAACAAGATGGCGCCACGTGTCACACGGCGCGGGAAACTTTGGATTTGTTACGGACACTTTTTCCTGGCTGCGTCATTTCTCGAAATGGTGATTTTAGTGGCCTGCACGATCATGCGATCAAACCCCCTCGTTTTTTTTTTTTTTGTCGGGCTTCCTCGAGGACAAAGTCTATTCTAACAATCCCCAGACGATTGGAGAATATTATTTTGTTTACTTTATATTTTACGAGATGGGGCTATCTTAAATACCAAAACGAAAAGTAAAGTCATATACCCTAAAAATCTCTCGATATTTAATATTTCTATATTCGTGAATCTTTTGAATTTGTAGTACTTCTTTTCTACTCTAGATGCGATTTACCACGTAGAAATAAAACATTTTTCGAAATATACCCCAACAATCATTACCTACTAAAAATCAGAACAAATTACTTCCCTACCAAAAATTACTTAATTACCTATAATGACTAACCCAAAACAAAACCATTAGCGACTGACGCTGACAGAAGAGCACGTACTCACAAAATGCCGATGGCACACGAATGAACAAGCCAATCGGCTAGCCTCCTGTGAAAGAGCAGACGCAAGTCGTCGCTCATTGGAAACAAACAACCGACGTAATTTTGTAGGTGTTACAGTGGTGTAGTTTTGTAGATGTAACAGCGAAGCCCACATAACATAGGTACACTAATTTAAGATGTTAGTATTCAAACTATATAGTGAAAGAGCTCATTGTTTTAATACATGTTTTTACTCTGCTGTCAAAAGAACCGATAATCAATCACTAACAAATTAGCTGCAGGTAGAGATATGTTGCCAACATAACTTTTTATATCGCAACATATAAAAAGAAAATCCTCCTTGCATGCTTATGCCATTTTTAAACATAGCTACTTTGTACAGTTGTATTTTAAAATATCGATCTTGCCTCGTAACAAAACACTGCCAACATGGAAAAGGCGAAACAACAACGGGGCACAATACAACGAAAAAATTCACCGACTCGGCCTGTCGGTGAAACTAGACGTATGCAGCAAGGTAAAACAAAGAAAGTTAATTGAACCAATCTCTGCTGCTGAAAAAGGCTTTGCTAGAGGTGAAATTACGAACAAAATAGCTTTTTATTTGTCGAGAACTGGAAATAGTGCCTCCGAAAACGAGCACGAGGATGATGGTTCTATCATAATTTTAAATCAAACAAAAAATAAGTTTAAAACAAACTAAAACCCGGTTAGGCGAAATATCAACTTAAAAGTTAGAAATAAGTTGCATGTGTGTAAATAGGACTTATATTTAACGTTATATTAAAAATCTTTACTGTCTGTCATACCTATTCATACGAAAGATGTTTCACAGAACAGGTGTTGCCCCTAGTTTTTTTTTCTGTCGAAGACAGCCCACGCAAGCTTCAAACCTAAGTACTAACGTACCATGGGCGCCTGAAGAGAATTAGCTGGCGATCTGGCTATTGAAGTACTGTGTTGGTGCCAGCTGAGATGATGTTCGCAAGCGATGCCAACAGATCGATCCCTTCATTGTTCTGTAGGGCTTGGCCATTCATGTGGATGGGGTAAGTGTTGCCGTATTTTTTGCGTAACAGGGTGCAAGACTGGGTTTTGGAAGCGTTGAACTAAACGTCAGCGTAACTGTGGATGGGATTGGTAGTTGAAGGGAGCAGGTCATCGTTAATCAAATATTTATCTAATACCATCACTAAATGAGCCTAGTTAGCTTAATTTTAAATTTAGAAGTAAGAAGAGGGAAAATATTAGGCGTACACAGAAAAAACTGCTATGCTATTTTCAATAATAGTATTATTCTTGACCACTCTCACATTAGTTATATTAAAGTTAATATTGTCTCAACAAAACATCACTGAAATAACCAAAAAAAAAACATTGCTTTAAATATAAACTTATTATAGAGTTCAAAAGTAGTCTTACTTTGAAAACTATATTACCATTTTTTCAATTACAGAAATACTATTGGAAACCAATAAATTACTAATATCCCTCAGCGTATAGAATTGTTTAAGCTAAACATTAAATTATTTGAAGAGAATGCTCAAATATAATTGGGTGAAAAATAGCTATTTGTGGGCGGTGTGATTCAAATTAAAATATATTTTATTAAACGAACAAGAGCTACAGTTTAAATAATAAAATCTAAAAATTAAGTGAATTATCTTCATATCATTTCAATTAACATAAAATCTGTTATAAAATATATAAGGTATTAGAGAAATAATAAAAAATATTAATTCAATGGGTTCTATTGTTGGCTGAAATATTAGTTCTATTGCTCGCGGAGGGAGGGGTTAAAATTGTGATGTTGGAATTTGTTCGTTCAATCGTCGTTTAAGCTTGTAGCCTGTTTGTTTATTGCGTTATACGCCAAAAGTAATACATCTCTGAGACTGGGCAACTGATTTCAGTATTTTATGGTAAGTAAAAGAAATCTATTATATAATAATAATAAATTTGTAATACAATAATCATTAATATATTATATTATGTCCTATTTACAGATATGCAGCTTGTTTCTAACTTGTTCAGTTGTTATTTTTAGTAGGTATGTTTTAGTTTTTTAACTTATTTTTTATTTCAAGCTTTAAGTTTTGTAAACAACACTTAAATAAAAAGGAATTGATGATGGCCTCTCGAAGACGAAACATCGGATTAAAAAACAAAAATACCATGTTAGAGCCCATTAAAAGTTGCAACGAAAATGTGCTTTTTAATTTACTCTAGCAACATAATAAGCCGAGAAAAAAATTAAAACCAAAACCTAAAATTTTTTATTCATATTTTCTGAAACCTCGAAATAGTATACAACAAAAAAAAATGCTTTAACAGACAGCTAGATAGACCGAAGGAAATATTTTTCTCAATTCAAGGATCCAAAAAAGGAAAATCAAAATAAACACAGGTAGTTTTTAAAGTACAATACCTCCTTCTACCGAACACAATAAAAACAGGCTGTTCATGCTTAATTTAAATTCTCATTCAAAAACGCCTTATCGGCTGTTGGTATAATTTTAAAAAGAGAAAAACTGTTTAACAGTGCAGGGCCAAAAACACTTTAAAGTCTTGGACAAAGAAAAATTATAAAATCAATAGTCCAGTTTGTTTGGCATTAGTAACACAAAAGAAAGTAAAAGTTAAAAGAAAATGTGAAACTCAAAGGGAAAAGAGGTTTCGGATATTAAAGAAAAAAGTTTATCTTTGCTGGAAGAATTCTACGAGATTACTAATACAGCTGATAAAAAGGATTTTCCTTAAAGATCCGCAATAATTTCCTTTTTTGGTTATTGAAAGAAAGTATAAAAGGTGGATAGAATGAATCTGAGATGACAAAAGGGATCGTGAAAGACAAACGTTTTTTTTTTTATTTAAATCCTCAAACATTTTTAAAATATTCCTTGATTTCATATCATGATAAAGCTCGAAGAGATTTTTCTTATAGCAAATTAGCTATTTTGCAAGCAGCTTTACTCGTGTACAAGTCTTTGTCATTCAGGCCTATCTATATAATATTGATACTGATGTAACAATTGTATCCACGTAATACGCAACTTTTTGAAGTTTCCAGTTTAAAGCTTCTGCGCGTTTTCCTAACAATTTGTTGTAATGAAACATGTTGCAAAAATTAATTTAATTGTTTGTAAAGGCTGTCACAATAGGTAATTATGATTTTTATATTTCAAAAAAAAGTCGGCCCTTTTCCGATTTCGTCAGATACTTTCTAATAGAACCTAGAACACCCTTAGGCGGTGCCCGAAAAACAAATCATATTTATTTCTTACCTATACAAGGATGGACCCATATATATATATATATATATATATATATATATATATATATATATATATATATATATATATATATATATATATATATATATATATATATATATATCACAGACCAGGGCTAGCAGGCCCTGGTCTGTGAACTCTTTTGTGTTTTTCAACTTCCCAGTTTCCCATCCAATAACTTGGTTATGTGCTACTGATGAGTGCTAATAAGCACGAAACACGTGTCTAGCACTACCTTCCGGACAGTTTCCCCGTTATTTTCTCTACTTTATAAATTATACTGTCGTTATTTCCTTACTTTATATATATATATATATATATATATATATATATATATATATATATATATATATATATATATATATATATATATATATATATAGCGTCTGCCCAGATTTGGTTACCAAATGGGAAACTGAAAGTTTTTTATTTTTGATTTTACGAGAAAAAGTTATTCTTGATAAAAAGTTTTGCTTGTTGTAAAAGTAAGACTGGCATTGAAAAAAAAAGATATGTTATACAGGGCGTAAATGAAATAAAGAAAATCGAGTAGTTAAAGTACATAGCATGGAATTTTCGGTAGTAATGTCATTTGTAAATGCAAATAAATACTTTTTTAATGAAACGTTTCATTAAACTTCTTTCTATACTTCTTTCATGACTAAAGCGTTTTTTTTTAAATCTAATAACTATTTTTATTATCATACCTGTATGTGGTGCTGGTTTCATAATAGGTAATAGGTAAGAGTGACATTGACGATGATGAGCTCGATATATTGCTTCATGTTACAGAGGAACCCAAAAAAAGCTTTGAACAAAGATCCCATGAATTGGGATACTTAATTAAATTTATCCAAACTGTTTTGAAGAAAAACAAATAGAAATATTTTAAACCCAAATTTATTCACGCATTTCCTGGAGACTTGGATATACGATTTGATTATTGTCACTGGATAATGGGGTATTATGAAGATCATCCAAATTTCGGGTTTCAAATTTTGTTTTCCGTCGAAGCGACGTTTACCACCAACGGAATGTTTTCATCACAAAATTTGGAGTATAACTAATCCTTACTGGGTAGTAAAATGTCGGAGTCGAGTGTCTCAGAAAGTTAATATTGGGTGTGGTGTTTTGAAAAACAAAATTTTAGGTCCAATTTTTTCGATAATATCATTAACGGGCAAATATTTTTAATTTTTTGCAAAATGACTTTTTTGATATTATTGATGAGGGGCCCCTGCATGTAAGGCAAGATTTAATATTTAGTTAGATGGTGCCCCTTGTCATTTCTTAGCAGAAGTAAGAGTCTGGCTTAACTTCAATTTCAAAATTTGGCGAAATTCGAATCAAGATGATAATTTTGCTGATTGGCCGCCTAGGTCCCCCGACCTCACACCTCTTGATTTCTTCTTTTGGGGACGAATTAAGGAAATTGTTTACAAATACAGACCTCAAAATCTTATTCATTTAAAAAACAGGATACTAGAAGCATGTGAAGAACTCCCAGCCGATCATGTAAGACATTCTGTTTGCCGGTTTAAGAAAAATCTTATTAAGTGCATTAAAAATAACGGTGGTTCTGTTGTGGCCTAAAATTTGGTTTTAGGATCTGTTAGTTAAAATAAATAGTTTTCTAAATATTTTTTCTTGATTTTCATTACGCCCTGTATAACATATCCTTTTTTTTTTCAATGCGAGTCTTACTTCTACAACAAGCAAAACTTTTTATCCAGAATAAACTTTTTCTCATAAAATCAAACATAAAAAAGTTTCCCATTTGGTACCCAAATCTGCGCAGACGCTGTATATATATATATATATATATATATATATATATATATATATATATATATATATATATATATATATATATATATATATATATATATACAGCGGAGCAACACTGGGTGAACTAGTTGGCGCGAGCCACTACATATTACCCATCCTTTCCGAACATTTTGGATATAAGGACTCTCTTTGATTCTGGTCAAAATGTGGTCTGTTCTTCAGTCACCCTGGGTGTAAGCCTGCCCGCTGATGGGTAAGGGCCCAGAAATCGATAGCAGGAGGTCACCCAGACCAGAATCAGAAATAGTCCTCATTATTTTTATTTTTCATTCACGGCCTTCTCGCTGCACTAGCGAAGAAGTAAATCTTCGCATTTACATTTAATATATTACCTATAGGCCAAGAAATCTTCCATTTTTCTACTATTGTTGTACAATGGTGCATTTGTACCGTCGACGTCGAGAAATTCGACATCGACATACTTTCGAGTATGTTTTGTGTTAGCAGCCAAACATTTTTGGAGCAACAGTGGGTGAACTAGTTGGCGCGAGCCACTACATCTTACCCATCCTTTCCGAACATTTCGGATATAAGGACTCTCTTTGATTCTGGTCAAAACGTGGCCTGTTCTTCAGCCACCCTGGGTGTAAGCCTGCCCGCTGATGGGTAAGGGCCCAGAAATCGATAGCAGGAAGTCACCCAGACCAGAATCAGAAATAGTCCTCATTATTTTTATTTTTCATTCACGGCCTTCTCGCTGCACTAGCGAAGAAGTAAATCTTCGCATTTACATTTAATATATTACCTATAGGCCAAGAAATCTTCCATTTTTCTACTATATATATATATATATATATATATATATATATATATATATATATATATATAACTATATATATATATATATATATATATATATATATATATATATATATATATATATATATATATATATATATATATGAAGAACTATTGATCCGGGAGTACATCCGTTCGTTTGTTAAATTCCTGTTGGAATCTGGCAGACGTCTCGCCAAGGTCTCACTTGGCATTATCAATGCTTACTCGTTGCTGTCAAGTCGTAAACTGATGAATCTTTGTCGTGACTCTCGATATTTATGGCCTGCGCCGGATGTTGTAGCGGTTCTGGTTAGCTGGCGTTGGCTCCGCCCCCTCAGTCGTTGCTTCGTTGGCTGTTTGTTGTGATGTGGTTGCGAGTTGATGCGCTTCGGCTTGCCGTTTTACTATTGTCTTCCATGTACTGGACAAATGCAGAGCGTCGTCCCTTTTGTTTAGATGACCGGTCTTTTCTATTTCGATGGCTTCTCGTATTATCCTAGTTTTGTAGTTTTCGACGTTTGCCAGTTGTCTGCAGCTATCAAAATTGATTTTGTGTCCTGTTTGATGTTGATGTTGAAACTGGGCCGATGTAGTTTGTTTGTTTCTGATAGCCAGTTTGTGTTCTTCTAACCTGGCTGAAATTCGTCTGTTGGTTTGTCCGACGTACATTTTATTGCAGGTACCGCATGCTACACTATACACACCTTGGTTTTCTAGTTTAATTTTCTGTTTTGGATTTTTTAATGTTAACATTAATGCCCCAATTTCTTTAAAATGTGAAGAATCTTTTTCTACCAGCCCTTGTTAAAGATTTATTCAAAGACATTTTTTTATCGATATTTCCTCTTTGTAACATAAAAACACAAAAGAAAATAAGGTGACGTAAAAAAAGCAAAAATATTTTCGTGTCAATACATTTTATCTGAACATTCGAACTTCATAAGAAAAAAAAATCTCGAGCTTAAGATTTCGGAAAAGAGGTATTTACTTAGCGCTTATTTATTTTACCTGCACCCTATCGGCCGGAGTCGAACAATAGGGTGTGTTTTCTCACACACTCTGAAGCAAAAAGTAACATTTTGCTTAGCAGTGAAATTAAAAAAGAAAATAAATGAAAATGTATAACAGCCTTCAGCACTCGAATATTTCAAATATAGCTAAACGGAGCAGTAGGATAACAACTAAGCTGTCTTGTTTTATTTTTTAATCAAATCATTCACCTTCATTATGCATGGGTATAAATAACTATACACAAAGAATATTAAAATTTTAGACGGCATTAGGAAGAATTAAGAATGCATGGCAAAATATTATACTTAGTTCTTCATCTAAATAAAAAAAGATCATATCATTTGCAAAGCAGTAAATTGCGGTACCACAATACATTCATATCGTTTTAAAACCTTTTCACAACGGAATGAAATATGATGGACATTTTCTTATTTAGTCACAACCGAGTGAAACATGATGACCACTTTTTAAGCAAGCTCTTCACACCCGAATAAAATATGATTACCATCTTCTACGGGAGGTCTTCGCGTATAATGCAATTTCTAAACGACCTCTTCACAACTGAATCACATAATATAATAGCCATTTTCTGAGAGCGCTTCACAACTGAATGAAATATGATGATTTCTAAAAGAGTTTTTCACAATGAATAAAATATGGTAAGCATTTCCTCATAGAACTCTTCACGACTAAAAGCAGACCAAAAACTACTCAAACTTATGAATGATGATCGTCCAATTCGATCACAGGGCGAAATGATCAGACGCGTCCATCACAATCTGACTAGTATTTATGTTATTCAGAATAAAAATGAGTAGTATTTTAAGCTCTAATGATTATTATCCGTTTTTTTAGAATCAATTATACAAAAAGTTTCATCCAAAGGAAACAATCTTCCAGCGACCACACTATAAAAAAAATGTGCAACAGAACACCAACTTTACGGTATGCCTTTATTTTTGATCTATACTTATCCCCCAAAACAACACTGTTTTTTTTTATATCCGCTCCTGTTTTTTATATCCGCCATTGACATTTTTATATCTGTCACTGGCTTTTTCATATCCGCCACTGACTTTTTTATATCCGCCACTGGCTTTTCGCGCAGTAGTGTGTATTGTGGATATAAAAGCAAAAATGTTTAACCCAATGCTTCGACGATAGATTTGTTACATTTTAAACATCTAATCTGATAATAAAGCATTGATGTGTTTTAGGTATTTTTGTTAGACCTGTGTATAGACAATACAGGATTGCCAAAAAAACCTCATTTCCTCTTAAAGGAACACAAATAGGATGTCTATTCTTTTATACGATGTCTGGTAACTCTGATTATTATCGCAAAACCAAACACTACCACCAG
The DNA here is from genome assembly GCA_963971165.1 of Philopedon plagiatum. Taxonomy (NCBI): domain Eukaryota; kingdom Metazoa; phylum Arthropoda; class Insecta; order Coleoptera; family Curculionidae; genus Philopedon; species Philopedon plagiatum. The sequence goes on from OZ020191.1 coordinate 13,177,474, forward strand.
CTACTAATACATAATCATGGTGATTTTTATTCAAAATGTGGAGTTAGTATAAATGCAAATCAAATTTCAAAATTAAAAAAATCTTGTATTTTTAAAGTAGGCAAACTTTATAACGAGAACCTTTTTCTAAGTAGGTATACTAGAGGAAACTTCCCATTTTTCTTCAATTTTATGGAACATAATAAAGAAAGTACTGCTGAGTGTTTTGATAATGGCATGCCTTATCTATTTGTAATTCGATATCCACCTCAACTCTGCTACAACCGATAAAAACTAACGTAAATTATACCGAAAATATGATAAAAACGAATATAATTCTACGCAATCTGAGCTCCACAAAATGCCTTTGTTACAAACGACGTTTCCATAACCATAATGTTATAATAAAGTATTGTTGCCAAAACTTCTTACCTTTAATTTAAATTCCTTTATCATAATATTAAAATCCAGTGCTTATCCAGAATTTATGTACAGATTTTCATTCAAATGCTTAACAACGCCAATATTTGACAAATTTTGCGGAAAGCTATGTTTTGTTATCACAAACATAAAAGCCACAAATTCTTAAGCATATTTTAGTTACACCCATCAGTTATTATTAAGATAAAATTTTGCATTGTTCTGAAGCATTTTTATTGACATCTTTGGCTTCTCGCTGAAGTTAATGTTGGCAACACCACAGATTTGTCAGATTTACATATTTTGTAAAGTCTTGAATAAAAAAATAAGCGCATCTATAAAGTATGTTACCGTCAACTTTAAAAGATAACAGTAAGTACGGTTTCCTGGGATTATTGCGATTATTGCAGAGAAATAAGAGAGAGAATGGGTGCACTAAAAAGAAAACACTAAAAACAAAAAAACCTTTAAAAAATTATAGACTCTGAAAAGCACTAAAAAGGTTGGTAAGCTCTTACCAAAGATATTAAATTTTCAATTCAGACTGAAAACCCATCAATAAGTAATGTTGCATGGCAGTTTATTCCATTTATTCACGACTTTACAAATAAAACGGGTAAATCTGATCATGTGAATAAAAGCTATTATTATTTTACAGCGGCAAACAGGGGGCAAATCCAACTAACTACTCACAAGGGTCTGGATGACGGGCGACGCACAATTATTTTTTAAAGGTCGACTATTCCGTTCGAATGATTTTAGCTTTTCCTTTCGCCGCCAAGTGGATTTGATATTTTGCTTTAATCTTTTGTCTTTCTATAATTGTAAAAATGTTATACCATTATTAATAGAACAACTGCTACACATTAAGGTATGTAGGCATACATACCAAGTCTTTAGCAAGATAGTATTTATCTGAGAAAACAGACATACAAGTTATACAACATCACAATTATCTGATCCTATATTTTGTGATTAATTTAATACGTTTTATAACTACACTGTACCATTTTGTATAAATAGAAACTTGAATCGATAACAATTTGTCAAAGAAAGACATCAAAATACGCACAAAACGTAGTCCAGTTTGAAAAAAGGTTCTTTTCGGTGTCTAACAGCACATGTTTTAGCACATACATTTACATTATTATTTTGTTTATCTAAAATATATCATACTAAAGAATTGCAGTGCTAAAAGTGTGCTGATAGATATTGACAAGGATTTATATTCGGAAATGGGCCCTTTTTTCAATAAAGCTACTTTTAGATGCTATTTTAGATTATTTATTTTGACAAGTAATTGTTATCAATTGTATGTAAGCTGATAGTTCTTATACAAAAAAATCATGCAGTTTATAAAAAGAATTAAATTTATCACATGTTACAGGGTCAGATATGTGTGATGTTTGGCGCCGTTTTTGATAGAAAATTGCAACCTTTCCTTTGTTACACTATTAGGAACACCATGAATTATATTCAAGTCATATAACATAAAGTTTATTTTTTTTTAATTTGTCTTAATTTATCATTAAAGATGATTTATTAAGATTTAATATTCATAATGGTTTTTGTAGTACCGGAAATCCCTAGGAGATAGAGTTCCAAAACTGTGTAAGACGTTTACTTTGTCTTATACGACGTATGTTCATTATGCAAGTTTAGTGAAATACTCTTATATTATTATTGATATATACAGAGAGAAAGAAAAGAAGGCAGAACAGAACTAAGGATGCAAAAAGGAAAGCTACATAAACGAAAAAAATTAATTAATTAGATTCCACTACCATAGAAGAAGGTAAATGTTGGAGTTGGAAATAATATACAGAGTGCAAGCGGAGAGGAAGAACTGGAAGAACGTCTCCGGTGAGCTTGTAACCGTAAGGTGCGAGGAAGAGGGAAGTGGATTTTAAAACAGTGGTCAGACTTGCAATGATTTATATAGCGGAAGAAGGACCAATAAATAAAGTGAGTGAAAGGACTTTTTGAGGTAACAGAAATGAAAATGTTATGTAAGGTAACAAGAAGAGATACGGATAGGAATGCAAGAATAAGGGAAACAACCATTTTGTGAAAATATCTAAGAAGATACAGAAGAGAAAACTACCGTATCTAATGAGAAGAGATAATGAATATGTCCGTAGAAGTGTAATGATAGTGGAAATGAATGCGAGGAGGAAAAGGAATCAAGCATGAATCGATGAAGTAAAGAATTATTTAAGAAAAAAAGGTTTAACAGAAGAAAAAACTCAAAATCGGGCGTTATGGAGAAACCTGAGCAAGCCAGGAACGTCTATTCCTTATAAAGTTGACAAAGGCGGATTCAAAGAAGAAGAAGAAGAAGAAGAAGAAGAAGAAGAAGAAGAAGAAGAAGAAGAAGAAGGAGAAGGAGAAGAAGACAAAGAATGATTTTTGTAATGCTCATAAAATATCGACCCGAAATAATCTACTAGGTGATGTTTTTTTGGGTCATGTACCCTTCAACCATTCCAAATAAGTTTTTGATATGACGCTGACTTAGCTTCATAACTTAGTTGTTAAGCTAAAACAGTAGTCTCAAGAATTACCCGGATTGTAATAAATTTGTCTGGTAAACACTACAAAAAGTATTATGTATATACAATTCAAAGTAATATATTGCCATTTTAAGCATTATGTTTATTTATATAGGCTTTTAATCCTTTAGATTACTTGGGGAAGACCCTGATAAAACTTTTAAAAGCACAGCGTCTAACTAAATTATAATTAAAAAAAAATTCACGAGCTGTGGATTCCGTACTAAAGTGAACTAAAATTTTGTTCTACATAAATGCCAAAGTTCTTGCTAGTAAGCGATAATAACTGATTTTTCTAAAATCATGTGGTGTTTCTAATAGCACATTCAAACTTTAGGCTGACAATACTGTCTAAAAACTTTAAAAACTTGTCAAACAACCCGTTTTTCAAATTTAATTACTCGGTCTATCTGCTAACTCCGTTTTATCTTGTCGTAATAAAATAATGAAATATTTAGACGAATTGTCGATCAATCCCTCAAATTTGAGGCGACTAAACGTTTTGTTATAAATACTACTAATAAAATTATTTGTAGGCTAAGCGGCAGCTGCAGTGTAGAATGTCATTGAATACAAGAAAAAACTATTTATTATAAAAAAAATAGGCATTAGATGAATAGAACGTTTGCTGAATCCCCCCTCGATCAATTTTGCAACTAATGATCATTTTAATCTTATTAATTTTAATTAAGTTTAATGCTTAAAAAATAAACCATAGTAATTACACTACGCTTTTGATTAAATGAACCGTTTCCAAGAAGTGCTAGATCTTCTTTCTTCTTAAAATCTCTAGAATGTTCTGCAGGGCCCTCCTTTTTTACCTGTTTTTTGTATTCCCTCTCTTCTAGGCACAACTCTATATTGAATCAAGTAAATATATAAAATTTAGAATTCTCTAAACCACCTGAAGATGCCTTATACAATAAGGATTTTATCAAATAATGCTAAAACAGCTATTCTCCGGGCTACATCTGCCCCTCCGAGCGCTGGATTGATACTAGAATGAGCCGTATGTTCTTCTAACACAGTTAGATAATAAAATACTTATTCAGAATGCAAGAAACTACAAGGAAAAAGGAAGCCTTTTTTAGTTAGGATGTCGTTACATGTACAGGGTCTTCCAACGAGGACTGAACAGGGGCTCATTTTTGAGCTTCCTTGTATTTAAAGAAAAATCTAAAATAGCCAATCGATGTACTTTTTCCTGCAGAATTCAAAAATGAAACCAAAAATTTATTTGAACCAGAAACAAAAGAGTTACGCTATGGATAAGGTGTTTTTTAAATGGAACATAGCTTTTTTTATACGATTTTCGGAACGAGTGATTTTTTTTATGTCCGTTCTGATTAAAATATTTAATATTGTGACAGCTATTTTTATTAAATTTTAATGTTTTATCCAGTATAATTTAACTTCAACCTGTTTGAAACATACACTAGGTAATAAAGGTAAAATCACCTTGAAATCTTTCAAAGTCAAAAAATTTGACAAATTTACTATAATATTGCCGAAATGAAATATTCATTAGATGAGAGATTGCAGATTGATATCTTGTTCTACAAATGCCAAGAAAATGCAAGAGAAGCAAGGAGAAGATTTATTGCAATCTCTCATCTAATGAATATTTCATTTCGGCAATATTATAGTAAATTTGTCACATAAAAAAAGCTATGTTCCATTTAAAAAACACCTTATCCATAGCGTAACTCTTTTGTTTCTGGTTCAAATAAATTTTTGGTTTCATTTTTGAATTCTGCAGGAAAAAGTACATTGATTGGCTATTTTAGATTTTTCTTTAAATACAAGGAAGGTCAAAAATGAGCCCCTGTTCAGTCCTCGTTGGAAGACCCTGTACCCCTGACAAGTAGACTACATCATTATTTAAAAAAAAAAATTACTTTGGGGTAAACTAATGTCGGAACAATAGCCCAGTGCTCCAACGCGCTGGGTTTGTGACGCGTCTCCGGCACTAGACCAGGTTCGAATCCTGGCCCGGCCGCACGCTTAATAAAAAAAGTGTGGCCAGACATTTAGTAGGATTGTCACAAAAAGGGGAAGGTGGTAGAGGAATTCTTCCTCGACCGAGGTGGTACCACCCCACACATCCTCTTAAAGGGCTGGTGAAATCCCAACGGATGTTTCCAGCTCTGGATGTGTGAGTCGATTCCCCAGTACACCCACGGTACCTAGTACTTAGACCTCGGTCTTCGTGGGCTGTCAGAAGATAAAAAAAAATCGCTACTCCGACTGCTTCAAACTGCTAATGGTTGGCGCCACCCGTGTCATACTGCTTATGCAGTTCGACATCGTAGCTTTAAGGATTTACTTTTTCGGCAGGAAGGTATGTTTGTTTATCCTGTACTGACGAGAACTAAAGGTTCGAAGCCGGCTGGGTTCGGTAACGATATCCTAACTAAAGAAAAAGCTTCCTTCTTCCTAGTAGTTCCTTGCATTCTGAACAAGTATTTTATTACCTGTATTAGAAGAAAATACGGCAAATTCTGATATGTAATCTAGCGCTCGGAGGGGCATAGCCGGAGAATAGCTGTTTTAGCAAGATTTGTTCAAATCCTTATTGTATAAGGCATTTTCAGGAGTGATTTAGAGAACTCTAGATTCTCAATTTTACATCTAAACTGGTCAACAAAAAAATCGGCAAAAGTTATTTTTACCCGACTTTTCAAACTGCTATAATTTTTTGAAAACTTAACTTTTTTGAGAGCGGTTTTCGGATATTGATAGCTCGTCTTTCCCAAATTAAGCATCAAGAAATGATTTTGCAATGGAAGTGACATTTTCATGCTATACAGGGTAATTAATAAGGTAATGTAAAACTACTAAAACTTTAGGTGTGTGCCATATTGCCAATATTTTTTTTTGGTCGTTCCGACATAGCACGTTAGTAAGCTGGTATCAATATCTCCAGACGTATTCGCCGGAATTTCGATTAATGGTCTCTGGCGAAAAATACAGGAGAAAACAAAAAAAGCATACAAATTTTGGTAGCGTCATTTTTAAAACGCTGTAGCTGGAAAATGGATTAATAGACTTTGTCGGGCTTTTTGGGAATTGAAAGCCCTTTTCGTGTAGAGTTTTACCTAATAAACGGTTTTTTGTTCAATGTCAAAATGTTTGCGTTGTATAGGGGTGAACTAAAAAATAAATGAAGTGTTGTTAAAAATCAGTTTTCTTTTAATTTGTGCAAACTGAGTTTTTTTCTTCCAAAACTAGGGCGTTTTGCTCAAATTTCGATTAGTTATACAGCGTGTCCAGAAACCATCTAAACAAATGCGAAACTTTTTTATTTTTGACTTTACAAAAAAGGGAATCCCTCATAAAAATTCTGCATCGTAAGAAAATAGCATAGCCATTCAAATATTTGATCTAAGACTCAAAAATGTAAATGTCCTAATCCATGTAAAGCTAAAAAGACACAAAATCGTTATTTAAGGGTAAACTGCCACTGCAAATGTACTAGTGTTAACTTTTTATGTTAGTGAATTAGGTTTGGAATATACAGGAGGTCCCAAAACTAAAAATAATTTTTTATTATCGACTTTACAAAAAAGTACCTATATCTTTATAAAAAGTTCTACATTGTGAGAAAAGGACATGATGAATCAAAAATTTGATCTAGGACATATAGGGTGGTTAAACTTTGAAATGGCCTTACAACAAGGGTAAGCTAAATTTCAATTCAACCACTATGGTATTTGTGCAAGGTTACTAATTAAGATATAAGTAAGCACTTAAACTTAAAATGAGGCGTACAGGGTGATTAAAGGTTTATTTTTATTTAACATAATTTTAATACCAAATGAAATATTAGGGTAAAAACATATTGAACATGACAAAATAACTAAATAAATTTAAACTTCCATGCAACCTCCGTCCTTTTCCATACAGTTTATCTTTAAATAAAGATTTGGTGTCTCTTTAACTTTACGTAAATTGAGACTTTCAGCTTTTTAAGCCACTCTGTATTGTCCTATATCATGTTTTTGAATAATTATGCTCTTTTTTCACAATGTTGACTTGTTATGAAGATACTTTTTTTGTAAAGTCAATAATTAAAAATATATTTTATTTTTGGGACCTCTTGTATGTTCCAAACCTAATTCACTAACATAAAAGTTACCTCTACTATATTTACAGTGTCAGTTTACCTTTAAATAACGATTTGTGTCTTTTTAGCTTCATGTGGATTAGGACTTTTACATTTTTGAGCCACCCTGTATGTTTTGAATCAAATTTTTGAATTGCAATGTCATTTTCTCAGGATTCAGAACTTTTTATAAAGAATAACTTTTTGTCCGTAAAGTCAAGAATAAAATGTTTCCGATTTGTTAAGATGGTTTCTGGACACGCTGTATAACTAACCGAGAGATGGACAAAACGCCCTCGTTTTGGAAGAAAACAAACACATACTGCTCAATTTTCACAAATTAAAAAAAAACATTTTTAACAATGGTTTTCATTTACTTTTTAGTTCACCCCTATACAAACGGAAGCATTTTGACCTTGAAAAAAAAACAGTTCATTAAGCCGCGTTCTCAGAGCTTCGTTGTGTCGCCAGCGACATACTTCCAACCAATAGGATTTGAATATTTATTTTCCCCTAACCCCCACTTCTTTGCCGCTGGTTTGGGTTTGCTTGTCGCCAGTGTAGTTGGATTATTTCAACTTCATTGCTGCTGTCGCGCGTTTAGTTTTGTTTTGTTTGTGGTTTTTATGGAATTTAGTAATTTATAGAACCTTCAAAGTTTCTAATGGAGTAAAATTGTTATACCGCGGACGAAGTCGCGGGCGCAAGCTAATATTAAATAAGTTAAAAGTAAAGAGAACAATTTTTTATTTCAATCCACTTAGTTAAAAGACAAAAACCCTTAACTAATATTTTTTAATATTTTCGTTTTCTTGGTTTCTCGATTGGTCAGTAAAACTAGCTTTAAATTTGTTTTAACGCTTCGGTTTATTTGCTTAAACCATCTTCAGAATTCTATAAAGAAATTATTTTTTCATATGTATATAGGTATATAAGTGGTAATATTAATTTTAAGACAAACAATTAGGCTTGTCTGGTTTTCATTAGCATTATTGGAGCCTTTAGCTTTTCGCCAAAGATAATATGATATTAGTAAATTACGCCTTTCCATAACAAGGATTATTCAAAACGGAATATAGACACAATTATCTTGCACAGAAAAAAGAGTTTTCACGTACAAAAACAATTACAAATTATGAAAATCATCTAAGGTTAGGTTTTCATCGAATGACAGGCGACAGGACGGCTCATCGGCGACAGCCGGTGCTTATCGCCGCGACACCCAATAAGATAGAAGTGGGGATGTGTCGCCGCGACAGCACGAAGCTCTGAGAAGGCGGCTTTAGATAAAACGCCACACGAAAGGGCTTTCAATACCTAAAAAGCCCCACAAAGTCTATCAATCCGTTTTCGAGGTACAGCGCTTTAAAAATGACGCTACCAAGATTTGTGTGCTTTTTTTATTGCCTCCTGTATTTTCCCTCAAAGATCATTAACCGAAATTTCGGCGAACACGTCTGGAGACATTGATATCGGCTTACTAACGTGTTGTGTAGGAATGACAAAAAAAATTTATTGGCAATATGGCACAAACGTAAACTTTTAGTAGTTTTACATTACCTTGTTAATCACCCTGTATAGCATGGAAATGTCGTTTCCATTGCCCAATCACTACTTGATACTTAATCTAGGCAAGACGAGCTACCGGTATCCGGAAACCGCTCTCAAAAAAGTTAAGTTTTTAAGAAGTTATAGCAGTTCGAAAAGTCGAGTTAAAATGGCTTTTGCCGATTTTTTTGTTGACCAGTTTATATTGAATCTACTCTTTTCTTCTTTTTGCCCTGTTTCACTTCATCAGGGATACCAACCTTGCTTTTACTTCAATATATCCGTCGCTATCATGATATAAATAAAAGAAGATATGATACCGCGCAGATAGGCGTGGCCATTTACGTCACGCCGTGACCAATTCCGCGATATTTTGTAAAAAAAGCACGTCTTTTTTAAGATCGCGTTGTGTTTTCAACTATTTTTTGGTGTTTTTATATTACTTTTAAGAGTTTAAAAGTAAAACTGAGATGTGCTGTATATGGTTATGATGTGGACAATCAATCAATGTAATCAATGTATGTATTTATCCCTTTATTTATATGATTGTTTTAAATCATATAATATAAAATTTGTATTATACGCAGGAGGCAAAGCATTGTCAATAGAATTTATATAAAATCGCCTGTAACCAACGTAAACTCTATATTGCGCGATATAAATTTTGAAAAATAAGTCACGGCGTGACGCCATGCCCGAACCCGGACGAATTTGACACGGTTTGGTATCATACCTTCTTTTATTTGTATCATGGTCGCTATGATATTAACTTAACATGGACACCATATTCATAGTAACCATTATCGTGGCAACTATCAGAATGGCAACCGTTGCTATGGCAATCAATTTACTAAGATACTGTAAAATGCAAAAACCATTTCAGTCTAAGGTATGACTACAGTGTACACTACCAGATTAATTCTACAAAAAAATTAGTAACGCACCCCCTGATGTGTTTTAAACCTCCAGCAAACTACTTTAAATATTGTTATTTTATGGAGTACAAAGAAAAAACCGACAAAAAATAAATGTGGCAACTATAAGAATCAGATTACCTACGTACGGGATGAAGAATGTGAGAGTGAAATAGAAAGAGTAAATGAAAAAAGGTAGGTTGCCAGTTATGATTTGTTTTTATAATTTGAAAAAAGATCATTTATTGTAATACTTTACAAGGTGGGGCCCGGCAAACCAACGACATCTTTTTTACCTAATGTATATTTTTCTTAAGAAATAACGCCCTTTCTTGTGCTGGATGACGTAAACCAGCTTGCAGTCGTCGCTCGGCCTATTGTGAAGGAACAGTCGAATTTGGCAGAATTCAGAAAGTCAAAAAGTTTTATGCTATTTTATCACATGAACACGATTAACACTACATGTTACATAATTCAAAAATCGTTAAAAAATATACAGGGTAATTAAGTACAGGGTCTTCCAGCGAGGACTGAACAGGGGCTCATTTTTGAGCTTCCTTGTATTTAAAGAAAAATCTAAAATAGCCAATCGATGTACTTTTTCCTGCAGAATTCAAAAATGACACCAAAAATTTATTTGAACCAGAAACAAAAGAGTTGCGCTATGGATAAGGTGTTTTTTAAATGGAACATAGCTTTTTTTATACGATTTCCGGAACGAGTGATTTTTTTTATGTCCGTTCTGATTAAAATATTTAATATTGTGCAAGCTATTTTTATTAAATTTTAATGTTTTATCCAGTATAATTTAACTTCAACCTGTTTGAAACATACACTAGGTAATAAAGGTAAAATCACCTTGAAATCCTTCAAAGTCAAAAAATTTGACAAATTTACTATAATATTCCCGAAATGAAATATTCATTAGATGAGAGATTGCAATAAATCTTCTCCTTGCTTCTCTTGCATTTTCTTGGCATTTGTAGAACAAGATAACAATCTGCAATCTCTCATCTAATGAATATTTCATTTCGGCAATATTATAGTAAATTTGTCAAATTTTTTGACTTTGAAGGATTTCAAGGTGATTTTACCTTTATTACCTAGTGTATGTTTCAAACAGGTTGAAGTTAAATTATACTGGATAAAACATTAAAATTTAATAAAAATAGCTGTCACAATATTAAATATTTTAATCAGAACGGACATAAAAAAAATCACTCGTTCCGAAAATCGTATAAAAAAAGCTATGCTCCATTTAAAAAACACCTTATCCATAGCGTAACTCTTTTGTTTCTGGTTCAAATAAATTTTTGGTTTCATTTTTGAATTCTGCAGGAAAAAGTACATCGATTGGCTATTTTAGATTTTTCTTTAAATACAAGGAAGCTCAAAAATGAGCCCCTGTTCAGTCCTCGTTGGAAGACCCTGTACATAGACAAACTTTAAGGTGAAATTCCTTGTATGATTTTAAGACAAAAAGTTCCTATAAATATGTGGCCTAAATGTTTAGATTTTCGAGATACAGGGTGTTAATTTTTTCGCTTTTTTTTCGTTTTTTTAATTTTCCTTTCACAGTTTTAGGGATAATTAATGCAAATTTGGCACACATAATACTTTTACCAGTATCTATGAAATAACGTTATTAACATTTAAAATAATCTACAGGGTCCTCGTTTTTTTGTGTCCATGCCCACTTTAGGCCCCCCATTTTTTTGCTACGACGTCACTGAATAGGTTTGACAATAAAATCTACTTTACCATTTTAGTCTTCAACATTTCACTCTCTTGAAGTTTTTCACTATCTCTTACGGCCTAGAAGTTATTTTGCAAAAAATAAAAGAATGCAGTGTTGTAAGATCCATGAGATAACGTTCTTTATTGCCTTTCGAAATCTACAAGGTGATAATTAAAACTAAAATTAGGTTAATTTAAAGGAAAACTTAACGGAGGAACACTTAACTTAAAGTAACTGCTGGAAATGGCCACCCCCGACTTCAACGCATGCATTTGTGCGCCTCACCATCGACTGGCGGACCCGCTCAAAAATACCATACGACGCGACAGTGAGAAGCACAAATGCATGCGTTGAAGTCGGGGGTGGCCATTTCCAGCAGATACTTTAAGTTAAGTGTTCCTCTGTTAAGTTTTCCTTTAAATTAACCTAATTTTAGATTTAATTAGCACCTTGTAGATTTCGAAAGGCTATAAAGAACGTTATCTCGTGGACCTTACAACACTGCATTCTTTTATTTTTTGCAAAATAACTTCTAGACCGTAAGAAATAGTGAAAAACTTCAAGAGAGTGAAAAGTTGAAGAATAAAATGATAAATTAGATTTTATTCTCAAACCTATTCAGTGACATCGTAGCAAAAAAATGGGAGGCCTAAAGTGGTCATGGCTACAAAAAAACGAGGACCCTGTAGATTATTTTAAATGTTAATAAGGTTATTTCATAGATACTGGTAAAAGTATTATTTGTGCCAAATTTGCATTAAGTATCCCTAAAACTGTGATAGGAAAATTTAAAAAACGAAAAAATGAACACCCTTTATCTCGAAAATCTAAACATTTAGGCCACATATTTATATGAACTTTTTGTCTTAAAATCATACAAGGAATTACCCCTTAAACTTTGTCTATGTACTTAAATAACACCCTGTATAAAAAATATACCTGCTGGTATAGCAAAATATTTCCAAAAAGCCTGACAATAATAAAACATTTAATTAAACTAATTTAAACGCTTTAGTCACTTTAAATCCAGTGATTAGTAGCTGGGTAGTTAATTTTTAACACATAATTAAACATATTACCGAAACAAAATATAAATAAATCTAATTTCGTTCGTGTATTCGTATTGTTAATTATACTAAATGCAACTTCGCTTTAATAGGAAAAATTGGACATTAATATCCAACCAATAATAATTTATGTGTATATTTACATTGAAAATGTATTACTGTTACATTACCTATAAATTTATATCAAGAATATTTAATTATGCATGTATTTCGTTTTAAAAGCAATTAATTAATGTAATTTGGGTAATTTATTATTAACGAGGACGTTCAAATAAAAAAAGACTAAAAATATTAAATACACGTATGGGTAAGAAATGGACAATGAAAGTAGAGTTTACAGATTTACTATTGTTAAAAAACAGTCACAGGTTTAAACTGACAAATATGCAAGAACAAGTTTTGTACCCATTTAACCAATTTTGCAATTCTAACTATTAACGAGATCCCTACACTGGCCCTCCTTATCTTGGACACCGTGTACATGTTGCCGGCAACCTGCGAAATCCAACAATTTGCGAAATGCCTAGCAATTTTGCAAGCCGACCATTTCACCAGGCATTATGCAAATTGACGAGATCTTCAGATAATTTAAAAAATGACATGACTAAAACACTTCACGCAATCTCTAAAATGCCTGCTAAAATCGTCAATATGCTATATTGTAATCTGAATATCACACATTGGCTAGGCGTTTTGCGAACAATAATAGGGTATATGCGTATAACCCAAATAAATCTGAAATATTTTTTTTATATTCTCTGCATAAATTAAATGTTTATGGCGGTTGCTGTTATCCATTTATTTTGGAACAAAAAAAAGGATTTAAAATTGCAAATTTTCGCGCGAATTTCGAAACTTGTAAAACGTGATCCCATTGGCTGTGTCGTCAAAACTGAACTTATGACTCATCATAAGTATATGGCGAATTCCAGTGTTGTAGAGTCATCGACAACTCAACAAAAATGGTATATAATGCGTAACTCATCCAATGAAATATCCCTGCACTTAAAGTAGAAGGTTCCTAAAATCGTATTCGTGTATACTTCAAGCCGAAATCGGTCCAGGAACCTTTCAATTTAGCAACAAAAATTGGCATTTCTGCGAAATTTTGACATATCATCTTAATAATTTCGAGTAAATAAACTGCAATTCTTTACTTTCAAGGCAATCTTCGAAAATTCGAAAATTTTCAAATTTTAGATGTCCCCGATGCAAATAAACCTATTTATTTATAACTTTACCGAAAAAATAAGCGATTTAAATTAGTTGGAGGTATTCCTAGATAATTAACGGATAAAATAGACCCAAAAAGAATCACTAAATAGGGTAAATAGTGTGGAATAATGTCGGTTAAAAATAGGCTAGGCTAAAAAATCAAGAAAATCCGAATTTTACCCTTTAAATACGCTCCTGGATGACTCATTCGGTATTCAATTCAAAGTGTGATTATCCCTTTGTAAGATAGTGCTGAAAAAGTGGGAAAAAATTAGATAGAAAAAAATACAGAGTGATTCAAATGTTCCGATGTCGAGGGCAAAGACAGTTAAAAAATCGAAATTTAATCAGCGATTGCTCCCTTCGTATAGAGAATGAAGAAACTAAAAAATATGGATATCATATACTTCGACGAGCTCATTCCGATGACGTATATGGGATTTTAATTTGAACCATTTTGACCCCACAAAAAATTAAAAACCGTGAAATATTTGGGACAAAAATCTAAATTTCCAGTTTTTTCCAAATATTTCCATTTTCCAGTGATTTTAGATTTAGGTAAATGTATTGCAAAAACAGTATTTGAGATTTTAAAGTTTAACTAATGAGTCCGTTTTTCGATCTGACGTTTTGTTTGCGAGTTATTAGGTTCAAAGAGGGGTCTGGAAATGGCATTTTTCGACCTAAAAAAATTCAAAAGAATTACTTGCCATCTTCTGATCCTCACCAGTTTCAGTGGGGTTCTGAAACTCCGGGTCCCCTACAATCTCCGAAAATTTACATCGATTTAATTCACTTTTGCGACCTGTACCCGATTTCAACGGAAATCGCGGAAATTTCGACTTTGACGTTTAATAGCTCCGAAACGAAACATCCTGTATAACTGATTTTTTTACCGAAGCTAGTTGAACTATTCCTCTATCAACCCAAAAAAATCGATTTCTCTCCCTCTGACTGTTTCCGAGAAAATCAAACCTGTTCGACTTTAAGTTAAGCTTTACGTTAACCTGTAGATTTTTTACTGATCTCCTGACGTCACTTTTCACTAAGGACAAATGGCTGCTTTTTAAATTGTAATAAATTATATCGAAAAGTAAACATTTTTTGTACCTAAATTATCCTAGTAATTTTCTTCAAAATATTTTTTTTTGGGTTTGTAGTAATGACTTCCTTAAACGATTTGTGCAATAAAAAAACATTCCTTATTGCCGTGCCATCGTCGCAACGAACTAGACCATGGAGGGCGGGAAAAAAGAGTTATTTCTCGAGAAGTTAAGTAAATTGTTTGGTAAAAAGAATTATAACAACACCTTTGTGACATTTACTGAACGAGAAGACATAATTAACATTCTGAACAGCCAGTCCGCAATAGACAAAAACAAATATTACAGATTAAAAACCTGTATGTAAATTTAGGCTTGCTCAGGTTTGTTAAATATCTTTCACAATACTCCCATATAATGAGAATTGGTTCCAGTCAGTCAACGGTTTGCATAATGCCTACTCAATGTACCTAAGATATTAATATCTCTGTTAAGCATATTGACGATTGTAGCAGGCATTTTACAAATTGCCTAAAGTGTTTTAGTCATTTTTCAAATTATCTGAAGATCTCGTCAATTTGCATAATGCCTGATAAATTGCCGGTAACATATATACCTACATTTGTTAAATCAGGGTAATGGTTTGAATCATACAGATATTGTATATGTAAGTTACAGATTTTTTTTAAATAACATTAAAGGTGATTCGCCATAGTGTCAAGATTATGTCAAAATTAATTGAACTTTTTTGGTATTTTATGCCCTGTTTACACACAAATTTTAGTGATTGCTCAATGGCAAGAATAGTCCTTTCTTTCAACAAAAGAATAATCTAGCTATGTTTTGTAGAAGCTTTAAAACAAGGGAGACAAAATATGATCTTTGTGTTGTAAATATATAGATTGCCAAATTAGACCAGTTTTAGCAATAGAAAAATCCGACCATTTATGTTTTGGCAACATCAAGCCAGTACAAAAGGTCACTAGTGAAACAGGCGGAAGAAACGTAATATACTTCATAAGTATATTACGTTTTTTGCCTAAAGTCTCCTTACAATCCGTCAAAAGTTAAAAAAGTTAATAATCGTCGAACTGTATCCATGTTATCATTGCCCATGAGTGTAGATATATAATAAATAGAATATATAACTAATATATATATATATATATATATATATATATATATATATATATATATATATATATGTATATATATATATATATATATATATATATATATATATATATATATATATATATCTATATAAGAAATATAATAAGACAATTTAAAACTATTTGAACATCCCTTGTATTACATAATTTTACCAGTGGTTATATTATACTTTCAGTAGGTCAAAATTAATATCTGTATTTCCAATATTTTCCGCTAATATTTTAAATATATACCTTACGCTGCGTTCCATTAAAATCCCTACGAGAGGTAATATCACATTAATTACTGGCGATCTATTTAAAATTAATTATTAATTTAACTAAAATTAAATACCTATAAATAATAAAATACTACATAGCAAATTTATTTAAGGGTTTTATGTAAAACATAACGTGCATGTTAAAATAAGTGATTTTTAAGAGTGTATTTGTGCAACAAAATGAAGGAAAAATTAGAGTTAAATAAATATTGACAGAAGATATATTACGTAGATAACAGAAGAAATGTATGTAGAATACATGCACGACTTCGAAAATAATGATAAAAACAACATAACAAGAAAAAGGACGTCACTTGTAGTTAAAAGAAGAAGTCACAAATATTACCTTTGAGTCGAAAAGACTTATAGTAAACATTCAACATCTCTTTCTTCATGTTACGTAAATAAAATGAAAAGATCCTACATCACTCAAAAAAGTAAAAATATCCTGTAAAAGTTTATTTAAAAAATAAAAACGTACCTAGTGCATTAAAACCAACTGAGGGGAAAAAATATGTTGTAGTAGATAGACGTTTTCAGATAACTTTAGGTAAGGTTGACATTGACAGATAAGAAATATATTATACCTCATTTGTCAACTAAATTGGTGACAGATGAAGTTTAACCCACTGTTTATCTGTCAAACGGAATCATAACCAAAGCCAACTAAAAACGTCTCATACAAGTATACAGTATGGATTGCAAATTGATTTAGGCATTTTTTATTAACTAAAAACACCATTACCCTCAACAAATCATTTTAAAACCATACTGTGTAAAAATATACCCACACCAACAAAAAAGATGAAAATGGAAACTTACTTGTATCAATATTTCTCTGTAAGTGTGTCGCGATACGATGTCTCGCATCGTTATATTCTAAATGCAATCCCAACCTCAATATCGTCGGGTTCTTCTCGATCAACTGCGTAATCTCCATTTCTATTTTATTCCCCAATATTTGTGACCTCTGAAAAGAATTATCGGTAATTAGAATTAGTAACGTATGCTTACAACCGTAAAATTACTAAAAATTTAAGAAGTTGTTTTCTATTTTAAAAAATACACGTTTATCGACAACTATTTATTAATATATTTGTTACTGACCGTTGTCATTATTTGGCAGTGTTACTTTACAATTTTTGGTTTAATCAGGACCAAAGAATAATAATTCTAGTTGTGCTGCCCACAGCACATCCAGAAGGCTATGATCAGCACATAAAATTTCAATAACAAAATCACCAAGAATGTAATGAAAAATTCGACGCCGTAGTAGCCACCAATCAAAACGGTTAAAAATTATCAAGTTTGCCATGCCATAGACATCGGTCGCCATGATTTAAGAAGTTTTAGTTTTAATATTTTATTTTAATTGATTATTTTTACAGATTCTTGTAATTAACAATGAATTTGGTTAGTGAAAATGTGAAATCAATAAAATTTACACTCTCTTTTAAATTACTAAGGTGGAAAAAATGCAAATATTAAACTTTAACCAGAAAATCTCAAGAAAAACGTCTGGAGCTATGGTTTTCTTGGCTAAGTTTTGTGCTGCATAGATTATACTATACACATGTAAGTAACCAAGAAAAAAAGGAAAATTTGTAAATACAAATATAATTATTGTTGATTTTTGTAACATTATAGTACTAACTAAAATTTGAACAAAATTTTAACTTGCGTTCGCATTTTATTTTAGTAATTATTCGGAATAATGGAAACACCGAATTTTTGGATGAAATTTCGCATAGGCCCTAATTTTGGATCGGAAAACAGGAACCTGAAATCACTTTTCGGCAGTCTCATAGATTTCCCAAAAAACATGTTTGGCTTTTAGGTTAGGTTTTTCTATGGAAATCTTTAAATTTCGACAGTTTCACTTAAACACATCTGAAACCTTATAATTTATCCTTTTTTATAACAAAAAACATCACATTAGGCAAAAATAGCTAAGGAAACTGCTTTTTTCTTTCGAAAATTCCATTTTAAATCGCTATCAGCCGCCATTATTTGCCCGCCTGTCAACACTATTGTTTTGTGCAGTGCTGCCACGATTACTTATTTTTCCTGAAAAAATTGTAAATTAGGATTCAGAAATAAAAGCTAACCACGCCAAACTAAAGTTACAATTCTGTCCGACTTAGACAACAACATGTATTATGTTTAACCCACATCAAACATAAAATCCGGTAATCATTCGGATTAACCGAACTGTTTAATGAAATTTTGCTCGGATTTGCACAGATTTATTCTTTTGCATAGGCACTATGTATAACATTTGCCCATGCTCGAAACTTTAAGTAGTACATAATATATAATATTAGCAATTATATAACAAACTTAAGACACTAACTGGCGCTAACCATAGAGAAAATATATAATAGAGAAATAATGTCATTTGCGAATGTGGCAAATTTACAAAGCTGAATCCGTAAACACAGACGGTCTTCTGCGGGCTTGCGCCTTGTCGAACGTTTGCCTTGTGATAGACAGGACCGTACTTCAAAATTTATTTCACATGACGTGAATCTTTTATCGAGTAATAAATGCTAAATATATTACTTGTAATTATTATTTTTATTAATGATAAAAATGTAACCACTAGTGAGATTTTAACAAAAATTGTATAGTTTGTTGGCTTAAATCTGAGTTTTCTTGCTATACAAAACTGTCGATAATTCCTCGAAAATAGCTCAGTTTATACATATACAGTGCGTCTCTTTAATGTCCCCCCTCTTAATTTTTTAAACGTTACATTTACAAAATTGAAAGTTGAAATAAAATATAAACATAGTATTCTAAACAATAGAAATAAAATATGCAACTGTTTTAAGAAGTAAAATAGTAAATAAAAAAAATACCAAAACTATGTGTATATTTTATTGGATTGGCATCCCATCCTGTATAATTATTGAACAAACCAAGTTTTATGGTAAGATGTAAATATTTTTACACCTATTTACAGTGCGTGCACTTGATACTTTGGTGAAAGCGCTACTTACTTACGGCCCCATGTCAATCTAATCCACTGATACCTTAGCGATCCGTTGGCGAAAGCGCTTTTTTCTTTCGCCATCCCTTTTGAAATACTCCCCTCTTTACTAATCCACTAGTATTTTTAGTGACCCTTTGGCGAAAGCGCGAATATGCCTTTTGGCCACTCGCCCTTCTAATCCACTGATATCTTAGCGATCCTTTGGCGAAAGAGCTTTTTTCTTTCGCCATCCCTTTTCAAATACTCCCCTCTACCCTAATCCACTAGTATTTTTAGTGCCCTTTTGGCGAAAGCGCAAATATGCCTTTTGGACACTCACTCACCCTTATGCAATATAGGGGAAGGAGGCATTGACACTATATATGATCTTCTTACACCATCTTACCCCTTATACAATGCCCCTAATACACACACACCCCATCAGTGCCGTTCTGACACCTTGACCACACTCAATATACGTCACTGATAAATATTTCTACTTCTCCGTGTATATGTTCACTTCAACGCCGGAGTGCATTTAAGATAAAAGTTAGAAAATTTATTTGGTTAGAGTTAATCTTAATAACTCAAAACTTAAAAAGTATTTTTGCAAATGGAAATAGCAACTTCAGCATTTACAACAGCTGTATTCCATGTGTTTCCTTCAGTGATTACAACTGGGTCCGGTTCTGATCGCCGAGTTGCGTCATCGAGTTCAACAACCACTTTTGCTAGACGTCCCGAGTGTGCATGCCTCGAGAGGACCGTCGTTTAAAAATCTGACTGGCGCCCAATGCGTACAAACGCACTTTTTCGCCCATACATTGGACGGATTCAGCTGGTGTCGCGAATACGTTGTGATGGTCTAAATATATTTTGTCTATGGCGCTAACCCGCGTGAATGCGCCTTTCATTGTCAGTTTAATTTGCGAAAATAATTCAGAGAATTACAGTTCAGCTTTTAAAGTCTTACTGGTGTGCGTGTATAGTGCTAGGCGTTTTGTACCACAAGTCCCGGGTTCAAGACCGATTAAATACCATTTTTTTTTAATTTTTATTTTTTTTATTGAACTGACAATAAAAGGCGCATTTACGCGTGTTAGTGCCAATTAGTGTGTTAAGTTATTTATATAATTGCTAATCTCATATGTACTACTTACTTAAAATCTTGAGTATGGCCAAATGTCACACATAGTATCTGTGCAAAATAACAAACCTGAGCAAACCCGAGCAAAATTTTATCAAAAACGAAAAACGGAGCTCTTAAAATGTACATTTTCCATGAGAAATCTATGTGTATTCCGGGTTGCGCATTTATTTTTATTTAGTTCTTTACGTCCAGATTCACTAAGAAAGTTTAAGATTTAGTACTGGTTTAAATTAAGATCTTATAGTTGATCAGTTATGTTTTGACAGGTTTTTGTCCTGTCCTTGTCATTAAAAACTTATGAATTATTGTGATATTTCAGCGATTTACTTGATTTCCAAATGATTTTCATCTTGGAGCGAGTTGCTGTGATGAATTTAGTTCTATTATTGTTGAAAGTATGTAATAAAATTGTCCTTTTCCTGATAAATTTGCGAAAAAGCTCAGACATAAGTTCATAGAATAAAATTTAGTTGTCTTATTCTTACACTTGTCAGTTTAAAACATTTGATTGTCAAATTAGACCGGACTAGCATTGGAGAATCTGGCTGTAAATGTTTTCTTTGTTTTTTAATGTTTCTTTTTATATAAATTTGCTTAAATATGTTTCAAAATAATAGTTTGTTTAATGACTTGTATAGATGTGTTCAAGTGAAACTGTCCAAAGTTAAAGAAATCCATACCCAACCCCCCAATACCCAACCCAACCTGAACAACCACCTGAAAGGAACTTTTTCTTTTGGAAAATCGATGAGACCGTCGAAAACTGATTTCAAATTCGTGTTCTACGACCAAAATTAGGGTCTATGCCAAATTTCATCGAAAAATTCGGTGTTTCCATTATTCCGAATAATTACCTTCGTTTTTTAAATGAATTCTGAAGATTGCAAATAAGATACCTTGAAAATCAATACTTAACAGTAAGTTCTGTTAGGTATCAGTGGTCAGGTTGACTACTGAAACACTGAGTGCAATATACAGGGTACCGCAAAATTCCACCGATATTATACAGGTGATTTTTTGGCCAAAAATAAGAATAAAGCTCCGATTAACATAGGTACAGAAATGCATTGTTTCCGAGATGCAGGGTGGTGAAATTTTAATTTTATTCCAGTGTTTCTTATTTATTTTACAGATTGTCAAAGACATCCAAACATTTTTTGGAGCACATATGGAGTAACCATTCAAAATAAACTTTCGCGACGTACCAAAAGTATTTTTTTAAATATTCTATATTTTATGCGTTAATATTTACCTGGTTTGTCGCCCGAAACTCCTCCACGCTAGTCTGCTTCAACAGAGACTTAATTAACCGGACAACGCCCAGCGGCGTAATAAGGTTACTTTCTACGTTCACAACCCTCAGTTTGTCGTTCTTCTCTAACGCCTGAGCCAACCTTTCCGCCCCCCGATCGGTGAGGCCTGTATTTGATAACGATAACGTTTCAAGGTGTGTGTTCTGTTCGAGACCTTCGAACAGAGTGTTGAATTTTTCGTCCGAGACGTTCTGCAAGAAAAAAGAAAAAATTAATTTAAGTACATATTTTTGGACCCACAGATAAGTTTTTGCAATCAAATCGATTATATGCGTAAAAAGATAGGGAAAAAGGTAGGTTTTTTAAATAGAATCTTAAGTGTTAACCTTAAAAAAATTAAACAAAATGAAAAATGACTTTAGAAATTATTTTAATATATATTTTAGAAAAAAATATGTTTAACCTGTATGTTGGAAAACATTCTTGGTGAAGTGCCAAAAGCAATTTATGTTTACCGCGGTTAAAAATATTTTAAAACGGTAGTTTATTGAAAAAAAATTAATAAAGATGCGGCATAACCTAAGTCTACTGGAAACAATAGTAGACAATAAATATTTTCTTAATAGGCGTAATATGGCGATTATGTTAGTTCAAAATCCAACAAAGCGTAAACTTTGATTTCATAATACTCATAGTAATTAAAATTATTCATATTGTAACTGTATATTACTGCTGTTTGAAAGTATTATGTTAATGCCACAACATCTGAGATACAATTATTATATAAACGTTTTTCTACATCTTAAGTTTGTCACTGAAACTATCGTGGGAATTTTAATTTTTTGCCGGTAAAAAAAAAACATTCAGTATACAGTCACAGATTTATCCACACCAGATACGAAAGCAAGCGATAAACGGCG
Organism: Philopedon plagiatum; assembly: GCA_963971165.1. Lineage (NCBI taxonomy): Eukaryota > Metazoa > Arthropoda > Insecta > Coleoptera > Curculionidae > Philopedon > Philopedon plagiatum. Next base: position 13,199,784 of record OZ020191.1, read on the forward strand.
AACACGCCTTTGCTGTGGCCACACCCTATTTCAACTGTTAATCGGCAGCTGCCATAGTCAGTGAGCTCCGCGACATCAAGTAGTGGCTGCACGAGCACCTCGTTACTGTTTAGTGCGTGGCTTTATGTTAATTCGGCAGTGAATGAACTTAAAATACTTCATAAAATTAGTGTTATATTTTTTTATAGACTTATAATTTTGTGTTAGGTGTGGTTTGTAGGTGTTTTAAAATGACTGGACACAGGTGCGCTTAGAAATAAATTATAATTTATTATTATTATAATAAAACGTTGTTTAGAGCAAATGACTGACAACCTTATTTGCCTTCGTTGGTGCAACTAGCTGCCGTACACTCCCACAAGGTCACAAGAACTTATACTGCCGATTTGCCAAACTTACGTATCTGGTGTGGGTAAATCTGTGATACAGTGTCTATGTAGAAAGCAAAGTTAATTATTTGTGAGATGTCAGAAAATTAATTAATTATTTAAGATTTTAACATTTAGAGTCACAGGAAATTAAATTTGAAATGGCCTAAAAGCACTTCCCTGTCGCCATTTTTAACACTGTATAACGTAACGGAATTGGCACAAGAATAAATAAATAACCAGAAAGATAACTCTCAGGCGGCACGTTTGATCTAAGCATCTAACGCCGAGGGACATTGAGTCAGTGTTGAAGCTACATTTTATGATATTGCCATAGGCGTACCTAGGAAATCATATGTTGCAATATTAAATTAGTAAAAAAAAGATTTAGTTAACATTGTGATTAGTGGGTTGTCTTAGCTAGTGCGCAATGCCTTAAAATATACTGGGTATCAAAGTCCCACGGTATTTTGACGTATTTCGCACAAATTGCTCTTTTCACAGAGAAGTTGTTTACTTGCAGTTATATGGGAATGAAGAAAAAATAAGAACTGTGATTTTTAGAGATTAAATTGACAAAAGCGGATGGATTGAAAAATGCAGGAAATTGTACTTTTGTAATTTTAACTTTTATTTTGAGTTATGCAGGAGTCACCAATAATAAAATATTTTAAATAGAAAAATTATTTAAAGTTGGGTGAATAAAATAGGTTTTAAGATAATAAAATAATTTTATTGGTGTCTCCAAATCAACATCTTACTATTTTTTACAATCCTAAAATTTCTATTTATATATTAAAGAGCGTAAAATAACCTTACTCTACCATACAACCTAATCAAATGCTGGTGCGGAAAACTTTTGCAAGGATGAACAAAGCGGCCATCTCTACAAATATTTACAAAATGGGTACTAACATGATTTTGCAGGTCCTGGCAATCAAAATAAGTTCGTTAACAACCTTTTGTACAAATTTGGCCCGCCGAAGTACACAGACAGACATTTATATTTAAATTCATGGGAGTACCTTCTTCCTCTACATGACTTCCTAACTTGTATAATTTGAATGTTAATGAAATCTGCAATATCCATGGATGGATAAAATTTATAAGTAAGCTGTAGATATTGTTCTAATGAAATCCCGTCTAACGCTTTTTTAAGTCGTTTTTCTAGCTCTCTACACTTTTTAGCAAGTTGTTAATTGTTTTTCTTTAACTGGTTGTCCTCATTTTTCAATTCACTTTTCATTTCTCTCAATTTTTTCTTTCTTGATGCATGTCTGCTTAAAAATTCAGGTGTTTGGACATAACTAGTAGGGGAAGTTGGTGGGGACGTTTGCATGGAAACCGATGACATATTAGGCACCACTGAGATTTCTTCTTCTGTCAGAGGACGTAACTGAGACGTACCTGGAACCACACTTGAACATGGAAGATCGCTTTCTTGTGAAAATACTTTCGGGACTGCATCCTTTCGTAGCAGTTTTCTTTTGCCCTTCAAATGCTTATTTGGGTTAAAATGAAAACTGCAAACTCGATCATTTTTGTAGAGAGTCTCTTGTTTAGGTATCAAATCTTACCTGTTACATGCCATGAGCCACGTTTTCGCTCTTTCAGTTTCTTTAGGAAATGAATAAAACATTTCTGTACTTGAATAACCCTATTATTGCAACCAGTCAGGCCCACTCTAACCATTGGACTAATAGGTGCTGCAGCCCTAGGACGCCAGACGCAGGAGGGCGCCGCGGCGGGCTTTTCAGCTCACTTCGCTCATGTGAGCTGAGGGCGCTTGACTTTGTTAGCCCAGGGCGCTTGAATGTCTTAGGACGGCCCTGACCACTGTAACTGCAAACATGCCATCCTTTGCGTTGAACGTCGTCCATAGTAACAAACGTAAAACAAAAATGAACTTTTAAAAGTTAAAGAATAATACTAGAAAAACTGCACTCCGTTTTACTTCAAACGTATTGTTATGCGCTGGCAAAAACGTTTATAAAAATTATTTTTTATGAAAAAACGACGGTCTTGAACAACGACTGATCTATAACTCATAAACGTAACTAGCTTCGGGTTTTCAAGGGGGCTACTCGGGGGCTTTTAGATCAAATTGCTACTGACAGAGGTAAAAGTATACCCATGACACATATTTGGGGGGCCAATTAATATTTCGGGGGGCTTATTAATATTTCGGAGGGCTGAGCCACCCAAGACCCCCTTAGTTACGAACTACTTTCTTTACAACTTCTATCCTACCTAAAATTAGGTTCCACCCCAAAAAGGCGGAGAGAAGGAGGTAGTTTACTCTTATTTGGAATTCGCCAGTCTTATAAAAAATGTTGTTCCTAATGGCACAAATAATAGCAAAAGCTTTGTAAAATGTAAATTTGATAATAGTCTGGGCAAATTTTCTAATATAAATAGGTACCCAAGCAAACCCAAACAAGACGAATTGCCCTTCTGGTTATTTACTTAGTTTTATGGAATTAGTAGGTATATTTATAAGGACATTTTTTGTTCAAGTTTGCATTGCACTGAATTAAACTATATTCATAAGATGATATATTTTTTATTATTCAAAACAAAATTTTAAAATACCAATAAGTAAAAATGTGGAAACTATATTTTTCATACAGCAAAAGAACACATTTATCTCATTTTCTGTTAGTATATTGTCTATGAAACTAATCACTGTGTTGAAACTTAGCTTATTCGAAATATACATTTCTTGAGAATGTTTGAAAAAGTTTTTATCCAGAATTATCTTATGTATCGATATATTTAAGACGACAAGTTATTTTCTATAAAAACCCCAATGACTATGTGTCCACATAGACATATCGCTCATTTGAAGGAATAGTAACATCTCAATAATGCTTACCTTAATATTGTTCCAATTGAGATCAAGATATTTAGGATCATCATTCTGGACTCGCCTTATCGAGTCCTCAACGTCAGTATTATTAGGTGGATCCATGGGAAATATTTTTTGTTTGGAGGCTTTCGTGATTCCGTCCCAACCAAGACCGACTGGCTGGCCTTTGTTTAGCAAAGACGCGTGGTACTGGTCCTGGTTCATCATTGAATGGAAGCCCAAAATAGCTGCAAAAATATAGAACTTGAGTTTTAATAGACGACTCAACCCTTGAAAACTTATTCTAAAGAAAGACACGTCTTATAAAGAAATAAAATGCATAGTATAACAGACAACTGTGTATAAATGAAGTAAAATCGCGGAGAATTCAACCAAAATAGTGTGTTCATTTATGGTTAAATTTACAACCAATAAATGACCAGACTTCTATTTTTCCAAAAAAAATTATTCCCGATACCTGTTGTTCTAGTTTGCTTCGAAAAACTAATAAAAAAAACAGAGGTTAGATATGTTGCTTAAATGGGCTTAGCTCTATTATTGCAATAAATACATACTAAAATTGCACTCTTTTATACATTGGCGCAAAAATTCAGAAATATCTTCATACTACAAAACCTAGTTGTCTTATTTTTACACTTTATCGATGAATCGGAAGTATCGCCTATAAGCGGATAGAGTCCAACATGTCGGCTCTTTCCGGGGAAGCGGCACCTGGCAAAAGTATGTGAAAAGCAGAAAGAACGGTTTCATTTTCTGAAAATCTATATTTTAAGCGTGTGATCAGTTGATAAATACATTGTAGAAATATGTATATTTTATAATAATCTTAAGGTGTTTGTGTTTAAATTTGCTCTTAGTTTGTTTATCGTTGACTCTAGGTAATAGTATAGTTTTGCCGAACAAAAGTAAATTTTTAATTTCTGTAGATTTCAGACGGGGGGGGGGGGGGTCCGTACCCCCTGGACCCCCCTGGCTACGTGCCGGCTTGCTATAATTATGTCAATGGGATTTCTCCGTAAATTACTCCGGATATTGCCGTGTAGTAGGCTTACATATTCTTAAGTTGTTGATAGAAGATAATTCATCACATTATTTATTACATTATTACTTAACTATATCGCCTAAAAAGTACTCTTACGTCATTTCTATTTGTGTTGGGAGATGCGCTAAATAAAGAAATTAGAATAACTTTTAATTACCATAATATGTAGGAGTTAAATCAACAAACAAGTTGTTAAGAACTTGGATGCATAAATACAACAATAAATAACGTAAAAGTTTGAATATTCTCATATTTTAAAACAGCTTAAAGGATTGTAAAAGTAACATTATGGAAAAAAAATCAGCAAAACAAATGTATCCTAAATAATATATCAATTGGCTTTTCTCTTTAATAGTAGTAATAAACATATTGTATAAATTAACGTAAACATAGTAAAAGTGTTCCGTAAAAGGTGGGAAACAAATAATGAATTTACTTAGTAGTTCACATTCTTATCTCGTCCTGAATAAGCAATTATTTTTAACCTCTATATATTATAGTAGAAACCTTAGACAAACAGCGCGTCAATGCATATGGCCTAATTGATCCACTTACACAGATCTAACGAGATATGTGTGATGTTGATGTGGTATTGCAGAGCTTTTTTTGATATAATTACACATCCTTTATTTAAAAAATGGGATTATATGGCTAATTACTGATTAGCTAGGTTTTGGTTTGCATGTTACTGAAATATTATATACTGTGTGTAAAAAATTCCCGGACAGGCTGATTATATTAAAAACTAGACAAGTTAGCGAAAAATGTTTCAAATAACAGTTCTAGTGCTTCTAAAAATTAGTTCGAATATACAGGGTTGCTCAAAGTTAAATTTTCTTAAATGGAATACACTATATTTTGCTTTAATTTCTGATTCTGCTTAAAATTATAGGCTAAGTTTATGTATCACTCCCTATTCACAGACCTAATAGTGGAACTATAGATATTGCGATGTTCGTATAAAAGTAAATACGCTTATTATTCCACGACAAGTAACTGTTAGAGCAAAAATTTTAGGGAAAAGGTAAAAAGGAATTCAAATTCCTTCTGAACAGGCGTGGCCTGTGAGTTTTTTACAGGTGGGGCAAATTTTGTGAGCAACTAGTGATATCAACGTAACAAGCAAATTACACTTTTTTAATTAAGAAAGGTTTTTTAATAACGTGGCTATTTCTGCCAAGAAATTATTTACTCACAAATAAACACCGCAAAAAAACATAAAATACTAAAATTGCTTTTTTGATGTGACTTTTTTTAAATTGCATGCAAACAGTTTCTTGCTCTGTTAAAGTCAAGTGCTCAAATACTACTACTACACTACTACAAAAAGGACAAAACAAAAATATTAAATAATATTCAAAAACATATTACACAACAAAATTAGGAAACCCGAAAGACCTCAAACTAATAATAAAATGCAGATGCCGGCGGGACGTAATGAAATGTAAACAAAAGTTTATGCAAATACAATAAGCATATTAGGTAATTAGTTTTTCTTTGTCTAACTCAAATGTTTTTCCACAGTGTAGTTCACGGAGCGATTCGTGTAGCACTTAAAGGAAGAGAATGATTTGAGAATGTTATTTAAAAAACATGTAATTCAAAATACTTTTTTTAAAAAATTCAAAGGTACATATGAATCACCATAAAGTTATTTTGTCAAATTTCATATTCAATCACTTTTCAGTTCTGGACGACACTTTCTTACGTTATTGTACGATAGTTTTCCTTCCACGGCATTTATCGTTTTTACTTTTCTGACACCCGGTATATGCTAGGTCAAAATTTTTGATTTGAGTGTCATTTGCTCAACAAGCAGAACTTTTTTCCGTAAAGTCAAAAATAAGAAAGTTTCCCATTTGTTAATATGGTTTCCGGATATGCTGTAGATATTCTCAAAAACGACTTTTGAGGTATCCGCTTGTAACGAATTAGATACCCAAAACATTTTTTTCAACTGCAATCAGCAGATCTCTCTGACAAATTGCCTCACAGAACATCTTTCAGCCTTAAAACTCAGTATTCTTATATCAAATCAAACCGAAAAAGTATGATGAAATATGAAATACATTTGTCTGTATATAATAGAGCCAGTACCAGAATCAATTCAATTTTTTCTATTTTTCACCCTAACGAATTTTTTCAATTACCCATATTTTTATCTGGTAGTAACACGCAACAAACCTTTCTATAAGTTAAGCAAAAAATGAATCTATCTTGTGAACAGGCTATTGCAATTAAGTATGACAAGAGATTTTAATGACTACAACTTTCACATATTAAATTATTTTTTATGGACAGAAATTATCACTATAACAGTTAAAGCACATATTATTATTATTATTACACAGAAAGAAGCCATTTTGGAAAAATGAAGTCTTCTAGGACATTTCTATTAAATTAATGGGTTATAATATAGTATGTATTTACCTGCCAAGTCAATAATTTCTTCCTGGGATGCGCTTGTCAACGCATGTTCATATTCGTCTCCCAAGTCAATTGTTACCTTTTCTTCTGCTTCAATCTCTTTTAGGGGTGGAGGAGGCGGAATCCACTAAAAAACAATATAATTAGATCTGCTCTTACGAACTTTAAGAGAGGTAATCAGCTAACACCCACATGATTTTTTGAACACTGTTGTTCTGTTATTTGTTATAAAGCACAAAGATTTTGCGGTGTAAACAGATCAAAAAGACATATAGTCCATTAAGGAGACCAAAATTTTATTTTGTACTTCTCGACAATCGCGCGGCTCAAAAATTCGACAGGGCGCGATTTTAAAGAAAACGTGCAAAATAAGATTTTGATTTCCTTAATGAATTACTTCTTTTTATGTATCTCTACGTCGGAAAGCCATGGATTCTTATAGAAAATAACTAAGCAACAATGTTCAAAAAACCAAAATAATATGAATTAAGCAAGAAAAAGCCACGAGAGTCATAAATGACAAAGACCACACTTATTCTCTTCTCTCTCATCTTTTACAAAGTGAGCATCACAGGCGTGTTGTGGATGATTCTTTATTCTTATTATAAAATTAGTAGTGCTGAATGGTCACATTGTGGTCACATTGTGGTGTGATGACAGTGCATCAGAGGACAAACTGGGATGGTCGCAATTTGATTCAGATAGCTAATAGTATTTTTTTTATTTTGAATTATAAGATGCTTATAAGGTTATGGTGATATTTAAACAAAATTTATACATATACATATTTTTCAACTTTGCACTAAACTTTTAATATGCCTGTTGAAGTATACGAATATATGTATATACTGTAATATGATAAAATAGACTAGTTTATACAGTGTCATACATAAAGTTGGCACTATAATAGTAATAATAATAGGTTTGTTCAATAATTTATGATATATGCACAATTGAAATAAACTGGCCAACAAAAAAATCGGCAAAAGCTGCTATAACTTTTTAAAAACTTAACTTTTTTGAAAGCGGTTCTCGGATATCGATAGCCCGTCTTTCCCAGATTAAGCACCACGAAGTGATTTTGCAATGGAAACGAAATTTTCATGCTATACAGGGTAATTAATAAGGTATTGTAAACTACTAAAAGTTTTGATGTGCCATATTGCCAATACATTTTTTTGGTCGTTCCGATATAGCACGTTAGTAAGCTGATATCAATATTTCCAGACATGTTCGCCGGAATTTTGATTAATGGGCTTTGGCGGAAAATACAGGAGGAGACAAAAAACGCACACAAATTTTGGTAGCGTCATTTTTAAAACGCTGTAGCTCGAAAACGGATTGATAAACTTTGTTGGGCTTCTTAGGTATTTAAACCTTTTTCGTGTAGAGGTTTACCTTATAAACTGTTTTTTTTTTCAAGGTCAAAATGTTTGCCTTGTATATAGGGGTGAACTAAAAAGTGAATGAAAAGTATTGTTAAAAATAAGTTTTGTTTTAATTTGTGCAATTGAGCAGTCTGCGCTTGTTTTCTCCCAGAACTAGGGCGTTTTGTCCAACTTTCGATTAGTTATACAGAGTGTCAAAAAACATCTTAAGAAATGGAAAATTTTTTTATTTTTGATTTTACGGAAAAAACTCATTCTTCATAAAAAGTTCTGCATCGTGAGAAAGTAGCATTTCCATTCGAAAATTTGAGGTAAGACATACAGGCTGTCTCAAAAATGTAGAAGTCCTAATCCACGTGAAGCTAAAAAGACACAAAATCGTTATTTAAAGGTAAACTGCCACTGGAAGTGTAGATACTAGGGGTACCTTTTTTATGTTAGTTAATTAGGTTTGAAACATACAGGAGGTCCCAAAAATAAAATTAATTTTTTATTATGGACTTTATACAAAAACTATCTTCATAAAAAGTTTTACATTGTGAAAAAAGAGCATGGTTATTCAAAAACGTGATGTAGGACGCTACAGGGTGGCTCAAAAAGCTGAAAGTCTCAATTTACGCAAAGTTAAAAAAGACACCAAATCTTTATTTAAAGATAAACTCTATGGAAAAGAATGGACGTTACGTGGAGGTTTAAATTTATACATTATTTTCATTTTTTTTTTGACATTTTGTATATTTGATTTGAACTGTGATAACGTTAAAAACGCTTTTTATGCGTGAAAGAACTGTTATTAAGAATACCCAAAATTTTCTTTAAAATAGGATTTTTTTCCATATGATGCGAACTTTATGGATGCTGCTGTACAGGGTTTTCTCTTATATTTTGAACGGGGTCCACAGTCCTTATTTTTAGAGATATGAAAAAATGTTTAATACAAAAATTTTAGGATTTTATCTAAGTCATCAGAATTTTCTAAAAAAATAAACAAATGATAATCAGAATGTCAAAAAATCGCTATCAACTTTAATTTTTTAAATAGAACACCCTGTATATTTTCAACCATTTAGAAAGATCTCTTTTTTCTGATTTCAAAAATATATAGTTTGTTTACGTTTCTTTAAGCACTTTTTAAAATATTTAGATTTACATGTTTAAAAATGTTCAAAGCTATACGTTTGCGATCACTGAACAAGTGATTCCAAAGCCACCTATGCTTGAGCGGCTATGACTTAAAAGTGAGCATTTTTAAATATTTAAATCTAAATATTTTAAAAACTGCTTAAAGAAACATAAACAAACTATATATTTTTGAAATCAGAAAAAAGATATCTTTCTAAATGGTTGAAAATATACAGGGTGTTCTATTTGAAAAATTAAAGTTGATAGCGATTTTTTGACATTCTGATTATCATTGGTTTATTTACATATAAAGTAATAAATAATAAATCCACACAATGATTAAATCATTAGCTTTAATTTTTACAATTATGTTTTGATCCAATGATTATTTAATTAAAAAGCCTTGTTTAAAGGGACTACGCGACTGGTATATCGATTTCTAGCAACTAAGACAGGAATATTCTAAAACGTGACAGAGCACGTGTGATGTCTTGATGCCTATGCCGCTTATGGCTTTTTCTTGCTTAATTCTTAACTTCTCTTAAACTAATTCATAGCTTGTATCATACAAGAAACAATTCCATCTGTGTGAGACACATACACATATTTCTCACCAACAATAGAAAAAAATCTTTTTAAAAACTGTATAAAATTTGTGTAGTATGAATAAATGCAATTTTTAAACACTACAAAATTATTAATATAATTCATGAACTTAGCCTTAATTCAAACCCATAAGTGCAACAAAAAGTTAACAATAAGCATAGTCCAAGAAATACCACATTTTAATTCTAATAAAAATCAGGCGCGGCTCGTCCATAAGGTTATTTGGTCAATGACCCACCTAAATTTATTTCCAATGATCTACCTAATAATTTATTTTTTAAAACCAAAGTTCCATTCAAAAACTCCCCAAGAAAGAATCAAGCCAAGGTTGCTCCAGACTCGCCGTACTTTAAATTGATCTCAGAGGTGTATATGGACTATATAAAATGCATTAAAGCTAAGAGAGAAACAAACATACGCGCTTTAGAAAGTTAAAAAGACAAAATTTGTCGACGGCCCACCAATAACATCGCTTTCGGGGCGCGCGTGGCCGTCAATGCCGCCACGCCGCCGCCGGTTGTCGCAAATTCTGGCTCACTAATTTAAATCTGACCAATTTATTATTAAAACAATATTCGCGGTATATTTAGTATAAGCCTACCTAATTTTATTTTAAGATATTTAGGTAATTACTAATAATAATAATTATAACTGTGTCTATAAATCATTAAAACCTACAAATTACGGCTTTGGCAATAACTTGGCAACGCAGCATCAGACCCGTCTATCGATTTAAAGCTGCGGGCATGCGCTCTAGGTTGTGATATCTTTCAGCTATGGTTTACTAGATGTGCCAAAATCGATGTGTACATAACCACAAAATATATGTAAATAGAAAAGTAAAAATTTAAAAAATTTTAAGGTTCGGTGAATTCTCAATCTTTGTATGTGATATAAATCCTTAGTGATGATTATCATAACATATTTTTGGTGTTGTGTGTCGTCTGTCTACATGTGTTCCAAACTTTTTTTTTTGCTATTTTCTTGGAAAAACTGTCCATCGATTTTTTTAAGTGCCCCAAAGAAGGTAATCTTTCCTTTGCCTATTCGAAAATTTGTTAATTTCATCATTCCTTAAGTGCACAAGACCCCTTGTATCAACAATGGCTTTAATGGTGCAAGAAACTGTTTGCATGTAAGTTAAAAACAGTAACGGAAAAAATGCAATTTTGGTATTTTATGTTTTTTGCAGTGTTTATGTGTAGGTAAATAATCTCTTGGCACAACCAGGCACATTATTAAAAAACATTCCTTAATTAAAAAATTGTATTTTGCTTGTTACATTGATACCACTAGTTGCCCACAAAATTTGCCCCACCTGTAAAAAAACTCACACGGGCCGCGCCTGATAAAAATATGACCTTACTATAGCTGCCGAACAAGTTAGACAGTACCAATTTTCCATCAATATTCTACATTTGCTTAGAAATATTTCAAACCAGATATGTATTTAAAGATTTTTTTGTACAATACAGACTCCTACTTACTTTTTTGCCTCGTACTACACCTGGAACGTATGGTTTTGGGTCTAGTTTGTCAGGAGTTTCTATAGCTTCCTTATTAATATGTTCAATTAATTGTTTTCTATTCAATGGTCCTGTAGGTTGTTTATCACAATCATAGCTGGTCCTCTGAGAAGGAGGCAGAAATGTGTCCTGTAACCAATGATATAGGTACAGATGATAATAGAAAATTTATTTTTTTAATTATTTTAACAATCTGTATCTTTTTGTACAGTGGACGTCAAATAAATTCAAACGCCGTTAGTGCTTCAGTGTAAATGTAACTTTTTATACCTTTATTACCTTTATCACAACAATGTCACTTCAATAATTTGTCAAAATATATTTTAATTTCAAAGCGCAATTTAAAAATGCCTCATTTAAGTGTATTCGACAAAACAAAAATAGTTGCTTTAATAGAAAAAGGATGGTCTTATTAAAGAGTGGCAGATAGATATGGAAAATCAAAAAGTACTATCCAAGGAATTGCGGAAAAATGGCGACAACAGCATACAGTGGAAAGGTCTAGCTAGAAGAACAATTTCAGTATGTGTCATCCACATTAATATAACTAAATTAATTTAACAAGTCCCAAGATAAAAATTATTTGGAAATTAAGCAAATTCCTGAAATATTGGATTAACTCATAAGTTCTTAAAGACAACTTATTAACGATGACAGTACAAAGACTCTCAAAGCCTAACTGCTTAATTAGGTCTAAATATAAACCAGTAGGTACCAATTCTTACACCATTTTAGCAACAATTTTTTCTAGAAGTTTCAGACATACCTATACCGAGGTACCTACTTATAAAAAATATATTAAGTATGGTGATGATGAATGATGACTGTCAAGTACTTGATAAAGAAAATAATAAATTTAAAACAATACAATTATACCAAAGTACTTACATCTGGATCTACTTCTTTGGCTAATATATTAACTTCTTCGGGGGTTAACTTATCTAAAAGGGTTTCTACATCGATATCCTCATACACACTGAGATCTCTCCCATATAATTTGGCTGGGGTTGTCATAGTAGTGGTTGTGGTTGTGGACGAAGTCTGTAAAAAAATAATATATTAAAATTTCCAAAATATCTCCATATATTCTAGACGTTTTAGAGGTAACAAAAGTGGTTTAAAAAAGAAGTAATAAATATTAAACTATGAACTTCTATAAAGAAAATGTAATAACTGGGTGATGATTTGTTTGAAGGTTCCTCAGACCTTCCTCTTAAAACTGTATCTTTAATCGCTTATTTCTTACACTATAAAAATCTACCTTGCACACAGGAATGATTAGAGAACAGAAATAACTATAAGCTGGACAATTTTTCAAAGTTATGCGCCCTATGGGAAATTTTTTTAAGTGTTTTCAGCTATTTCGGGGCGTTGTTTAACATTAACCTATAAAGTTAACAATGGAACAATCACTTTTTATGAACTTTAATAATAATAAAAGAACAAACCTATTCAAATTCGTTGTATGTAACGGGGGAAATAGTATACACTACACACCCAGAAAGAACTAAGTACGGTAAATTACTACGAGTACAAAAACCTACAATTTCTATATGTTGTGAATGAGGTTTTCACAATTGTCACTGTCATTAAAAACTGACACTTTAAAATCAATAAATTGGTTATCTCTGTTGCTCTCAGCAAAAACGTGGGACTGGAACAAAGATACATTGAGATTTTCCCATTTACCATAAAAGGAAGAAATTCAAGGTTGTGCTGCGAACCTACTAGTATAGCGTACAAGCCGGAGTACAACATAGAACCCATAGATATTTATGCTGGTACAGCTATTAGTACCTTCGAGCTTGATTTCTCTCTGTCGTCTCTAGCCTCGCCGATGAGCCGTGATACGGCGAAACGCGTCCGGGGATGAGACGCCAGAGAGAAATCAAAACTAATGTACATTCCATAATATCGAACTTTGTTCGATATTTGGAATTTTATATTTATAGAACCCATAGATTAGGGTTTGTTATAGAACCACACAAAAGCATCGTCTGCCACAGTATAGTATAGTTTACATTATACCGTTGACCTTTTCTGCAATAAATCAACTACCTGCTTAAACCCCATTGTGTAGGCCCCAACATCTTCAAAGTCTTCAAACCGCAATAAATGGGTGCAGGGTCGGTTTGAAAATATGAATCGATTATACATAATTATTTATTTTTATTTAGAATTAAAAAGACATTTTAAACCAAACGAAAATAAAGATCAATTAATAATATAAAAATAATAATAATAGTAAAAATAAATGCGTATATTAAGATTAAAATACAGCACAGTGTGTGTAAAGTAAAGTGTGCAGGTAAAGAAAATAAATTATACTCCGGCCCTGCCCCAAAAATATGTAAATAAGGATAATTAGGGTTTTATGGCAGTCAAAAGATCAACGGTATAATGTAAACCATACTATACCTACAATACTAATTATCTCTCTCTATACAGGGCATGGTCGTACCCAGCGAGGGGCAGGAGGGCAGCTGCAGATTCTCCAAAGCTAGTCCGGTCTAACTTGACAACCAAAAGTTTTAAACTGACAACTGTAAGAATAAGACAACTAAATTTTATACTAACTATGAATTTATTTCGGAGCTTTTTCGCAAATTTATAAAGAAAAATGCAATTTTAGTATGCACTTCCCACAATAATAGATCTAAATTCACTCTAGCAACCCGTTCCAAGATGAAAATCATTTGAACACCAAGCAAATCGCTGAAATATCCGAATAATTCATAAAGTTTCAATGACGTCTTATTAACAACGACAGGACAAAAACTTGTCAGAACATAACTGATCAACTAGAAGATCTTAATTTAAACCAGTACTAAATCTTAAACTTTCTTAGTGAATCTGGGCGTTTTACTTTATAGTGATTAATATAGGTTCGATGTAAAGGGTGTTTGTCTGATGTGCCTACCTGGAAGTTTTGCTATGAGTGATGTGATTTGGATTTTCTACTATTAATTTATGCCTGCACATTTTTTAATTTAGACTTTAACGGCTACGGATTGTTATTTTCTCTTGGTCTATAGTGGTGTACCTATGGATTTTTAACATGCCGCGAAAATGTTGTGTGCCTGGCTATAGAACAAATGATAGTGTTAACAGAAGGTTATCGAACAACGTTTAGCTTTCCACAAGAAGATGAAAATAAAAATATTTGCTTGCGCACTATCCACAGAGACAATTTCTCAGTGACTCGTTTTTCAGATATGTGTTGTAATCATTTTGATGTAAGTAACATTATTAGAAATGAAACAGACAAAGATAAAAATGGCAATACCATATACTTATCATATACTTACTATATAAATATACCGCGGGTTGTCTGGAATTCTTGATGCCAACAATATGAAATGGAGATATACAATCTCGCATAAGTCTATCCTGTAGTCTGATATTTCTGTATATGCGCATGCGTTAATACGAATTTTTTCATTGGTCAGAAATAGTACAGAATTAGATGATGAATTGTACTAATCATCGGCTTTTGTGCGTATATTTCGGCTTCTTTCAGCTTTCGGTTTTTTTTTAGTTTACGGTTGGATCGCCATTCGCCATTTTTTCTTTTTGTCGTGTTGTATTTTGTATTCGGTGTTCTTGTGGTTGATTTTGAAGTGTGCTAACTTATGCCCTGATGTACAAAAAGTAATAAACTAGTTCAATTATACCAAAAAACCAGCCCTGTCAAGAAACGTATGAACCGTGGCGCCGTTAGATGGCCAATAGCAACACAAGATTTAGCGCAATCGCAGTTTACGAAATATCAGACTAAAGGATAGACTTATGCGAGATTATATATCTCCATTTCACATTGTTGGCATCAAAAACCGCACATTGGGTAAATGGGGAACCCGCGGTATATTTATATAGTACGTACCTATATGGGCAATACTCACGTGTTTCCTTTATCAGGTCCTAAATTAAGGGATGGCGCAGTACCCGCCTATTTACAAATCAACCAAAATATTTGCCGATAAAAAATGTTATTTTAAGAAGGGGCCCTAATTAAATTATTTATTTCTTAGTTTAAATAAGTTTAAATACATTATTATAAAGCTTCTAAAATATTCTCGTAGGTATATTGTGTTGTTTCTTGCACTTCGTGAATTGTTTGGGCGTTGATAGAATTACAGATCCATATAGTTGATGGATCTGTGATAGAATTAAAGAGCTTCCGAAACAAGCGTTATTTTGTTTTTATATAATTTGTATTCACTACTTTTACCAATGTGGTATTCCATAGTATATAATACTGTAATACATATTATTAACGAAATGAAATCAGCCCACGTGCGGCGCTGTTTGCGACGTTGCCATTTGAGCTTCTTGGCTCGAGAGTTGAAGACGGCTGTGTTACAGCTCAACTTCGTAAAAGTGGACTGGCACTGTTACATGCCCATCGAGATGTATGTACATTTAAATATTAAACAGGTTTGGGAAAAATGAAAGAAAAATTTAATTTATTTTATAGATGTTTTCTGTTACTCCAAACGTTAATTTGTTTTAATTTGTTTTACGTGTTTTTAACCCGTCATAAAATTTGGTACGATAGGCTCCCCCCACCCCCCCCCCCCCCTCAGTAAAAACCTGGATCCGCTACTGATGTTTAGTATGTAATAAAAAACTTTTCTGTTGCAAGAGGCAAATGTGCAAATGCCGCATTTCTTTTCAACTTGATATTTATGATGTGTGCGTGTAATATGCCATTGAAAAACATTTTACAAACAAGCGTTTCGCAACTTTTGGGAAAAATATGCTTCACAATGGAAACCACAAATGGAAACTGCCAAGCGAAACACCATTGGGCAGGTATCTACCATGTGCGCGCGAAATAATCGAAAACAACATAATTGCTGAAATCAACAATAAAAAAGTGTGGCCAACGGTCGATGAAAGTACGGATTCTAGGAGAAACTCTATTGCTAATATAATACGAACAATGAAACTCCACTTGAAATTATAAATCATTTTAACAACACAGTTGACTGTCTATAAAATCGACGCCTATGGAATGTAACCGAGCTGGCGGGCCTTGATCATCAGGCTAAAGGACACTTAAGAAAGGAGATTTTTTATATAAATTGGAGTAAATCTCAAATTCGTGATGGAATTTAAGTTCCTACAATTTTTTGGTCTTCGTTGTCACTGTTAAGTTTGCTTATTGCCAATTAAAAACTTTAATATTAAAAAAAATTGTCTTCTAATTGTTCTGTGCAATTAAAGATAAAATTTTAAATGCAAAAAATCAAAACAAACACTTGTCCAATGTTTTTCCCGAAAAAAAAGTTATTTTGGTACCAAGGTCGCAACAGAGGCGGGAGATGGAAGACGCCGCCGTCGCATCCCGAGGAGCGGACGTTCGGCGTCTTACAATGTTGTCGAATGGTGCAAATATTGTCAGAGTTTAGTTTATTTACAGACACATACAATAAAATTTCTATAGCAATGGATTAATCAAAACATTCACCATTTTGTCCGTAATTCAAAGGTTGCTTATTGTCTGCAGCCGGAAAGGTAAAAAATTAGTTTTTGATTAGGTACTCCACAATTTCAAAACGAATTCAATTTTATTTGTTAGAATAATTATGGATTAAAAGCGTCATAAAATAATAGCTTGTAGTCTTGAAATGGGTGCTTTTTAATGTGGATGCTCCAGTTTATTGCTGTATCTTAGGACTTTGAAATCTCTGAAAGTTGTAATTTCCCGATGGAGTGCGTATTTCAGAGAAAAAAGTTTTTAAATTTTCGGCGTCGGTCCGTCGGACGTGGGTTCGAAAAATCGAATTTTCCAAGGAAACTGTAATTTCCATAGCCTGGCCTCTAAAAAAATTGAATTCTACATACAATTTTGGCTATTTTCAGAATTTTTTAAAAACGTTTAGATTTTTTGTCGAATGACGAAATTGATGGAAATAAAAAGGAATTTTAATTTTTCAAGAATCGGTCTGTCAGACTCAAACATGGATCCGGAAAATCGGATTTTCCAGAAAAGCCGCGATTTCTATCGCCTAAAGTAGCTTATTATATTAATTTAGATGTATCCATCTTTCCTTCAGCTTAATTCCACTTCTCCAATCCAAATGATCGTCTTAATAGTTCCCATTTTTAGATTGCTAAAAAAGCTCTTTCATGGTTCTTTTTTACCATTTTTACCTTTTCGGTCTGGCAACGCCGGCTCGCGTCTGGCTCTCCTCCAACGCGCTATACTTGGACATTCTGCTGGATGCGGCGGATTATTTATAGAGCTGTGGGCCCGCTGGCCAATGGCCTTCCCGCCACCACCACTATTAAATGTTGTTCAGTATGGATACGATGCGGCCCTGACCTACGGTCGATGCCTGGATTAATACCATATGATTTTTTCTTAGGAATTTGGTTATTTTAAATTATTCCTTGTAGTAAACGAATGCGTATACAATATGGCAACGGATGGGGTAGACAAGAGGGACAAATGGACCAAAAAGTGAAAGATAAAAAAAGGGGCATTCTTTATAAAAGTTTTTGTTTGCTTTAAAAATAAGATGCTTAAGATGCTAATAAGGGTGCTTAGCACCCCCAAAACTCTAATTAGCACGCCCCAAACAAAATTTTTGAGGCTTAAGAACCCCTGAACTTGACTGCCTAACTACGCCTATGATCTTTAACTCTTTGGTTCATTTGTCCTCGTGTCTACCCCATCCGCGGACATACTGTATATTTTTTCTTTCACTCTTTCACGTTCTTAATTTCAGTCGCTTATAAAAAGAAAAGGAGTCAGCATTACCCTAACAATATATTCTTAACCCTTTAAACTTGGCTAGTACACCATAACTACTTTATTCTATATATATATATATATATATATATATATATATATATATATATATATATATATATATATATATATATATATATATGTATGTACATATATATATATATATATATATATATATATATATATATATATATATATATATATATATATATATATATGTACATACATATATATATATATATATATATATATATATATATATATATATATATATATATATATATATGTATGTACATATATATATATATATATATATATATATATATATATATATATATATATATATATATATATATATATGTATATCATATTTGATCGTCGTGCAGTTGCATGTTTGATCAAACCATATAAAATGGCTATTGCAATAAAATGTAGTTTTCTTTAGAAAATCCAAGAGAATTTTGATGTTGTGATGCACCGTTGGATTCGTAATAAAAAACTACATCTAATTATACTATGAAAGTGTTGTAGTTGTATTTAATTTTTTTAAGTTATTATCAAAAAAGTGATTTAGGCAACTTTGAACGCTCTGGTAAGACAAATCAAAGGTGTTAAAATTGTGTAGGTATTTTTGGGCAGATGTACACGTCTATTAGAACGATTTAAGGTGGGTCATGGCACTCTAGATTAAAACAAAAAATTTGTTTTAAAAATGGTAAATTGACACAAAAAGTAATAAAAATAATACAGTTGTCCGTAAAATGATCTCTAGATTCCAAAAATCAAGAAATATACAGGGTGTCTCATTTGAAAATCTAAAGTTGGTGTCACTTCCGGCTAAACCGGAAATCGTTGAAATTTGACAAATACCTAGAAAAGATACTTTTGATTACCCTATGACTCCTGCCAAGTTTCATCTTGTTCGATTAAATACTAAAGAAATGGCTGCCGGAAAGTGATCTCGTTGACACCCGGTATATATTCGAAAAATCATCTTTCCAAAAAATATGTTTTTGAAAGAGCATCTATCTTAAAAATTCCTATCGAAAAAAATTAGTTTTGAAACATTTTTGAAATAAATGTTTTTGAGACAAAACTTTAAAAATTTGTTTTTTTAAAAAGCAAGTACGATAGAGTAACTCAAATAAATGTTCAAATATCAAATAACTCAAAGTTGAAAACATCATAATTTTTATTAGGCTTTAGGGTATAATAATCTGCCGTCCACAAATGATGGTTTCAAAGATAATTTTTAAATTTAGAATTTTTACTCACTTCTTATTGTTAGTATACTGAAAAACATTAAGGTGCGTTAACCTCAGATACATATATATCATTAATGAAAATAAAAATAGACCTTTGTATACACTAATGTTGTAGTTCAGGACCTTAATTAATGCCTTGGCAACCGCGTAAAGTTTTCTCAAGATGAGTTAATTATGTAAAATTTTCTTTTTTGTAAACAAATCATAAATACGGAAAGTAATGGGATTGGAGGTTTTCGAAATACGATGATCGTGTGTAAGGAAGTACCTACATTCATCAATTAAGTCGTCAAAATATGAATTATTTTTAGTATTACTGTAGTGTTAAGCTGATGGTTTTAGATGAGTGCCTGGAAACTAGGGCATTCAATCCCGGGATCCCGTTTCCCGGGATCCCGGGATCCCGGAGACATTTTTCGATCTCGAAATCCCGGGATTGTCGTTTATTTAATCCCGGGATTTTCGGTATTTATCTTTTCATTTTTTCATTAATTTACATCGTGCACAAGCGTTACGTAATAGTACAATTATGCGCTAATAGACAACCCTAAATGTATGGCAACAATGTACCTTGGATGTTCCGTCGCGGGTCGCGGCCTTCAAGGACCAACGCCGGCAACGACGAAAATGTAGCACCGCGGTGAATCACAGAAAGCAATCAGTTGTTTGGGACTTTGGGAAGTTAAATACCTACAGAACGTTTATAGTTATGTTATTATTTAGATGCGGCGGATATTTTTGTTTGTTGTTTATTTAATATTTAGATATGTTAATCCTTTGTTGTGTTTGTTTGGGTGTCACATCAGCTGATCGTTAGGTAAGTCTTAAAACAACAACTTTTTTTTTCGGAAACCAACTTTTCGAATTTTTTTTAATTTCGAAATTACATTTTGGTAAGAAAAGATGTCTTTAGAATTTTAGAAAGCACATTTTTTCAAACATTGTTTCGAAAAAGACTTCCAATATTCATATTAAAAAAAAAAAACTTTTTTGAAAGACAGAGTAACATAGCAGACACAAGGAAACGTAAAGCTGCGCTCAGAGTTGCCGTAACGTAAGCTTTAAGACGTAACGTTAATCCGTAAGAAAAATAAACAATTGATTAGCAATAGATCCATTCATAGTACAGCCGTAACAAGTTAAGCCGTAAGGTAAGCCGTAAAGAAATGGTTCAATTTCATTTCTTACGTTACGGCTTATCGATTCGGTCGGGATCGGTCGTACTCGTGCCTAACCGCCATGTTGACATTCCCAAATTTGACACATTGCATTGCTTTGCTTCCTTACTAACAAGTAGCAGCAGAATATTGCTCCAGCAAGGCTCCAGCAATAATAATATCTTCGTGGTCAGTAAAATCAAAATCCATATTACCAGTTTAATAACCAAACAAATTGTTTTGAAGAGATGTCAAAAAGCAAAAATCATAACCTAGAAAGTTGTAACCAGATTCTTAACTACTTAGAACTATGAATGGGTATGTCGTTACGGCTTAACTTTTACGTCTTATCGACTATCGATTACTTCTTACGGCTTACGTTACGGCAACTCTGAGCGCAGCTTAAACCTTGACCGAACACAAAAACGGTTTTTTTAGATTACTTCAGGATCTTTTTGCCATTTTTTCATTGACAAGCAAGTAAAGTTCATAATTTAAATTTAGAGAAACCATGTTTTCTAAAAAAATTAATTTCGGAAAATGTATTTTTGACAGATTTCAAAAAAAATATATATTTTCGAGAAAATATTGTAGATCCATTTCTGGAAAAGCAACTTTCGCAGCAACTATATTTTTAAAGTACTTTTCAAAAATATATTTTTTCAGAGAACATCTTTTTCGAAGTTACATTTTTTCGGATATTAATTTTTCAAGCAACGGCTTTTTGAAAAAGTAATTAACGAGAAAATATCATACGAAACCTAAGGAAATCTGATTAAACCCAAAAAAGGTGCGTTTAGGTTTGTTCGGAATCTTTTTTCGTGCTTTTTTCATCAACATTTTCCAAGTTATTAGAGTTCATAATTTAATTTTCCAAATATTATTTTCAAAAAAAATATATGTTCGGCAAATATACCTAGACATTTTTGAAAAACTCTGCTTTCGAAATACATGTTTTCGAGAAAATATTTCATAAATCCGTTTTCAAAAAAGCATCTTTGAAAAAGCTGTCAGGACATTTTTGGGAAAATTTACGTTCGAAATATGTGAATTCGAGAAAATATTTTTGAAAAGTTTCGTTAAGCCGTTTTCGAAAAAGGTGTTTTTGGGAAAAATTTATTTCACAAGAATGTTTTTTGGAGAAAAACTATTTGTTTATTTGTTTCCTCTAGATGTCAAAACGATCCGGCGCAAATTTTGATAAAATTGCAGTGAGATGTGTAAGGAATGTTTTCAGAAACAATTAGAGTATAATTCATTTCAAAGACCTTACATAGACGCTAACAGACGGCAAAATGTTTGTTTTTGTTCATAATTTTCTGTATAATATGTAGGAATGGTAATGTTATGTTAATTAATTTTTATAAAATTCATATTGTTACATAAACATTCAACATATTAGTATTGAATATTGAGCTATATTCATATTTCTGTGCATTTCAAAGGCCTTACATAGACGGCAAAAGTTTATTTCTGTCCAAATGATATTTTGTAGAATATGTAAGGAATGGTTTATATTTAATATTTCAATATTTATTTTTATAAAATTCGCTATTGAAATCATTTTTGTACAAGGCTCTAGGGGGGCCTTAATCCGCCACTGGGTGGGAGACCCGGGGTTAAAAATCACTTGGGAATCCCGGATTACTCATAAAGAAAAATAATGGTACGTGTACTTGATTCTATAAATCAATGGATATCAAGATCGAACGCTTCTTCTATACAAATGGTATTTGAAACAATATAACACAGTAGGTACACATTCCTTGTTCAACATGTAGAACTATTTGGTTTCGATACAGAATGAAAATTAGAAGAAAATCGAAAAAAGAAGAAAAATCATCATCAAATAAAATACCGCCTGTAAATATGCGGGCAATATTGATATAGTAAAATGTTAAAACATGCTACTTCCTCGTTTATCTAGTATGTCGTATCAATAACCCATTTTATTAAACATCATAACTTTATGAGCAATATAATATATAATAAACAAACTTATCAAATTATAATAAGCGTCATGGATCTATTATAATATGGATTCGATATCCGTATACTGTGAGCGTATCGAACGTGAAGCCTTATATAATATAAATATTTTGTTGTTTGTTATTCTCTTGAGAGAGCAGTTTACGAACTACGAACATAGACAAGACTACGAGTTACTACGTAATTGAATCAAGAATGGTAGTAGAAAGAGATAAAATAGCATTGGAGTGTTGGAGCTCAGAAGTGTTGTTGTCTGCTGGGTGCTTAGGAAAAACGTCTGAGAACGCTCGGTTACACGTACGTCTTTGTCTAATGAACTAGAAAAGCAGAGCGACTTTAAATAATCGCCTTTAGAAATAACCTAACATAACATAACCTATAAATAATAAAACCTTTTTAACTTAAATTTATTACTATTTAGCAGAAAAATAAAATATTTTGGGGCTTTTATTACTTTTAGTAAATCTTGTGATGCTTCTAACGTATTTTTGTACAAAAATACAAGGTAAAATAAGATGTGGCCAATGTTTACAAATTGTGTTTACAGTGTCGTTTAGAATGGTTTGTTTTGGCTTCAAAGAATGTGAACTCATCCCGTATCCAGTCCTAATAAATCCATGATAAGCGTGCACTTTTGTTCGAAAATTTATTTGAACAGCCGCCGTAGTCATCTAATGCATTTGAGACATCCCAAGAACATTCTGTACATGTTACTATTAAAATAAATAATCGTAAAATTGAAAACAAATGGAATCATGGGTCATTTACACTGGACTTTCTATTTTTAAATTTGATTGCCTTTATTATTTAGATTTTCAATTTTGAATTGTTAATATTTCATGCTGTTGCACTTCCATGTTATTGGGTTTTTGAACCAGAATTTTAGCTAGTTTGTGATAACCAGAATTAGGTGATTGGAGTT
The DNA here is from genome assembly GCA_963971165.1 of Philopedon plagiatum. Lineage (NCBI taxonomy): Eukaryota > Metazoa > Arthropoda > Insecta > Coleoptera > Curculionidae > Philopedon > Philopedon plagiatum. The sequence continues at coordinate 13,223,225 of OZ020191.1, forward strand.
ATGGAGTTGCTATACGAAATTCAAAGGTGCTGTGAATTGAAATTCTTGAGGAAACCAGAAACAGGTGCATGGAATTGCTATACTTACTACGTGCATGAATTGATCGGCATGCTCCACCCCTGGTCTGTCTAATGTGTGGTTAAAATAATGCACTCATTTTTTATATTTCAACATAACCCCCTCCAGTAATATACAGGTCCAAAGATGCGCCAACCGTCAACATCTCTATGGCGTTCGGGTAAAATTAGACTATCCAGCCTAGGGTTTACAGTCTCCGGGATTTTATCCAAAATATCTAGTCCCGGGACCACAGCAAGGGTCCCGGGACCGCAAAAGTCCCGAAATTTGATGAACGTCACGAATACGCGACAACCAATTTGGGGATTCTCCGGCGTTCGGTATTCGGCAGTCTTATTTTAGTTCAAAATAATGGTTATTTATTATTTCATTTTATTTCAGTATACAAAGTGAGCTTTTTAAGGGGTTCCATACAGTTAGAATTTTCAAAAATTCGATTTTTTTTAAGTTCAGTTTCGTAATGTACATATATTCCAGTACACACACAGAAAATTTCAAGGCAATCCCGCGATTATTTTCGAAGTTACACGCATATTTGTAAAGACGTGTCAGAGCGATTGTACGCTATGTAAAGTGCTTTTGAAACTTTAAACGCGGTTTTCTCAAAACTGTGTTTGTAAAGTCGGTGACCAAGATTTCTCGGAAACGGCTGAACCGATCAGTCTCAACTTTTAACACAAGCTTCTTAAGTATAGTTTTTAGTAATTAATCGAAGGTTTTTTCTCACCGATAAATATTTTTTTATATATAAACAATTTAAGACCAAAATTTTGGTCAAAAATCGTTTTTTTTTTGTGAGAAACCGCCATTTTGTCAAACAATTTTATTTTGCTTATTCCTTCGATTAATTAGAGGATTATACATTACTTTTACGAAATCCGTTTGGTTTTTTTATTTTCGATGATCCAGTCCAGAGATATCGTGGTCACCGCAAGATGCCTTTTTTGAGAGGACCTCCTGGAGATCAGCTATAGCAGCTTTCCAAATTATTATTTTTACAAATACAAAAATCTTAAAATACAGTTAAACGTTACCATAATAAGTGAACAAATTTTTACATTCCTGAATTTAACCGTCTTGTCAGGAACAATTCTTGAAAAATCGCTTTTTTTAGGCCTCCTAACTGTATATAACCCCTTAAGGTGTTACAAGGCGATATCTCGAAAACCGTTTGAAATATTTTCATGAAATTTTGGTGAGTTAATAGGGTGATGGGGGGGGGGGGTATATTTTAACATATTTTTGACATTTATCCCCCCCTCTCTCTATTTTGACAGATGAGGGTAACTTTGAAATTTTAAATCGGATGAGGTACTTTTGTTTACGAAATTCGAATCTATGTAAAAAACTACGTATGTGTAGAAATTTTTTTTATTTGCTCTTTCGGTTACAGAATTATGATTTATTAGGTTATAAAATCAAACAAATTATTAACCATTTAATTACAACTTATTTATCGTTTGTCATGTTTGAGAAGTTGTTAGAAATGTCCCCCTTCAACTTCCAAATACTTTCTCACTATTTTTCTAAATGAATTTCGTACCCGCTGTGACATTGCTAAAATATGTTCTGGTGTAAACTGTCCGTGGAACTGACCAATAGGGTGGATTCTTGTTCAATTGTTTTTGTCATCATTATCAAATTAAATTGTATAGATTATAGTTGATCAGTTAAGATTTGGCCGGCTTTTTTCCTGTCATTGTTAATAAATCGTCATTAAAAGATTATGAGTTATTTTAATATTTCTGTGACTTGTTTGGTTTCAAAATGATTTTCATCTTGGAACGTGTAGCTAAATTGAATTTACTTTTGATATTGTGGAAAGTACTCACTAAAATTGCCCGGTTTTCATATATTTGCGAAGAAGCTCAGAAATAAATTCACATTATAAAATTTAGTTGTCTTATTCTTACACTTGTCAGTTTAAAACTTTTGGTTGTCAAATTAGACCGGACCAGCGTTGAAGAATATGGCTGTAATATTTTCGTTATTATCCGTCCAACCGACGTAACTTTTGTGTACGTCTTTTGATTGACTGATTGTGCAATAATATTGACATATTTATTGAAAACGCTAAATGACTGAACATGCCCGTTACTTTTTCGTCATAGGAATTTTTTTCCACAAATGTTTTCCTTTAATTTCAGATCAAGCGAACAAGGTGGGTGTGGAATGCAAACCGCCCTTTGAGCGATTTTGCGTTTTGTCATTTACCAATATTGACAATTACATCATTATTTTATTTTTCAGAGAATTCCAACCCAAAACTAGATTGCTAGCTCGGTGTTAATGGATTAAAATAGAATTATGATTTTTGGGAAAAGTCACAATACGTGTCTAAAAAACACTAAAATAAATATTAATAAAAACGTATAAAGAATGAAGACTAATGCTACACACACCAGATCTAAAAACATTTTTTTAGAAATTATTCTACTACACACATATTTATACATTAAAATTAATAGAATATTTCTATATGGTGCTAACAGAAATATTTTTGGAAAATTAAGTATGCATATATGTAGATAAATTCAACCTCTGCATGTCCAAAGCAAGCATTTTTAATTTTGGCCCCAGTCATTTTCCTCAAGTTGTGCTTTTGCGCGCTTTATCACTTAGTTTCTAACAACACTGGCATCGATTATAACACCGGCACACAAAAAAAAAGTGGTCTGTACATTTGACCACACCCATCTATCTATATGTATTTTGATGCGCTGAATCCAAATCCGAAGTCCGTTTGGCCCGTGCACCCTCAAAAATTTTGAGTAAATTGCGAAAAACTGCTAAAAATAGCTAGAAATTGCAATTCAACTTCGGAGGACTGATTGCTTGTGCCTGTAACCAGGGCACCTCCACATGGTGACGGTGGGCAACAGAACCGTCTGGCAGAGTCCCTGGGTTAACGGCGTGTATGCCGTCATGGCAGGCCGTGATCTCTCGGACGGCTACGGGCAGGCACAAGCGATAAGTGCTTTACGATGCAGGGATTCGGAACCCCAGTATCGGCATCTGGTCAGGGTGAGAAAGCAGGCCCGCAGGCGTACATTACTGGGTAACTTGGCTTCTGTAGAATATAATTTTACAAGAAATCACTCCCACATATGTAATAAAAGTCCTCATTGGTACGTAAGAACAATACTATTTTTTGCTATTTTCTGCTACTCACTGCTATTTTTTTCGATTTTTGATAAATATATGAATGATCGAGATTAAAAGATTCTGAATTTGGATTCAGCGCATCAAAATACATAAGGTACATACTTGATCTAGTTCAATAAAATTTTCCTCATTTTCATAACTGCAATTTTTCGAAATTTTTAGCCATTTTCAGCGTTTTTTCGCAATTTACTTCAAAGTTTGAGGATGTACGGGCATGGGCGCCCGCAGGGGGTACCAGAGGGGGCCGTGGCCCCCCCTGAGATCGTGAGATTTTCATACTTTTTAATTATTAGTGGTAAAATCTTTAAAAATATATTACTTTTTTTCATTTTGCCCCCCCTGAGAAAAAAGTCTGCGGGCGCTCATGTGTACGGGCCAAACGGACTTCAGATTTGGATTCAGCGCATCCAAATACATATAGATAGATGGGCCTGGTCCAGTGTACAGACCACTTTTTTTTGTGTGCCGGTGTACCTATTTGTTGAGAAACCACCATACAAGTGAATTATTGACGACTGTTGAATTTTTTCTCTGGAAAACCAATAACCAAATTTAAGATTAAAATTAAGTTCTGGTTCCACTATAACCATTGTAGCAACCTAGTTATTCCATTTCATTACCTCGATTTTCAATTTAATTTTAGTTCATTTCATGTTAATCTGCCGTATCCAAAAAGAAAATTTGGCAAATTTTCACGTAAATTTCTGATCAAGTAGGTGAGCTTCCTGCGTTAAATATGAAACGTTCAATGTCACTAGGCAAAATTTATACAAAAGCTGAGAAACACGTGTGTGTGTGTATTGTGCATTTTTCGAATAACCTTGAAATTTAAAACTTAAGAAACAAATAAAAATTTAGATGTTTTTAAGAAATAAATCTTTTCGATGTATAGATACGTAAAAGTTTACTGCCTTGGAACCAATAGAAACCTTTCATTTTTCCACGCATTCATTATTTGCGGCTTTAATTCCTACACCGTGAATGTTTTAAAAAATCTGTACATACTTAGGTTGTCTTTTGGTCTCCTTATAATCAGGTACAAGAAAAAAATTCGACCAGATTCTACAATGCTAGACCGGTCTAATTTGACAACAAAAAGTTTTAAACTGATAAGTCAAGAATCAGAAAAGTAAGTTGTATACTATGTATTTGTTTCTGAGTTTTTTCGCAAGTTTGTAACGTTAGTTAAAGTTGTATTTTCAAGTAGTTCCGTTCCTGCTTGAGTTTTGGGTATTTTCGAGACCATGAACTTCCAAGAAGTAGAAGTAGAAGTGTCAGTCATACCATTTGACGTTGACGATTGATATTTGACATTTTAAACTGTCGTTTTCCCGATAGTATTCTGAAAGCTGAGTTGAGACAAAAGCCCCCTTTTTTGGAGATTAGTTCCATCCCTCCTGTTTAAACAGATAATCCTTTGTTAGGGATGCTAAAGGGTGAGTAGAGACGATTTATGTTATTTTTATTATATATTTTGAATGAACATGAATTCTAACCTAGGTATACTTTCACGTGTTGGAATCTGATCATATTGTTCTTTTTAGGGGAAACCCAGCCTAATTACCTAATTAATTATTTATATGATTAATTATTTCAATGTATCTTTGCACGATGTTCCTTTAAGAGCAAGTAACGGTGCTTCGTAGACTGTACCTTTGATGTTTTTTTGGCCGTGCTAGGATTTTTGATAGTTTGGAGAGATTTTGGGCGGGTGTCCCTCTTTAAGCCTCTTGAGGTTGATTAGTGGAGGAGTGCGCTCCATAAAGAATACTTGTCAGTTTAGGAATTGACACTTGTTGTTTCAAGGTTACATTACCATCCAGATAAGTAATTAGTTTTATAATCGCCAGGAAAGCCAAATGTTTTGAATAATCACATTTAAAACGAAAACTGATTTGATATAGTATTCTAGCGTTGTAAAGGTGTTGCAACTTCCTAGAGCTAGTTAATGGATTATCATTTGAATCGTAGAATATGGATATTCTACGATGCCTTTCTTTCCTTTTTAAATTAAACATTTAAATTACTTCTAACTTTGTTTCATTACGATGTAAAGGAAAGGAACCAAAAGAAACCAGACACTTTCGTCGCATTTTTGTTAATTTTATTCTTTTTTGTATTACCCTAAGGTTATACTGCTTACTAATAAACTATACTCTTATTTACACAAAAAAAAATATTTTGTAATTTGCGAAAAAAAGTTGAATTTTTGAATTGACCCACCTGGGAAAAAAGTTAACAAAATATTTGTTTTCTTTACCAAAACTTTCCTAGTAAGCTCCCTATTAAAAAACCTGAACTTGGCATGGGTCCCATAAGTAGCAACAAAGACATACAAATTTAAAATTTCACGGGCCGCGCCTGCTACATACAATGTCCTTAAGGTCACATTTTGAACAACTTGCAGCACGATCTTTTATAATGTTTTAAAGTTACGTCTAAAATCAACAAAATAAAATCCTAAAGCTCGCTTTCTGAATTGTAAGCGAGTAACTTGCAAAAGATAATCGTTTTTAAATCGCTGTGGTCGTTAAAAAATAACTCACAGGTCTTGTATCTGCATTCTCTATTTTAATCTTTCTAATATTTTATACTATTTTCGTTTTCACATGACATATTACAGAAGTCGAAAATAAACATGTCAGCTGGGCACGTGGTGTAAATGACCAGAAAATCATTCAGCCTTAATGTGTTCGTTGATACTTTGTTGCAAGTAAGCACTTGATGTTCACACTTTCGTGTTTTGCCTAGCGAAAGATTGAATAAGTAACATTATTTTAATGGGACCTTTAAAAATATTAAATTTGAATCGGAGATAAAACCTCTAGTTTGAAAAAGGCGATTTTAACTAAAAAGAGTGTAATGAAAAGTGACGGATGCACGAAAAATTTTTGATAATCGTCTATGTTTTGTAAGAAGGGGCCATCTATCATTTTCACCTAAATAGTGCTATCTTCGCCATGAATATTATTATAAATTCTTCTATAGCTTATTACAAGGGGGCATCTGCAGGATTTGTCCTACTCAGAAAATTATAGGAAGCTATCTGCAGAAATCTCACATTTTTTTAGACTACGGATTGAAAACATGGCCCATCTACTTTTTAGACCATTGGAAATTAAAATTTTATTCCCAAATTTTGTAACATAGGGCCAACTACCATTTGGATAAAAAACGATTGCCCAAAAAGCAGTGGCGTATTCACAAATTGCGTCTGGGGGACCCGGGTTTTAGTGTGGCGTGGCCAATAAAAAATACCAATATCTATACTTGAAATATATTTGTGTGCTTGAATATATTTTCCTACTAGTACTAACACATAATGTATCCCGTTATACATACACGTCCAGATTCACTAAGAAAGTTTAAGATTTAGTACTGGTTTAAATTAAGATCTTATAGTTGATCAGTTACGTTTTGACAGGTTTTTGTCCTGTCCTTGTCATTAAAAACTTATGAATTATTGTGATATTTCAGCGATTTACTTGGTTTCCAAATGATTTTCATCTTGGAACGAGTTGCTGTAATGAATTTAGTTCTATTATTGTTGAAAGTACGTACTAAAATTGTCCTTTTCCTGATAAATTTGCGAAAAAGCTCAGAAATAAGTTCATAGAATAAAACTTAGTTGTCTTATTCTTAGACTTGTCAGTTTAAAACTTTTGATTGCCAAATTAGACCGGACTAGCATTGGAGAATCTTGCTGACAAGGTTTAAACTCTGTACCATTAGTCACTAAAAAGTTATAAAACGTAATATCAATCAAATTGTATATTTTAGCGCTCCTGAAAAATTTTGTTTTTGTTGTATAGCCCCTTTTTACAAAACACAGACGAATATCAATTATTCTAAAATATCTCTTAGAAAAAAGAAAGAAAGTACATTTTTTCGAAAATACAGTTCTTCTAAAATTGAATTATTAACTAAAATTGGTAAGTTGGTATTGGTTTAAATTTAGATCTTCTAGTTCAGGCCTGTACAGTATGAACTAATCCACCGGCCACCATTAAATTACACAGAGGCAGATTTAGAATTTCGTGCGACCTAATTTTGTTTATTGTTTAGGGTCCGGTCCGGTAGGGTAGTAAGTCCGTAAAATTGAAACAAAAAAACGTGAAAATGCGTAGATACAATATAGAACTACAAGCTTGATTTTATTTGAATTCAAAAGTTTTTTATTATTATTTTAAATATTATGTAACAATTTGGAGGAATGTCGACAAAAATCGATTAATTTTATTTTCTATCTACTACTAACTTTTTAACAGTGACATAATGTTTGAAACATTTGGTTTTTAAATAGTCTGACACCAACAATTAATCTAAAGAGTCAGTGGAGAAATAATCAGAATTTTTTTGGCAAGTTGCTCGCGATATCTTGAGAACGAAATGAAAAAATGGTCCAGGAAGAAACAATAAGTTTTTAAAATTTAAAAACAATAAAAAAATGTTGTGACTACATTGATACAATGCATGTTCAACAACAATAAATATAAAGTAATTAAGAGATGACGATAATACAGAACTTTAGTGAATAAGAATGTGAAAAAGAGTTGAAATATTGACGATAGCCACAAAACTGAGGCATTTTTACACAATTTTTATCCTCCATTAAAAATGTAAAAATAGTAAAAAATAATGCTTTTAACAAATACGGTAGAACCCGTACCATCTATTATTGTGTGATTCATGACCAGTCAAATATAGCTAATTTACTAAATTATTTTATATATCATGTTTAAATCGTTGGGTGACTACAATTTTATACGGAACTGACTGCCACGAAACTGAAATTTTTTGTCTTTAAAAGGCTCAAAACCAATACACTACAATTTTCCTCTAAGGCAAGGACCATAATTATCTCTACTTATCTCAGAAAAATTGTTCAACAACGACGAGGACGAAACTGACAGGGTAGCGGGACTGACATTTAACGGTTCATTTGTTTTAAAAAGAGGTTTAAACTAAAAAATATTAATAAACTTTGTTAAGTACAAACTTCTTCCAGTTGCGGCTATTCAGGTGAAGTGAGTGAGGTGCCACTTCACCAGAAAATCCCACAAACAATGTAGAAATTTTTTCTTATTTACTGACAGTTGACGTTCAACGGTTTCGTAATTTAACATCAACCCAATATTTTCTAATATACTACCGCTGGCACGCTCTGTCCCCTTCCAACAAATCCGACAGAAGTAACTGCGACCGAGCGCCGTAGTATTGCTACAATGGTGTTGATCGCGTGAACGGATCGTTGCCATGACAACGTCCAATGTTTAATGTATTTTTCCGTACGAATACGACTGGAGGAAATCAGCTGGTGAGGTGCTTGCCATTGGAAAGATCTTCAACTACCCCGCAGATGTAGTTTTCGCGACGTTGTTTTTATTTTTCCAGTGACGGTACTTATTATTTTTCGTGATTTTTAATTAATTTTCAATTAAGTAGTAGGTAGTGGTGGACTAGAATTTATTCACTTCACATTATGAATCTTGTAAATGATATTGTTTGTTATATCTTGAAAACGCCATTTATTTTAATCAATGGAAAGAGAAAGATAAGAAAGATATTTTAAATACGTGGCGGCGCAACGTTTGACTTGTCACTTTCTGCAAAAAAAGAAGTTAAAAAAAGTAGCAGACCATGGAATATCCATTTTCTTTCTGGTTTGCTACCTACAAATGGCTGTGTAGTAGCTCGCTGCAGGATTTTGTAAAAAATAAATGAAACTAAAGATATTTTTACCGAAGCGTACAAACTTTTCTCTCTAATTTTAACGATACCCTCAACAAGTGTCTCTGTTGAAAGGAGCTTTTTATGCCTTGTGTCTAAAATCACTCTTAAGGAACACTATGTCTCAACCTCTCAGACTTAATTCCTTAGGTAATATTTCAATTCAGAAGGATATTTTGCTAGAAATCATGAGGTAATAGACATTTCATTAAGATATTAGGTATGTAAAAATTTGCTGCTCTAAAATGTCGAAGGAATGATTTAGTCTACAAAATGTAGGTGTCTTAGTAGTCTATGTTTTTTTAAAGTAAAATGGCGAATTCGAAATAAATATTTCTTAAGCACTTCACCGGGTTTTTTAGCCACAAGCCGCCACTGACTTCTCCCATATTCTTGTATCTAAACTGACACACTAAATATTTTGTGTATAATTTGATTGTTTTTTCTCATCGAGGGTCTATAATATAATACATAAAACATTTAGGAAAGCAGTGGTAGACACAATCGGTCAAGTGTTCTCCCTTTTGTCTTCTTCCGAAATCCAGAAATTGTGTGCTCTAACCGATCCGGATCAAATCCGGAAAGATGGTAACACTAGTGAACGTCGCATCTCCATTTACTAAATGTTTCCAATCCTTTGGCATACGGCATTTCGATTTTTCTGGTAACAGTTCGCCGTTCACATTCTTGGCTTCTTCGAGAATGCCTTCCGGTACTCCATCGATCATACTACCTTCAATTTCTTCCTCAATCTCCATGTTCTACTCAAAAGTCGAATAAAAGTCGAATAACCTTTGTATTTTCACTTTTACGTCTACCTAAGCAAACCCAAGCAATCAACAAATAGGTAAATAACACAAATTAATGGCATAGCAACGGTATAAGCAGAAAGGCCCTGCAATTATTCGGTGGATTCATAATTTTTGGATGGATATTTTTTGGATATATCCCACTAAAGTTTTACTAAATATTACGTGTGACGTAGTGACGTTATTTAGCATACCAACTTGTCTAATTAAGTGGCGATATAGGTATGTGATTGTTGATGCATTGTTTCCCGAATCAGTGCTGAAAATATTTTCAGCACTAGTGGGACAAGTGCAACTTTTAGCAGCATACATGTAAGTGCGGAAAGTAGATACTTCCCGCACGCTCATAGAAAAAATATTTTACGATCTATGGGTGGTGATTGTATGTGCAATTAAAAAACTGCACATTATTGTTTGACAAATTTTATTATAAATTAGTATTTTGGTCGAATTGACGATTTTCACATTCAAGTTTTAATTTAATATTCGTGCATACAACCGTGTGAAGTCATCAATGTACGTACGTGTGTGGGACCCATAAAAATACGTCAGAACATGTCAAATTTGGTCAGTGGATCCCACAACTCCACTCCCAAGAAAATAGCTTTTAAACAAATGCAGTTGTCCAAATCTATATAAACAAGGAGATGTTTTTAAATAATTCACCTTTACCTCGAAGTTGTATTCAATTAATTTTTGATTTATAAATAAATGTGTGGAATTCTAAGTGTCACAGTTATTACGTTTTAATCTCAAAAATAGTTTGCCATTGGCACAAGGTGGCATATGTTTTGGTTTTTCTAATTTTTATTTTGTCGGAAAATATTTGCTTCACGTTATTTTAAACTGAAGAATCTATTTACTGCAAAGTAGTTTTATTGAACGTCAAGCTAAAGGTTGTAGACAAGGTTTGATTTTGAACAAGATTGGTTTGTCAGACTCGCAGGGCTTTTGTCGGTGAAAAATATAACAACATTGTCGTGTACAGCAACATCGGTCTAAATAATTCAAATATTAGGTACACCAGCCCTGTACCCATTTAGTAAGCTATAAAAGTGATGATGCTAGTAACAGAACATAAATAAATTCTAAAAGGAGAAATAATAATCCCGCATACATAAGAAAATATTGCACTTTGAAATAAGAAAATGAATCCTAGACTTAGCTATTTCTTGTTAAATTCAAACTGGTGTACATTTTCAAACAAAAACAGAACAAGCACTGAATGTAAGGTAATACAAAGCAGAATTTCGATTTTTATAAATAAGTGTACATTTACAGACGGTAACTGTAAATTTACAGATAATAAGTGTAAAAGGTGTTGTCAATTTATTTTTGGAAATTAAAAGGTTTCTTGGTTACATATTGAATTCTTTTTAATTGATTTTAGTTTTGGATTCAAAAAACTTGTTCGCAATAGCTTTTATTACACTTATTTTACGGAATTTTTATAGGAAAATGTTGATAGAAAAAGACAGAAAAATATCTTTGGCAAACCTAAAAATCCTGAGCAAGATTCAGAAAACGCAGTCCGATTGTGTTTATTATAGGTTTGGTTAGATTTACACACTGTAAATTTAGTTATTACATGTCAAATGACATTTAGGTAGTACCTAAAAATATTCAGATGCAATAGTATCTGTAAATTTACATTTATTAAACCAACCAAACTGATGACGTCATGCACAACTGTAAATTTACAGTTAGTATCTCTAAAATGGCATATACAACTGTAAATTTACAGTTATTATCTATAAAATGACATTTCAGTATCTAGAAATATTCAGAAATAATAGTATCTGTAAATTTACATTTATGAAATACCTGATAAACTGATATCGTTATCCGCAACTGTAAATTTACAGGTATCTGTAAAGTGGCATTTAGTACTTAGAAATATTTGGATACAATGGTATCTGTAAAGTTACATTTATTAAATATTATAAACTAATCTAATATCGTCATCTGCAAATGTAAATTTGCAGTTATCTGTAAAATGGCATTCATGTTCAAATTCACTAAAAAGGTTTAAGATTTATTACTGGTTTAAATTAAGATTTTTAGTTGATCAGTTAGGTTTCGACAGGCTTTTGTTCTGTCATTGTTAATAAGTCGTCATTAAAATGTCTGAGCTATTCTAATATTTTAGCGATTTGCTTGATTTCCAACTGATTTTCATCGTGGAACGTGTTTCTTGAAGAAATTTAGTTTTTGTATGGTGAAAAATACGTACGTACTAAAATTGCCCTTTCCTTAATAAATTTTCAAAAAAAACTGAGAAACAAATTCATAGTATAAACCTTAGTTGTCTTATTCTTACACTTGTCAGTTTAAAACTTTTGGATATTCTAGTATTGGAGAATCTGACCGTTAGTATCTAAAAATATGCAGATGCAATAGTATCTGTAAAGTTACACTTATTTAATATTAAACACTGATATCGTCATTTGCAACTGTAAATTTACAGTTATTAGGTATATGTAAAATGACACTTCGTACCTAGAAATATCCAAATACAATAGTATTTGTAAATTTACATTTATTAAATATTACAAACTAACATAGTCATCTACAACTGTAAATTTTCTGATGTTATCTGTACAGATAAGATCTGTAAATTGACATTTATTTTATATCAGTGATATGTTCGTCGATGGCCCCAATACGCTTTCGCAGTATACAAGTGGACATTTTCAGCAATTTTTTTCGGTTTGCCAAATGACGTTACTTTATTTTTATTTCTAAACATTAATATTCGTGTTTTTGTAATCGCCCCTAAATAGCTACTTATTGTTGTCAAACAACATTTAACCGCTATTTTTCTTGGCTTTTAAAAATTAATTATCTTTAATGTCATAAATCAAAAACAAAGAAAACATTATTGTGCTAACAGTTGCAAAGCTAATGTTTAACAGAAAATAAGCATTTCAATCCAAACCTATTTCAATGCCAAGTGAATATACTAAATTAAATAAAATGATTCATGATAGGGGAAACCAAGGGTACAGCTGATATAAATACAGTATTTTTATGACAATATGTTATTACAATTACAAGTCACTAAGACAATTTTTTTTTGCTGGTCGTATAATTCAAGGCAGTTTTTAAATGGTATTTGAAAAGCAACGTCAAACGTCAGCGATTACAGTATCAAGAAAATGAATATTTTAAAGTGATAAAGTTTTGCACAGTATTTTTATTTTTATTGAAAAAGTGCTGAAAAACGTAATCAATGTTTAAGACCAAATACCGAGATCTTAAGCTATATTTATATATATTTTACGAAAATAATAAACTCGTATTTTAAGCTACTTGCCCCTGATGTTCCGTTCCGAAGGATTTTTAGATTTATTTTTATTTGTACAACAAGATTCTTATTTATGACACCAGTCCGACAATTTATTAAGGTGTCTGATAAAATTTAAAAAAAAAACTTATGATAACACCTCTGGACCCATAAATATAATAAAGCTTTTCCGCTGACCTCAACAAATAAAGTTATTTTTTATTATTAATTTAAAGTATTTATAATAATTTAAAGGTCTTTATATATTTCACTTTGTATATTGTTCTTCCTAGTTCCTAATTATTTTGTTGAATTAAATCTTTTTTCATCTTCGGCAAAGAAATTAGGATCGCATTTTTTTCTTAAACGTGAAGTT